>OX454322.1:57216268-57872080 GCA_949715965.1 Dysmachus trigonus
CTTGACCAATATTATTTAGTTTTTCTAAATTCATATACGTTTTCTGCATACTATATTTGCATAATCACTTTTTTGCATTCGCGGCATCACGGAAATCTGCTGGTCGAAACCCCAAGCACGTTTATTTGAGAAATTTCCTTCTTCCTTCTTTCTGGCAATATATTTCTAAAAAATGTAGAGCTTTTAATTCACATATACTATATATACGTACGATATTTTTCCTTTTTTACAATTTTGCTATTTCTGAATCTTTGTCCGCCGTATAATTCAAGTGGTGTTCCGCTTAAATGTTGTCCTAGTTTTGAAAATAAAATAAAGCAATATCAAATTCAGGAAAATTATGAATTGAGTTTTTTGTCATTACAACGTACCCACCTAATATAGGCTGAAAATCTCTTTTTCATGACTCAGTCTGTGAATCTAAATATAAACTTTCATAAAAACTGGGGTTAAACTCATTTAAAAAGCAATCTTCGATACATATTCACGCTTTTCGAATATCTCCCCTAAATCCCTGGCTAAAAATGAACAGAATTATTTTTTAAATGCTATTAACCTCACATCACCCACTGGCAAATATTTTGGCATTCAAAAAATTTCCGGAATGTTTACTTTTTTTCCCATTACTCCTCCACTCTTAAACAGAGCGTTTATAGTCTACAATTGAATGGTTCATTAAGTGCTTCCATAAAACGATTATAAGCCTCCAAGTAGCTGCCGGAGCCACTTTCATTCTGCCTTTGTTATTACACGGAAGCAGACGAAATTATACAATCGCACAAAATATTAATTGGCTATAAATATCTCCGGCGGCTAGGTCTTATTAAAATTCCTTAACGTGCCTTTTTTGGTATGCGACGACTAGACAGGGGCTATAAGTTCTGGATCTGGTGAGTGGATAGTATTTCTTGGAACACGTAAAGATGTGATAGGCGAAAGATTTATTTAAAACTTACTTTTCGGGGCGGAATTTCTTCCGGATGATAATGATGATGATGAACTTACTTTAATCGAACTTTTTAAGATATTGAATAAAATTGAGTAAAATGTTGTCTTAGGACAGGGAGCAAGAAAAAATTAGATCTTTTCACAAATGAAGAATGTCAAAATTCAAATTTTAATCAACTTATTTGAAGACATGTTATACAAGGGGAAATATAATTTAAGAACTCAGATTGAAGCAGGTACAACATTTATAGAATCTTAGTTTTTTAACCAATAAAGATATTAATAAAGATTCATAAAAAAGGTATTTATTATCACTGATTTAAGGATTTCAAACTTACAGCTTATTTTGTTTCTAACAACTTCTCACAACTAATAAGTCTAACTTGAAAGCTTACATACACATAACTACCTATAGGATGCCAATCTAATCTAATCTAAGCTGTAGCTGTCATTCTGACAGCTCTATATGATATTTATGTTCCGTCTCGCAGGAAATCGTGTTTAAGAATTAACTAAATTCGTTCGCGAGACTTATAAACGAATTCGTGATTTTTATGGTGCACACAATCGTCGCTCAATGTTTGCTTAATGGATTTGTTATTAAAAATTAAAATTGTCGCTTCTGTAGTGAGACCAATCAAAAACAAACTCTAGAAGTTTACATTTAGAAAACTGCAATGGTGCAATCGACATGCTAGTGGCATCATTGGCCCTTTTTTTTTTAATAAGACAGGCGCTTGCGTTACGATCAATGGAAATCGTTACGAAACCATGCTTAATGAATATTTCTTTGAAAATATGGATAACATTGATCCTCACGAGATGTGGTTTCTACAGGATGGCGCTACGTGCCATACAGCAACACAAACCATCGTTTTATTGAAATCACGTCTTGACGATCAAATAATCTTAAGAAATGGCCTTGAATTGGCCTCCAATGTGTTGAAGTCACTAGTTTATGTTGATAAATCAGCAACAATTGACAACTTGGAAGCACACATTATTCGTGTCATCCGTGGCAAACGGGTGACATTGCTCGAAAAAATGACCCAAAATTGGATTGACAGAATGCGCTTCGTCATTTTTAAATATTAATATCATGAATTGATCTTTCGAATTAAAAAACATTTTTCATCAAAAATTAATTCTTTGTATTATTTGTTAAAATTTAAACTTCTATCGGGCTTTAAAAAACATTCTTCATTTGCAATGCAGTTTATTAGGAATTTTAAATTCAATTAAATTAATTTGAACCTAGAACTTTTGGTCAATCATTTGGTATACTTTTTGCCATTAACCATTAATTTTTCTTTGAATAGTAAAAATAGGTATTAAAAATGCTTGATTTTCATATAATTGCACCGAGAAAGAAATTAGCATAAAAATTAAGCAAACCAATGAAAGCAGGCAAAAACACTAAGAAAGTTTCTTAATTGAACACAGAGTAAGTGCTTCATAAAGCTTTGCATAGCAAAAGCAAAATTTCCTTAATGGGAATTTTTCTTTATCTCTTGTTTATTTATTTTCTTCATTTCATTTAGTCAAACGCAAATGGAAATCGAGCTTTGACCTTAAACTTAACTTTATAGTTATGAATTCTAATTTGTGTTTAGATGTTGAGCTTGCTTGATTTGCTTTTGAATAGTTTATTAGGCACTAGTTTTAGGGATTTACTTTCTTAGTTCAACACAACACATTTATAAAAACTATGTTATAATCAGTATTTCTATTTCATAACAGCAGTTTAACTGTTTAATTAAATTTGTGACGTAAATAACGTCTATAGGTTCTCGCCAGGACTGGGGAGTACTTCAAAATTATTGATGTGACGTTTCCAAGGGTATACAAAATCATTGAATAACTCAGAAACTATAAGTTCCACTGTATTGATTTTGGTATCATTCTAATCGGAATATAGTTTCGTTTCTGATAAAATGGAAGTAACCTTTACACATGCGCAGTACATAAGGGAAGAAAGGCTCGAATTTCACCGCATTTAAATTTTCAAATTAGAACAGATGAAGACTCCAAGTACCTGGTCTTAGTTTCAAATGATAGATTTTGATCAGAACAATGCAATACAAAGTCAATCTAAATTTTCATTAAGGTAATTTTAATATCAGTTGAACAGTTTTTATTCAACTTGATAGTATTTTTCTTCAAATTAACGTTTTCCAGAGAAAATATCATTTTAATAAGGTTAATTTTTCTCGGTGTACAAACGACGTAGATTGGGATGCTCAACTGAGCATATAGACACAGTTTTTTATTTAAGAAAATTTTTCAAGCTGAAAATTCAAAAATCCAATTAGAAACATATAAATTCATATAATAAAATTCTGCTAGATGCACATTCTGTATTATTATATAATATTTATTAAATCAAGATTACCTATTTCTGTATAGGTATGTATATTCAATATTGATCCAGAAAATATACCCAAAAGCAAAACTTTTCGATTCTTTACTATGCTTTAATCATTTACTTAAATAAAAGTATAAAAAAGACTGTGAGTAAATAGAAAATCACCCCAAAAAGCTTTGAGGTGAAATTGAAATAGCCTTCCATAGAATTCCAGGGCAGCAAGGTTGTTTACGAAATGAATAAAAGACGATGCTATTTCTCAACGTCTCAGAATATTTCAGAAACGCCTGGCATTTCATCCATGAAGGCGATGGTCGTTTGAGCTAGAATGTATTCGATTTTATTACAGCACCTTTAACTCATGTCCATCACTCACCTTGCTTGCATCATTCTCATGTAATTTTAAAATAGAAAAAACTGGGCAGAAAATAGCTCACCTCAAAATTCATCCACTTGAGATTGCGCCTCAAAGCTCTGGACGGTATAAAGTACGAAAAATCGAGCAGTACAATCAATAGGCGACTTTTTCGTCATTTCATAAAATATCTGTTGTGCAACACTTGACATTCCTGGTGGCGTTAATCACCTTTATTTGTTCCATGTGGTGCACAAGTGATAAAATCGATACAAAAACAAAGCATTCCACGTCTGGGGGGAACAATGGGGCCGCATTAAAATTGTTCGAATTTCTATCAACGAGGTTAGAACAGTGAAGGGTCAACAACGAGAAGTTGGCTTGGAAAGTTATTACGTGAAGATTCTCTTGTCTTGTAACAGACTCCGCAAATAATAAAGAAAATTGGAGAAACAGCTAAGACAGGCAGACAGTCTATTAGGGGGCGAAATCCGATCATTGAATGGTAGCTCAGATATTTAAGAGACATAGTATAGCTTGAATTGCAGCAAGATAACGACTCCCTCGCCACCAATATTTGAGCAGGTTTCAAGCTACAAATCACATAAATTGTGGAAATCGCCTGCATTTACTCGACATAAAAAGCATAGGTTACCATTTTCGGACCAAATAATTGTCAGGTCGCAAACGCGCACGCCATTCAATTAGAAGTCGACGTGCGCACGCCGCTCGCTCGAAACCCGTTGACAATTGAAATTGAAATTGCGGCGCATGCACACTCCACTCTACATAATGTTACCTATGCTGTTGGAGGTGCTCCCGGTGCAAGGTGAGCCCCAGTGCGGGTGCTCCACGGTCTCAAAGACCGTTTGGCTTTTCTCGGTCTTCGGCTCAGAGTTGAGCGCGCTTATAATTTATAGGAAATTGTTAGGCACTATCTCTAGTACTTGGTATGCGCAGCTTGTGACCGAGATTTATGTAATGAGAAGCGTTTGATGGGGCAATTATCGGGCTCCGGTACACCTTCGGGTGAATGTAGACGGCGCCTTTCAAGTAAACTTTCCTTAATCGGCCGTGCTACGACCGACCGCTTTTACTTTTTATCTATTCCTCAATAAAACATCGACGGACGACGATGAAATTTATGTAAGATATCGGAGCAACATAATCGATGAACTTCGTGATCGGTGTGCGCTCCCATTTAGTTTAAATTTGACTTAATTGATTTATGCGGCCATTAGTCATACCGCGGAGATCGCGCGCTTTTTCGCTGTTCGTAAAGATTTATTTTTTTTTTTGTGGTATTTTTGAGTCATGTAAAATTATTTCGATCTCAGACCACCTTAACGGGCGTGGATTTTGAGGTTTTGCTAAGAAATTGAAGAAAAAAGCGGTCTAGTAGGTCTCTTTTTTTGCAGAAGCCACCGAATGAATAAAGGTTTACCCAAATTAGATTAAAATCAGACTAATGACAACACAGGTGATTTGTTACCAACAAGAAAATTTTATGTTATTTTTTTAAAGACTGGGTTGGGCCCTCTTGAGCGATAGATTTTCTTGTCTTATGAATATATTTGCGAAGCGAAAAACACTGAAATCGTTGTCAAATAAAAAAAGTTTTGTTTTGTGGTTTTGTAAAATGCAAAATTATCGTGTAATAAACCAAAGACATTTACTCCACGACATTCCCGAATTTAGTGAAAGAAAAAAATATATGCTTCTTTGCTTTCAACGCATAAAGTAAAAGGCTATTGTAACAATCTACAAGGCTCCAAAACGGAACTTACTCAATCTTTCTGCTCAGAGAACATTTTATAGGATTTTTTCCACAAACATTTTCCACAAAATGTTTTTCAACTAGCATGTAGCAAAATTCCAACTACTGTTGACATCGTATAATTTAAGGTTATAAATCTGGTGAAAATGTTGACACTAGAATTATATTAACCTACCTTAATTAGACTTATATCGAAATTAACTAAAATTTCAGGTATAAATGATAGAATTCTATAGTCTTTGTTTTAACTATGATTTCACTAGAATTTAAGTTCAAAGCATTAGAAATCTAATGAATTTCTTTTAACTAAGTATATTTATTCTGTTCACTAGTTATCTGAACATAAAAGTTTGCCAGATTTCTATTGGCTTGTTTTAACTATATTTAGCTCCAAAATCCACTGGTTTCCTGAAACCTTTACTAGAAATCTAGATTTGTAATTTTTGTTGCTAGAAATGCAGTGTATTTTTATCTAGATTAGTAACTTATATTACATCATCAAATTTAACTACGGGTTTGAAGTTGGCACGAAAACAAAAATGATTATGTATTAAATTTCCTAGTATTGTATTTATATCACTTGGTCTTCAAAAATGTAGTAAAATCTTAAAATTATTTCATTCTTTTTAGAGCTTCTAGAGTGTAGAGAACAGCACTGAAATCCCTGTTCTCAAAAATCCTCTCAAACTGATTGTTGTGGGTCATATATTCGTTTCTGCTTCTTGCTTGCTACAATTTCAGTGAATTTCAGTGTTGTCAACAGATTTCAAGCCTTTTTCGCTAGTTCAATTAATATATAGCGAAAATGTTTTCTCTAGATGTTAAGTTAATTTTGGAGAAAGCTCAGTAGAAGTAGCTTTTTTTCTAGTGAGAAACACTGGAAACCTAGAGGAACTCAACACTAGACACTATCTAGTAAAATTTCACCAGAAAAGAGATTTAGAACGTATGTTAATATAAAGTTAACGAGAAGAACAAATGCAAAAAAATTTAGTAATTTCTTAAATTTCTTCTTTGATATTACAAATTTTCCCAGACAGCATTGTAAAAAAATGTAATACATACTCTGATTTTGTTTTGTGCACTCTATTAAAAATTCCTTTGAAAACATAATTTTCCTCATAGAGTTGTTTTCACATTACAGCTAATTCTGTAGTAATATTTACCCATACAATTTTTTCCATAGTCTTTTTATCAATAAATAATGTTTCAAAAAGGGGATTTTTAACATTTTTTGCATATTATTCGAAAAATTTGCGGTTATGTCGAAAAGTAGCTCAGACAAAAATTGTAAATCTTTTTATTATCTACAACTCTTCTAATTAACTTTTTTTGATCCGAGTTATAGTTTTCTTTTTATTAACAAAAAACCATTTTTTTTGACGTGTCGCGCTATATAAATTAATGTTTTAAAAATAGTAGTAATAAAGGTACCATATTTTGAAAACATGTTTTTTATGTAAAATTTGACAGAGAATACGATAAAAATACGAAAAACTTGCTATGAGGTGGGGGCCATTGTTAAAAATTGATTTAAACAATTAAATTGTTAATAACAATATGAATTTGTTAATAATTTTTAGTACAAATATTTTTTTCTCAAAACTCAGTCCTTCAGATTTAAAATGAAAAAAAGAAGTTTGTAGCTCAAATAAAACCAGAGTTATAAATTTTTGAAAATGAGTCTCCAAGCCAAAAAACTCGCTATTCTCACATTTTCGATCACTTGTATTATCGAAAATATGCGAAAAAAAAATCATCGGACGCGTATCTCTTATTTTTCGCTATAGAATCCGTAAAAAAAGTTTCAGCCACATCGGAAATGTGTCGGTCACTTTTTATCAAAATCCGTACGGTTTGTACCCATGTATAAATATTATTTGAGCAATTAATTTTTTTTTTTGTTGTATAAATGATTAATGACATTTGAATATATTAGTTTTCTCTTTACTTCCGGAATAATTGTCGTTTTTCCTGGTCATTAAAACATTGCCCCAAAAAGTGTACCATTTTTTGCAATAAAATTCTCACTTTCAAAGTTAAAAATCCGAAACTTAATCAATTTAAGACCGCTTTTATTATGGTTTCGTATTTCCAGATTTTAAAACGACATGATAAATGATAAAAATAAATTCTAAGGCACTCTTGCCATTTTTGTGGGGAATGAAGAAAATATTTTTTTCTGATGAAAAACGATTTTATATCATTTTATCCGCGGAAACGGCTCTAGTCCTCTGAAAATTCGAAAAAGATGACCATTTTAAAAAAGTTCGATTTCTAGAGCCTGTAACTGAAAACATTCTCTCAGAACAAAGTTGACAGGTGCTTGATATCGCATCTATCAAAATAAAAGAAACGATTTTAATGACTCTGATCTATAAAAAACGGTTTTTAATATCACTATGTTACCAAAAGTAACTAAATAACGCCTTTTAAATAAGTAAGAAAATGCTTACCCACTTTGTTAACGTTTAAATACTTAACATATATTAAAATGTTCATTCAATGTTTATTGTATCAAAAAATTCCAAACTGCACTATGTTTTAAATTTCAAAACTAGTTTAAAAAATATTATGCAACTGTTTCAGCATGCATTATGTATGCCCGTAAAAATACTTTGCAAGACTACTTTTAGATGATAGTCGACTAAATGAGTGGGTTTTATTTTAAACCAATTCTCAATTTGCAGTTTTCCACTTTCGTGGAAGGAAAATTGCCGAATTAACATGTTTCAAGTGCATCTTTCGCCAGAGCAAAGCGACCCACTTTCCAACTATTTTATAATTAGATTCAAACTCATAACCGAAAATCATATTCATTTAGAAGTTCTGAGCTAATTCTCTGCCCCCCGGTAGTGGCCGTCTCCGGCGAATCCTTTTCCGACTTAATAAAATTTTTCACTTTTCCTTGGGGCAAAAGTGCATAGAATCTGCAAGAGCTACTGTATATATAAGTAAAAAAAATAAAAGGGGCAAAACGACGCATATTTAACTAGCCAAGAAAGGAAACTAGGGTCGTACACATACTATCTAATATATATAAAACAGATAGCAAGTTTCTGGAGATTCTGCAGGGCTGGGAAGGCGCCCGAAACTTTTGAATATCAAACGAAGCGCAGAAATTCTTGGGAAACTCGAAAAGTGGCCTTGCACCAAAGAAGTAATTTTAAGCATTTGGTCGGGTAAAATGAAATGAAGGAAAAAATAATAAAATTGAAAAACAAACGTCTGTCGGGTGTCCAGGGTGGATCGGGTGAGGAGCGCCGCAGAACAGAGGCGAGCACGAGTTTTGAGTGCATCTCAAGTATGCAGCTGAAATGGATGCAGTACCTCATCCGTGCACCACTCAAGTGCACTATGGAGTGCTTCTAAGTGCAACAGTTTGCCTTTGTTTATAGCTCTTCCTCATTGTTTTCGAGGCATCCGTGTTTAGACATGAAAAATTCAATTACACGATGCCACTTCCGCAAAAGACGGCGGCGGCGTCGCTGGCGGTACCCGAGCCCAGCCTCTGGCGGAAATTTATGACGATCTGAGTACCGCGCGAAAATTCACTGATGCTGCAGTTGTTTTTCCCAAAGTACTATTTCGTTTCGATATAACTCGGTGGGCTTCGGTTTGCTCTTTAAGTCCGGGCTGCAAATGTTAACGCAGCAGCTCGCATCCACTCTGAAAATTCCCAGTGGATGCCCAGGGAACCCCCAGGGTGCCTCTTGGTCGATAGTTCTACCGAGTTGATAAAGTTAGAATGGAATTTCAAATATTTTCCGAGCAGTGCGACTGACGTCAGTCTGTTACACGGAAAAGGCTGACAGGATTAAAACATTCCCCCGTGGGAAAGTGCAGAGCTCTAGAAATAAGCCCGTTCCTGTAATGGCGCTTTGCTCACAGAATAATCCCACTTCAGCCCCTAGCAGAAGTAATCCAGATATTTAATTACGATGTTATTACTTTACCCGCTAGGGATTTATATGTTCCCAAAGCCGTCATTCTTTTAGTATTTAGCACAAATAAGATGCATAAATTGTTTTTAAAAATTCTTCAGTTCTACTGGACTTTTTACAACGCTTTTATTAATTCACTTTCTCTGACCACGACTAATCCTGCAATCAATATTTTCACTAGTTCTAATTAAGTTAGTCTCTGGGGTGACCAATTTCTGTATGTATATGATCGACTTAAAAATCTGTCGCGATGCTACCTACTAAAACCTAGGCATAAATGTCCATTCAAACTTGTGTCTTTTGTACTAATAAGAGACAATGGTACACCAACATGATATCTGTATAAATAAAAATATAAATATTCCTTTGTTCAAAATCTTAAATCTCCGGTTTCTTTGAAATTTTGACACAACGTTGCGTTCGAATACGCGCGTGTTTTTATACTTATTTTGTTTTTTTTTAAAACAGCACCATCGGTTGGACATACAAGCAACATACGCTACCTACATATATACAGGGTGATTCAGATCAAGGTGCCGCGGAGTATACCACGTGATTCCTTGAGGTGAACTGATAAAAAAATCGTTCCACATACCCCCCTAAAACTCTTCCCTAACGAGTTATAGCCCCTCAGAGATTTTTCGACTTCGATGGAAATGATTGCTTGTGAATCCAAAAGAAAGATACTTATGACAGCTTTCAACTTACCACAAATAACCAAAATCCATAGGATGATTCAGAAGCTATGAGCAATCATTTCCATCAAAGTCGAAAAATCTTTGAGGGGCTATAACTCGTTAGGGAAGAGTTTTAGGGGGGTATATGGAACGAATTTTTTATCAGCTCACCGCAAGGAATCACGTGGTACACCCCGCGGGACCTTGATCTGAATCACCCTGTAAACAATATAAAAATACATGTTGGTTTGTTTGTTCGTCTTTTGTAGACTCCGAAACCGTTGAACCGATTGAAATTTATACTACATAATCTCAATATAAAGGGAAGTGTCATAGACTATCAATTTTCGCAAAATGTTTTCCGTTTTTGAATTTTTGGTGGAATTCGTATAAAACCGATTGTTTTCGAGAAAGCTTAGCAAGGCAGATACATAGAAAGATAAATAGATAGAGAGATACCGTTTTGTTACGAAAATGACACTATTACCGCAATAACTGAAACTCAGTTGACATAAAACGTATTCTTTTCGGGGAGGCGTATTAACGCACGCTGGGTACAGCTAGTTTTGTTAATAATATTAATTAATTGAAAAGTAACTACAGGAAAAATACAGATTAAATTTTATTTTATTATCTTATCATTAATGGGCCTTCGTCTGCATACCTCCAACCGAGCGATCATATATTAAAAAAGTAGTAGTAGTAATACTTAGTCTTCTTGAACTTGAACACTAGGTTTCATCTAAAATCAATCAAACAAACAAAATTATTAGTTTAAATTATCAGAAGCCGCCAGAAATTGTAAAAACCGAGTTTGCTGTATATGTTAAGCACCTGGCAATAGCTGCACTGAATTTTACAATTAAAATTTAAAAAAGGAAGAAATTAATCCCAGGGTTTATCTGTAAAATCTCTGATTTTAATAAAATTCATTCCACACTGTCAATATTTAGGTAAAAAAGAGTTTTCTCCATATGAAATTATTAATTCTAGGCAATATGACTCTCATACCTGAATACAGCCGCCAGCTGACCCAAAGTTCTGGCATCGCTCATCGCTTTGGCATTGTAAATAATTCCCAGAATCCTTTCTGGATTATTTAAACAATTCGTCCATACCCTCGTCACGTTCCCTGGGTGCGCCCGAGTAAGTCTGCAACTGATGCCTGAATTAAGCTCCGTCTCATTTCAACGGTGACCAGAGGCTTTGAGGCCCCCGTAAACAAACACGAAATACGTTACGTCCTTGGAATTACAGTGCTCCTGCAGGAGTTGCATTTCGCCCGGAAGAATGTCAAACAAAAGGCTCACGTTTTAATGGCATGCCGCACATAAACAGAAAAAATTGGACGTGAAATTTGCAGGGCCTGAACTGCACGTTTGCAACCCGCCCCGAAAGAGTGTCCACCGCCAATGTCAACTGTGCAGGACCCTCGGAACGTGTCCTACTCAAATATTTGTCTTTCATAGGGCGAAAGATACACTCGATGACGACATGCCCTGCTCCAGACTTCTCGTTAATATTTCCTCCCTCCCGTTGGGGGCCTGCCGTTGGGGGCTTTTTTCGTGCTCAGCTGTGAGCGGTGGCATTTACAGTCTACACGGCAAATGCAAATAATTCCACGAGCCTGACGGTGGGGTTTTTTTTTGGACAGAGTCCACTAGTTCTGCCAGTAGCCACGCCGTCGAATACTTTTTTTAGACAGGTCCGCAGAGCTCTATATCAATGTAATCATACCTTTTTGAAATGTACACATATTTTACTATGTTGCTATGTTGTTTTTTTAGATGCAAGAGACATCCACGCTTCTTACCGGACCATACTATAAATCCAATCGGATGTGATATTCCTTAGACTGACACTGCCAAATACTAGAGTATCAGTTTTTAAAACCGTCACATATTCTAAACACATATATACAATCATAAGTTAAGCTAACGTATTAATAAAAATATTATAACCATTCATCAACAGACGCTCGACTCTGAATTTGGAAAATAAGCTCGTTATTTATAGTCTTAAGTCTTCCCCCAAGCCTTTATATGCTATATACGGAGCTTCAAATTGTTTTCAATACGCTCGTAATCATTTTAAAAAAATTACAGACCATTAAAAAAAAATCTCTAAGATGATTCTTATAGCCCTATTCTGGCATTGTGACCGGTCACAAGTCACAAGCTCTTGTGATGTTTGATTATGATGGTTGATGTGTGCGGTATTCTGAGTTAGGAAAATCACAATAAATTTACCTCAGTGTCCTGTGGCTTCCAACTCAGAATACCAAAAAATCACAAATAGTGATTCACCACAGCCTTGTGATTCTCTTGTGACTTATGACTGGTCACTGACGGTTGCTAGAATAGGACTGTTAATTTGACATAGCACTTCCCCACTGTGGAATTGCATGTTCTTGCCGAAATAGAGCCTATAGAAAGAAAGACAAACATGTTTGCAAACAAATTTTTTTGGAAAATGTCTATTTTCAAACAATCCCGTTTTATTTAACACCATATTCAATTTTATTTTAAGAGTCATAACACAATGGAAAAGAACCTTTCCACAAGTACGTATTTGTAAGAAAACTCTGTTTGAAAGGTCTTCACAAATTTCGAAATATGCTCTAAAATCCAAATTTTTTAATAAACCGATTATTTCATGCAATAGATGGTGAATGAAGATCATAATAGATGCACGCTCATCAAAAACCTGAAGATGTGTAGAAAAATTTATAGAGATTAATGGTATTTGATATTTCTAGAATAAAGGCTTTTATTTGAACCATGTTACAAGCTCCTGTTAATTTTTAATGATCTGTCAAAGAAGTCCAAAATGCAGTTTTCGGTATATTTTCACTCTGTTTTCTTCAACAAAAACAGCTGATTGTAGCATTTTCATCATAATATATGGAGAAATTCCATAGAAATAAGCTGGTACTTGTTCGGAAACAGACTATTTACAGATTTAGATAGATTATAGTTTAGGATTTGCAATAGATTTATTAAACTAAGCAAGTAAAATGGTCAAGAAACCCCAATTACGTACCTAAACGTACAAAAATGCTCCTGCCTATATTGGCTATATTACTATAATAAAATAGAAATCAACAACCCTGGGGAATCGTTAATGCAAATTTTCATGAAGATCCATTGATTTTAAATTTTCACCCCCATATTGGTTCCGTCATATTTAATTTCAAAACTGATAGCAGATTTGAAATCAGTGTAAATGTAAAATCATATGTTAAATTTGAAAAGCGCTGCAGGCTGCACAACGGATGCTTGTAACGTGTGTGGCGTAACTACTAAGAATTTCAATTTACAATTAAATAAATAAATGCTTATCCAAAATAAATGTGAAGCTCATAAGTCTAGCAGAAAATAAAGTGGAAACTGAAAATTTAATGATGTTTGATGAAAATTCCAATAAAATTAATGTTAATTTAATGAGTTAAACTTAGCAAAGTGATTAGCCAATAAATTAATTGATATGTAATGTATTCCGTACTCGAACTTTATCACTTTGGCGCACTTGTTTGATTCGGTGCTTGTTTACGTTATCAGTGGCTTGAGCTTAGTTTATCGCAAGAATGCCCAAATTATAATTATCTTATAAGTTTCGTGAAATTGTTAGCGGGTGCAAATACAACTCCATTTATAGGGAAAAATAGATATGGACCACTAGTGGCCTGTGTACTCGTGATGGTCCACGCCATTTATTATTGCGCCAGTTTAGTCTGTCAACATTTTTATGATTTTATGAACACATTTATTAAACTTATAGAACTTTATTTTTGAATATTAACTGTGTACCTATACTGCTGGATATTTTTGCATATACATACTATAGCTTTCTGCGATTCCTTAATACGGTGGTTTGGTTTATATAATCTTTAGTAGAATATGGAAAATTTTCAAGAGATTGGGCTACCAATTATTTCCCGGTCAATCAGGATGGTATTTATGCCACTGTTTTCATCCTTCCTAACCTTTCTGGCCAATTTTCACCCAAAACGATGAGGTCAATATAGTCAACGAACGAAAATCCTCCGATTAGAATTCAGCCCGCTCTCAATAGTTCCGCATTTAACGCTAATCCAGCGATCTGCAGGATTATGCACTTCTTTCATGCACATACCTGCATCGTAAGGCCTACCACTCACTGTGCAGGTGAGCCCGCAACGGGCTTTCGAACCAGAGAGAGGCTTCTCATTAAAAATAAATTTCAATCATTTAACAGGACCAGCCAAGTAATGGTCAGCCTCACGTGACTGAACATGTCGGCAAACGACAAACTGAGTTAGTCGCTAGAATGGGCACAGACTAGTTGACCGAGTGGGCTAATGGCAGATGAATTTGAATAAGGATTCAATTCGAATCCCCAAGCTCCGCCCATGGTCGGTGTCATGTGTGGGACGGATATGCAGAAGTGGGCCTGGGAGCTTGCATTTTGCTTTGATTGTTGCGAATTTTCTAACAGAATAGGGACAGGAATCTCAATACAGAGCAGGGCTACGAGGCCAGCACAGGACATGCCGGCGATGTCCCTGTGCTCCGTCAATTTTATGTTCCAGCATCCAGACCCAAAAGTACAGTCGGCCGCACACAGTCTCCGCTCATCCTTCTGCTGGTAATTACAGGAAATTTCGGGATTCATGTTATTGATTCTGTTGAACTAAATCGGATCATGAAAGCTATTCCGTGTTAGGTCACTTGGGCGCTCCACGGCCCAACTGGGCACCCTATGTATCCCGATTTCCGCTGCCATCGAAGACCAGGTGCACGTAGGGGTGAGCACATAAAAGTCAGCCCGAATTTCGACAGTAAGCACTTTTGTAATCCCCCGTAAAGCCGAAGTGCGTTTATGTTCGGGATTTATAGCAGGAATTAGGGAAGCTTCGCCTCCAATTAATATAATTGTTTATATGCATGGCCTAATGCTGGAGCTCTGCGTTTATTACCTCGTTCAACGCTAAGTTCTATAAACACCAGCCCTAGCTGGCTCAGATTGCTGTTTGTGTTCTGCCTTCTTTAGGGGCAATTTTTGCGGGAAGAGTTTGTAGTTTTAGCGCCATTATCAATTTAGAGAATTACCCTGAGAATCCCTAAAGCGCGTGGGTGAATTTCAACAATTTTTGATCCTTCATCCCCCAAGAGGGATATTTACTCGATTATTCAAAACTTCCAGCGCCCTCGACATTTTCTACATCTATTCCTCTCTCTCTCTCTATCTTCGCTCGGAAAAGTTTTCAAGTTGCGCAAACTTCAAAAGACAACTTCAAACATTTTTCCATAGGAACTTAGCTCCCAAGACTGTTGGCTTGGCAGCGTCTTGTGTACTATTTCTTATCGCTTGGTGCACACGCTAAAAATTTGCAAACTCTTAATAACAGAACAATGACATGCAGTGGTTCCTTCGGGATTAAAGAGATTTTTTCCAGTTTATGCGCAAATTCATCTCACGTCGAAGTATAGTCAACTGCATATTTAAGTAGAACGTAAGTGTAATTTAATGGCGGTTTAACGAAGTAACTGACCTGAGGAGTGTAAGTGGTTTTTATACTCCTTCGGGTGAACAACTTTAAAGGTAAGCTTCTTTCGAAGAACTTTACAAAAATGGACAACACATGTGTAACGATTGAAAACAAGCATTTTAAAATTCTGTATTTGCTTTCATTAATAATTTCGTTACTGCATCCAAAAATATCTGAACAAAACAACTAATTTTGTGGTTCATTTAATTACTTATGATTATCACCTAAAAAGATTACTGTCTAAAATAAATTCAATAATAGTGAATTTGATATAGGATTTCCTACACCACTATTCGCAGAAAGTTATGAAAGATAAAGATCACTACTGCGACAATGTTCAACTAAATCGTGGCGTTCCTCAAGGATCTATTTTCGGCCCATTATTCTTCAGCATATTCATTAACGATTTATCTTAAGTACTACATGACGTTCCGCATTCATATATATGTGGATGACGTTAAAATATATCTTCATAGGCCAATTGGACTTTGTGGTCACCCAGTTATAAATTAGAAAGAAACCCTTAGCATTACCTTTTCTTGCTCAAGTGTTGTTCCAACTAATCTTCCACCGATACTCGTAAACAATAACATCATCTCCTATGTAGAGAAGGCGCGAAATAGGAGTTATCCTTAACTCAAACATGACCTACTGCAACCAAATTAGTTCGAGTTAAAATGTATTGAGTATTGTAGCGATTAGGCATTCCGCGAGCGGAGACATATACACTGGTGCTTGGATTGATTTATCTATGGAAAGATTATTCTTTTAAAAAAGAAAAAGATAGAAAGATATTATTCTCGGCATTCACTTATCTTGACGTGGTGTATGGCCACCAAAAATTCTGAACTTCAAGAGTTTTCACTGAAATGGGTAAATCAAAGTTTTCAGGATTGGTGATTTTTTATATTCAGACATTTAAAATTCAAAATTCAAGATGAAAAATGCAGTATGTAATTCTGAATGCTGAATAGAATATAAAACAACATTTTTAAAAAAATTAATGAAATAGACTACAGCATTGTTAAATAGTACGGAGTACAATTTTGAAGTTATATTACGATAATTATTATTGTTTTTTTAGTAACAGCAGCAAAACGTCGTCCTAATGTGTTTTGTAGAAAACGAGAGCAACATCGGCAAAACACCATCCCATTAGGACGTAATTTATTTGATATCCTTGACGGAAATGATACACTTAGTCGCTCATCAGCACAGCTCTCGTAAATAATTAGTTTTTCCCCCTTGTTGAAAAAGAAAGGCTAGCACAGGAGCCGAGTCCATAAATCACCCTAGTTGGCTAAGGCGGCGGATTTAATGTCCGTGGCGAGGCTATGAACATATGTCGGCGCTAAGACGAGAATCCCAGGATTCAAGAACCCTTTGAGAGGTGTAGACACTAAAAAGTCAAAATATCGTTAAAAATTCGAATTGGATGTAATAAGAGCTATTCGATGTTATAATCCCTGTCGAGGGCCCCAAAAGCCATAACCAGTCCATAACCACTCTGTCGAACATCCCTTATGTTGGCTCGAAGACGTGTCTCGAGAGCCCTTGGACGGATGCGAAAACGACACGACACTAATGTCCTCGTGAAATCTGCGCCGTGCCATTCGTTTGCACGTTTCACGGCTTTCGCACCTGAGATGAAATCGTGAACAGACTGGCGTAAAATTGGTTTTTAACACTCATAAATAGTCGAGACACGGCATTTTTATAGTCGACTTGGCTGAAGGGTTTCGCTGCGTCGTCTTTCCCGCACTCAGCGGCCCTTCTTCGGTCCGAAGGAGCTCGCAGCTCGCCTCTTTTGGAGCCCTCTGTCGACCTCCTTCCCGACAGGTGCGCTATATAATTTCTGAATCCCCCACCTGACAATAGCAAGAGCAGCTTCTATTCATTTTTATCGGAACAGGTAACAGCGGTGGTTATTAGCGGTGACAGCGTGGGATATTGGCGAGTTTATGAATATTGCACTTGCTGGTATTCATAAGGGACAATGCCAAGGGACAGACCGCTTTATGGGGAGCTTGATTGAATTTTGAATAATAAATGCGTGCCGCTACCTCGAGCAGAAATTGTAACGAGAAACATGTTGGTGAAGCCGAGAAACGAGGTGGCGGATAGTCAGACGAGTGGAATTGAAGATTATGGTCTTATAACTGGAAGAGACCAGAATTATTTACACAATCGAAAAATGTTAGACAGAAAATTCGTTAAAGCTTGCTAGACTTTCAAAAATCCCATTGTATGACAGTCTTATTTTAGAAATTTTCTTAATGTGTAGATTAATTTTTAATTTCATTTATGAAAATGAATGAAACCTTAAAGAGATTCAGAGGTTGTGCGTTAAGAAAATTACAGGGTGGTGAATGAAAAAATTATCGGTACATATAACATGCAATGGCTCCTAAAAGACGGATTTTAGTGGGTGGTTCTTGGGACAAACGTTAATCGGGGGACTCCATAGAATCACGCTGTATAATTGCATTCAGATTTCAAAATGTTCACGTTCCAACCAAAATAAATAATAACTCTGCCTTTGTCTGGCTTCCTGTATACTTTAAGTTTCCCAAAATCTTTCCTCTAATGAAAATGAACATACAGAAGTTTTTTCCACATACGTACATATTTAAACTTTATATTTTCATGAAAATAAATACACAGATGTTTTTGGAATCCTTCATTCCGAGGACACTAATTTTAATAGGTTATCAACATGAATTCGAAATAGCACTCTTTGTTTATCTTAAACTTCTTGGAATCTGCTTTTCAAAATTTTCGACTTGGCAAGAATTCAAATCTTTACGTGTCAAGAAGTCTATTATGTTTATTGTTAATTTTCCCAGTGGGAAAATTCAAAGTCCTTCGAAAAAAGCAAATTCGAAGCGCTGCATCCACAATTTCATGATATGCTTCGAAAAGGTGCTTTTCAAGGAGCTATTTGAAGCAGATTCGAAGCGCTTGATCCACATTTCATGATGTATTTCGAAAAAGTGCTTCTCAAGGATCTCAAAAAAAGTGCTTACTTCTGCGGACATCATATGTTAAAATTTGTATGAAATTGAAGCATTTTGTGCTTCTTGAGGAGCACTTGGAAAAGTCTTTTAAAGCGCTTCTTTTCCCCGCTGGGTCAAAACAATTTTTGCATGTATGTGACCCATATTTTAGAATCGTAGTCAAGTTTTCATTACATTAAAAATAGTGATATTAACCCTTCAAAAAGCGTAATATTATGAAAACTTGGTCAATTGGGACTTTTTACATTAACAATAATATTTAATATACGTAACATTAGCGGGGTTGTTATTGTTAAACTTTAAGGAATTTTCAAGGTATTATTAGAAAAGCTTTGAAAAAATATTTTTCAAATGTTAATTAATTAACTAATTGCAATCTTATTTTCTTTACATTACAGATCAATACGATTGTAAGGAAGTGGAATGTCCACCAGAGATAACATGTCCTCCTGACAGTACTATACGTGTGACATATACTAAATTTGATTACGACACAAGAAATTCAATTGATGGCGACAATAGCGAGACAGAAAATGATAAAACAGACCACTCTCGGCGGCATACATCCAGATTTATGGTAGAGGCCAGTGATACTACTAACGATCATCCAAAATCCTTGCAAAAACGAAGTTTGCAATATAAACGACGAGAGTCAATAAAAATTGTTCCTGGAGACTATATAAGTTTGGTCCCTGAAGCTGTCCGGTATCACCATCAAATACACCAACATCAGCATAAGTGGAAGAGAACTGCTGATGAATTGCAAACAAAAGCCGTTGAAGAATGTTGCCCAAAGCAAACATGCGTATGTAGCGGAAATTGTGAATTGCCAAAATGTTTTAATCCATCACAAGTACCTTACCAAAGAGCACCTGGATCTAATGTGCCCGGCAAATGCTGCCCTCTATACCAATGTATTGACGAACCAGATTGCTCAAATGTAACTGGCACGACAACCTTTTGGCTATCAAAGTGCAAAAAATGCACATGCTATTTCGGACAAAAAATATGTCATCAAGAATGTGACGAAGATGCTACATGCTTTTCAAAAAATTTGAAAAAATCATTTTTAAATGGTATATCATGGCTGGAAGATGATTGTACACAGTGTCAATGTCTTAACGGAGAAGCAAGATGTCAAACCAGCTTCTGTAAACCCTTAGACTGTCCAAATAAAATTAAAATTGAAGGTGAATGCTGTAAGGTATGCGTACCAGACAAAACAGAAACGACTACAATAGCAGTGACAACAAAATCGACTGAATCTACAATGACCGTCAATGCGACAGTTGTTGAAATCGATACAGACATTACTGAAAATATAACAGCAATAGAATCATCAACTCTCACTCCTGCCATAGTGTCCGACTTTAGTGAGTCCACAACGACAACACCCACAACACCAACAAACCTTTCATCAACTACAACAACGTCTACAACCCCATCTACAACAGTTCCAACAACAAAACCTACTTCGACACCACCAGCTTCAACAGTTCCTTCAACTATGATTTCACCAACAATTTCATCATCGTTTTTTCCAGCAACACCCACACCAAAAGTTGTGGTTTCAACTGCCGCGACAGCAGCGAGTGAGAGTTCTCCAAAGAATTTTTCAACAACAATTGTTACTTCAACATCAACAATTCCTCCAATATTGGCGTCAAAAGAACGTTCATCCTATTTCGATACAGAGACGGAAAGTATTATACTATACACAGTGATAGTTGTATTACTTGTAATTTGCTGCGTATTTGCCGGTCTCTACATTCACGAGGTAACCAAAAGGCAAACCTACTCATCGATACCAAATTCCGACTCAAACCTTAGCCAAATGCCAAGACCTAAAGTTGAAGAGTCAGCCTAAGTAATTTTTTATTATTACTATTATTATTATTTTTTTTTTTTTTTTTTATTTATAAGAAGAGAGGATGCAACTATTAAAATTAAACTTAAATTATTTAATCTTAATTTAGTCTAGTTTCAAATGCAAACGAATCGTGGTGGACTGTTAATTTGTAAAAGGTGGATTTAGTAGTGAAAAGTATCAGTTTTTACAAATTCACTAGATGAAAAGTGATTTCTATAATTTAGCATTTGAACTTTTGAAAGAAAAAACTATTTCACCTACAGGCTTTTTTACATTTTTTTCACTATCTTTCTAATTATTTATTTATTAATTTGCTTCGTTCAAACTGACTAAACACACTAACACAGTTTACTATAGATTTTGTTAAAGTTGAGGAAGAAAAATTTGTCTTTGCAGTAAATTCATGGGTTATTGATTTCCTGCGTCTTAATTTCTTCGGTCGAATTTTTAATTTGCAGAGGTTTGTTGATTCCATGATCGTAAACCAGGAATAGGATCTGCGTTAAAAAAAAAAGTAAAAAAAGTAGTTCACTATCTTAATAAACTCAACCAGCTAATACAAAGCGATGTTAAACAAAAACAATGCAACCAGTGTCCTTTTTCTAAGATTTATGAACTTAACGTGCCGATTTTATTGGACGTCAATAAACATAAAATTAACTAGTCCCAGATATACACAATATGTGATTACGTTTATGCTGCGGACATAACTTTGCCGAAAATCAGAGCTATTTGCGCATAAAGTTTAACGATACCAAGCAAATTAGGAAATTACCTTAATAAAATCAATTTAATTTTCCCTATGTAGGCCTAATTTAATTTAGGGCCACGCCAAAATACTGATTTTCGCTCAATGTAATAAAATAAATTTGGCTTGACTAAAGTGAATAAAATTCAGAATTAGAATATTATGTTCGATATTGTCTGATTAACAACAATTTAAGTGGGTATTTTCAATTATTCGAAGGAAATTTTTCTATTTGTTGTTTATAGTCTATTTAAATAGTAAAAAAATTAAAAGAAGGTTAGAATAAATCAAAATTTATAAGAATTAATAAAAAAGTAATTTTTTCCTGAATTATCAAAATTCAAGTAGTCGATTCTTTAGTTAAATAAAAAGAGCATAATTCGTTCTAAAGCTGCTTTTGGTTTATCCTTAAAATATAGTCTCGGTGAGGTGAACAAAGTGACTGAATATTCGACTTCCGATTCTAAATCCACTCATTCATCATCGATTTCCCTATCCTTTTTCCGTGTACCAATTTTGTTTAAAAGAGAAAGCCCCACGGGCCTTACTCCTCTGCACAAAATAAAACAAAATAAAAAAAGGGTCCGAGCAAACAAAATAATTTCCTAGGGATCGCGTTTGTAAACGTTTGGCGAAACGTTTCGAATTTTTAGGCTAGCGAGCTCAATTCGGCTTTTACGTTTCGGTACAAAAAAAAAAAGAAAAAAGAAAAAAGAAGAGAACATATTCAGTATCAAAAACGAGGTAAAATTAAATTTTTAGGCAGAAGACAAATATATTCTGAACCCTCTCCACTGCCGCGAACGAACGAACGAACCCACAAATAGCCAGAAGCCGAGCCGCAATATACTCAATTTAGTAAACTTCGGCATTCGGGAAAATTTTCATTTAGACTAGACATGTGTTCCAATTTTTTTTCCCCTTAACAAAACGAATCCCCAGCTTTCATCTTTTTTCGTATTATAAAAATAAATAAAATGAAAAAAAAGTGAGGAAAATAGGAACGACGCAGCGCCTCCACAATTTCATTCAAATTGAAATTATTGCAAGAGGTGCGACCCCAACGATGAGAAAAGTCATACCCTTTTTTTGCCCTCTATATCAAGCTTGGGGCGGGGCAGGAAGCGCAGCGCCCTCTTTATTCATTTTGCTGCCGTTCAAAGTTGTAAAATGCGAGCACAACGGTGTTAAGAGATCCTTAAAATAACGTTATACGTTCGGTTGACAGCTTAAAAGAGTTCTGCACCAGTTCCAAAGAGCTCCATGTCTTCTAATTTGGGTTAATGTAAAAACTTGAAAGCAACGAATCACTGGATGTTTGAGAGAATGTTTGGGGATGTTTGAAAATGTTTGTGGATGTTTGCCCCTAACGAGTCTCCCCTGCTTGCCTTTTTTCGGTTTCACCACAGGGGTTTACACCTTCGTCGCTCTCAAAATGATGTTGAAGTTGGAAAGGTGGTGGCTTTGGCTTCACCCTGACACACGTGAACAACGCGAGAAGTATGAACTTTTCGCCCACATGTTCTAATTTTTTATATTTATTTTTTTTTCTTATTTTTCTACCTTATTCTATACTTGCTTTACTTCCCATAGAAAATGAGGGAAAATTGGATTTATTTACAAGAACAGTGGAAAACCCTCTTAACTTATTTCTTTTAACTTGGCAAGGAATGTGGTGGGTTGGGCTACAGTCGCCGATGAGCAGCTTTCTGGGGCAAGGAGAATCGTGGCTATGTTTAATAAAGTAATTCCATTATTTTGCTTCGTTGTTAAAATTGAAACAATCTGAAGCAAATATTAGGAGCTACACGCTGTATAATTTCCATTGTAATAATTTGTTTTTGAGTTGAACTTTGTAATTGTCTGACTTTGTTTTCTTTCTTGAAGGAATCATGAACAAGGTAAACTTAATCTTCCGAACAACTTCAACTATTCTATATCAAAACTGTGATCTCTACACTAAAATTTAACTATTTTTGCTTTTGATTTTCACTTTACAAGATTGCTGGTAAGAATGACCACTTCTTTGGAATCATTAATTATAAAAACATTTCAATATTTAAACTACGCATCTACATAGTTGAAATGATATGATGGAATTAATTCAGTCAACGAGGCCAATTGTACATCTAAGGAGAAGTTCAATAGATCATAATTTTGGTATTAAATACCTTTAATGCAACCAAGTATCTACACTAAGACAAAAATGATATTATAAAATCAAGAATGATTATGGGTACCGGCAAAACTTTTGGAACATTTTATTTTTTTTATTTCATATTTTCATTGTATTTTTCAAGAATATTGTGTACATTGTGTGATTTTTCATTATATAATGCAAATTGAAACGCGTTTTTCTCATGGGTGCCACGATAAAAAATTTAATTTTTAAGACATTAAAATTTAAAAAATCTTATCCGTAATTGTAAATTTTCATACAGTAATTTTTTTTGTTTTATAAACAATTATGTAAGCAAAAATTCACATTTTTTAAAAATTTTGACATTAAATTCGTGTTAAAAATTTAAAATAGAAATTAGGAAATGACGTTGTTAATTGTCCTTATGGAAAAACAGCTAAAGAACTATAATGAAAAATTAATAAGTAATCAGTATTTTCGTATTATCTTAAACGTTTAACATAATGTTTTTCTTAAAATGTACTTCGTATATGTAACATAATCCAAAATCATATTAAAAAATTGTTGTTATAGGAAGGTCTTATATTATTTTCTTTCTGTTTTTTCTCAGTGTAGTAGCATGTAAAACTATGAATAAATTCTGGTCAATTAAACATTAATTAAAAGTTATACTGATATGATTTCTGTTTTAAAAATGAACAAATGTATTTTAGTAAAATTGATATGCGTCCTCTATATTTGAGCTATTATCTAGATGAACTAGGATCTAGTCGAATCAGAATTCGTACCAGATAAATTAACAAGGTGTTACTGGTGAATAAACTAAATATATTTTTTTTTCTGTGTAAGCCTACAGATGAAAAATTTAAAGCATCTTTGGAAACATAAACGATAAAATAAATAATGAATAAAATAAAAACATAATGAGACCACCGCTCTATCTCAAACTCCGTCGAATCGCAATGTTATGTACAATACAAAAAAAATTTACAATTTATTCAAAAGAAAAGTAACAATCGTACAGTGATAAAAATAATATAGGTAAGGTAGAGTCGCCAAATATCGTCCCCTTTTTGTAAAACAAATCTAAAAAAATAAAAATAAATACCACAGTAATAAATGAAACGTCAAACATTAGGTTCAATATTCCTTGATTCTTAAAGATAATCAAAAACGCGTTAACATTGTTAGAAAAAGTTATAAAATAGCTTTAACAAAAATACTCAAATTATGAAAATATATTTTTGGGCTCCTAATTTCGTCCCGGGACGATATTGAGATCACAATAATCAGTACGTGAACTGGAGTTGTACTTACTCCTTTTCTATTATATAAAATTGAACCTAACTATCATATTAATATCTAATCAGCCCTTTCTTAATTATTTTAATCATTTTTTCGGCATCTAAAAAATAAAAATAAAAACATTCTAAAGTTACATGTTACGATATAAGGTTCATGTAAGGGGACGATATTATTTATTTTGTCGCATCAATTTAAGCAAAAAGCGTGTCATAACCTGAAAATTTTACTTAATCGATTAACATCTGAGATATTAATAGTTAGTTTGACAAAAAAAATTGTATCAATAAGTCAGGTATCTCAATATTTTATGGAATCCGAGAATATTTCAATGAAAAACTCTCCTTGAACACTTTTTTTGATTTTCGAATTTCTGTCGGCACGAACGTCGTGACGCACTCACTTTCACACAATGGCTGACTGATGCAACTAGCTGTCGGTTCGGGTCACTGATAATAGATGGCGGTTTTTAAAAGAGTAGATATTGAAGGGTACGAAATTTGGCGACTGTACGTTAAATAAAATAAAACTGGCTTTGCTAATTTTTTCATCAAAAAAATACTTCAAACCAAACAGAATTAATTTGAATCAGCCAAAAAGACAAGTTCTTTGAACAAAGCCTTTTTTCTTTTTTTTTTTATTAATTTATTTGAAGAAAAATGATATGGATTTAAGTCTATTATAACAAAGTAATTGGTTAATATCTTCTAATCTTCTAATTTTCTGCAATATAACAAATTACTTGTTTAAAACTGATATATGAACATTTAAACAAATAAGATTGGTTAATAAAACAATAAAGTTTGGTTAAAAGTAGGGAATATAATTTAATTTTAACATAAGATATGCGATAATCGCATTGAGCGTTGAGTATTTTATGGAGTAATGAACTACATACAGTGTTGTGCAAAATATTTGCAACTAAAACCGCAGTTTTCTACGGCTTCTACAAAAAATCTTAAGCTATTAAAAATAAGAAAGTAAATGCAGTACTATATTTATTAGTACATATATCTAATTGGAAAATATCATAAAACTAAACGTAATTATCCAGTAACAATCTGTTCAAATCATTTACAACTTTTATAATTGACAAAGTTAAAGTTTATGTTTACTTATATTTTGTTGAATAGCCCTTACTTTCAAAATGTTATCAGCGATTCGATGTTTTAAGAGGGTACAATGAAAAAAATATTTCGAATTTATTCAATAATGACGGATTGTGAATTCATCTGGTACGAATTTTCAGTTTCAATCAACTAGTTCATCTAACTTTTTTAATATCAGTGGTACTACAAAATAGTGGAAATAAAGAGAATACCTGTTCAATTTTACTAGAATACATTTATTAAATTTTAAATAGATATCATTTCAATTTAAGTTTTAGTTTATGTTAAATTGATCAGATATTATTCATAATTTAGCATTAGCGATGTTTGTTTCAACAAGCATCTACAGTCGCTGCTCTTAGATGCTTACACTAAAGTTTAACACTAAAATCGCCGTGACCTAAAATGGTGAACCCAAGATTAATTTTTATAAAATAGCTTAATTTTATTTATTTTCTCTATGTTTTTCCATTACTTCTAAAAAATTGAGTACACAGATCATATTTGATTTGATTCAATACTCGTATAAGTAAGTTAAGGTAAATTATTTAATAAATTTGAGGCCCGTCCATTTGGTAATGGTAATGGTACTAGTGTTAACAATAGACCTCATTGTCTGAACTAATTCCGTCATATCATTTCAACTAGATATGGGGCGTTGAGAGTAGAAATGGTGTAACCCCAAAATCAAACAATGGAGATATTTCAAAATTAAAATTTTTATATTGACAATTACCTTATAACTACCAAATGAATATGTTATTTCACTATTTTATGTCCTACTTACATTAATAATGGCACATTTCTTATTATTCCACTTCAAATTCTCGTCTGAGTACAACAAATATTGGAAATTATGTGAAAATAAAAATAATTTTACAAAAATGTGGCAGAAGCGGCATATTCTGCTCTCAACGCCTCATATATAATTTAAATAAAATAATAGTTATAATTTTTAAATAGATTTCTCTGATCATGCTTACCAGAAATCTTGTTAGGTGAAAATCATAAGCAAAAATAGTTAAATGAACCACGAAATAAGTTCTGGGAACCAGATATTTTTTGGGAGTTGGTCACAGTTGTTTTAAAATTGTTCCCTCATAGATTTTCTAGGGGGTTGATGTCTTTAGAACTTTAATGCTTTGCTGCGAAAACCGAGCCTGAAGAAGTCTAGAGGTATGCTTCGGGTCATTGTCCTGCTGGAAGCTCCAGAGCAGAGGTATTTTTTGTGTAAGGAAGCATATTTTCCACAATGTTTTTATAATCCTCTGCCTTCATTGTTCCTTGTATTTTATAAAGATGTCCCAAGCCCTGAACTGAAAAACAATCCCATACCATTATTATAAATTACAACATCCATGCTTGGTTTTTTTCGGAGAGTAGTAGCTCTTAAGATCGGCTGCTATGGCTCGACTTCTTATCGTCGAAATATTTTGATATCCAGGTTTAATTAAGTTTTTACCTACCGTGAACTAACTAAAGGCTGAGGTTTAATTAGCAAACAATATTTAAATAATACACGCAGAATAAAGAAATGAATATTATTCTTTTTTATCTGATATTTTCTTCTATTTTTGTAATACGCATAATTTTTAACAAGGCTTTTTAATTAATATCCTCACAACTTTTTATATTCTGATCTGTTACTACTATTTTTTATTTGTGTTTTTACAACAAATTTATAACACCTTAAATAGTCCACCACATCTTCAAAATGTTACTACGCAAATACTATACCACTAAATGCATACAATGAGAAAAAAACAATTGATTGTGATAATTTATGTATTTTATAATTTTTTTTTTTTTTTTTACATATAATATAATATCTTAGTTAAGCGTTGTAATTAGAACAAAAATGACTCTTCATTTTGTTTTTCTTTCTCATTACTTTTATAGTACCCACTAAGTTTTTGTTACGAAAAGAAAAAGAGAATCATTTACTTCATAAGAACCTGAAAGTCTCCTCTTAGTATGTAGGGTGAAAAAAATTTAAATTATTTGTATTTGTAAAGATACTGAATCCCCTAGAATTACTTTGCATTTACTATATTTATGTAATCTACTCGAGCACTATGCCTATTATTCACTCAAAAAAAGCAAAAGCAACACTTTTTGGCAAAATAATTGATGTTGAACAAAGCAAGTATTAAAAACCAACGAAAATTTTTGTTTATATACATAAAATCCATTAAGTTGGCCTAAAGACAAGGAGAAAGGTGAATGAAAAGTTTATAAGATTAAGACAACAATTACTACTATAATGAGAAATAAATCAAACTTCTCTGTCACACGGCTCTATAATAAAAATAGGGAACTAAACAATAAATTGAGAAGAAAGTGAAAGTTGAAAGGTAAAAGGAAATGTAAAATGTAAAATTAATTACAACAACAAAAAATAATTATAACTTGTAAATGGATATGTCCCGAAAATAAACAGTAAAGCTAAAAATCCTAACATATAAGAATCCCTCATTATTTACACTTTGTTATATATATATAAAGAAAACATTGTTAAGTAAAGGATATACATAAAAATAACATTAATATTAAAAATAATAATGGTAACTACTATAAAAATGTGAAAAACAAATACCGCTGTTAACTTTGTGTCAGCTGCAAAAAAATATAAATAAATGAATAAAAATTCTGAAGAGCGCTGTAATTAGGGAAAATATTGCAAGCCTCAACAACAACAAAATATTGTGTAAGTTTACGAAAATTGTTTAAGTGATTAATCAATACAAAAGACCGCTGAGGAATAAAGTGAGAAAAGTAAAACAAAAATATTGCCGATCACTTTTGCAATGTAATTGATTTGGTCCGTTTAATTTCATGTGAAAAAAATGGCGCTTTAGATTTTACTCTCCACCTTTTGTAGCAATGTATGGTAGCTTTCGATGTCCTTTAGTTTGTTAAACGAATTTTTTGTTATAATTTTTACACTTTCAACGGAGAAATAGACGAAGTATTATGTTTTATTACAACTATGCATTTTATTCACCCTATTACAAATTTCCCACTTTCAAATTTTGGTAATATTGTAGTGATCTACGAAAATAAAGCGATCAAGCGATGGATATAAGATTAACGCCTCTATCAAGTTTCCATATTACGGTTTGTATACTACATACATATGTGTTGATTGAATTAATTAGCGTTGTCAATAGGAGTTTACTTTTTTAAGATGAAAAATGATCTTTTACAAAAGTGATTAGCACAATCGATCTTGCGCGAAAGTCCAAGGCCAAAACCAATACTATACGTGCGGTAGCAAGACCACAACCAAAACTCAACTTCCAAGACCTATCTTTAACATGCGACTTAGTGAAAATTATCAGAACTCTATGAAATTTTAACAAAATTAGTAATTAATACACTTAGAAAATTATATATTGGTACTAGGTACGAAACAATTTCGACAAAATCAATTTCACATCGATCAGTCTACAAGAAAACAAGAAAATAAAGAGATTAAGTACTTCAATAACCAGTTCAGTACAAAAACGTTGTCACTTTGTCTATTTGTAATTTTGTATGTTGATTTATTCGCTTTACCTGTAAGACCTGCTAAATACGAGTAAATAAGTTATTCAACATATTTTAGTGTAGAAATATAAAACCTTCAGAGTCTTTCAAACGAGACCAAGACTTGACACACGAGACCAAGACTTGACACACGAGACCAAGACTACGTCTATTGATATAAGGCCAAGACTAAGTTTATTAATGACAATCTATCAAATAAGCAGATCGAAGAAAACCAGTATTTTAACAACAACAAAAACAAAGTGGCACTGGTGTCGTTTTACCGTCTAATGTAAATGGTCATTGTTGATGATATATTTTCTGTAGCTTAATGTCACATTAAAGAGGACGATGATTTATTCCTTAGTTTTTCTAGGACACAAAAGTAAGTATTTCATATGAATACATTCATAAAACGTGTTTTCACAGCATAATCAAAACTATATGCATTATGATCATGTCCATGATCGTTTCGTATCATGAATAAATTTACTCCCAATCACCCTTTTATACACTGATCTAAATACATGAAGATTTAAAAGGCTTACTATGGCCTCTCATAAATTTGTCAAAATTTCATTGAATGTTTTTAAAACGGCTAAACGAATTTAAAACAAGATGTCTGAGTGTGAAAAGTACGCTTGTGTGAATTTGCCATGGCTATACAAGAATATCGATAAAAGAACAAGGTATACAAAACTGAAGTACTTTAAAATACTTAACTGCATAAAACCGAATTTTTGCAGAAAAGCTGAAAGGCATGCAAAACAGAAGTTTATAGCTGCCAGGAAGATCCAAAGATATTTTCGAAAATACATAAATTGCAAGCGTGCTGATGATTTGAAAAAAGCAGTCGTGAAGATTCAAAGCTGGGAAAGAGGCAACATCGCCCGCAGCCAATACTACCGCCTGCTCGAAAATACTCTCAACAAAGCGATTATTGACTACCATAACTACGCTGCAATAATAATTCAAAAAAATTGGAGGGGATTCATCACCAGATTGAAGGTTCACGACCATACAAAACTAAGGTCTTCACAACTTAATGCAGCTAAGGAGCTCATAATTTGCATAGGTTACAAACTGCACCATATGTTGAGGACAAGACAAATTCCAGGAGTGTTCTCCATAAGAAATTCCAAGTATTGCACAACTAATGCACTTACTATTATTACGATTGTTGCACGAATTATTTCAGTATTTTGTCTCGTGTCGAGCAGCTCCTAGCCTCCTTAAAATTTAAGGAATACAATGACAGAATTCGTCGCATTCGGGCTGAAAAAATTAAGAAAATTTTTGAGGCGACTCAAGAAAGCAAAAAGTCCGAAATAAGGACAAAAGTGCCCTACAGTCCAGCCTGTGCGAAATTTTTCAAAGAAACCAAAGTCGAGAAAATGTTCTCAATGTTGGAAAACATAGATCCAATTCGAAAGGCTCAAAACCAGAAAGGTAAAATACATTTCCTTAATGACATATGTACTAAAAGCAGTTCATTCAAAAGAGGGGTTGCATCATATAATAAAATATTGTTTTCGTAATGTCTTTAGTCAAACAAAAAAGGTCAAATCGATCTATAGAAATATCTTAACATGTCAGAAAACGTAAATGTAAATGAAGGGTCTTGCATTTTCTGGGGACTATATATAAGAAAAGAATTATTATTATTGAAGTGAACTTAGGGTAAAATTTCTATCCAGAGAAACATTTTAAGGTGTTTCGTTACGAGAAAAAGACGAAAGATGTGCACTCGGGGAGAGAGAAAATCCTAATGCAAATTATACTATTGAAAGCCTATTAATGTGCAATTTTTGTATTATTAAAAATTGTAACAATTTTCACCGTAAAATAATATAGTCCTATAGCTATGAAAGTGCTCAACTCAAGTCTGTAACTAGTGCTAGTTGGCTAGTACTCAAAGATAAAATATATTCTTCAAAAATTTAAAATGTAGAAATGATTAAACTATATACATTAATTGTTTGAAAAATAATAATAATAATCATTCACAGAGACAAGAATTCAAAATTTGGTAAAAGACAACATCTAGGGCAAAATGAAAAGTTTATAAACTTGAATTAATAATTTTTAAACATGCCTTACTCTCTCAGACTGATTGACAATTTTTCCTTTTATAACAAATTGTGCTGGAATTATGCCATCATAATTAAATTAAAAAAATATATGCTATTACAAAAATTTCGTGCTGAAAATGTACTAAAATGCACTCATCTGGCATCATCATCTCTCCCTCTCTCTCTGTCCTTTCACCTCTTACTACTTATTCATTATAAACAAAAATAGAATTCGCCAAATGTGTTTCACTTCTTCCACGTCCCTATTTCCGTGTTTTTTAAACTTTTAAACTTCAAAACTGGTTCATTGATCGGTTCAGGATTCAGCTGACATATTTATAAAATTTCTTAACATTTTTTCGAGAATATACACATAACATTATGTTACGTAATTATTCAACAATATTCATAACACTTGCAAATTCAATCTCTACAATTATTTCATGTATTCAGATCGGTCGATAATTATTTTTGTTTTTGAAATTACTGTCGTTTTATCTACCATAAAGAAGCTATAGTCTTGAATTACCAAAAGCGTATTATGACTTATTAAACTCCTTACACAAATAAAAATATTTCGAAACTTTTTATTCTCCATTAAAAAAAAAAACAATTCGAATTCTGGTCATTATCATTTTCAATCGAAAGTCTAAATGTTACAAGCTTCGCAAATGTTCCCGCCAAATCCTATAGAAAATTTATTCTAGGTAATTCAAATTATTAACTTTTTCAATTCACAAATCTTCGTTTCGTTTCGTTTCGATTCTTGGAAAAAATACATTTCATTCAGTTTAATAATGTTTATATCTAAAACATTTTTAAAATATCGATTTTTTATATACTATATTTTGGGAAATCTTGTGCCTATTTAGGATTTTAGCTTAATACAGTAAACATAAATTTGCGGATCTTAAGCTTGTGACCAATAGGGAAAACAGTTTTGTTGTTTTTTAGAACAACGCTCAACACGAAAACAAAGGCAAGAACAAAACAAAAACTATATTTTAATACAATAAGTAGTATAAAAAGAGAAGATAATTTTCAGATATTCTGTAGAAGGGCAGAAACTTTCAAACCTTTCGAGACTTCTTTTATTCTCTATCCTATAGCTAATATCTATTTTTGCTAAGAATTGTAATGTGCTGAAAAAATAATCTGGGAATTTAACAAATTTGTTGTGTACAGTGCAGTGTACAAAATATTAAAATTTTTATTATAGCCGAAAAAGAAACAAATCAAACTCCCATATAGTACACATATTATAAGATCATTAAAAGCCAATCACAAGTGAGAGTTAAGGTACAATATACATAGGTATCAGGTAAATAAAGATACTATTGCAACTCCATCTAGGGTAGAGCAGAGAACCAAAACATCGCCGATTTTTAAGGAAAACCTCTTTGTGAAGAGCCGTCGTCGTCAGTCTATAGAATTTTTATCGGCGATCCCTGTGAATTGGCTGTCTGGCGATAAATCACTTTCTCACATTATCCCGACTGAAAGGAAATTACTCAGTCTGCCCGACTGCCCGTCTGCCGGAGCCTATCGTCATGATTTAATCAATTTTTTGAATAATTGCCCTCACTCCCTAACGCCCCTCTCGTGTGACTCTTTTGTAGCCAAAACGCCGCCGCAGAAAGCTGGCCTGCGACCAAAGGACGCTCGTGATGAAGTCGTCAGCAGCATGAAGCGCTGGAAAATTGCGAAGGATGAAAAGAATTTATCAATGTCACCGCTCATCGTTTCCAAGCCAGAAAATATTGAAAATTTCCTTGGCGAAATTGAAGCCATTTGCCATCAGAAGAATCTCATTAATGATCAGAACGCTTGCTGCGTCTGGACCCCGGACAATTGCTGTGGAGTTCCGCAAGGATCCTGCAACCCCTGTGGGCCCTGCGACCCCTGCGGCCCCTATAATTATGTCTAAGTCCGGACGAGAAATTTGGAGCATTCTTATATTTTATAGCTCATTTATTGCCTGTTTACTTCGTGACTACCGGATGAAAATGAAATTGCATTTTGAATTCAACAAAAGCTCGTTTCTTCCTGCCAGTTTAAGTTTGTATAAACTTTTGATAACTAGCCGATTGCCGAATCTGTTAAATAATGGGACTCATAAATATATTGGAATGCTTTTTTTTTTTAACTTATCTTGTGAATTTGAAGATACCTTTCTTATGTTACACGTAAAATTAGGGCCCTATTATAGAACTCGAAACCGAAACGTTTTTCTAGGCGAGATAATTTTTTACACAGATTGCCACTTCAAAATGTGTCCGGGCTAGAAAAAGACGTTTCATATTTCATTTCCATAATAGGACTCGTGAAGTAAATTTATAAGCTAACTTTGTAAGGACTCGCCATGGAAATTTTGTGAAATAACAACCTCGAATTCATCATATAACATAATATTTGGATTGTTTTTATATTTTAATTTTTTCCCCTAATTCCTGCTTCTCTAAAGGTCATACTCATTTTCCCTATAAGATTGAATCCTTAATTTATGTTGTTGCGTTCATTAACATAATTCAAATAATTGAATAATTAGGTGAGCTTAGTAAAAAATACGCTTTTCAGTTTGTAACTGAAAACGTGATGTATACATATAGGTATAATTCAGGCAAATCAGATAAAACAAGATAAGACCAATAGGACTATATATAAATTTTATTAATTTTCTTCTAGAATGAATTCTGAGAGGTGTTAGAAATAAGGGATAATAAATTCCCACATAAATCGTTACCGCAACGTTCTCTTTTAGGCGAAAAATTGTTTTTCCAGCAGACTAGTTAGGAGTTTTTATCATGCATCTTCTTAACCATTGGTCGGACAAAAAGTAACAGAAATTAAGCTCTTAAAAAAATATTAAAAGGCAAGTGGTGCTCAAAACGGAAGAAATCAAATTTGTATGTGTACGTGCTTTATGATTCCCGACACAGAATGTTACTAGAGATGAAATGAGCTGATATAAACTATAAAGACAGTTCAGACATTAGTGAATACTAGACCTTTTGCACTTTTAACTGAGTTATAAACCAAAAATTCGAATTTTTGAAGAAAAAAAATATGATTTTATGACAATTTTTTACTAAGACAAGAAGTTTTTTTAAATACTATATTAATACCATTAAGGTACCACTGTATTGCAAAGTTTAGAATCACTGAAAGATTGTGTTTATTTTCAAACCCAAGCAGTATTATTTTATCACCTACTTTTTCCTGAACGTATATTAATATAAAGATCATTTGCTACGACACGGTTTGAATGTTTCTTTATATATATTATATTATATTTGTATTAATCAATGAACGCGAAAAAAAATGTTAAGGCCAAGAAACAACAATCCTTGAATTTTGCTACCGAATTTCCAAAACACGCAAATTTTATTAATATGAAGGGATCAACATTATGATATAAAGAAATTGGATAATTTCTAGAGAATTTTTATGCGATAAATCCAAAAAAACTATTCGTAAAAATATGTGATTCAAAACTTTATCGTTTTTATTCCTGCTGCCGCCTTACTTAAGTTAGAGTCCTTTAATAGAATTCAGCAAAGAGTACAACTAATTTTACTACCACGGTATCTACTGACATATCGTCATTGCGCCTACAATACCACGAAAGAGCTGTTTGTAAATACCGCGTAACAGCAAAAGCCGCAAAATTGAAATATCGCGCCTACGGATTCTTAACATGGTTTCGCTCCTTATAGATCTCACAGAATTTAAGTTAGCCTATAATAAACCTCATTTTTTAAAAAAGAAACAATACCGCGGTACAGTTACTTTCTTGGAGTTGGCGGCAAGTTTTTTCTTCCTCCTGTAAAATCGTAAAAGCGCAGATATTTAAAAACTGCTCTTTCGCGGTATTGCACGCGCAACGACGATATAGTATCTTAAGAGTTTTTTTTACATATCAGAGTAATGGGTTGAATTTTGGGAAATGCTAAAATACGTATTTCATTATTTGTGTTATAGAGTATTTATACTAAATGTCAAGAAAATTTAAACAAACAAATTTTTTTCCAATACAAAATATGGTCCTCGAGAAGTGCGTATTAAGAACAACCTCTAGATCTCTCAATTTGTCAAGTCTGGTAAGAGGATGACTGTCCATCAAATACATAAATTGCAGCGGGTTTTCTTTACGTGAAAAGGATATTTTTGAAAGGCTTCAAGGCCAGTATTTAAAGCATCAATTGATTTGTGCGGAAAATGCTCGCATCGCCGGCATAACAAAAAATATTCGAGTAAAAAGAATACCGACAACGTTGATGTAAATAATAAACAACAAAGGAGCAAAGAGACTTCCCTGCGGTACACCACACGTATTTTTTAATAGAGTCGGAGAATGCACCATGAAAGTGGACATTGAATATCAGGAATTTTTACTACCAATAAGCTAAAAACATGGATTAACTCCTAACGAAATTACAGTGATTTCTCGGTTCTCCGGAGCCGAAGTCTTCCTCCAGCTATCAAACAGCCGTTCCTTGAAAGTGGTCTGGGGCTCGTGGGTTTTGATGAGTTGGATTGAAAAGTGGTAAAAAGTCGGATGAATTGAAAAGAAAACCTCTCAGGATAAACGTGAGGGAAAGTAGTTTTTAGATAGAAGCTTTAGTTTGGAAACTGCCGTGAAGTTTTTTCCATATTTATGTTACCCCATATGATCCAATGTATTTCTTATAACGGATCAAACCACTTTCCCTATCACTGTGTATTCTCCAGACCATTTCATAGCTTTTGTAAATGTAGAAGGTTTTTTCGTATATACGTTCATAGTGCTCAAAGGGTTAATAATTTTTGTTCAATATGAACTTTTGGGGTTTCTGTTTTTGGTCACACAATCGAGAACTTGGAGCAAATAGTCCTAGCAACCTGTACTCCCCCACCCTCCCCCTGACCCGTATCGGTGTACTTTAAGAGCACTTTTCTTTTAATATCCACGCCCCATGCAGCTCGAGTTGTGTCAGTTTTTAGCCCAGTTCGAAGTCTTAACAACGAATTTCACTTGAATGTATATCCGAGTCAATAACGCCCCCGAGGCTATCAATAGGACCCAGTTTCGCTATTAATAATTATATCCTCAGATCTTATTCAGCCGCTGCGGAACTTGGAATTTTTCGAAGTCAGCAATCACCTGCAGGAAGCCCTGCTGCACAATGCAGGTGCGCCCTCCACCCGGCCTCTCGGTTGGTGCATTTGTTAGAACAGGGAGTAGCAGCCCCCCGGCCACCCCTCCGCACCGTCTCACGTACCACTTAATGCGATGCGATGCAATGCCACCGCCTAGCAAATTTTAATAAACAGAAGGCATCTCCGGCGTGGCGTGGCGCGGCGCACAGAGCCGGCGATAATGATTGTGCCGGCCGGGGCTCTTCTGGATTCATTTGTGCAAATTCTACCCAACCCCCCCTCGGCCCACAGCAGCCGATCAGCGACCCGCTCTGACCCACGTCTGACCGTAATTCGGGCAGTTTTCCGGTCTGACCGGAGGAGGGCTCTTCGAAATTGTCCCGCGAAAGTACTTTCTGTGCGACTTGATGCTTTTTAGACGGTTTTAAACTTACTTACTTTACTTTCATCACTTTTTTTGCTTCGCGATTTTATCCCTCGTCCAGCACGGACGGATGATGGAAGAGATTTGCACCTACCTGGCCCTCCCAGCCCAACCCTGTGGAGGCCTTCTTCAATTGCGGCCACTGGGACGAGGTCGGTCGACGCATTGAAATGGCATTCGCCGCGCCACACCACACCGCAACCACCTTGCTTCTGGTCTTGTTCACGAAGGTGCAGCGGAAGATATTTATGATAACTTAATTCCACTGGAAATATGGAAATTATGAAGGAATTTTTAAATGGAAATATCCCGAGTGAAGGAGTGGACCACAGTTCGCCTGAAGAGAGGGCGCTGAACGATGAAAATGGGAAAAAAGTGCACTTTTTCTTCCCTTTGGATGCCGACTGTGGGCCAGAAAAACGCGGGAAAGGGCGGGTATGTTGCGGAGTGTTCAATTATAATGGTGAGAATCGCAAAAACCTGAAAAATAACAGCAGCCTGAATTAGGTCCTGGAATAAAATAAGCGAAATTCTAGACAATTTTTTCCATCCGACTATGACGAAAAGAAAATGAATGAATTATTTCTTTATATCTATGATGAAAAGCCGTAATTCAGATGCATGATCTGTTCCCAGAATTACTATCTGTGATACTATTGCTGATTTAAACCAGGACCTTAATTGTCTTTATATCAATGGACTAAGTGCAATAATTTAAATCTTAATCCCAGTACGATTCAGGCTATCAATCCACAAAAACAATATCGGGGTATGTAACTTACAACGAATCCTTGTGAATGACGTAGTTGTCCCATTTATGAACAAAGTAAAGAGTTGGAGATGGTATTGAACTCAAAACCAACCTACTCTGGACACATTAGCTATCTGGCGAGACGCATATTTGGAATTATTAGACAATGGTAGTGTTCTTGTATTCCGATTTATTAACACGTTCCCTGCCATGCTGTAAATGAGAAGGTGTCATTTCTAGGCCACGTGTACCATTTTCGGCGCACGGTAACCACTTTAATAATTTTCTATAAATACATATTTTTTTCTTGTTTTTGAGAGAACGTATATTATTTTCATAATTATAGATACACAGATAGATATACTCAAAAATTACTGTAAACATCATTATGTCACATGAAACAGTTTTACCACAAATTAAATTTTAGACGGAAACATTTTAAATTCAAAAATTCAGCTTGGCGTACAAATGAGGTTCAGCGTGTACCGACAACGGTACACGTGGCAGGGAACGTGTTAAGCAGAGTTTCTATATGACAAAATGAAATTCCTACCATCAGTCAGAACACAGAATTTACTGATTCCACGGTATAAATATATGTATGCAGTCAAGAAATTCATTCTTTGCTTGCGCAGCTAAACTGTGGAATGCCAATCAGCTGTAATACTTTTGAGGCACATGTGGTATCGATATTATCATATTCCAAATATTACGTTTATACCATATATCTATCACTTAATACTACAATGAGAGAAAATTCTAATAAAAATTACGATGCTATCCCCTGTAACCCGGATATAAGTGACAAGTTCCTAGAAAATTTACGAGGGAATAACAGAAAAAATACATGGCTTCCCCACCCCCTCTCAAAAGGTAAAAGGCGGGTAATTTTCTAAAAAACGGAAAAAACACATTTGCATTAATTTTTAAAAATAATACGACAGAACAGGCATAGAAAACATCTAAGAATCTCGATAGAATTTTTCAACCCCTTAGAAATTCGAAAACCACTCCTTTGTAAAGCCTAGTATGCTGTTCCCAAGAAATTTCTTGGCCTATACAAAACACATGTAAAAAAAAGCTCAAGGAATACTCAAGGAATTTTTCTTCTGTTTCGATTACCAAAACGGTATGCTGTTCGACAAGGAAAAAACTAGTTCAGATTTCACGAGCAGATGGCGTTATTATCACGGGATTCTAATTTCCTTCAAGAAATATGTATCCGAGCACATATTCCTTGAAGTAAAATTGACAGATTTGGATTTAAACACTGGTGATTGTTAGATTGAGATTATATGGCGATTGTTAGGATGGATTATATTGAAATCAAAGAGTTCGTGGAAAGCTCAGCATCACAAGAAGAGATTATTACTCCGCCTGAACTAAAAAAAGTGGATGCACAGCTGACTTTTTTGAGTTGTCAAAATTCCTTGACCTACTGTCAAAATTCCGTTTGGGAATAAGTACACATTTTCCTTGAGCTGTTTTCTTGGGAACAGCATACTAGGCTTAAGGGTGAAAAACAAGTTTCGGAAAAATAAAAATTAATTATGTTTTTGAAAGATTTCGAAGAGTTGAATTTTACATGCAACTTCAACCTTTTTTTTTTGTTCGTACAGATGAAATTGTGTCCACAATTGTGATCTTTTGCGCAAGCACTCAAAGCGTAATCTGCTCGCTCGAGCAATTGCAATTGCGAACTTAGCCGTAGCAAAGAAATTATTACATTTTATAATAAATTAAGGAAAAGTGGGCCGAAAGTTGTAATATTAGCTTGGAAGTTACAGTAATCCGAACACGAATAAACAATTTGACAAAAGAATTTAGATTTCTATCACTTTGGCTTTTTTGATTTATAATAAAGATGATATTTTTAGAGAGGAAGTCGCAAACAAGGGAAATGATATGGTTCCCGTCTGATTGGGACAACTTCGCTATTTTGAACGAATTTTTGGGTGCATTTAAATGCAACAGGACGATAAATTCGGTGGAAGCAGTGGTGGATTTACCAGCAGGCTGAGTAGGCTGGAGCCTAGGGCGGCAGATTTTAGGGGCGGCAAATTTGGGGCCAACATTTTTTTTATATCTTACAGAAATTAAAAAGATTCATATTTATATACCGAAAATAGTAGTCCGTGGTTTCGCCGGCTGTCGCCGTAGGCGAGACTCTCGGGATCAAGCGCCCTCATCCTACCAGTAGATATAAATTATATATAAATATAAGAGATAATAAATCGAAAGGCTATTACGAGTAGACTGCACACTTTGTTTTAAATAACAACAAAAAATTAAAACCAAAATGAATAAAGAAGTGTATAAAGTATAAATAGAAAAATATTTTAAATTAAAATTGTAACACATCTCGCAATTCCCAAAGAAAGTCATGTAATTTGCAGCAAAGCAAATATACAGAATAGAAAATCGCGCAAAAAGGTATTGTAAAACTTTCATAACTTAATTAATTGAATTTCATCGTCATCATCAGCCGGATTGTTACCAGATAATGGAATATATTGTTTATAAACTGTAAGTAAACGTAATACAAATTATTTATTTACTTTTACCGATTGTACATTTTTTTGTAAGTAGTATTAAGCCATACCTTACCCCGCCTTATTAGTAGTACATAATTGAGCTTGTATTAGCTCAGAAATATACCCAAACCCTATTTCTTGCGCAACCTTATCTAAATCTTTAATTAGTATGATTGTGAACTAGGGTATCGAATGGTAGAGTACGGAAGGGCGGCAAAATAGCCTACTGGCGGCAAATGTGTAAATCCGCCACTGGGTGGAAGAATCAACTAACTTTGGAGTTGATGAGAATGCATTCATAAATAGATAAAAGAAGAAATAAGTGTATTCACTGATAAAATTATATTTATAGGTGAAGAATTATATAGAAATGTGGACATATGTAAGAGGTGAAACGATTGAATTGGAAGAAATGTATGTAGATTCGCCCGTTTCTTCGCGAGTGGTGATACGACTTCTGCGACACCAAGATCACCAACAGTCTTTTCAGTTGCAGGATGTTCTAGTTCCATGTCATCATCAGGTTCTACGCAATCAATATCCTAACCTAGAACGAAAAGAGGCATTAGTGAACGGTTTCTGGAACTCGCTGAAAAAGAGTCTGAAATATTTAAACGATTTTGCGAAAAAACTAAGAACGAAGATGAGAAGCAGCTAAAGCTCATGGAAGAGAATAACTGGCAGCAAACTATAGTCTTTGAACATTTAATCAAAAACTACATTAGGAAATAAAGGACCCCGCACAAATTGTATGGAAATCGGGTCCCGGTCAAATTCGCTGAAACTTTGCAGAAAGGTAGTTCTCAACCTGCTGATCAAAAGTCTATATGGGCCCGAAGTCATCCTATGATTAGTTGCGGAGATATAGAGGGGTGAAGTGTGAGACATTTGCTGTAGACCCAAGTACGCTTCACGAAGTCTCTAGTCACTTAACTCGAAAACCAAGGTCTCTAACAGAAATCTTTGAACACAAAAGCTGTTTGTAGTTATCCAGGCATGTCATTACAACCATAAACATTTTTAGTTGACCTTAACCTTGACCATGGACCTTAACCCATTAATGCGCAAAACGAGAATTTTGTGCACCCAAGTTCAATTGTACGATTCGAATAGAAAATTGGGGCGATTTTCTTCCAAATTCGTATATAAGGGGTTTTCGGGGATGTTCTTTCAGAATCTGGCATTTGTTTGGCATAAAATCTTCAAAAACCCTATTATTTTTTGGGTTTTTTAAAAAACCAGCGAATTTTTGTTGGTCTTTTTTCTTGTCAAAGTTGATTATCTTGTTGTTACTACTATTGAATGATCATATAACCACCAGAAATCGCGGTCCGAATGTCTAGATATTCTCAAAACATGGTTTTGAAAGTTCTTTTTTGCTTAAGTTTTTGCAAAATTGCCATTTTGTATAGCAATGTAAAAAAAAAATTACGCGATTTTTTTACACGAAAAGGATCAACTTTACAAGATAATTGTATATACAGAAAATACTTTAAATTAGCCAAAGAACTCGCGTGATTTTTTCAGAATTTTTTCGACTATTTTTGGTTTTTTGGATTTGGCCAATTTTTGAAAAATCCAAAATGTCCCGACAAATTCTGAAAAAATTCACACGTGTTCTATGGCTAATTTAAAGTATTTTCTGTTTTATACAATTTTCTTGTAGGGGAGAGTGGGGGAAACGCGAACGTGGGGTAATCCCGAATCCAATGATTCTAATATGTTAGAGAGAGATAGCCATATTTTACTTGCCTCCATTTCGGAGATCACGCCACCACCAGTGGCAGGCAATAATACGGGAGACGCGGGCGCAAGTTACTTGGAAGGTATGCATTTTTCATTATTTTGCATGTTTTTGATGTAATTTTTTTGGTAAATTAAAGTTGGTGTTGCTTTATTTCTATCTATAATATTGTAGTAATTTAACTTTTACATAGTGGAATACTCACATATTAATCAGCTAAATGACAATGACGCAATCAGCAAAAGAAATATAATCTAAATTTTTTTTTCCATTTTACTGTTTTCGATCCAGCGGGGTAAAGGCAAACACTCCATGTCGGGCAATCTCGAACGTTCGGCATTACCCCCCTCCCTTTTGCTGGTTCCCCGTTCATCTTTTTTTATTATTGCCCGAGGGTAGTACATATTCCAACTTAACATATAGGCTAACTTTTTTCGGATAATACATAGGGTTTCAAAATGGCGCATCCAAGATGGCGGCTGACGATTTTAAATTTGAAGCGATATTCATGAAAATTTGTACAAAGGGGTTTTGCGGAATGCTGATTTCAAATCTGCTATCTAAATTTAGAAATTCAAGATGGCGATGAAAATTTCACGATTTCAAGAATGTAAAAGTCTAGGGTCAAAATACGAAAGAAAAAGAAAGAGAAAAAGAAAAAGGCGAATAGGAAAATGAAGACTACTTTTGTATTTTTTGTATAGATAAATATATAAGTAGATCCCCCGTTGAAGACTGGATTATGTGCTACGTGTGTAAAAAATGGGCTGACGAGAATTGTACTGACGGACAGTCAACATCGTTGGGTTATAAATGTGATCACTGTCGTTATTAATGTTCGTACGTAATTACCCCACTTGGTGTTCGTGTTTACCCAACTAATGTCGAGTAAAGCAGAACACTAAGGGTTTTGTTTTTTTTTTCATATTGTCACAATTTATTAAAAATATAAATATTGATTACTGAATTCGATAGACAGATAAGTAAACTTTATAATTAAAAAATAAAGAAATTCTGTGATCAAATTCCACTGTTTTATTTAAGTTTTCCCTTAGGTGTTCGTGTTTCCCCCACTTTCCCCTAAAGTTGATCCTTTTCGTGTAAAAAAATCGCGAAATTTTTTATTATATTGCTATACAAAATGGCCATTTTGCAAAAACTTAAACAAAAGGGAACTTTCAAAATCTTAACAATTTGCTTCTTCTTTTTAATTTATATTGCAATTATTTTGACTCGTTTATTTTAAAAACATTTCAGTTTCCATTTACACACCAAATGTCAAATGTTAAAAGGTCTGTCTGGTAACTTTTGGGTAGAAATATCTTGAGTAAAAATCTGGTAAAAAGTTTCATATGGTAGTGGGGATAAACATTAAAAGTTATCAGACGACTTCAGGTAAAAATTGGGTAAATCTTACTTGTGCATGTAAATTGTCAAACGTGATCGAGATGTTAGGGAAAACTTATGGGTTTATTTAATATTTTTGAAGATTTTGAAATATGTTTTTTATTTATTTAAACAATTTTTCTTCAATAACTTCTTCTTCTATCTGAATCGCAACGCAAAATTGAAACACACAAATGACAGATTACACAGAGACAAGCAATCGGTGATTTTACCCAAATTTACTCGGTCTCCGCAGCGTGTGTAAAATCTGGTAAAATTGTGTAAGAGGAGAAGTGCTGTCAAGAGCTCAGTTTTGCCCTCCATGAGGTTAACAGACACTTTCAGGTAAAAATTTTACCCGCGAGTAAAAACTTTATAGTTACCAGACAGACCTAAAATACTTCGCATATTAGGTTTATGTTATGAAGATATTATGATATTACTGATATCATAATAACGAAATTACAATATTAATACGAAAAGTGTGTCATAAGAAGGGCGAAAAATATCTATTAGTTTCGTTATGTTCGTCATTGGTATGTTCGTATAAATAAGTATGCAAATATCTTATTGTTGTCTTTCGTTCGTTCGTCACTCACAAGTATATTGGTTGTCACAATAAAACCAGGATATTTCCGCCAATTTGGTTAAGAAATTGTTGTAAACGAGGTAGTCGTACGCATTTGCGAATAGTTCGCAGCAACTACAGAGTTATAAAAAATAGTTAGGCGAACCAATCTACAGCCATGCATTGCTACTTGGGTAATTAAATTTATCCGTCGTCATGTTCGTCCGATTTTTGTAATTTTAAATGTATAATTTCTAGTTTAATTGAGAGCAGCGATGTTAGTTCTAGAAAATTGTGAAAACAGAAAGCATAAGCTATGTTTCTTATCAGATCTGGATCTGAAATTCTGCACTGAATTGAATTTTGTAAATCACGATCTGTGGAAAAAATTTCAAAATTTTTAATAAACGCTAATATTGTCATGATCAAAAAACGAAATAAAAAGATGGAAACAAGATGAACATAGTAAAATATACAATGGAAATCTTTTTTTCTTAAGGTATTACTACCGCCTAGAATTTTCGACTCCTCATAGTCTCAGAAATCATTTCCTAAATTGTTGTTGAGGAATTCGTAATAGAAAAAAAGTTATAGCGTTATACAGCGAAAGCGAGGGGATGGGTTCCGAGCAATTCCAAAACTTTAAGGGGGGGGTAAGGTTTTCAGCATGAAAAAGAAAAACTTTTTTTGCGATTTTTTTTTAGAAATATGGTTTGAGCAAATTTATTGAAATCTTTTGTATATTATTAAGTATGATTTCAGCAATACTCAGTAATTTTTTTATGCGAAAATATCGACAGACAAGCCGGTGACTGAACTTTTTCAAAACCACTTTTTAAAAGTCCGTGTACACTGCTATTTAAAAACTACATTACTGATTCATTTCAAACTTGGTACACACTTTCTATATATAAAATACCTCCCCCCAACGTTGAGTTTAAAAATTTTTTTTTAAATTAAGGGGGGTTTCCATTCCACTGACAAAATGACGAAATTTTTCGTAAAAAATAGCAGTTTTTACTTTAAATGACCACCAAAAATTTATAAATGAAAAAAATAATAATCAGAGAACGTTGGGGGGAGGATTGAATGATACTCTGACTAAATTTTAAAGGTTTTTAATTGCGGATAATTTCCAGCTGAGATACAGTGTACACCGCAAATCGTCTATTTCCAAAGACGTTCTTGGAAAAACGCCGTTACCGGCTTGTTTGTCGATATTTTCGCATAAAAAAATTACTGAGTATTATCGACATCATACTTAATAATGTACAAAAGGTTTCAATAACTTGGCTCAATCCATATTTAAAAAAAAAAATCGGAAAGAAAAGTGTTTTTTTCATGCTGAAACCCTTACCCCCCCCCCCCCCCCCCCCCCCCACCCTTAAACGCGTTTTTCTCGAAATGACATTTTTTGAGTCTGCCGCTGGATAATCTCCGGATCTACCAAACTGATTTGAATAAATCTTGGTGCGTTTTCTTTGTTTAGGTTGCCTCTATTGTAATTTACCACAATTTAGCCCAAAAATTAAAAAAAAAATTTGGAAGGGAAGGGAAGATGAAAAAAAAGTCAATTTTTTCACATTTTTTTTCACATTTTTTGTAATTCCTTTTCTTTTTTGCATTTTTCGACTAAATGTGGTAAATTCCAAGATAAGGGACCTTCCTTTTTAAAATCTAGTTTGAATTTTTTGTTTCAGACATCTCAATCCTCAGATTATCTGTCAGCAATTGGGACTATCATATTTTCGAGCTGCCGGATCCAGCGGCCTCTATACAAATTACTAAATACAAGAACTAAATAAAAAATGTTTTTTTTTCAATCTAAAAAGATCAAACTTATTGTAAAAAAAATTTGGTTCTAATATCTAACAAAGGGGCTGCGGAAAAAAATCATGAAAAAGTTTCATTGTTTTGCTCTATAGACGGTAGTAGTACCTGGGGAGGTTCTCATCTAGAACGTCAAAAAGTAGGTAAAGTTCGTGATTTTTTTGAAGGCAAATGACAAGACATAGGGAAATGATATTTGGCATTATCTTTTATTGTATATTTATCTGTACGAAAAAATTTTTTTATTAAAAAAAAAAACAAAATGGAGCCCGTTATTCAACTTCTCCGGAGGCATGTTTTTCGAAAATGGCCCAGCTGCGTACAATTTAGGGGTCGCAGATTGGTCTGAAATCAAATAATGATGACATTATTATAAACTAGAATAAATTTGTCTCAGAAAGAGTGGACGACTTTCAAAAAAAATTTAAAATTGACGGAATGGCGCGATTTTGAAATTTTAAGGCCGTTTTCGGCCGTTTTTTTTCATAGTTTATCACTTACAAAAAGGAGATAATGTTACAATTTTCAAAATGTGCTCCACTCTTTCTATGAAGAAAATTGTTTACTTTAATATGCACGAAACTAGAAGTTGATCGGTTGAACCGTTTTTGAGTTATCTTGTACGCAAATTTGAAAAATCTTGAAAAACAAAGTTCCGAGATAATCGTGATTGAAGTTAAAGGCACAGGCTGAGCGCCCCGCTACGATCATGACACCGCCACAATCAATGGGCTGTAGAATCCGTTCTAGTGCTCGGATCGACTAAATATTTTAAAGCAACATTCTAGACATATTAAACTTTAATAATATGAAATAAAAAAAAAATCGAAAATTTCAAGATTCTAGATGAGAACCTCCCCTTAAATTGAAATAGTCATTGTTATTATCCGTCTTGAGCCTGCCAATTAAAAGGTGATACATAAAGTCGTGGAATCTGTTAAAAATCATTCAATTAATATCAATATATTGTTAGTTCCTATCTATAAATACTGGTTGACCCAAAAACCACTGACACGCCAGGTCGCCCTGGTGCGCCCTGAGAATTGTCAAAAAACATGGGACGCTCCAGTGCTTGTCAGTTAAACGAACAGCTTATTAAAAAGGAGAACTGTCGTTTGACCTTTTGTACACAAATTCTAAAATAAAACCACTACTTTTTGATAATATTCACATCGAAATGCTAAAATTAACTTCTTGTGCCCACAACAAGAGTTAATTCTACTTTAAATACCGTGTCTGTTAACCATTATACTGATATTCGTTATTAATCCTGTGCGGGGATTCCCTAACGATTTAGAGTTAGAATTTAGAGTCTAAAATCTAAATTTAGAGTCATTTGCGATTCTGCAACAAAAATTATTCTAAGTTAGAGTCAGTTTGACAACTCTAAGTTAGAGGAAAATTCGGAAGTGGCGCTAACTCTCGGTAAATAGGTGAATTAAAAAAATGTAATAGTTCACTCTAAATTTAGAGCAATATTGATATTCTCTAAGCATTTTTTCTCTAACTTAGAGCTCTAAGTTAGAACGATTTCACTCACATACCAATTGTATTGTGAGAACTTAGATTCGTTGAACACAAAATTGAAAAATAATAATGTATAGCATATGAATGGGGAAAACGCACCTACCTGACGTAAATAAAGCCGGCAACGGTATACCTGTCTCGGATATTGAATGATTATTTATAATTATAATTATTCACTGCTGCCTGAACAGCAGGTAAAGTTTACTGAAAAATTTTATTATCTGCACCCTTGCGGTTGACCTGTACATGTCTTCCGCAACGTTTATGCCGGCGCACAGTGGGCCCAGTAGGTTCAAAACCACCCACAAGTCGTAATTTCTAACGGATTTTGAAAATTCTTGTTTGAGGATACTCGTGATGAGGAAACGAAGAGATTTACGAAGCCCTTTTTCCCAAAAATTGCTTCCGTGATTTTAAAAATTCTCACTTCGACCTTCACATGACCTTCAAATGACCTTTAGGAGATCTTTTACGATCAAGTAAATGACTAATTTTGATTCAGCAACCTCGAAATCCTACTTGTAGCGTTTATCCAGATTTTCATTTTTGCTTTAAGTTCTGTGATCATAAGATTGTACTTTCAATATGCTGAATTTTCGAGATCAAAGCGAAGTTTTTTGAATTTTTAAAATCACCGAAGCAATTTTTGGCAAAAAGGGCTTCGTAAGTCTCTTCGTTTCCTCATCACGAGTATCCTCAAACAAGAATTTTCAAAATCCGTTAGAAATTACGACTTGTAGGTGGTTTTGAACCAATTTAGCAATATAGCCCCACTGTGCGGCGGTTAAGAATGCCTTCTCCCATTCCATATGTGGTAATAAAATTCGTTGGCGAAGGGATGAAGGGGTTTTTATCGGACGAGGCGGTTGCATACAAAATATTAGACAGAAATTAATGTTTTTAATTGCTCTTGGACGCCATCGATTATTATCATAGATGCTGTGACGCGCCATAGACGATTACTAATAAGTGAAATAAATAAAGGGTGTGAATTTGGTTTATTATATAGATTTCAAGTGTATGAAAGCCGTTAGAGTATATGAATGCAGAATAAAAGGATGCGCTTCCTGATTAGGAAACTCATTACCGTCGGACATTCTAGGGAGTTGATACAAAAGTTAAAATTAATTAATTAGTTTTCAAAATCATTGTGTAACGAGCAAAACAGGAGAAAGCCCGTCCTGGCTCGAAATGATTATGCATGATAAGACTTGTTGTCTTCCCGTGGCTGTGGGTTAGTCGTATCGGCAGCTCAAGTGTTTACTGTGCGTGGAGGTTTGATTGCCAGCATGCAAATATTAGAGAAGAATGCATGAGTTTCCCTCAAATCCTTCCTAAGAAAATGCTCCCTTGCCTAATTTTCCTTTGTGTCGAATGGCACAGTGTTTACTTAGGGCCCTCGGAAAGATCGGCTGATATTTGCCTTTAAAGATCTCTGCGCAGGAGTTTTGCGCAACTGCCTTTTAATTACCCTTTGTTTCGTGAGTGATCTCGCTCGGGGACAGTTTATGATCCTTTGTCCTCTGAAAGATCCTTATGGATGAGATTGTGTGCAAGATATTATGATTCTTTGTCTCAAGAGGTATAAATGGGTTACACTTGAGCTGTTAGAATCAATCTACCATCGGGCATGGCACGGGTTGACGCGTTGTCGAAATTTTTAAAAAGTACGAGTGTTTTTAATTGTAAGAATGTAAGTATGGATTTATTTAAAATATTGATTGCTATAAATGTAAACTGCAATATTTGTCGGAATTTATTAAATAAATTTAATTTTTTTTTTCTTGTAAAGGGAAACTAAAACCAATCGGGAGCAATTCACGATAATGGTGAATTACATGGAAAATCATCCGGAGTTGGCAAAAAATTTGTTACATAGCGCCGATGGGAAAACAAAATTACGGGTTTTGTGGACAAATCTTGTGGAGGAATTGAATAGCGCAGGACCTCCTATTAAGGATTTCGATACTTGGAAAAGGGTAATATAATCTCATTCTAATTATTATTAACCTATTTGCATCAATAAGTGCATCTCTCCGCGCTTAGCTATTATTTAAAGGTCGGATGCAAATGGGTTAATATTAGAGATGCCACGAATATTCGGCAACTATTCGGTATTCGGCTATTCGGCCACTTTTTTTCGCTATTCGGTATTCGGCCGAATATAGTTAACTATTCGGCCGAATACCGAATAGCAATTTATTTATTATTTTTTTATTACTAGCTGTTTTCCCGCGACTTCGTCCGCGTAAATTATAGCCCATGTCCTTTCTAAAGCTCTAGAGTATCTGTGTACCAAATTTCATTTAAATCGGTTCAGCAGTTTTGGCGTGAAATCGTGATAAACAGATTTAATTTCGTATTTATGATAAAATATAGTAAGGATTACCAAATAAATCATGAAAAAAGAACTCAAAATATTACTCACAAAGATATATTTATTTAACCAAAAAAAAAAATAGCTAACAAATTAATATTTAAAATCTACCAGTGGTAAGTTATGATGAAAGAAAACAATTTTTTCAGCGTTTGTTGATAGCAGACGATTGCGTTTTTCCTCATAAATTATACCTGCTTCCGAAAACAGCCGCTCACTATACACACTGCTACCGGGAGATGATAAATAAATCTTAGCAAATTGTGAAAGGGTTGGATATTGTTTCGCGTTTGCTGACCACCACTTGTAAGGGTCTGCTGTCCGATTTAAACGTACAGATACCATGTAAAAATCAAGTTCATTTGCAACAGAATTTTTCTGTTCCACACCTTCATCTGAACGAACATTTTCTACAGCAACAGTTGTGACTTATCGCCGGCGGAAAGTATTAAGTGTGGCCGAATATTCGGCTGCCGAATATTCGGCGCTTCGGCCAAGAACCTCGCCGAACATTCGGTATTCGGTATTCGGCCAAATTACTATTCGTGGCATCTCTAGTTAATATATGTAATGTATGTATTTAAATTATTTATAGCTTTTACTATATGTTTTGTTTTTGTTTTTTCCGTAGGTGTGGTACGATTTGAAAAACAGCGCCAGGTCGAAAAAACGCAAAAATTTTGCTGAGGCAAATAAAACCGGCGGAGGGCCCCAAAAAGTCATAAAATTAACTGACTTAGAAGAGAGAATCGTCGATATAATAGATGCGAGCTCTTCAATAGAGGGTATTCCAGGGACCAAATCTTTTGGCATAACGCAGTCCCAACGTACAATAACTACGGAGGAATCCTCTGAAGCGGAAGAACGAGAAGAATCAAGCCAGCAGTTCTTCAACATAGAATTCCTGGAGAACGAGCCTCTATCCGGGACTACTTCAACGCAAACATCATCAGTCCAGACGCCGTCAGCGCAAGCTAGGCCTCGGCATAATAAAGGTTTGGAGGCAAGGATGGACGATTTCATCACAAATTCGGAAAATGTCAACAAAAAAATATTGAGCACTCTATCCGATATCAGTGCACATCTGAAAGATGCGTCATGCACACTTAAAGAAAAATTAGATTTAGAAAAAGAATATAAAGCGGAAAAATTGAAATTATTACAAAAAAATAATGAATTGTTGGAAAAACTGTTGAAAAAATAAAATATACTTTTTAAATTATAATACAATTAGTTTAAATTTACATTTCTACTGGTTGTTTCGTATAGAAGTCGCCAAGGAAAGACGAATTTGTTCAGCTTCTCGTCTTAAGGAATGATTGGTTGTTGTAGTTGGTAAATCAACTTCAGCTACAGCTTCTTCACCCAATAGAACGTCTTCTTCTGCACCGATTTGAAAACCAAGGCGCATGTTGTGGAGGGCGCAGCAGGCATTTATTATTTTCGTAACCTTGTATGGCTCATATCGCAATTTTCTTTCTGCTAACAGACATCTAAATACTCCTTTTAGGTTCCCAATACACCTTTCAACACAGTTACGTGATGAATTGTGTTTATCGTTGAAATACATTTCCAAAGTTCCTTCAACTGGTGAGCGATATGGGGTAATGAGCCACGGTTGCAAAGGATATCCTGAATCTCCTTTTTATTAAAATGTAATTTAAGATTAATACAATCATGTTAAGAATATGACATACCTATTAGATGAAAATTATTTGCATTATTCCAGTTCCTTTGAAGAAAATCTTTCTCAGCGCATACTTCCCAAATAGCTGAATCATGCGTAGCCCCTGGATATCTTGCGTTTATAGATAATATTTTAAGATTATAATCGCAAATAATTTGAGCATTTATTGAATGTTTTCCTTTACGATTAAGGAATAAATGCTCATTTTCTTTTGGCTTTAACAATTCCACATGAGTGCCATCAATCGCACCTATAATTCCAGGGTATCGAGTTTTCTCATAGAAAACGCGCTTGATTTCAGCAAATTCTGCAACACTGGGGAATTTTATCCATTTTTCACACAAACACGTTTCAATTGCTTCCGAAACTTCCTCAATAACACGAGATATCGAAGTTTGACTCATCGCTATGGAGAAATGACTACCTATGCTCCTTTGGTAACATCCAGTCGAGTAAAACCTTAGAGAAGCGAGAATTTTCAACTCCACCGGCAATTTTGTCTTTCTCCTTTGTAGTCGCAAATATGGCTTTAAGTTAATGTTTAAATAATTAAACAGATCTTTGCTAATTCTGAAGAGTTCCTTAAATCTAAAAAGTAAAAGTTAAAAACTATCATGCCAACAAAATTATATGTAACCTTTTTTCGGGCATACTAAGAGGATCGCTTGCATCTCTCAAATGTTTCCTTAAAATTATTAAACGTCGCCTTTCCAGTAATATCCTTCTCATTTGGTACAACACAATAACTTGTACACCGGCCATGAAAATAATTATTCAAATACAGGGTGTCTCAAAAGAAAGTTCACATTTAAATCTTTTTTTAAAAGAAAAGTCTTAGCTTTATTGAAAAAATGTTTATTTTATATTGAAGTACACTGTTTGGGAATTTATTTTTTAAAAATAACATCGTCCAAATGTAAACCGTTGCGCTCTCGGCATTCATTTAGTCGGGCACTAAAATTGCCTATGACAGCTCGGCAGGTAGTCTCCGTGATGGCTGCCATTTCATGACGGATATTTTCTTTTAATTGTGCCAGGGAAGTCGGTTTATTAGCGTGAACTTTTGATTTGACATAACCCCACAGGAAAAAATCCATAGGCGTTAAATCGGGACTCCGTGGAGGCCAATTTATGTCACCTCGCCTGGAGATTAATTTGTTCGGAAAAATTTCTCGAACTCGAGGCAGAGATCTGTTGGACGTGTGTGAAGTTGCTCCATCCTGCTGGAACCATGTTCTTTGGTTGTAACCAGGAAAGTTTTGCAGTTGGGGCACGAAAAACTCGTCTAACATCTCCACATAACGCTCTGAATTCACTGTGAGTGTGCGTCCCCTTCCATCTTCAAAAAAGTAAGGGCCGATAATTCCTCGCGCCGACATCGCTGCCCATACGGTGACTTTGGGTGAATGTAGCGGTTTCTGATGTTTTTGTTTTGGGTTGGTTGCACTCCCGTAACGACAATTTTGCTTGTTTACATGCCCATTCAGGTGAAAATGGGCTTCATCGGAAAACAAGATGTTGGTGAACGTTGGAAAGCGCTCAATCATCTGATTTACAAAGGCAAGCCTCTGACCAGCATCTTGAGGCTTCAGTTCTTGCACTAACTGAATTTTGTACGGGTGCAGCTTTAAATCTTTGTGTAAAATGCGGCATAATGAAGATCTGTGCACATTTAAAGCAACAGCACGCTTCCGAATCGAGAGGTTTGGATCATCTCGAATAGACTGAGTAACACTGTCCACGTTTTCGGCTGTTCTTGATGTTCTTGGTCGCCCAGATTTTGGTTTCTCCAGAGTTGACCCAGTCTCTTCAAACTTCTCAACCCATTTTGCAATGAGACGAGTGCTAGGCGCATCATTTAAGTGACGAATATGTCGAATACTGCAGAATTTTCTACGCGCTACAGTCGCCGAATTACCGTTTTTGTAAAACTCACGTGCGCACAACGCACGGTCCGCACCAGAGAAACGCTCCATAGCGACTAAATTCCCAAGAGCCAGACTACCGACTGACATACCCCCCGCGCCCCTCAGAATAGTTGCTTTCGCGTAATAAGATAAGCAAATGTGAACTTACTTTTGAGACACCTTGTATATTAACTTACTATTCAATCTTTAAAATCTTGTTTGGAATTGTCACTCGGAACTGTCACTGTCATATTTCATGCAAAAATGTAACATTTAGTCCGATAATCTAGTACATCACTCTAAGTTATTTAGGGAATCCCGACTTGCTCTAAGTTAGAAAACTTGTGTGACTTAGAGGAGCTCTAAACTCTAAACTCTAAATCGTTAGGGAATCCCAGTGCTGAGTTTACACCGGATTTTATCTGGGTGCCACAGGTTTCTCAAAAGACACCGAACTGGCATTTGAAAAACCAGTGCGGCTAGGATGCACTGAGGCGCACTGGGGTGCTACAGGATTGTCAACGAACAGACCTATTAATAATAAATATTGTATACAATTTTCTTTTCGTCTCTACCCCCATTTTGTATTTTACAGCCGCCATTTTGGTTTTCAAAAACAAAACCTGGCCTATAACTATCGCACAGTTAAGCTGAATCCACAGACAAGTCATTGATTAAAATCCATCCAGCCGTTGGGATGCTTCGAGTGTATAGAGACTCCCACATATATACATGACCAGATACGCGTAAAAAGCATAACGCTGTGTTTGCTGTCGCCCGGGTAAAAAAGCGCAAGAATAGACTCAAAAAATTGCGGTTAAAAATGTCGCTTACTTATCGACGACAGCGCCAATATACGATATCTGGATGAATAATAAACTAATTATTAAATATTGTTCCGCACAAATGGTTGCACAATTAACAGAATATGAACCTATAAAATAGCAAAATTCCTCTTAATGAAGTCTACCTCTACCTCTGCAGCCTTTTAAAGCGAAAACATTCTAACGTTTTAGGAATTCCCTCATCCAACTGCCACCAACTTCATCATCAGGACCACCAATCTCAATACAAAACAAAGCTGCTGTCACATAACGTCGCACTACTGTCAAATCGCGAGAAGTTTTTTCCTTCGCTGTGCATTGTCAAGGGTAAGAATTTTCTGAAAGAGAATTTCGCGTATTCCAGACAGTTCCGGCAGACACAGCGAAATCTTGCGCATTCTGTGGTTACTCGAACGCCCGTAGAGTATTATGGCAAGTGAAAATGACCGGCTGCTGAGTGGAAATTTTGATAAAACTCCAACGAATTACAACAACAATGAGGTAGGGACGTCGACATCAGCGTTGTCTGGCCAGGCTCAGTCGTCCTCAAGCTCGGCGGAACGGAGAAAATCTGCAGCGGCAGCCGGAGGCGGAGACTACAGGAACATTAGAGCGACTGCTGGCGAAGGTATGTTGAAAAAAAGGACGAAGAAGTGCCTTAACGCTCTTTGTTTGAATGACGATTTGCTTGTTTTCGTTGAACGTCCGTTTCTGGACTTTTCCTCGGGCTCAGACGGGGAGATTTCCCCACTTCCGCCATCCCGTGACACATTGTGCTAGAAATTCAATAAAGCAAAGTCCGTCCGGCCGAGTCAGACACTTTGACTTTGACCTATTATAAAAGAAAAAAATTAAGTTCCTCCCCAACTTCTCTGCTTGCAGGTAACACAAATGAGCACCAGCCCCGTCGGGAGGAGAATCCCTTCTCGTTCAAGCATTTTCTGAATCGTGATAGCTCGTCATCGTTAGGTAGCACCAGTAATTGTAATTCAGCGACTGCAGGTAATGTTGGAGCTCTGTCGGCAGCCTCAACTGCGCCCCTCGGAAACGACTCCACTCCGGGCAGCAGCTGTCCAAACAATAACTCCACAGGGGAGGATTACACCCCGTCACTGCTCCGAGGGCAATCCGCATCAGCAGCAGCTACGGCAGCATCACCAGCCGCGAAGGCGTCGTCGTCGTCCTCCCAGACTTCCACAGGAGCCAGACCAAAAGTTCCTCAGTCTTCTGTGACTAGTAATCATCATCCATCTTCGTCCATTTCCACAACTTCCATGTCTTCACTGGTCGGCGATACACCGAAGATGAAACGTTCCCCACGATTCTCCTCGTTCGATTCGCAAGCGAGCCTTGCAGAATTCGCCGGGGGAGGCACTAACAATACACCATCGAATTTCCAGGATATTGCCCCACTCGATCTTGGGATCGATAAAGACAACAGCGATGATCCCGCCCAATTCTTCCCCGGCGTCTATGACCGGCAGTACGTGCACCGCTCCTATTCCTCCTATTCTAATTACGACATGGATATGCCGCCAGATCTGCCCGGCGGATGTGGTGCTCCGTCGCCGCGTAGAAGACACTCTCCACCTCGTTGTTCGAATCGTTCAAGCACTGGTAGTGGACCCTCGCAGCCCCAAAACGAGGGCCCTCTTTACAATGTAAGTCTGAGTTAACTCCACGATTGACCCTTAAAGATAAATTTTAACTTTCTAGAAAAATGCAAAGTCGTCATCAAGTGGCGGCATATTGCCCGACTTCGTCCAAGACCACATAATTGACCCTTGGTACTACAACGAAGTGATAAACTCAGTGGACTTTGTTGAAGATCTTCCAGACATGTCTAATCCGTCGGAAAAGTGCCAGACGCTGCCTGACTTCCTCTCTGACGGGCCAATCATTCATTCGTCGTCCGCACACCTCGCCGATGTCGCAGCCGGACTGCCGGATGTTGACTCCCCCGAAGACAACTCTCCAAGCTTACAAATTGCACGGTTAAGGCTTGAGAACGATCGTCTTCGAAGAGAGCTGGACGAGAGTCGTCTTGCTTTGGCCGAACAGACAAGACGATCTGGGGAACTCGAAAGGCGGTTGGAACAAGTTAGAACTAACGAATCCGCGTATAACAGAAGTCTGGCGCAGAGCATGGGCCAGGTGGAGGAGAACTTGGATCAGAGCAAGGTATGGTTTTGTGTGACCTAAGGGGTCAAGCTTACTAATTTCTTATTTTACTTTCAGAAAAGAACTGCTGCGGCTCAGAGCCAAGTAACCAAACTTAGGCAGCAAGTTAAACAGCTTACAGTTAGTTCTTTAGATTTATGAATGAAATTTGGAGGGCTAAAACTCTAGTTTTTTAGGCGGAAGTTGAAAATTTGCGACGTGAGAATGAATCTCTTCGTGAAGAGGGTGCAGTTGGGGGTGATCGTGTTACTAGAAGGCCGTCCAGGGTTCAGCAATTGTCGGGAGATTTAATGAGAGCTGCTTCAAATGCTGAGAGCAACTTAAGGTAATCCATTTGCTTATATTCCTACTATCAGAGTTTAGACATTTTAAATCCTGTACGGTGCAGTGTTCCAAATCGTCAAAAAGTTGACAAAATTTGGAAATGCCGTCGGATATGGTTGAAATTGCTGGTTTCAAATCTGTTATCACAATTCAGGAATTCAATATGGCTGACTAAGAGTATTAAGTTTAATCGGATTTTCGTAAAAATTGGATTGGGGGTTTTGGAGTCACTTATTTCAGCTGCGACATCAAAATTTAAGAATTCAATATGGCGCACGAGAAATGCTTAACTCAATCGAATTTAAGTAAAAGTTGATTCATTGGTATTTTGGGGTCACATATCGATTCTGATATCAAATGAAGAAGATATGCATTTTGAAACCAATATGGGGAATGGTCCCTCAAAAAATTGATTTCTAGTTGTTTTATGAGTCAATGATATATGTTACAATTTCTACAATAATTTAGTAAAGTTTAGTAAGCCACCCGGGTTTCTCAGCAAAAAGCATCCTTGATGAATAGGCTTTACAATGGAAGAAACCGCATCAAAATCAATAATATATTTCTAGAGCAATAGCCGAGCAAAGCACAATTTCAATGCAATTGAATGCGTGCATACATAAAGATGCAAACTATAGCCTCTTGAAGCTATAATTCAATATATTTAATTGTATATTACATAATAATTTACACCTTTTTTATATATTTTTTTTATAAAGTAGTTTTTGAGTTACTGCCATCTGAAGAGCAGCCGTTATCGTATCGAGATATTGAGAAATGTATGATTTAAACTTTAATCGCGTTTTTCTCGAAACTACTTTTTTCAAATTTGCTGCAGTTGTAACTCGAAGACATATCATCCGATCGATTTGATTCTTATTGCAACTTCTTTTATATATGTTTCTCCGTGCCATAAACCTCCAGTTTTCCGGATCGAATAAAAAATGTTATTTTGGCAGGCCAAAAATCATCAATTTTGAATTTTTTTTTTAAAAAACCGCCATTTTTTTAAATTTAATATTTTTTTTTTTTTTTTTTTTTTTTTTTTTATCGAGATTTATGGCACGTTTAATAAACTTTTTGGTTTTTTTTTTATTTCATGCACTGTGAAGGTCGCTATAACTGCAGCAGTGGGGGCACTTTTTTTTTTTTTTGAGCCTTGGGAAATTGCGAATAACTCGCTGAATTTTCAATTTTTTGGTCCATAAATTTTATCATGTATTTACTATATATCCGCAAATATATCCTTAAAATAACCTTTTTTCAGGCTGTCACACTAGTGGTGCCCCTTAAAGAAATTCGGATGAAATATCAGAGATGAACCTATGAAAATATTATCTACTTTAACGGCAAAGACTATGTTTCTTTTCGCAGAAATGTTATTGATATGTGAAGTAATGTCCTTTGACGTCCGATTTTTTAATTTTGTCCAACTTTTTAACCATTTGGAACACTGTGCGGCAGTCGGAAATTTTAATCTTTCAACGTTATAAGGAATTTTGAAATTGTCAACTTTAGCAAAGTAAACGAGTTTCAAAGTTTTCAAGAGATTTAGAAATTCAGATGCATTCAACAACTCAGTTTCAGCAATTGATTTGATAATTCACTTTCATCAAGGCTATAATTGAATTATTAATCTCGACTGCAGAAACCTTTTTTCTCTTTGAAATTTTCCATTCCAACTATAAATAAATAGGTATACATACAAATTTATTCGAAATATGTGGGAAATTTAAAATCCGATAATGCTAGAATTGGAAATCTGCCAAAATTAATTTTTGTTCCTCTTATTTCAGACAACTGTTGACCGGTGTAGAAAATCTTCGTTTAATGGCAGCAACTATTGAAAACATGGATCGTATAGCATACGACTCGAATAACTCTACCAATCCAGTCATAAATGAGGAATTTCTCTCAGATTGTGATGTTGATTACGAGGACTTTAGTGGGCCTGGCTTGTAATAAGCGGGATTAAATCACCAGAGGAGCTCTAAAAATATCCACACACACATAAACTCACAGCTAAATTATTTGTTGTTCCTTTTCCCCTAAGTTTTTAGTGTCTCCGCACGTTTTCTATTATAAAAAAATATATATATATGAAATGGACGCTTGATCGAACTCATCCACAGTAAGTCCCACCCACACGTCCTAATACATAGCTAGAGAAATTTTTCTAAAAGTAAATCTACAAGTTTATTCGCTATATTTTTCCAGTCCCCTCATCCCACATGTTCCCGAATATTGTTGTCTGATCTATATTTTTTAAAGTATCCACACACACAAACTGTATTTTTGCTGTAATATTGTGTAACAATTATCTTTTTAAGAATTGTACAGTCTTAATCGCAAAGAACAAATAGGAGAAGAGTTCACTTATCCGCTAAGGGAAGCACTCAAGAATCCTGAGGCAGTTCGAGCGCTAGAACGACTTCATGTGAAAAAAAAAATAAGAAAATGGTTCACAAATGTTGAACCGGAAATGGAAACGTTTATTTTGTTGGATGTGATAAACAAATTGAAAGAAAAGAAAATGCTTTTTTAAGTTCACAAATTTGTTTAAATTCCCCCGTCGGGACAATTGCATAAAACATAATGTCTCATCTTTTAGAATTGCGTGCAATATTTATTTTAGAAAAAATTAAAAAAAGATGAGCTGTTCCCGACCCAGAGGCTTTATTAAGATAAACGAAATCATTTTGTTTCGTCTATTATAGTATAGCTGAATTGCATGGAGGTATTTTGTATTATAAAATTTATTCATAAATTTTCACGCCATTCAGCTATAATAGGAAACGAAGTGATTCGTTCCATTTTTTATGAAGCGTTTCCAGAAGTTGTTAAATGGTGGAAAATAACCAGAAAATTGGCAAATCTCTCACAAAAAAAAAAAATATAGTGTAGATTTGCTTAATTACGTAACACTAGGAATCCGAGTCAGAAGTTGATTTGTTCAGTAAGAAGTTTAAGATACTTGTTCGGATAAAAGCAAGATATTCCAAAAAGAGGTTAACTGGGATAAGGGTTGGGCAAGAAGAATACAAGACGTACAGCTTTGAGCTATTTTACTGGACTTCTAATCTACATAACGTCCAGAGGAAGATAAGGACAACAGTGATAAAGAGGAATTTTCATCACCCGAAAAAGAAGAAACGAAGGAGCTTAGTTCACATCAAACAGGTAAATGCTTTAGACCAATATTCTTACAGGGCCAACAATTATTAATTATATTAAACTTAGACACTTTGGCAACTTGACATGATTTATAGCTGAATTAAATGCTGATCATTTTCTTCGTGTTTTAGCTATAAAATGTCACGTCGCAAAGTGATTCCTCAACTATAATAAGAGCCTTTGTTGGAATAGACCTGTATGACCAAACATAACTTTTTAGAGATTAGTCCGATTTTGATGATTCTTTTTTTATGAATTAGGATACACCTCGAAGTTGGTTCCATTTGTTTTCGAAAAAAAAAAATCAACCCTTAAGTAGTAATTAGTAAATTTTAGCTACAAAACATTAAAATAATAAAAACTTTTTACAAATATTTAAACCGACGAAAAAAGAAACTGAAAAGCGAAAAATAAAATGAACCTTTTTAGTCTTAATTACTAATGTAAGTAACTAATTTTGTGTCGGCGCCAAACAAACAATCAACGAAGATTATTAAATTACTTTAAAGAAATAATCAAAAGAAAGTAATATAAAAATGCAAAGTGATAAACAATAACAGCGCCGACTCAAAATTAGTTACATTTGTTAAGCAGCTTATTAATTAAGACTAAAAATGTTTAATTTTTTGTTAACATTTTTTTTTACAGCTTACATCACGAGATCATTTTCACAATGCAAGGTTTAAGCTTCAGCCAAATCCTAATTATTAAAATGATGAAAAAATTCGATGCTATTTGAATTCAATACCCATAGAAATCTCAATTAAGCGCATTTTTTCTTAAAACTGTAGTTTTGGCTAAAGCATCTAGGTATTGTAAGAACAAATTTGATTATAATAATTTATAATTTAAATGCTGCCGAAAGACGCAAAAATTAGCATATTTTGGGTTTTTCGTATCTCGAAATGAAAAAACCCTTATAGGATCGCTTTGTTGTCTGTCTGTCCGTCAAGGCTCATTTTCTCAGGATTGGGTAAAGATATCGAGTTGAAATTAGTACCAAATAGTAAAGTCCACAGCAATGTAATAAAACAATACGGCTCCCGCACTTGTCCGTCTTGTTTGGAAATTCATGTGAAGCTACAGAAAAGGTCAGACTATCTAAGAAATTAAAAAGGCGGACAACTCTTTAATGACAGTATTCTTAAGCACTTATCTCAGAACTTTTCCGAGACTACAACTAAACCTAGAAAAAGCCATAACAAAATAAGAGACATTACAAAACTCTACCGCCGATTTTATAAATAAAAAGCTGGCGTTTTAAAAAGCTCAAAATTTCTGAAAGTCTTAATCGGATATAAGAGGATAAATTGAAACAATTATTAGACATAAAACTCATTCTATTCATCTCATCCACATAACACCGAACGGCCATCCAGAGCGGATCCCTGTACTCTGAAGTGGCGGTGCGTTTTTAAAATTTAAAATCAGCTTCCTTCGCCTTCCATGAAATTCTGGAACCATCAAGTTTGCGTATGAGTCGACTGAAAGTTCCCAATGAAGTCGGTCTCCTGTCCGCCGAAGAGTCCTTCCAGAAGGGTATCACAGGTTTGGGTGTGCTGAGTGATTCCATTCGCCGAGGCCCCATTGTAGTCCAGCAGGCATTGCGTGAAACTCGTCTGGGTTTCGGTGGACACAAGAAGCTCATCGTGAGCTCCTGATCCAGATCCTCCTCCACCTCCTGAATCCATCCTTCCGGACCAATTCGTTTGGGTCTGAATATCCGAGAGCCCCAGTTCTGATAGAAATTCATCACACGTTTGAGTATGGCTGTTGGAATAAAGCATCTGATCTAGAATCGCCGAAGAGAACTCCGTTTGCGTCTCGATGTGGCAGAAAGTGGACGAGTTTACCAACTGATCAAAGCAGCTGTTCACTGTATCTTCAGAATAGCTTAAATTGTTGAGATTGCCACTTTCTTTTGGTTTTTCTTCAGATGTGTCTTCGGGGTAACTCAAATTGTTAAGATTACTCCTTACTTTTTGTTTTTCTTCCTCTGATGGGTCCACGAAAAGCTCGAAGTCCAAGTGAGTGGATTTTTCAGTTTTTTCGGGGAACGACTGCTGAAGCGGTGCTGGTAAATAATTTTTAGAGCGTTTTATACTTACGTCCACTTGTTGATTTGATTTTCTTTTAGTTGGAGCCGCTTTTTTGGGCTGAACAAATGAATCCGTTTGAGTGCTCATGTCTTTCAGCTCCGAACAAACTTTTACCAAAATTTGAATAGGATTGAAGTTAGTATCGTGCGGTAGAAGTTTAATCTTCTCTTTAGAATCGATGGCAGGCGGCTTTTGCAACTCACCGTCCTGTAAAATGTGCCTCTTTCGCTTTGCATGAGTCAAGAGAGCCTCTCGGCTGGAGTACTCCCAGCCACAGGTGCATTTGTACACCCTGCCGCAATTATTCATATGAGCCCGAAGCGCCCCATCGGTTAAAAACACTTTAAGGCACTTTTCACAATTGAACTTCTTCTCAGCATGGACTTTTTGGTAGTGCTGCCGGACGTACTTGAGGCTAGTGAAGAACTTTCCTCCCGTCGTATTTTCGTGGTAGACACAACCATTTTCGGGGCAAAAGTAAATTGCTGACTTCCCTGAGATGCCATTACCTAAAGAAGTTTTAATTTTATGGTGGCGGGCCAGGTGCATCTGGAGATTTGATAAATTCTTAAAGGTGTCGGTGCAATCTTCCTCGGAACACTTTAGAATTCGGTTCGCCTGCAGATCGTCGGCTTTTGGTGTTATGCGAATTATTTCGGATTTTTCATGCTCCATTTTTCTGTATTTCAAAACGGGTTTTTTTTAGTTATTATATCAATTTCCCTGCCTTATTAAATTTGCAAGCCTCTGATAAACTCAATAAACGTTGACCAGCTGATTGTCGAAGTGACAACTAGAATGTGAATTTTCGAAAATCACCTAGTACTTTATTGATTTACAAAAATGTACAAGACCATTTCTAGTTGTTTATTGCATGAAAAATTCGTTTGAAACTTTTTTTATTTATTTATTCAGCGACTTGATAAAGAAAATGCAGCGAAATTAAGAAGCTTCACGGCTTTGAGACTAATTTTTTTTTTTATAGCACTAAGTATTGCGTTTTTGTTGTAAAGGGCGCGTCCGGATTCTATATTTAAATAAAACATAAAAATTGCAACAAGTGTCCATAAAGTTGGTTTTATTCGAAAAACAATATTTTTACATTTCATATCTGAATTCAATATCGGGCATATGAGCACCGCGGTGGCCAGTTACATAGCGCATCCTTTCAGTTTAACCCATTAATGCGCAAAACGAGGATTTTGTGCACGCAAGTTCAATTGTACGATTCGAATAGCAAATTTTGACGAATTTCCTCCAAATTCGTATATAGGGGGTTTTTGAGGGTGCTCTATCAGAATCTGGCATTTGTTTTGCATAAAAACTTCAAAAATCCTATTATTTTTTGGGTTTTTTCTAAAAAGTGCCGATTTTTTTTTGGTCATTTTTCGTCTCAAAGTCAATTATCTTGTCGTTGCTGCTATTGTATGATCATATAACTACCAGAAATCGCGGTCCGAATGTCTATACTTTCTCAAACCATGGTTTTGAATTTTTGTTTTCACTTTCGTTTTTGCAAAATGGCTATTTTGTACAGCAGTGTAATAAAAACGTTGCGATTTTTTTACACGAAAAGCATCAACTTTACAAAAAAAATGTATATGACAAAAAGTGCTTATAATTAGCCAAGGAAAGCATGTAAAATATTTTAGAATTTTTTGGACTATTTTTGGTTTTTTGGATTTGGTAAATTTTTGAAAAATCCAAAAATGTCCCGAAAAATTCTGAAAAACTTCACATGTGTTCTTTGGCTAATTATAAGCACTTTTAGTTATATAAAATTTATTCGTATAATTCGTCCCTTTTGAGTAAAAATATCACAAAATTTCGTCATAAAAAAAATTGGTGATATTTTTACTCAAAAAGGATCAATTATACGAATAAATTTTATATGACAAAAAGTGCTTATAATTAGCCAAGGAAAACATGTAAATTTTTTCAGAATTTTTCGGGACATTTTTGGATTTTTCAAAAATTTACCAAATCCAAAAAACCAAAAATAGTCCAAAAAATTCTAAAAAAATTTACATGTTTTCCTTGGCTAATTATAAGCACTTTTTGTCATATACATTTTTTTTGTAAAGTTGATGCTTTTCGTGTAAAAAAATCGCGACGTTTTTATTACACTGCTGTACAAAATAGCCATTTTGCAAAAACGAAAGTGAAAACAAAAATTCAAAACCATGGTTTGAGAAAGTATAGACATTCGGACCGCGATTTCTGGTAGTTATATGATCATACAATAGCAGCAACGACAAGATAATCGACTTTGAGACGAAAAATGACCAAAAAAAATCGGCACTTTTTAGAAAAAACCTAAAAAATAATAGGGTTTTTGAAGTTTTTATGCAAAACAAATGCCAGATTCTGAAAGAGCACCCTCAAAAACCCCCTATATACGAATTTGGAGGAAATTGGCCGCAATTTGCTATTCGAATCGAACAATTGAACTTGGGTGCACAAAATCCTCGTTTTGCGCATTAATGGGTTAAATTTTGACCACTTTTCCGAGCATTATGTTGACTTCCAATGCGTCAATAGACTAAAGACTTCACATATCCCCACAGAAAATAGTCCAACGGTGTCAAATCACATGATCTTGGCCAATTGACGGGTCCAGTTCTTGAAATAAGATTTCCGCCAAATTGTACTTTCAATAAATCGATTGTTTCAGTCGCTGTGTGGCACATAGCACTGTCTTGTTGAAACTACTAGTCGTCAACATCAATGTCCCGAAATTTGGGAGCGGCACATTCTTATGGTTTTTAAAATCCACAAAGTGTTCTATAAATTTTTATAACTGAGCCCTAATTTCGGAAATAAACCACCATTTGGAGCCGATTCTTTAATATACAGTGGCGGAAAAAAGTTTGGAAACATTCATTCTTCCTCACACAACTAGTTCATATTTCAAAAGTTTGTGCTTTAAATAAAAAATTTTTTCTTCAGCTCAAAAGTATACTATATTCAACAGAATATTTATTTGTAAAAACACTGATATCTGTCTAGTAAAACTAAATTATAACGTAAACTTAAAAAATCTTCTATATACAGCTGGAAAAAAGTATGGAAACTTATTATTTAAAGAATACAAAATGATTATTTTTAATACCAAATTATTTTTTCTGTTAATATTTAGTACCGTGGCCCTTCGCGTCAATTACAGCCTTACATCTTCTAGGCATAGAGTCCACTAACTTTTCACAGAGCTCAACAGGAATTTTATTCCACTCTCGTGAAATTTCCTCGAAGAGTTCTTTTTTGTTTGCAATTTTTTTCAGTTTAAGTTGCCTCTTTATGTGCTCCCATAAGTGCTCTATTGGATTTAAATCCGGGGATTGCGATGGCCATTCTAAAACAGTTATATTTTCCTCTTCAAACCACTCCTTCACAAGGCGTGATGAGTGCTTAGGATCGTTATCCTGCTGGAACACCCATCTTAACGGCATTTCTTCTCTAGCATAAGGAAGCATTTCTGTTTTTAAGATGCGAAGATAAAGATAACGGTCCATTTTGCCCTCAATTTGAATTATCGGTCCAACACCAGAACGAGAAAAACAACCCCACACCATTACTGAACCTCCGCCATGTTTAACAGTGGGAATTTGATAACGGGGATTATACCTTTCACCTACTGGTCTACGAATATAATGTTTTCCATCGCTGTTAAACAGTTGGAATTTACTTTCGTAACTCCATAGAACAGTATTCCATTGCTGAGTTGTCCACAAAATATAATTTTTTGAAAATTGAAGTCTTCTGCGAACATTTAAACGTGACAAAAGTGGTTTCTTCACTGGAGATCGTCCAAATAATCCGCTTTCCATTAACCTATTCCTTATCGTCCTGTCCGTTACTTCTGCTATACCTTGTTCCTTCAGTTCGGTGTTGATTTCGGTTGCTGTTTTCCTTGGATCCTTCTTTGAAATGCGCTGAATAATACGATCAACATGTTCAGTCGTTTTCCTTGGTCTCCCAGTGTTGGGTGCTGCTTGAACATTTCCTCGTTCCATATATTTTTTTATTATTTTAGATATCGTCCCACGTGGCACGTTTAAATTCCTTGAAATATCAATTTGTTTTGTCCCATTTTGAAACATTTCTATTATTTTTTCTTTAAAGTCCACTGAGAAAGTCTTACATTTAGGCATTTTGTTAATTCTTATCCAAAGAGCGTAAATTATTTTTAAGAGCAAACGATTCTTCGTGTCTCGTCGCTTAAACATTCAAATTAAAAAAAAAAAAATACTTGTTTGACGTTTTAGCGTTCATGTTTCCATACTTTTTTCCATTGGTACTGCCATGCATGCGGATAAAAATGTGAGGATAATATAAAAGCCTTAAAATAAATTAAAATTACTTTACTGGTAAGAAGAATACAAATAAACGGAGCAATAACAAAAATATCGAGAGGGCTGGACAAATAATAATATCATAAATATGAAATTTTTTATTCAACAGAAAATGTTTCCAAACTTTTTTCCGCCACTGTATATCTTTCCATAATAATCTGTTAGACCTTACCGAATAAATATGATATTGAAACTTATAACAAATGACAGTGCTTCTTAAAAAACACTATAACGGAAAAAGTATCCTCAAGAAAATTGAAAACATTAAATCTAACAGTTATTTTGTATTTTTTCTTCGTAGAGTACATTTAATTCAAAACTTTAACGAACACGCTTCTTTACTTGTCCCAAAAGTCGCCCAATGAAAGTGTTAAAATTACTTGAAGTCATTCACTATTGAATTTTTAATTCTTCCTAACTTAAAAAATTAAAACCAATATCCTTATTGTGTTGTACTTCAGATCCTCCTAGGGGAAAAGTAATCTTATCTTCTAGGCATCCTTTTAAATTGTTTAGCTGTTTCTTAATCTCAATCCTTGGGGTAGTCATGTATCTGTGTTTTGATAAAATTTGTAGTCGACAAAGCGAGCCGAATAAAATGTCTCTTGGCGTCTTGTAGCTTTAATATAAAATTCATAATTTATCGAAAACAATCGTGTTTCAAGCCATATAATTACAGATCGAACAAAAATTATTTATTTTCACGTGTATTTCCCTGTTCTTTTCATTAATAAATAAAAGAAGGCATATGCTTTGAATGCACATACTATTACCTGAAATTAGTAGATGTCTCGTTTTGAGAAAAAAAAAATGATCAATTTATTTAAGGAGCAATGTTATTTCGCAGCGATCATTGGACTACATCATCCTATAAATGGGGTAGCGTGTAGATTTTCTTCGCGGTTTGTTATATAGGCTCATGGGTTTTGACTCTGTAGCATTTCTCTATTTACATACATTTATGTACATGAACAATCGAAATCATTCCTAAATGTTGCCAAACAAACAAAGCTACGTAAACTATTAATTCTATCTATCAAACTATCATCTGTCTTTCACACATATCAATAAAAGATTCACAACAAAAAGTGGTAACAATTTAAAAATGGCACATAGTTCACAATAATTAGAAGCGCGGATAATCACCACACTAAGGTCCAAGTGTAGGAAATAAATAATAAAAATCTAAGCTTTTATCAAAAAAATCCGGGAAATATTTTTTCTCAAATTCAGTTGTGCGTAGTTTTTTAAGGAGTAGTAGCGGATCGAATTATGCGTGACGCGGATTTGGAGGATTATTTCGGTCTGTATAGCATCCGTAAAAAAAGTATGGAATGTTTTTCAGAACATTTCTTTCATGGCTTTACTTCGCTTTGGCTGAAATTAACCTGATAACCAAATTTCTGATGTTACTTTGAAGTAAATCTTCAGTAATTCAGGAAAACTATAAAATCTGTAGCAAAACCAAAATATGCATGCAAAATAAATAAACAGGCTGTTAACTGCGTTCGCAGTGTATACGAAAACTCTATTTTATTTAGGTGCGGTTGTGTAAAATAAAAAAATTATTATTTATAACACAACAGTAACATTTGGAGCATTTGCCCAGTGTTCATTGCATAATTTTAATTACGTACGCCGTGAGAGGTGTTTAAAAATGAATTCCACAAATTACTGGTTAATTCAGCCTTTGCTTACATGTGTAACAATAACCAGGTAGCAATTACTTATTTCTGTAGGCAGTAAATATTTTTATTTTTTCAGCAAATATTAAAAAGTAAAAGGTTATTCACATAATTTCTAGAATTTACTAGTACAGAGTGCTTTTACTTTAAGCAAATGCTTTTACTGTTGTAAATTTCTAGGAAATGCTTGGTTTTTATTCATTTTGACCTACGTCACGCAAAGAAAATTTTAAATTATTTGCTAAAATATGCTTAAGCTAAATAGGTTTTCCATGGCCGTTTAAATTTTAAAAAAGGCGCTTTGTGGAGTGACCTGTTGACAACGGAGTACTAGATTTACGCGTTGTGGGATTCTAGTGCTTCCTCCTCATCTTGCTCTGCTCAGAACAGCACACGAACGTCAAATCGAGTTGAAACGTCGGACCGGTCGGTTTGTTGTGCGGTGATCCGCGCAGATAGTGAAAAAAAATTGTTTTTGTACATTTCTACCGCTCTGTAGTGATTAAATTCGCTGCTTGCTGAATAAATTGACTGGTCTTGACAAAAACTACTGGTGGAATGGTGAAAATTCGCGAGAAATCCACGTTTTAAGCGTATCTCGGCCGCCCCCTAGTTAGACGCAGCTGTGCGAGTGGACAAGGGAAGTGTCTGTGGGAGCACCAAAGGGGCAAAGATAGCAGGAGCGCCAGTGCGAGGAGATACCCAGTCAGGTCAGGAGGTGGATACCGACGCGAAATTGTTGTTGCCACCGGTGTAATTGTGTTAAATCAATGTAATTTGTGTATTTCCGCTCGTGGTGGCCTCAGTACGGAAAACGCGAGAGCAGCAGAGCGCTAGCAAGGACTCTGACTCGTGGGGCTGCGGCGGACGGACGAACGGACTAACGGGTATTACGTTTTTGACGACCGTTTCCACTGGGGCCCTGTTCGCGATCTGATGCCTTCAACCAATGGTGGCAAATATGAAAACAAGCCAAAAATATGCGAAACTCCCTCAGGACTCGGATTTAAGCTTCAGCGGGGACCAGCAGCAGCAGCAACACCAACAACAGCAGCAGCCACTGGAAGGACAACTCATCACCAATCCGCATGAGCCCCCCTCTCGAGTAACTGCACCTGTAAGCGACAGTGGATCGATTTCGGTACGTGAAATTGGATTTTCAGTCCTATCCCCCGTCCCTCGGATCGGCTGCAACCTTGTTGCGCTAATCCACTTTGAGGCGTCCTTCATTCACAGCCGCCAGCGGTCGTTCTCTAGAAAGAAGGGCCGGCGCTGGTGTGCCCCACTGCATCTGAGTGAGCACCTCCCCCTTTCATCTCCGGCATTCTTTCATTCTTCCCTGCATCCTTTTCAGGCGAAATCCTTTGAAAAATGGATGTAAACCCGTTTAGTTGGCTCCGGGCGGATGAAAGGCAGTGGCTCCCCCGTACCCTACCCCGAGACAATTTTGCATCCCTCAACTCCAGCAGCTGGAGTTGTCTTTGTCCCTGATTTCTTTTTTCAAAGCATCAAACTTCTGCTCACTTCGGGAAAAGTTAGAAATGCAGAAAATAAGTTTTCTGGCTCTCCCCAACTGGACTTGTCTGGCTCCGTCCCAACCACCCCCCAGAGCGCTCTCCCCTCAGTTCAGCACAAATGTTTTCACGGATCGAATGATTTTCGGGAATGCTGTGCTATTCGCTGTCCCCAAAATTGCCCCGTTCTGTAATGTCAGGGATAAAAGGCCTGTGCCACCAGCCTGAGACGTTTGTTGGCTGTGTTTTGAAATTAGTTCACAGGACAGGAAATATGTGACTCATTCCGGGCAAGCTGCCATACCAGCCGAATTCCTCGATTTCTACTGAACAAGGGTTAAACACGAAGTCCCAGTGGGGCTGCTCTGCTCCTGCCTTGGTAACCGTGACCGAAGATGTGCGCCAATTTGTGCTCTATCGCAAAAAAACGTGCCCCAATCACACGCTTCTCTCTACCTCTAGTTTAGCTGCTAAGCAAGTTCTCCACTTTTTGCCGGCGGTCTTTTTGTTTTCGTGAGACTCCACTGTTTTGCGTTGCGAAAATCTAGTGAATTCCGCCTTATTTTGGAAATCAGCCACGAGGACCTCTCTTGAATCTTAAATTATTTTGGAGGTGGAACTTTACCGGGAACTGGTTCTATCTAGATCAATAAATCTTTTCGTTTCAATCACTCATATCACTTTGAATTGTAGACGATGAAAGGATTTTCCAAGTAGGAGAGGAAACAACTAGTATCCGATCAATTCCTATTACACAGGTCAACAAAATTAAACTTTTTTTTTGAGTCTGAGTTATGAATGTTATTTTCTTATTGTGTCCAAAAGGAAGGCAAAAGTGTCATAATTTTGTTAAAACTTTGCTTTTGTGAAGGAAAATTTGATATTCGTTTGGATAGTTTGAACCTCAATTACAACTAAATGCGGTGTGCGATATTTCTGATTTTTTGCCAAAGAGTACGTTATACTAGAGAAAACAGTATAGGTACATTTTTGTATTGGGTTCCAAAGTGGTGAATTAAATATGGCGTCCGAACATTTGCAATTTTATGGGGTTTTTTATCAAAATGAATCAAAGTGATCTTAGGGTTTTTTTAAAAATCATGTTGATTTTCTTCAATTGTGAGACGAAAGCAATGAGGAATGACTGCATATTAATCAGAATCAAAAATCGTGTCGACTTGTGTTATGTTTCTATGTTCTTATATTTATTTTGAATTTAACAAACTAAGTATTTGGAGCTTTTTTAAGGATAATCCATTACAATTAGACAGAAAATCATCAATTCAAGTATTGAAATTTTGAATGAGTTTGAAATGTTGCTGGGATTATTTGACAAATTAGGTCATTAATTATATTTGTGACTTGTAAGCATAAACTCGGCTTTAAAAACAATCCACAAGAAATCGTATACTTAGTGTTAAATCGCATTAACTTTGAGGCCAATTGATATCTGCATTCCGTGAGAGACAAAATTTCGATCTCAAAAACATGTAGCACCGTCTTGCTGGAAATGGAAATTAGGCACATCAATATGACTAATTTAAAAAATTAAGTTACAAGGAAACGTTCTCAGGTGTGTCTCACCGATTTTGATGAAATTGAAATATGTTATAGAGCATCGAAAAATGAGAGACACGTATTTTTTTTATCTGCGGATACGCACATTTAGGGGGTGAAAACCACCCCTAAAGTTGACTCCCAAAAACAGTTTTTTCTAAATATTTCAAGTTCTAATAAATATTTTCGAATGACACAAAATGGAAATGATGTCTCATAAATATACTAACCTTTTGTAAGTAATCTGGTTCCCGGGGGTTGGCAACCCTTATTTTCTATTGCAGAATAAATTATATTTTTGCGTCACGTTGTTGTGTCATGTTGTTGTCCGCCATGTTGGACCCGCCATTTTGAATTTTTTAAATCTAATATAAGATTCGTAATCAGCGACTCCAAAAACCCCTTAATACTGGTTATCAAGAAAAAAACTGACGCCTGAAAGAATATACATCATGTATTAGTGCTAGGTGTTGTTTACCCCCTTGAGGAGCTTTTTTTACGAAAACCCACAAGCAGGTTAACTTTATTTTTCAACATCGTATGTAAAAAAATATTTGTCAATGATTTTTAACTAAAACTGTTATTTTGTTGATGCAAAAATATTTAAAAAAAATCGTTTTTCTGCAATAAAAAATAAGGGTTGCCACCCCCGCGAACCGGATTACTTACAAAAAGTTAGTATATTTATGAGACATCATTTCCATTTTGTTTCATTCAAAAACGTCATTAGAACTTGAACTATTTAGGAAAAACTGTTTTTGGGGGTATACTTTAGGGGTGGTTTTCATCCCCTAAATATGCGTTTCCGCAGATAAAAAAAAAAATACGTTTCTCTCATTTTTCGATGCTCTATAACATATTTCAATTTCATCAAAATCGGTGAGACATACCTGAGAACGTTTCCTTGTTAGAGATTTTTTATAAATAACGCTGGTATTGCATATCAGATAGTTAAATTTAGCTTATTAACGAATCCATTCATTATGAAATGACTTTATAACTTAACAGAATGCTAAAAAAAAATTATGATTCTTTTCATTCTATGAGGAGTGTTTGAAATATTTTGAAAAAATCAACTTTACTTAACCTATCCTAAAACTAGTAGATTTCAATTTGTTCATTTCCTCGGAAAAAAATATTTATTTTATTTATTTATTGGTTGGACTATTGGTTCAGAATACAAGATTACAATCTTTTAACTATTTCCTTTTAATTATTTGATGAGAAGCTAAATAAAGCGCAGGAAAGATGTATTCCACACAAGAAAGTACTAGTCTGGCTTAAAAATTGTAGCTATTGAGGTTGATTCAAATTCGTAATTGAAAAAGAAATTAAATAACCAATAATAATCAATAATCAGTGCTCACAGTCACAAGTCTACAAGAATATCCAAAAGCGAATGGATTGAACAGTGAAAGGGCCCTGTGGTGGTTTTGCGGAAGTAACCAGATTGTATAGAAAAATAATACTTTACGTTTGAGGTAATCCTCCGGCGTACACCCAAGAAATGAAGATCTCAGGTGGCAGACATGATGAAACCATAAGCAAACCTAATGCAATCGTTGAAGGCGAAATTTAATCTTCTTTAGCAACAAAAATCTTTTTTGAGGAACATATAAAGAGAAAGGAAATGTGGCAGTATGAATATTTTCACCAGATGACTTCGCAGATTTTGGAGAATGTCACCTTAGTTTTACAAAAATAGGTTCTATAAAGTAATGATTAACCGTGGATGTCATCCTCTTCGTGCATTAATATCTTCTAAAAGTTCACCCGGGCTTTTTTAAGTTTGGGAATAGGATCAAGGATAGGAATCAAGTTCGAAGAGTCCAGTTCAGCTATTTTTCCACTTCCACGTGTTTCTAGTGGACAAGCCATAATCCCGCAATTTTATATGCAATTTTTCGTGCAGCATCGATGTTATGCGCTCGTTCAGTTAAAATGTCTGCACTCTCAGCAGCAATTCCACACATTTCCACACGAAGTTATGAATTCCTCATTAATATACTTCGTTGTGACCACGATTTCATATCCGGAAGGCGCTTCATTTTGGGGACATATAGGACCATTGCGAAAGTCATTTATCCAAAAATAAATAACCTTCATTCAACTCAGCTTTGACTCCACTTCCAACTTTTTAAATCAAAATATTTAATTACTGCACGGAACTCCTCTTTTTCACTTTGTCAACAGTGAAACTACTTAATGAATTGTAGTGCTATCTGTTGGAAGTTTACATATATGTATCGTTCTTTAGTAGTTATAAGTTTAAAAGTTGAATATTTGTTGCTGTTTGTTTGAGGTCGGCTTCGAACTGAAACCCTGATAAAAATACATATTTACTAAGCACATTTATTTAAACTAAATTATTATCGAAGTAATATCTGTTAATTGTTTTTCTTCCAAAATTATATGATTCCGATCCGTATATTCGTATATATATGTGTATGTCCAGTTTTTAAAATACTTTGTTACCTATATCGTCGAAACCATCAAATGTTCATAAGGTATTGCGTGAGTTCTCACGACTTTTATCAATTTTAATTTCCAAACCTCAGTCTTGCGGTGAGAATTATATAGGGCAAGCTTACTCTTCTGTAACGAAGAGGGGAGTTCCTGAAGTCCAATCAATCTGACACGATTAATAAATGTTTCGGAAATACCATTATGCTTGTTAAGTGTTTTAACTAGCCCCGAAATAGTTTAGTAATTTCCGGCAATGGTTTCACTCTTAACCGCAAAAATTCGATTGAATCACCCCATCAAAGGTTATCTCTTCCTCCAAAAAAACTACTACTGACTAAGGACAGTGGCTCCTTTGAATTCAGAAGAGCTTTTAAAGAAATTTTAATTAATTATTTTAAAAAGAACTCTTTTAAACGTCTTTTTAAATGTAACTTTTTCGAACTTATAGTAACTATTACAATCTTCAAACCAGGAAAGAATGGATTGGTATCTGAAAATGATAACCGATTTGTATTCGTAAGCGTGTACATAAAAGTGTACACTAACGGCCAGTTCTATAGCTTTCTTTTTAACTGTGATGAAACGCAAGGATCAATGTTGGGTCCGCTTCTATTTTTAATGGTTTTTAAGCTCGTTATTTAGGTGTAAAAATGTAGCAAAATATTTAGGGGTTGTTAATATACATATATTCTCAAAAATATTTCAATCTAAAATGATTTATGTTATCCTAGATATATCGGAAAATTAAATTTCACCACATACTCCGAAATCTCTCTTTGCATAATCTCCTAAAAGTGCAATATGCACTTCACGGCGTTCCGCAAACTATACGTATGAATTTAATATGTACTACGCATACCTAGAACTATGTTATATGATATTCCCACAATGCTTTCATTTCGACACCACAAAGTGGAAGTTTTGAGCCGATTCCCATGAAATATATCTGTTGGTATAATATGCAATGAAAACGAAAGGATTTCAGTTGATTTAATTTATGCATAATTCATTCAGAAGTGACATCGTAGTGAATCTCACTTAAAATTTTAACAAAGAGTAAATTAATTCTGACACGTTTGTAAATTTAATTTTGACTTCATTTAGAATTCTGCAATAACTTACTGTAGGTATGCAAACTTACTATAGGTATTAGAGAAATTTTTCTCTTTCATTTCAACCATGATTCATGCAATATTTGTAGTGTTGGAGTTGTGTACCGGACCCGGCATTAAATGAATGGATTTTCTCCGGTTAAATTCTAAACTAATTATACTTTAGGAATAACTGTCAATCTGAGATACGCTCATTGGTCTTTATTTCTTAAAAAATGTCAATGGTTATCCTTACCGAATCACGATCAATAAATATTTCTTCCAAAATATTGATGACATTGAGCCTCGCAAGATGTGATTTCAACAGGATGGCGTTACCTGCCGTACAGCGATTTATTGAAATTACGATTTGGCGATCCAGGTCGTGTGATTTGATACCTATTGACTATTTCCTATGGAGTTACATGGTCACTAGTTTATACTAATAAACCAGCAACAATTGACAACTTGAAAGCCAACATTATTTGTGTTATTCCTCAAGAACATTACATTTCAATTCAAGTCATTTTTAAAGGGTTTTATTTAGCTTGACTCCGTATATTTGTTTCTAATCTTGCGACAACTTTTTCAACTACTTCTACTAAATCGATTCTTATGAAACTTTGCACACACATTTGGTGCCTGTGACAATACATGAAAATGATTAAAAAAAACTTTTAAGTCAAACGGTTTTATTTTGAATCATCAGCTGTACCAAAAACTAGAAAATAATGAGGACACAGGTCTTCTCATGTCGGATGCCAGGAATCTTGGACCTTTAACAGACTAAAGTAAAAACGTGGGGCGGTTGTACAATTAAATAAGGACTACTTGTCCAAGAAAATGTGTTTCTAAGCCCACCAAAAGAAATATTTCAAATGCGCCCCACGTTTTAATTTAAGTCTGTTAAAGGTCCCAAATTATTACTTATCCCGCTGACTTAGCAACACAAAGTGCTCCTGGCATGCGACACGATTCAAAATAAAACCGTTTAACTTAAAAAATTTTTTCTACCTTTTTTTTTAAAATATCAATGTTATTTGGAAGATTACGTTAATTCTAAAGCCATCAAAGATACCCCTTATTTTTTTGAAATTTTTCGGATACATAATTTAATTTATTCGAAATAATCAGCCATAAATGAATGAAACATTTTGTAAGTAAAATATTATTGAAAATACACACTTTTTTCAAAAGTAAATAGAGAAAACTGCATAAAAAGTTCAACAAATCGAATTTTGTATTCAGATTCTTTATTTTATACTGAAAGAGATTGAAGGTTTGAGGTATTTATTACGTATAATTCGACGGTGTCGTGCTATAACTAACTAAAAAGGAAATGGCGTTTGAAAGTTATTAAAAATTTAACTCCTAAAGTTTCTTTTGCAAAACTTGAATTAAATTGTGTAGGAGTTTAGCATCAAAATGCTTAACAATATTAGGGGTATAGAAATAGCGTGGTGTGAATAACAGCTATTATAATAGCCTATATGTGTGTTTGTAGTGGTCGTTGCTAAATAACTTTAATCTTATCTTTTGAACATTTTACTCATTGCTGTCAGACTTTATTCGACAATTAGATAAGGTCGATAAGTATACTTATATAGATAGGGCAGTGCCTCTATCTTCGTCCTTACTTAGTTACATTCTAATCTTCGCCCTCGGATATTAAAGTTTTAGTTTTCCCTTTAAATTGACCCATCTCCAACGAGCAGAGCCATACCAGTCCCATCCATTTTGCCCCGCCGGAGCCCCGCGGCTCCTCGCTGGCCACAGGATAATTATGGTAATCCTAGTGCAAACCCTTGAAAGGAAGTAATCCCTAAGAGGAATTATATTAGTACGACGCCGGAGGCATTTTGATCCGACATGCTTCAGGTGGTGGATAGGCCACCATATCACACATACAGAGGAGGCCCCACTGGGGCTCCACTGTCAGCCGTAATATTTCGACTGGATGATAATCGCCAGGAGCAATTTACTATCCTTGCACATCCATCCATTTAGGAATGCGAAAGCTTTTAGAGTGGCATTGAAGAACGACGATGTCTCCTTCAGGCTCAAGTTCGAATGCCAGGGACTATAAGGGAGCGGAGCAGCGCTTTGTTCCTGTTCTACCTCCCTCGTGATAGTGGAGCCATAACACTATACAAAGGCCACGGATAAGTCCTTGGGGGAAGGAAGGTGATAGTTTGTGCACACCCAACATTGCTGAGAGTAGCAATACTATACATATATTTCGCTGGAATGTCACTGCGAAAATATTCCAGGAATCGGGGGAGAAAAATTGATTCGTCTGTCGACTATAGGTTTGGTCATACGATGGGAAGATCCCGACGAATGAAAGGAACAAAAAGGAATAATTCGACGGGGCGGAAAATCCCATGATGATGACGATCCCTTCAGACCTCAAACTCAAGTTCCCATCGGGGCTGACAAGGTCCATTGTTGGGGGCGCGTACGGAGGATGTAAATATTTTGTTTATCGTTCATCGCAGACAATTGTGCCCCATTGCGGCGGCGGACCAGCTTATAGCAAATATTCCATTCCCTGGTGGGAGGGAATTTGGAGTTTGTCTATGTAAACGAGCGCATTATCGAGCAACTTTTGTGCTACTAGACAAACCCGAAGGGGATGATAGGAGAATAGAATAGAATAGAACACTTGATGCGCATCCCCTCTACCATGTTTCAGGTGCTTATCCCCTCACCATCATCCCTCCATTTTACTGTTTTGTGATTCTTCTTTTCCGCAAAATGTTTGCTACTCCATTTGGGTTTATGTTCGTTGGCGAATTGGGGGTGGGTTTTCTAGGGTTCGGGTTTGGTGGTGGAAGCAAATGAAATAAGCTCCTGGATCGTTGTAGCAAACGAGCGCCATTAAATTGGAGGTTTCGTTGGCTCATTCAACTGTTAAAAGCTTTGTATGCAGCCACTGGAGGAGCCCGACACAAATAACCTCGCTTGTAACAGGGCCCCTCCGCCACTCACCCGGTGCGCCGTCTTAATGTTAGGGCCACGTCATCCAAAATTATTGATTTCTTAGAGTACGTTGGTAGTTACTTTTATGCTGCAAGAAAATAAAGACTATATCGAAGGGCTGCCCTAGGGCAGGACGACGGGCTGCGGGGCGACAGAGGAAGCGGCTGCCTAATGCCCTCTTGTCACTACATTCTGACATGGGTGAAATATCGGGAGCACACCCCACATACAGAGAAATTCCCATAAAGCACCAAATGATGGGGAAATATTAAATGGGGCCCATATTATAAATTTATCAAGGAAAATCACTTTAAAAGGGGTTTCACAGCAAACATTTGTATCTCCCATTAAATAATAATTGTGGCGGAGGGGAGCTGCGCGGTCAGGACGGGTCTTGGCCCTTTCGTTGAGGAATAGTGGGGGGGGGGGGGGGGGGGGGGCTCCGCTCCACGGCAACGGGGCCGCCTCTGTTTACAGATCTTCTAAGACCCACCGAGCTTAATGGTTGTCAGGCAGGACGTTTTCTAGGTGGGAAATTAATGATGTTACTTTTCGGCATTAATTCTGGGTTGTTATGGCGAGGACGCTCTGAAAAAGATTGCCTTTCCCAGGCCATTAATGGCCGTCGCCTCGACCGTCCTGATTTTGCTCCTTACTTTGAGTTATTATTTTTTTTAAATACAATTAATGAGATGGAATGGTGGATTAAAATCGTCTTGGTGACTATGCTCATAATTAAGTTGACCTCTTTTCTAAAGCTGTTATATTAATCGAAAGCATTACAAACAGAGCCAAGGAAAATATCGAGGGCGAGCTTCCCCTTGCTAAGCATTTCCAAGATATAATGAAAAAAGGTTAACCCGGTTTTAAAAAATTTAATGAAGTAATCGTGTACTACACTGAAAGAAAAACATTGATAAATATAACCAAGATTGCGGCAGATTCAAAATGTCCCAAACAATAAAGTTGGTTTATTTGAACAACGAAAAATAGTTAATTTGCCTTTGAATAAGAAAATGGTTTGCTAATCATTTCTTGATTAACTTAAAATTTATATGTTACATAGCTATTTTGTAAGATGATTATTTAAATATATATTGACGTGTTCTTCCAATAGGAGTTATTCTGATTTGTTTAAATCCAGAATGTTGTTCTGCTGCAGTGTGTAGCTCTCATTGTATATGGTAGTAATATTCCTAATCATAGTTCCTCGCACTCTACCTCTCAAAGTCTTTTGGATGTAGTTTCTTTATGTCTAAATGAACAAGATAATATGAATGGTGTGAATGGTTTCGATTGGAATTATAGTGGAGATTCGGATAATATTTCACCAGTCCTTCTAAAATCTTGCATACTTTCTTTAGCTAAGCTTTTAACCTTTCTATTTAATTTATCTCTTAGTTTAACAATACCAGGAAGATTTCAACTATCAAGCCAATATATAAGAGTGATGCTAAACATCTTGTTAAAAACTATAAGGCTGTTTTTTTAATGAAGACAGTCCCGAAATTACATAACTCTATCGTTGCAAATAAGCTTTTTTTTTCATATGCAAGCAAATTAGTTGCCCACACGGATTTATGAAGGCAAAATCCATTACAACCAGTATAGAAATGTTTACAGATTTTTGTTTGAATTCGATTACAGATGGTTATCAAATAGGTGCCATATACACAAATTTTCTCAAAGCTTTTAACAAAATCAACATATCTGCTCTTAAGTCAACAAATCTGCTCTTTTAAATAAGTTTCATAATATACGTATAGGTTTCCATTCTAATTTTCTCGTACCTATCTGGTAGAAAACACATTGTTAAAATAGATGACTCACTTTCTCGTGTTATTAAAACCTGTTCTGGAGTGTTCAATTTCAGTCTGTAAGAATAATGGTAATGGGTAGGCTAAATAAATGAATAAACATTTTGTGAATATTTAATTGAAAAATATTAATATTTCTTTTTAAAAATTGCTCCATCGATCAACAAGGAATTTTGTCAATATCTTTTAAATATTAAAAACTAGTGCTTAATGAAAGGTTTAAGAAAAGAATTGTTTTTTAAAATATGCGGACATCAAAAGCAAAATTATACTTTTAGAAAAATAGTTAGAAAGGATATGTCCTCGTATATAAAAAGAGCAGGCAAAAACAACCTTTCATAAAGTTTTCTCTGAATGCTGATTGAATTGTTGTTTAACTAAAAATTTCGTGAAAATTGATCCTACAATTGTTGATGCATTATGAAAATATTAAGATTTAAGCACGTTTTACTAAATTCCATGGCAGATTAAACAAAACATTGGTTGCGCAACAATATGAGAAGTTCAAATCGCTTACAACTGATTAAACATGTTTAAGTTTGGGCATTGTTTGCATAATAGCATACAGCGTGAATTCTAACCCGGTAAATGCTATGTGAGGTTTGCTTAAGAATAAGATTTGGAATTAATTTGTGGTGGTTAATATTGAAGAACGAAAATGTTTACAGAGTTTCAGCAAATCTATGGCGTGGTCTTCTAACAATTTTTTAAATATACCAACTTTATTTTTCTTAATTCAGTTCCGAAGATTTTATATTCCATTCCGCAGAAATTTACAAATAAATGTAATTTGCCTATTGCAGTTGAACCCGCATTTTCTCTAAAGTACATCTGCGGCCGTTGTCGTTTATGACCGTGCGTGCCCATTAAAATTGTTTACAAATTATTTCTACTCCGCGGCCGTTTCATATTTTTCAAAAACACTACTGACTGTATGCAGCCGTCGTACCACCGTCTAGAAACCGTGCGGTCACCGTTAATTTTTGTTCGGGTTGCCTCAAATTGATGACCGACTATCTCGACAAATTCAAAACTTTTCTTGAAGAAATGTCATTGCTTTAGTGATAGAATAATTCATGCTATTTAGACAAATTTAACCTTGTTAGGTCAGGCAGTTTTTCGAAGCATTAAGACTTTTATAAATTTTTAATCTGGGACCAAGGAGCTGAATAAAGGTCCAAAGAGCTATTTTAGTAAAGGCGTGGAATTAGGGCAATCGATCTCAAAACGGCTTCTAGTTCATAAGTAATGAAGCCTTTAAATAAGGAGTTGTGACCCCAATACTCAGTCCCGCATATATAACATCTCACTTAAGGACATAGCACCCATATCAAACAGTCTCTTCTCAACTGAAAGCCGCCATCTATGCATGAATGTATGCAGCAGTGGCTCCTCTCATCAGATATCTTACCCGGAGGAAAGTCATTCAACCAAGCTGCTGAATATTCAGGACATTCGTGTGTAAAGATACAGCTACATTCGAGAGATGCACACAACCAAAACATAAATACTTTGGTAATCCAATTTCAGTATCTATCTATACTCTGCAGATCCTCTCCGTCGTTTGAGAGCATCTTAATCGAATTGCTGCTGGGTAGACGACATCTCGCGCGCTCGGATTTTATATTAAAATCGCAGTTCCCATAAAATGCAGCCCGAATATCAACTTGCACCATGAATTATTCAGGACGCCATTCCGCGCCACACAGCCACCACAGACAGAGATGACGGTGCGGTGCGGTGGAGACATGAATTAAATGAAATCCTTCACCCCCAGATGCTGTGGTAATTCGTTCCTGTAATTCTTTCTCTGAATTCAGTTAAAAATGGGAATTTTCCTCGAGGAGAAGAGCTCACTCGATTTTGAATTCAGAGCCGACCAGGAGTGAAATCTTCCTGATCACTAAGGGAGCTAATTTAGGTTCCCTAGGGAGACGTCTCACAGTCAGTGGCGCTAAATGCACAGAGTGCGGTATACAGCCCGACATAGAAAAGCCCTTAAAAGCGCGGCGCTTATAATTATCCCATCTCTATGCCATTCATCCCAGAGGATACCGGCAAGTTTCCTACCATCCCAGTTCCCAACTAAGGAGCCTGGAGGACGGGATGAATGGTGGTGACATCATCGCACATGCATGTGACAGTAGAGGGTTCGGCCAGGCTTTTCTGATTGCGACGTTTACTGGGAGATAATGATAACGTGTTGCTCCAGCCATGCCATGGGGCTCAAATTGCGGCTTCTCTGAGCACGAAATTGCTCCAGTCGCCTCGTTTGTGGGCACCTACTTTTAGATACTGGTGATTGTCGTGTTTTTGTCTTTTAAGGCAAATTTCACTTCGCTAATCCCAGTTGCTGCTCCTTCATTAATTTTTTCCCCCATTTCGAGGGGGAATATTTTTTAGGGGGCCGTTTTCCGACTGGTTGGCTATATAATACGAGCCCGAAATTCCGCCGCCTCGCCATAATCGCTCGTTAAAGGCCACTACAGCATCTAAGAGTGCAATTAAAGATCCTTCTGAGATGCTTGCGTCGAGCCTTGCTCGAGGACTTAAATGTCGCGTAAAGTCGCCCTCGCTTTCCCCCCGCGCAGACGGAACTATTAAAATACTTTCAGCATCAACGACATTCAACTTAAGCCCGCGTTTATTATTTTTTTCCGGTAGCCCCAGGCTGGCTCAGTTGAGGACACGATGACTTCCAAAGCTGAAGGAAGCGAGCCGAGCTGAAAATTATTTAAAATGCAAATGAAAGGCAAGCAAACTGAGCCATCTTACGCTCTCGCTGGGAAGATTTCTTAAGTTTATGGAAATGAATTCATCACAAGAGCATCTCGCGACACAAGAACTATAAGAAGACATGAAGCGGGGGGCAGGGCTCCGGGCACGCTTCGTTTGCCATGTCGCCGCGCCGCCGTATGTTTACAAATGCAAAGATGCAATTTGTCGCATCGCACATGTCCGACGACCGAGCTCTAACTAGCTCCGTCGACGCAATCTGATCAGGGCCTAGAAAAGAAACGCTTCTATGTATCTACGCTGGGTGCTGTCAAGTGTTCTCGATGTGCACTGCACCCAGAGCAAAGCCGCCAGAGCCCCGGAGCCTCATTCGAATCATGCAAATTACCCACGCCGGCTGGAAGCTCTTAATCAACCGCTTGAATGCTCAATTGATTTTTTGATTACTTTAATTGCTGCTTGCGAAACCGCCTCGTTTCCCAGAACGACGAACGATTATTTTTGGTGTGCGATGCATGCTACATTAACTCCTTGAAAGATTGGAGTCAATGTTCCGGAAGACTCTCGAACTCCTTTGATTTGTCGATTGCACTTGGACATAATTTTTATTGTCTTATCGGCACTTTTCATGATGATTACATCAGTTTTAGTACTATGTGTATTAATTTGCATGAACTGTCTACAGTAAAAATATTTACATAGCTCAATATCACAGATCCAAGATAATAACAGAAATTTCATAACTTTTACACTAAAAAGGAGAGGTCATACCATGTGGGTCACCGATTTGGCCGAGTCTCCGTGTACTTAAAGACATTCACTAGTGTAGTAAATTCACACAGCCCTAGGGTGCATAACTCGGAAATAAGGGGGGAATTTCTCTCGAAAGTGTTAGGCTCACCATTAGTACAAGTTCCACAAATTTGATCTTATGAAAGTTGTCGCAACGAAGTTTCATTGAAAAAAGCGCAATTCCATAAGTATTTATAATCCGAATTATGTTAGCAAAAAAATATGTTTTATAAAGAAAGATAGGAGAAACAAATATACGCTGCTTACTTTGCCACGAAAGCTTTCATAAGACCGCGAATTTTTGGAACTTATACTAATAGTGAACCTAACACTTTCCAGAGAAATTTTTTCCTTATTTCTGAATTATGCACCCTAGGGCTTTGTGAATTTACTACACTAGTGAATCTCTTTACTTTCAAAAATATCTTATTATCTTTGAATTTCTTATGAAAATTTAGACGAATATTCAGTCAAACAAGGATTTTAACACAAATTACAATTTAATTTCAAGGCAATATGGTAATATTAAAATTGAGAACGCTCGAAATTTTAAATTTCGTTCATATTCTGTCCAGGGTATTATTAACAGCTGTTAAGTTGATTTATGCGGCGATTCTCACGAACTCGTCAGAATCCAATTAGCACTGAAAAACGCGCCATTTAGCTGTGTGCTCCCATTCTACAAGTTTAGAGGACACGATAACCAAATCGAGAGCTCTGATAGCGGCTTGGGAGTTAGTGAGAATAGCAATGTATTTCTTGTTTTTAGAGTTTTCTAAAACAAAGCATGTCTTCATGCACTCCAGCTGTTTCGCCTGGAAAATTCTTGCATGATCAGGAAAGCGGAGAGACCTTTCGACATTGAGATCGATTGAGAGAATCCCGGCCCCAACTCCCTTCGCAACTACCTTACTAACAGCTACAGAATAAACATTTGATATTTTTTTACTAATGAGATATTTCAATTCAAGGAATAATTTCCTTATGTAATTTAACTATGTTTCGCATTAAACTTTGAAATTAACAATTTCCTTCATTAATTTGACGAAAAACATTTTTGAAACAACATAGTAAACTTACTCAAAACAGAATGCTTTAAGTTTCGTTATTGATTACATTTGTTTTTGAATCAAAAGCTTTTTGGAGCTTAGTGGGAAAAATTACAACATTAACATTAATAAAATTAACTATCTAGAGCTTTTGATTTAACAGTTGTTTGTATTTACTTGAATGGTGTGTTCCAATGTATACCAATGGATTCTATGGAGTCTCTTGATCAACCCTTTATTGCGAGACCCTTCCACCTAAAATCACTCCCTAACTTTTTTTCCTCATTTATCTTTGGTTTTAAAATGGTGCGTTTTAACTATAAAAATGAAAATTGTTGTTTACTCATACAGAAAGCTGGAAATTTATAACGCACACATCCTTGCAACTACATGGAGGAAAGTATTTAAAATAACATATTGCCAGATTATTTTACAAAATTGTGTTAAAAAAAAAACATCTTTGAATTAATAAGTACTAGGTGATTTGAACAGTTTCTAGACTACATGAAACAACATTAGTTAATGATTGAAAATACGTTTATTCTTCAGTATAATCTCCCTTGAGTTAAAACACACTTTTTCCAGCGATTCTCTATTTCACGTATCCCATCCCTGAAGTGATTTTCCGGAAGGCCTTCAAAATACCCTCTATGGCTCCAATGAATTCTTCATTCGATGAAAAACGCTTTTCGCGCAGAAATCTTTTGAGGTGTGGAAATAGATGGAAGTCAACCGGAACTAAACCTGGTGAATAGGGTGGATGATAAGCAATTCGAACTGTAATTCACTGATTTTCGCCATCGTCAAAACGCTTTTGTGAGCAGGTGCATTATCCTGATGAAAGATGATTTTTTTTCTTTTGTAAACCAGGTCTTTTCTCCCGAACTTTTACATCCAGCTTTTCTAGAAGATTGTAATAATATATTCCTGTTATTGTTTTACCGGTTTACAGGTAATCAATTAACAATATTCCCTTTGCATCCCAAAAAACGGATGCCATAACCTTTTTGGACGATTGCTTCCCCCCAAGTCTCATCCATAGTTATAAAACGATGCACAAAATCAGTTTTGTTCTTTGTAAATCGATTCAAATGTTGTTGTGAAAGTTTTGCGTTTTTGATCCAAAGTTAACGATTGTGTCATCCACTTTCTCACTAGCTTTCTGAAAACCATATCTTGTACAGAATCAATAATTTCTTCATTCGTAGCAGTTTTTTGATGTCAACTGCGTGCCTCATTACTAATGTCTGTATGACCACGTTTAAATTCAGCAAGGTAATTAAATATTTCACTGTTGCTTGTAAAGCAGCATCGTTCCCTAATACATTTACCATATCGATATGAATTTCATCTCCCTTCAAACCATTTTTATATAAATAATTTATCATTGCACGAAGTTTCAATTTTTCCATTTTTTTTAGAAAAAAGCAAAACACATCTATCTCAGGCAGCTGCAGAAAAAAAATTATTCCACAGATGGACTTGAAATTTCAAATGTGTTCATAGGAAGGATAGAACATTCCAGCAACAGAATATGTTTTATGATATGATTGTTTCAAATAAAATATAATTAAATGTATAGAACGATCCGCAATCAATCTTAAAAACATGATAATCTAAAACACAGCATATTTTATATTACAATGCATTATTTTTCTCAGTGTATAAGTCCCATTTGATCCTATTCCACAATGTGATTGTGAAGTGAGCATTTTTACAAGTACATAAAACGCAATTTAAAAGTATGCCACGACTTCAAATTCGTTTCTCAATACCATTTTAGAATAGCGTCATAGAATGTCAAAGCTTGCCGAATGCTATAAGAAACGCATAAAAATCAGACGAGTTTTAAAGAATTCCAAAATGGATAAAATACCATTTGCAATGAACTCATCAAACTTAATTACCGCTTATACCTATAAGTATTTGGACAGTCCTATAAAAAGGGATTTTGTCACTTTCCTTTAGTTATTTATGCAATTAATTTACTTTATAACTGTTTAAAGTGCATTTGCCACTTCAAGGAAGTAAAATTCTCGGAAATAACTGGAGCAGTAATGACTTTGAAAATATCGTAAAAGAGCAATTTCGTAGAATCCATCCCCAACCTTCTTACAAAGGGCACTCTACGCGGGTTTTTCCATGTAAGTCATGAATGACCTAAGATTACTCATTTCATTAGGAAAAGTTTCCCTTGGCTTTCCTAAGCAGTTTGTAAGATTTTTCATTAAAATGAGTAACATAAAATGGAACGTACATACTAATCGGTATAATAATGAATTTCAAATCCGCTTCAGAACTATCGCTATTATTATTGGTTTTGATTACGTATCTAAACTATATATATCTAGTTTTGAAAGCTTGTAAACTAGTGAAAATGTTTTGTTAGATGGAAATTAAATTAACGCGTATAATGCAAACACCAACATTTCTAGACTCGTGAAATTGTTAAATTATCGTTTCACGAAATTTATGTGGACATTTATTTTTCAAGTTATCAAGCTTCAGTTGTAATTTAAATGAGCAATGGAAAAAAATACAAACTCGTTGCTTCTTTTGAAAGTAAGTTTAAAGCAAATTGAATATGTCAAAGCGATATGATTTTCCTGTATTATCTATCTGTTTATTATTATAAATCCTAAAAAACAATCCTGGCGACTTCTTGCAGAAATCTTTTATATATAAATTTTTGTGTTAACATTCTTTGAGTTAAACAATTTCTCTGAAAAACCGATGTATTTTTTGGGACTTTTGTTTTATGTGCAAACACTGTGATATCTCACAAACTTCATATATTTCAGATTTGTTGTTGAACAACGTAGAATCTCTGAAGCTTGTACTAAAAGCCAAACTGTTACATCGCAGTGTTAATATTTAATATACACAAACTATGTTAGATATATAAAATAGAAGAGACGTTAATATTTATCATTTAACTACACTACAGCACATGCGCTAGTTACGAAAACTTATTTGAGAATTATAGACGTCGTTTTAATGTTAATTATTGTAATTTAATCTGTTGTACCCCTTTTCCTACAACTTTAAAAGTAATTCCATGAAATCGCTATCATTTAGAGACCTGATCATAAGGACCTTCAAAGTTATAGGAAGCAGTTGTAAATATCGATGTAATAACATATCATTTCAAAGTCATGTGCAAGTTCTCTATACACATTTCTTCATATTACCATATTGCGATCAATTTTCATAAATTTTCTTTATGTATAGTGAACATTTTAACCTTGCATTTGAAGTTAAAGAGCTTTTCCACAGACAACTTGTAAATCGGAATCGATACAATATTGTGAGGTCACTTTCCGACTTCCTTAAGCTTAAAAGCAATTGAGAACCTAATGGAAAAATAAGATTATTATCGCATAAGGTAACTTGCGTACACTTGCAGATATTTGCAACATAGTTGTTCAATTATTAATCCTACAAATTGAAAAAAAAAGAAGATGGAAAGCTCTGAAAAACATATTCTCATGTCATAAAGATTTATTATTTTGACTTAATAAAACCCGACATCGTATAGCTCAGAAAATGATCTACTTTCTGAAAAAATATCTTCCTCCACGGCTAAGCAAAAACTCACGAAACAAATGCCCATAAACCTTGAACTCAGGCCCATTCTGGCGCACTAACACTAACTTCTCCAAAACATGCCCTTCTTCTGTAATTTTCGCTTAAGCCCTGCATTTGTCACGATGTCATGAGTTTTTCTTTTAGCAGGCAGGTAACCAACAGGTAAAAAATTTGCAAGTGCCACCAGAGATAGATACAATAGATGTGCTTTGCTGACGTTTCTTCCTTTCCAATAATTCAAATCGAGAAGCCAACGCTTATTGTGACAGTGTTGCCCTCTGCAGGGGCGACAGAGTGCGCTGCTTTTGGGAGGAAATGGCCCGAAACCTGAGCGAATGATGAATGGCTGCAGGGACGTTGATGGGCTTTTCTTTTTTTCAAAGGGACCCTTCGATGTCCCCGGTTCTTTTGGGTATCAATTTCATCCCTTTGCTTTTTTAGTAGCGAAATTTCATTATTTCATCCACTTTGTCCCAAGGAAGTGTGCTGATGCTGATGTCAGCAAATTGGAAATGAGGTTTCCGCTTAATTTATTTATTTTTCGTTGTTGTGCAAACATTGTAGCGCCTTTTTTATTTTTTTCCTTAGTACATCACACCCTGGAGGGTATTTTCTTCAACAGGCTATCAGCTTGCCTTTTTTGTCTATGCATTTAGAAGGGCCAAAGTAGTCGGCTGTGTATCCATTTACTCAAGTTACAACATCTAAACTGAAATTGAGTTTGTACAAACAAATCGCAGTCAAGATGAAAGCAAAGAATATGGAACTTTATCTTTATGAATATTCTTGAAAATTTCAAAAATTTATAATTTCATTTTAGAAATTCGAGGAAATCACAAACAAAATAATTAAGGATAATCTCTATAGAAAAAAAAATTCCCAGTTGTAGGTATAACTCATATCAATTTTAGAATATTCGAAATTAAATATCGTGCTACAGTTCTTATACACATACTTCGTAAATTTCGCATATATTTTCCCAATAATCAGAAACACTCCAACTAATGTACTTAATCTTCGTATTGATTCAGATTATATATATGTAGACCAGTCAGGAGAGTAGTCTTTCCTAAATGGGTTAGTCTTCAGCCAAAGTAAACCGTCCTTAGACATAAAAATGCAGAATTTTGCATTCTTAGCCATGTTCAGTCTTCCCTGTATGTCCTTCTTAAAAGACAGTTTTGGTGTCAAAATTACTTCCAAGTATTTATATTTTTTACAAATATCAATATATACTCCTGTAAGAACCATTTTTCATTTTGGGTTGTAGCTCTTGCTTCCTTGGAGAAAATTAAAATATTCGTTTTGGTACAACATACACATATAATTTGGGGATTTTCTTTTGCAATATTCATATATAATTTGAAAACACAAGAGTTTTTTAAAGTATATTTTGGGAATAACTTTATTTCCTCCCCAAAAATCATGAATTTGACGCAGTTGCATCACAAGGTAAAAAAATGTAAAAAAAATTAGTTTTCCCAACTATCTTATAATAGGTGAGTTTATTTTCAAAACCTGATTTGGATTAAATTAAATAGCAAATTTTGCTTGGAATTGAACATGTTCTATGGTACGTTTCCATTTAAATATTGATCTGTAAAAATCGTTGAATTAACTTTTTAACACAAAGTGGGTATAAGTCAACACAATTTAGTGTTCTTTTGGCAATATTAAAAAGGTTGCAATGGGTATCTATTCATAAAATACAAATTTTAACTGTCCCTGATCAGGATCAGATTGTGGAAAAAAATGCAGTTATTGTTTGAAGATTCCAAAAATCTCCATAAAAGAGTTCTTGCTATTCTATTCGTAGGAGCAACCGTTTTCTTAACATATTGCAGCTTAAAAATTTGAATCGAAAAAAAAAACGCTCTAATACTAACATATTTTGGAGGTGGCGTAGGAAAATATTCTTATACTTGTGAGAAACTCCTTGTAAAGTTGTTGAGATATGGTGTCTTAATAAGAATTCATATATTTATATATATTTTGAAATTGAGTAAAAAACAACAAACCATATATTAAAGTTCGTAAGGTTTTATTTATTTATTCAATGTCTACAGGTATTAAGGTCTTATAAACTAGCAATAACTAATTTCTTACATGTTGCTATTCAAAATTACTACTTTTAAATTGTTTTCGTAGAGATATTTATGGAGCATATATGTGAAGCAATGATAACACCGTGATGAACATCTCGTCAACTCGTTTTCTTCTGACCCTTCTGACACTTACCAAGCTATTCAAGTACAAATAATTTTACTGATGGGATTTCAACATACTTCAGTTTGCATTCGTCATACTACAGACACCCCTTTACACTTTTCGATATTGTCGACAATCCTTGTGGTCGCGTCGCGCCTTTAAACTGAAAGTATACACGGTTTAATATAGCAAATTCACAGAAAATAGGTCATATCAATTGTAAATTACCAAACAACCCTATTGTTGCACTTTACGCAAATTAAACAAATGAAATTTTCCGCTGAATTGAACATGTGTCGTTTGCCCATTTATCAAATTTCCAAACAAATCGATTCATTTCGATGCCTTCCCCTAACCTCTGGATATATCTCTTCTTCTCTAGCCAGTGTTATGTGGAGGTATGTTTTTAATTCCTGGCATATTTCGATTGCGCAATATATTCCCTTGCGGCATACAATTTTTATTTCGAATATAATTTTTCACTTCAATGTTTATGTTCGATATTGCATGGCCTGCACCACTTGGCCGTGAGCATTTAATTTCCGATATTTTCCATTTCACCGTACAAACAAATGCCGAGCTTCAGGAAACAAATCCAATTGGTGCCATTTAAAATGAATGAAAAATCGATGCTGGTGAATTATTTGGGGGTTTAATCATTTGTTTAAAAATAAAATCCATTCGTAAGGAAAGCAATCGATTCAAGTTGTTTTTTTATCAATCAAATAGATTAGTTTGGCCATTTAATTTGAAACATTCGTTGCATATGTTTACAGATTTTTTACTATACATATGATCGATATGGAAGGAAGGGTTAAACGATAACAAATTTAATTAAAAGTTGTTTAATGAAGGAAAACTTCAGCAAACTTTTTTGTCTATCCTCTACACGCTTTTACCACAAAAGCATTCGTCACATACTTTGTTGATGGTAAATTACCATCACTTGAAACATTCAAGGCTTAGGTGCAATTGTTTCCATGCAGAAATTGTGAAAGGCATTCATGACAATTGTGTCTTTCTTTTCGGCTTATTGCATTATTAATTTTCAAAGCATTTTAAAATAAAATTCCTAACCTGGACTGAATGAACTGATCGAGAACTAATGAGATTACAATTTCCAGTTTAGTTTTCATTCATAATTATAACTTGCCAGAGATATTACAATATCAATTTCTCCTTGCATGCAACTCTGTGGATTGATTGAAAGTTTGGGAGGAAAGATGATCTCAGATTCATTATCAGTGGCCTTGAGCTTAATCAAATCTTAAAAGTAATGAGAGACATAACAATAATTGCGTTTATTTTTTTATTTTTATACAATCCCATCGGGTGTTATCTTCGAAAATTATCACTGCGAGTTTTCTTGCGGTATGGTGTAAATGAAGTAATAATTCAGTGAAATATGTAACCATCCATAATTTTTTTGCTTGCACTCTTTAAACTTTATACATATATATAAATTATATTAAAAAGTACAAATTCTCAAGATTGCAAAGTTATGTAATAATATTGGGTGTACAAATAAGTTTCCGACCTTTTTTACTGAAATAAAAGACATTAGTTCGTGTAGAAAATTAAAGAATATTTTATTCAAAATATGCTCCTTCGGAAGATATAACCTTCTCCCATCGTTCAGGCAATAAACGGATTCCCCGGGAAAAGAAGTCTTGTGGTTTCGAGGCGATCCAGTCATCGACCCATTTTTTCACGTTTTCATGTGAAGTGAAGTGCTGCTGTGCCAGGGCTGATTGCATCGACCGGAACAAGTGGTAGTCAGAGGGAGCAATGTCTGGTGAATACGGCGGGTGGGGTAGAATTTCCCAGTTCTGCCCATCCAAGTAGTTTTTGACAGGTATAGCAACATGTGGCCTAGCGTTATCCTGTTGCAAAATAATTTTATTGTGCCTGTTGTCCCATTCCGGTCGTTTTGCAGCTAGAGCTTGCTTTAAAGCCATCAGTTGTCGTCGATAAACTTCTCCCGTAATGGTTTCACCCTGTTTCAGCAGCTCATAATATACGACACCCTTCACATCCCACCAAATGCAAAGCATCACTTTCGAACCATGGATATTTGCTTTTGGCGTCGACGGCCCTGGTTCACCGGGCTTGACCCACGCTCGTTTACGCTTTGGATTGTCATAATGGATCCATTTTTCATCCCCAGTGATGATCCGATGCAAAAACCCCTTCCTTTGTTGTCGTCGAAGCAACAATTCGCACATGGTTTTCCGACGTTCCATGTCCCTTTCTTTCAGCATGTGTGGCACCCAAGCTCCCATCTTCGAAATCAATCCCAAGGCTCGTATACGTTGCGAAACACATTGTTGGGTAATATTCAACTCTTCTGCCAATTGTTTTTCAGTCTGACAAGAGTCCACATCAAGCAATTCTTCCAATTCTGTATCTTCAAATTTTCTTGGTCTGCCTTCACGTTCTTTGTCTCTTACGTCAAAATCACCAACTTTGAATCGTTGAAACCACTCTTTACAGGTTGTTTTCGATGGCGCATGTTCACCGTAAACTTCCACAAGCAAACGATTTGTTTCCGCTGCACTTTTCTTCAACAAAAAATAATGAAGTAAAACTTCCCGCAAATGTTGTTTTTTCGGCACAAAATTCGACATTTTCAATTACATGAAAATAATTCTTGTTTACGCATTGAACAAATTTCACTAGTAATTATTCAAGCTTGACATCTAACCTCCGAAAAACATGTATTGCCCGATTGAATAATATGCAAGCAGTGATACTAACGACACCTATCTGAAAAGGTCGGAAACTTATTTGTACACCCAATATAAAATATCAAAAATGTAAAATTGGCTACGACATTCAAAATTTAATTGACTATATTTTTAGTCTAAAACAAAAATAAATCATAAAAATCATTAGTTGGAAAAGTGTTTGTTTAAAATTTACTATGTTTGATATTTGATTTGTTTCCTATAATTCATTTTTCCTCCACTTATTCAACTTTTGTTAATTTTTTTTAATAATCTATAAATTTCCAAAATAAAAGTCTGCTCTTTCCAAACTTTATTACTTATACATAAGTGATTTTTAAGAGGATTTGAAGGCTACAAGGATATCAGTATTCGGAATTGTGGAATTTTTTTACCAGATTGTAGTACAAAATCACACATTTTTGAGACAATTTATTATTTAAGACGTCTATCAATTGACGTAGATAAAACACGTTCTTAAAATACTCGTGCCCTTAGCGTGTTTCAAACAAAATGTTTGAAATGAAATATTTTAATAAAAAAGATATAGTTTATTTAAACTAATTTAACTCGCGATTATAAAGGCTTAAAAACAAATTTAAATCTTTTGGAGCTATCGTGCCGAGAAAAGTTATTTCGAGAAAAACGAGGTTGAAGTTTTAACTCAGGATCGGAGTGTTTAGCGCCCGGTCAGGTTAAATTGCTGTAACTTTGTCACCATATCGAATTTTTGAATGACCTTTTTTTTTAATTTGACGATTATTTGAAAATGTTGGACCAATGTGACCCCTTGCGTATCCGTTTTTAAAATCTCGCTTTGTTTTTTTCCCGTTTTGCTAAAACCCTATTTCACCCTATCAAATTTCAGTATTTTAAAATGCCGCCTTTAAGAGAAAATATTGGGTTGAAAAACCAGCCACTGATTGGGTTTTTCGTTGCCGAAAGTTCGTAGCGTTATATGAAAATTTCGCTCAGTCATAGAGTAAATTTTTGTAATTTGTCCCCTGCGTCTATTTTTTCCATATGTAATAATATTATCTCATTAAACCCAAAGCAATTTTATTTAATGAAAATGTTCATTTGCGAACCCCCTGGGGCTATTCTGTAGCTCCACGGTGTGCTCCGGTGGTTCGCGGTTTTCCTATAGAGCACTTCGATACAGTTGAATATCTATATAACATGTAATTTGTGGTATTGAAAGGTATCTAAATTCCTTTACAAATAAGCACATTAAAATACGAAAAGAAAATCGAGTTTTTAAACCCCTAAAGAAAACTGTAACTACAGATGATGAAGGTGTTCGATTCGAAGTAAATCCAACATAAGTAAGCAAGGAAATTTCAAAGAAATAAAAAGACCTATCAATAGAATTTCCTTCAAAAAAAGGGCTTCCCTTCAATCGGATATGCGAAAAGCTCCCGCCTTTTTTCTGTAAAACCCTAATTAAATAAATGAACCGAAAAGTGCTAGCCAACGTAAGGGCCCAACTGAGTGTCAACAAGATTTATTTACGCAACATGAAGCATATACGTTTAAATGATCTTTTGAAAGTGGCTCCGCCACAAGGACAACCCGTGAAACAGCTTGTCCAGCAGCCAATCACCAACTTGTTGAGGAAATAAATAGCACAAATGGTATTGGACACAAAAAACCATAGGTCAACTCGGACAGAAACATTTTGCGACAATTGTCGAAACGACAAGGTCCTGACAGATTTTATGCGAATTCCACTGAATCCTGGGAGAGAAAAATCGATTTCGAGTTTCATTTCGCCTCGAGGAAAACGGCTTTAGTAATGCCCCACGTAATGAGTAATGGGCGGCGCGGTAGAGTAAGGGTTTAAGTGGAATTTACCAGGTGGATTAAGGATTGATTGGATAAAAATCAGCCAGCACCACTTTACGAAATTAACTTGACATGGTGACTCACAGTAAAAATAGATTACACCATATATAGTAGAATATAAACGAAACAACTCTTACCCAGGGGACTGCTGTGTGACACCTGTCGTAGGAATTTATTTATGTGAGAGAAAAAAACTCCTGTGAGGATTTGCTCGATTCCGCTCGAAGACGCCCGCCGGGCCCCGAAATTAAGTCTTAAAGTCAAACGTCGCGCCAGGATTTTTTTTGTTCACCCCTCAAAGTCTAAATATCTGCGCTTAGTATCTCATTTTGCGAAGTAATGTACCCGGAGGGGCGTTGTGCCGAATCGACAGGATACCCCTCTTCTCCCCACTGGCAGTGTTTGGATAGGGCTGAGGAAGGCGAGGCGAAAAGAAGCAACAGAAACGTTTCTTCCTTCAAAAAACGAGGATTCCCTCTTGTTACCTTCGACATGAAAAGCTTTCAGAAAAATTGGAAAACTTATCTTTTTCATGTTTCCAGGCCAACGGACCAGACATTATTTAGGGATTCGAGAGGAGATTTGCTCGCCTGCCCCCAGCCCCAAAAACCTTCTCTCTAACTTAGCCATCTTTCGCAATGGAGGCGGATGGTGGAAAAATATCGTCTCTTGCTTACACCAGATGTGTCACCTGTCTAAGTCCAGTGAATCAATAGAGAAAACTTTTAAAAGACGACGTTTTCCTTGAACTTCCGTAAACACAGTAGCGCAGCATATGGGGCTCCGGGGCTGTGAGGCACAATGAGGCGGTATATGAATATTTCATGGCATAGGAGGAGAGTGTCATCGCTTGTAAAAGATTTAGGTTGAAGCGAGTGCTCCATTTCAAAAGAGCCCTCCCCCAAGTGGATATAGGCGAACAATAAAAACAAGTTAACGAGGATAAAATCTAATTCTGCCATAATTTGCTAATTAGCCGGAGAGAAATGTCGATAGCGATAACGTTGGATTCCGACGCCGCCGTCGGCACGTCTGAGTGCAGAGCACCGAACTCTAATTCAAATGTTAGCGTACATAGGAAACATTCTATCTTTTTATCTATATCTGATGGAAAAGCGAAGTAAAGATAGCAACTGGCAAAGTCGATGTAAGCGCTTTCCTCGGGAAAATGAAACAAATCAAGAACGACAGCAGTTTGGTAATCATCTTACATCGTAATAGGATTACCCGCCCGGCTTTCCGGTTCCTCTGATGCTATATTCATGGGCATGTTCGAAAAACGGTTGAACCCACTTCCCAGTATAAACGTTTCATCGAAAATCCTATTTGATAGCGGAAAATAAGGGGATTAGGGTAAAAGATGTTCAAGTAGCTGACAAACTTGTAATAAGGACTCAAAAGAATATATCGTGAATGCTCAGTTAATTTTTAGGCAAATCAGGGGATATATACATATTGATACATATCTTAGTTACTTTTCGCCTCCTTTGGAGTATACGTAGGTGTGTTCTCATCTACGAATTTTCGATAAACATCCTTAAAAAATAGATAAGCATAAAAGTTTGTAAGGCGTTCACTTTGAGTCAAATGTAACGAATATCAGCTTTATGAGAATATGCAAAATTTCGTTAAAAGTTAAATATCTTGGGAAGTACAATAATAAAAAAATTTAATCTGTACCAATGTTGCATTTAAAATTGTTCTTTAAAAGTTAATTATTATTATATTATCACTATAATTATTATTAGGTAATTAAGATTTTTTTTCAAAAATAGAACCTTAGTTGTATTCACGCCTTGTTGCATTTTCTATTGTATCGTTGTAAAAGGAGTACCATTCAGAACGTTTAAAAACACATTTATTGTATTTTGTTTTTTATATAAAGTTACGGATTTTTATTTTTTAAATGTTTTTTTGTAAATAAGCGAATTTGTATTCGTTAACTGAAAAATCACAATTTCTAAATTTTCTGTACTATTCAGACCTGAGATATGTAACATTATCAATTTTGAAACACTTAGATATTGGATTCAATAAAAAGCCGAAAGTGAAGTCATCAAAAAAAGAAATTCCGGACGAGAAAAATCCTCAAAAAGAAAAATTTTGGGTGCTTTGAAAATCCGAAGAAATTAATAAATACATTAGGTTAGATAAGGCTAGTGAACTATCACGCCCGAATTTTGGCCAGATTTGCCTGGTGATCATACAAGTGCTCTCGTGCTTTTACCTCCTCTCGACGATCCATAATATGATCGCTTGATCTCCAGCTTACAAGCGACGAACGATGATCCTAAAGATTACATACGCTTCCGCCCTACTATTGCCCGGGACGTCACAGTGTTCCGGTACCCATGTGAAATTTATTTCAAGCCTCTCAGCTATTTGTTTTAGAGAGATTTAATTGCGGCTTGGCTGTCAGTGAAGATTCAAATGTTATTGGAAGATTTCGCAGCTAAGTTACTGGCTCTGAGATAGTCATAACCTCTGCCTGGAAACCCTACAGTGGTTTGGTAAACGAAATGAAATATCAATGTCCAGGTGTTCAGAGTATACTTCGCCCCAAAACGCTGCCTTCCGTCTATGACCCATCAATGAAGATATGTTCGTTTGTATAAAGAAGCCCTTCCCCTACTAAAGAGTTGGAGTTAATATCGAAGAAGTACCTGGGAATAATTTAGTCTAATCTAGGAACACTTGGACTAAGGACTGTACCCAATTGAGGATAGTGACGGGGAAGGCTGCAGTTTGTTTGGAAAAGATTTTACTGGTAAAAGGTGGAGAACAAAGTTCAAGGCCTTAGTGAAAGTTGTCCTAAGGGTACCCTAATGAACAGAGAAGCTATTTTTTGGATTTTCCCTAATGCATTTTGATTGCAAGCCTTCTCCAAGGCAGGCCACCACACTAGCACACCGTAGACCAGAATGGGCCTGATAAAGGTCAAGAAGAGTCAGTGGACAATGCGTGGTTCGAGGGCTCTTCTTTTGCCAATTGCATTCTTGCAGGAATACATGGCGGTTGTAGCCCTACGCACCCTTATACATTAAGAATATCACGATTTGTTGTACATCTTCTTCTATCATTGTATCTTTGCAGTTTTTCCTTTGGTAACCTTTTATTATATAACGATACAATGCTACCAATATTATTTCAAAAATACTTGATGATCTTTTTCTTTCATTAAATTCGGGATGTTGAACCATAATTTCTATAAAATTAGAAAAAGGTTAAAAAAGACATTGTATTTTCATTTCTAATAAGCCAACAAAGAAGTCAATTAACTTATTTTGCTTATGCCTTTTGGTATTGCCAATTTAATAAGAAATAGTTGTTGTTTTATTTCGATGAAAGAGTACTTTTTCTTCCATTTTTTCCAAAAAGTGTCAACGTCCGCATATAGTAATCGTGTATATGAAAAAAAGTATATCTTAATTAGTTATATACTCGTGATTTTTCAATGAATATTGATAATAAAAAGCGTAGTTCAAAAATACGTTTAGACTCTAGTCCCATTCTCGAAAAATGGAAGCAGACTCGATTTTCAACGACACTAATTTTAACCCTCAAGAGGTACACTATCGCGGCTTTCCGATTCAGGAGCAGATGGGAATGTCATATAAAATAAATTCCCTCCACTTTACCATTTACAAGAGACAAAGCAAAATTAAGACGGAAATTTGTTATGATAAATCAGGTACTTTTCAAAATCAGGACAAAACTTTTTTTTTAAAAACATATTAACAGAAAGTTTAGGGAACATTTACTAAAAAAAGGTTAACTTTGGCGAAAGCGCTTATGATTTTATTCCATTACATAATGAAATGCGTTACAACTGTCCTTTAGATTAGAACAATGCGTCCACTTAGTTATTCATGTGAATAAACAATTGCTTCAGCTTGGAGAATGTATTTTTATCGTCGTTGAAAATCAGAGACCACATGGTGGTAAAATAACCCAGATCCAGAACCCAACATAAATAATAGAGGAGGTCAGAGTCCAAGGCGAAATGTGATGAAACCCCCAAGTAAACATTTTAAAGCATTTTGCAGTAAATAAAACAAACAGAACGAACGTGTTGCATGAAAATAAATGAGCAAATAATCGATAAAGTTCGCCTCGTCGGCAAGAGCGCCCAGAAAACCGCGATCCGGCATAATATCCGGAAATAATATCTGCAAAATTCTTAATTTTTCAAAGAATTTAAATTGAACCATGGCAGCGCGAGGGGAGAGTGTTGCGAACTTGCTCCAGGGACAATTAATAGATTAAAGCTCGCTTGCTTTCGCGCTTAATTTGATCACAATTAAATGGTAGCCATGACGACGGTTTGGTTTAGCTCGCTCATTGAATTAAAACAATGTGTAAGGGAGGGCGGACTTCGATCGGTCTCAGTTTCAGGACAAAGCTCCAGGAGGGAAGGGGATGGAATTAATTGATATAGCCCACAATGGACGTGTCATAGCCAAGAAACCTTGGACGTAAGCTTTTCTCGTTAATTAGCTGAATAAATGCATTTGTAGGGCTTCGGCTTAATTAGGAAGGACGGAAATTAATTACTCTGGCGAAAGTTTCCTCCAGGTGATGGTGGTGGTCATTTAATCAAGGCTTGGACAAGTTTCCCCGACGATGACTTACAACTCGGAATTTCGCGTCCTAGATTTGCTTAAGGGCACTTTTTTAAAATTCCTGCAGTTTGTTTGATCAAAGATCCCAGCGAGCATCCTTCTTTTAAATTATTTCATTTATTTATAACCTCGGGGACTTCCAAATTAATCAGAACGCCAGGCCTCCCCCCTTTCTGCTATTTACTCACTCCGAAAAGTAATAAAACTTTTGGCAGAATGGGGCGCACCTGTTGTCTGCAAATTTCTCTCTATTTACCTACAGCCACATTCCAGCTCCCATTTTCATGGAATTTCTGAACAATTTCACTTTGCCAGTCTGCTCGAATATCTCGCCCTCCGTTGCAACCTCAGGAATTTCTCAATTTATGAAATATTTTCATCCCTTCTTCCATTCAAAGATAGAAAGTTTTTCATTTATATTTTTTATTTTTTTTCACCAGACTCCGGTGTCCTTTAGCACTGGGGAAATTTATGTAATTTTTTCAAGCGTGACAATTTCATTGAGGATTTCACAAATAATGACTTCCAAAAGGTTCATAGAAACCCCATTATCACTCGAAAATTCTCGGAATCGTTATCACAACGAAGTTACCCGGGTTACCGATGTGGAATATATTTTACATTCATATTAGGCCTACGAATGAACACATAAAGGGTTATTTATATCTCCGGTATATTTATCATTTAATAATGCCAATCAGTTTCTCTTAAATTGATACAAAACGACTATTGGCAGCATCAGAAATGTAAGATACTATATGTTGCCAAGATGTAATTTTATAAAATTCAACGTATATCTGTTTATCTGTCAGTCAATGTCTTATTGCGATTTTGTCCTTTCTAAAAAGTAACAAAGTCCAGCTCCCTAAAATATTTACATGATAGTGTTATTATGCTTTACAATAACTATTATTTATACTTTAAAACAATACTAGAAAAGAGTGGGTTACTGGATCTGTGAAATTTGGTACAGTAGATTAATATTTTCTTAGATATGTGGTCTAAAAATTGTGAATTGACTCATAATAAAAAATATTTTCCTAAAAGTTTGTGGAAAAAATATCATAAACTTGTAAATTTCAACAATATTAGGTAACTGCAAATTTGCCTATAGTTTAGGTAAATCTCTGATCCCTTAAAATTAGAGAAATATTGATTTCATAAAATTTAGGTAAATTTTATCAGTTTTAAGTATTTACGCATAAAATGGGTATATATTAATTATTTTTGCCGTGTAAGTAATTCCACAATATTTACTTACACATATATAATGCATAATGGGAATGTACACAGATATGTATATTTTGACATATATAATATGTATATTTTTATTGTTATTATATTTATATTTATTTATTGTTTTGTTTTTATGCCATGCTTATTGCAGCAGTATTTAAAATTTTAAATATGTACTATGAATCGACTTTGTCCCGAATCAAATAACAAATTAATACAATACCTGCAGCCATAGCAATCTTATAGAGTAACACGATTTCCATAGAAATTCACAATACATATTACATTTGTTTATAAAATGTTGTAGTATGTAAATAAACATAAACATTTATTTTAATGGAGAAAGAAGAATAACAATGTTTTTCCAGTTTTTAAATTTTGTAAAAATTCTCACTAATGTTTATTTAGTATTGCACTATTTTTTTTTTACTGTGCACACCAACTTTTGGACTTTCATAGTTTCAAACTTTTGATGGGAAACAAACCTATTTTTCAGTCTAACGAACCCATACCCGTAATTGGGCGACAGTGGGCCAACCAAGTTACCCAAATCTGCCTCAATTCAGTACAAGATGATGATAGTGCGGCATTCGATCGCTCTGTGCGCTATTCGGATTATATCGCAGAGAAATTATAATAGAAAAAATATTTTATTGTGGTCTAAATTGAAAGCGGTTAAAGATAATTGCAGATTATTAAGTATCCGAACATATTAATTTTATTTATTTTTCACTCCCATAATTTTAAGCTTATTAAGGCTTTTCTTATGATCAATATTTTATCATTGTGCCAAATTCCAACATTTCTTTTCACGGGCAAATTTCCTCATTATCCTTTATTCAAAAATACAATTTAGTTTTTAGTTTTGTGTACATATTACTTTATTAAGATAATATTAAATGTACAATAAAAATTCATAAAGAATCGGATTTCTTTACAATATGGGATTTAAATGGACGTTAAGTGAGAAGTATTCATTTATTTGATTTCCAATTTTAACGGATAATTAAGCTATGGGGAGCAATAAGAAAATCCTTCCTAAGTCTAACAAACTGTTTTAAATATTGCACTTCAATGCAAAAAAACTAAGATGTCCCTAATACTTAGGAGAAAAATACAATTTCACAGTTTTGCATACTACACGAGAAATAAAGCCGGTATCACAAATTAATAAATTAGGCTTTATTTCTGTAAAATCCAGAAAAATAAATCTGAAGCGGATTTACTTACGTACTTCAATTTCGGTTTTATTTCTTTGAGTTAGTTAATTAATAAAAGTGTCGTTTAAACATAACAAGTGAGCTGGTTTTCAACAATTTATTTTTACAGATTTACTAGTACAAAATTGTTAATTGGCCTTTGCTTTATAAGTTATTACCAGTAATCGTTCAATTGTATAAAATATTCTAGTTAGCTATAAATTATTGCTTTTTTATCTCTTTGATTTTTAATAGTCTACTTTCTCACCTACATAAATATTTTATTTCTTAACCTGTTTCTTGCTAAACAAGCAAGCTGGAAAAATACAAGACTTAATAAATTAATTCTAGACATATTTCTTGCACTATAAAAGCCAAGAGTTATGCATTTTCGCATTTTCCACCTGTCGAGGCCGTTAATTGAATAACTCCACCTCGTAACTTGTCTGCACTTATTTTCGCGTCATAATCACTTTCTATCTCGTGATTGTGGCCATTTAAATGAAAAGAAAAACCAAAGAAAATCGTCTATTTATTTAAGACCTTACGAGTCGTTGCACGAAGTTGTTCCAGGAGTTTTCACTCGATCTGAGCCGTGGGCGCACACGTAAAGAACTCCCGATGTGATTTCATCGGGAAAATGAGGTCAAGACACCGTGCGTCGTCCGCGGAATTTCGCTTGACATGCGCAACTGACTGTGACTATACCTGGCCAGGTATTTTTCTTTCAGCGCAACTTCACTCGGTGGAACTCGAACACGTTTGTTTATCTATCACATGAGAAACCGGCTGTTTAGCATTCTCTTAGCTGCGACGATGTCTCTCTTAACTTCGGAGACGATGACTGAGTCTTATCAGTTTATTTTTTGTGACATTCTTAGCGATACATATCTGGCGAATTAAAGACAAATAAAGCTCGTAAAGTTTGATAGCCTGGCACGATCGACACGTAAGTCTCCAACGGGCGTCATAAGTTAGTCAGACGTATTCGCGGTGAAAAGTCGTAATCGCATGTCCCGCGACAAAAACGAGGTGAAAGACTCGCAAGTTCCAGTTGTGTGCTAAAATATTATGCAAAATGTGGAACAACTGTTAAATCTCCAAAAATATCGGATTATGCAAATACTGCACAACAGCCTGCGTAAGTGCGTTAAATGGTTGCTTTCGTAACCCGTTCTATTTAAATTCTTCACTATAAGAGACCTCAAGGCTGACAGGAGTCGCATTCAATTTTTATATGCTTCTCTGTAGAAGCGCTCGATTACTCCCTTGCCGCACCGGAATATCGATTTACACATGTCTGACCCGCTGTATCGCGCAATATTTATGAACTCGACCGACGATGGATGGAGCCCCCTCAATTTGATGGAGCGCCGCCGGGGCTCCCCACAGTCGTCCGTTGGCATGGACTGATAATGTGGGGAGCATTTTCCAACTTTTATTTGCCCGTGCATGGCTTTGATTAGGCCACGTTTTACCAGGCGGCGTGCCACCCGCCAAGGGGTGGATGTTAAATCTGGCAAATATTTGGCGTGTGAATTTAATTAAAAACTCAGAGGGTCACTTTACTGCCGCGCAAAATCAATTTTTTAACTTTGGCATCCCTTTTTGGGGATCTGCATTCGATAGCCCAAAAATCCTGCTGCATGCCAAATTTATATTGTGTGATGTTACCTCAGCTGTGCCTCGTTTCACTTCGGTTTTATTGTTTAAATAAATAGCTCCTGTCAAGCGCAGCCACTGGCTTGAAATAGTACCTGAGGTTCTAAATTGGTACTTTATTCGACTTGGTTGTTTTGGATTGCATGGAATTCTTTGTAAAAACAATGGAAACAACATTAAATCAATAATTTTCAAACATGATTTGGCGCCAATGCCGAATATTATTAATTTAAATACGTTTCGCATTCAATTTTGGAGTTAACAATTTCCATTGTTAATTTAACAAAGAAACATTTTGAAACAAAATTGTAAACGTATATTTAAGACAAAATGCTTTATTTTCGTTATTAGCTATATTTGTTTTTGAATCAAGTGTACATATTGACATTTTGGAACAATAACTATGCAGAGCTTTTGATTCAACTATTGCTTTTATTTACTTATACATATATGTATTATATTCCTTCTTTGATTTGTATGCATGATATGATTGCTTGCGAAACTTGTGCTCGTCATATCCTTTCAACTTTTAAATAAAAATTCAATGATTTAGTCTAATTATTTATTTCTTAAATAGGCGATGATATTTATACATATATATTTAAATATGCCTATGTATACCATAATAACAAATTTATTAGGCACAACAGATTTAGTAATCAATTTATACAGGGTGTACCTGAATGATGTGTTCCAACATACAACAATCGAATCTATGGAGTGTCCTTACAAACCCTCTTAAAATTAAAAGCCGTGAAGTGCTATACTTTTTTATGTAGGCTTAAGTGGTCTGGCAGTTCGAGAAATTTACATTGACGCTTATGGCGGGTTGGCGAAACTCCCACTGAAATTCGCATTCATCCGGATTATATCACTACCAGGAATAGTAATGTTCAAGAAAGTTCAGCCTCAGAAAATTTTATTTCATATGGGCTAAAAATATGGCAGTTGTAGTGATTTTTCGGTTTTCCGCAGCTTTCTCCCACTGTCAAATAGGCATATAGATTGCAAGCGTGTAGATTGAAAATATGGTAAAAAGAGTAGCGAATTGAAAAGAAAACTTCTCGGGGTAAATGTTAGTGAAAATAATTTGTAGATAAAAGCTTTAGTTTGCGACTTTCTGCGAAGTGTTTGCCATATTTACGTCACTCTCCGTAAGACTCAATGTATTTTATTTGACAAATCAGACCACTATTGCTATGTGTGGGTGCCGGACCACTTCACGGCTTCAAAGGTTTTGGTCCTGATCAACGAAACCATGACTTTCTGTAGAGGTCGCATTTCGGTTATACCTTATCAAATTATGCTCTACGACGTGTTCATTCTATCCGTGATTTGGGAGTTATCCTGGATTGCAAATTAGACTTCACTGAGCATATAAATTGTATAGTGACTAAGGCCAGCACTATGTTTGGGATTCACCAAAAGATGATCAAGTGAATTTTCCAGTTCAGCTGTCTTCGAACAGATTTATCTCTCTTTTGTTAGATGAATTCTTGAATATCATAGTCAAGGTTTTTCGCCCTTCTATCAAGTTCATATTTACTGTGTCAAAGAAAATTTGCCAGCTTCGCTCTTAACCCTTTCACGACGAGTGCCGTATATGTATGGCAGTCACTTGTTGTTTCACAGCGGCTAACGCCATATATATACGGCACCCGTCGCGAAAGGGTTAAAAAATAATATGAAATAAATACTGTTTTTTGTTTGATAATTATATTATTGTTTTATTTCAATAGCGAACTCAACATAAAGCTAGTACAGGCAGGCATTAGGCAACGCAGAAAATGAGTGTGCGCTTAGAGTAGTGTCGCTTCTGCAAAAAACCTTTTCTTACCATATCTGTATACTTTTTCAGAAAAACCGTTAAGATGATATTTGTTTTTTAAAGTTTAAAGATAACTATTATATTACGTATATGTTGATATTAAATTAATATCCTATTAAAAATTAATTCTTCATTTCATCCCATTACCTTCATCACTTTAACCAATTAACAAATGAATTTCCGCTTTAAATGGTTGAAATGAATATAATTGAATCAGTGAAGTGCGAGTCGAAGCTCAAGCGATGATTATGTTAAATCTATATTTTGGCCAAGTTCGTAGATGAGCTCGTAGTTCGATCGACAGTGGTGGTTTGAAGTTTTCAAAAAATCATACAAAATTCTCGAATAGAAGAAAACTAGGCTAGATTATTGGCCGGATCTGGCGAGCCTGAGATTTACTAGGACCCTGATCAAATAACCTGAGTAGACGCGGATCAGCGATCTAACGCCATTCTTGGTCCGATAAACATCCAGCTGATAGATTCGGTCTTGCCTAAACTTCTAAAAGTATATTTGGCCCGGATCAAGTAATTTAATTGGGGCCGGGTTAAGTTGTTTTAGCTGGCCCTAATAGCATAATAAATAATGAAAAAGATTGGAACTATTGTTCAACAACACTTTATGAATGTAAATCAATCTCAAGTCGGACTATTATATCAGGACAAGATAAAATTAAAACCCTAAGTAGATCACATCAGGGCCGAGTGAAATAAACCAAGATTGACCGTAAATGGGTGTAAATCAGAAGATTATATCAGGATCTGATCAGATAAATTGGAGTTGAAACCTAAAAGGGCCGTAATCAGACGCCCCCAGCAGGAACGGATAAGATAAAATCGGACTGACCCTAAAAAAGCTCAAATCGGCCGGCCAAATCTGGTTCCAATAAGTTAAATTAGGGTTAAACTTAAAAGGGCTGGAATCAGGAGATTATACCAGGGCCGGATAAGACAAACTAGGGCTGACCCTGAAAAGTTTAGATCCGGATGATCGTATCAGGGCCTGATAAGACAAATTATAGTATGCCGTATTAAGGGGTTAGGGGTAGTCAGCGGCCTGAAAAAATGAGTATTTTCAATAATTTGTTTTCCGGTAATTTAATTTATTTTATAAAACAAATAATGCCAAGTAATTATTTCCGTCCCACAAGTCGTGTTTTGCAGGTGACCATCATACCATTTTACTGGTTCATCTAAAATAAATCAAAAAAAAAAAAAAAAAAATTATTAGTTTAATAGTTAAATCTAGGGCCTGATCGAAACTTTTTTTTTTCTTTTGAAAATAAATAAAATGGCCTCTAATAATTTACCCGCGGATTTTCAAGGAAAAAAGCAGTAGTTTATTTTTTAAAAAAAAGTAAGTTTTAATCCACAAAAAGTCGATCGCTAGTTTTTTATGTTTTCTATAAGCTGTAAAAATTTCATTCAAATCCGTTAAGTGGTTTTTGAATTACAGTGGTCACCGACTTTGTAAACGGAGTTTCGAGAAAAACTCATTTAAAATTTTACATTCGATTTTCAGCTGCCGTCAGCTTGACATTTTCGGATAATGTTTTCGAAACATTAAGAAAACTTTAAGAAAATGCAAACAACAAAAAATCGATTTTTTGAAAATCCTGACAACTCCTAACTCCTTAAGGGAAAGGATAGGGATATAAAATTCGGGCCTGATCAGAAACGCCCTAATAAGTTATTACATATTCAGAATTCAGACCCAATCAGTACCACATGCAACTTTCTCTAGTAGAGCATGCCCTTTCCTAGCCTGATATGGACCTGGCCTTAGTACATTCCTAGTCGGGATTTATTTAGAACCCTTTTTTCATATAAATTATCACCTTCTTCTTTTCCAACTGGCAGTGCCATCAAGGAATGAATAATTGTTTGATAATAATTTACTCGGCGGCTTGCCTTTGATTCCCCAAATCGACCTTCAAAATTTCGTAATCAGTTTCTCCCTGACTATACCCAAGCATGCGAAATTAAAGTTTCGTAATTTAATAGAGTTACGTAACCATTAGTAGTAAATACGAAGTTTTAAACATTCTACCACTTTTTTATTGTAAATCTAAAGAGAAATTATGTGTACATGAATGTTTTTAAAAGAAATAATTCGGTTTTCTTCCTAAAATCGAGTAGTATCCTTAAATTACTTAAGTAAAAGACATCTTGTAGATCTCTTCAAATTCTTTTGTTGAAAGATTTATTATTATACTTTCATATATATTTTTTTTATCGCTCTTCCTTTCTGTCGGTTGATACTTTATTGCCACAATTTTCCTTTTGGAAGAAAAGATAAATCTTTTTACTGCGTTTATTGTACCCGAGTTGCGTGTAATATCTCTTCTAAGAATTTTTGCACGCCATTTATCAGTTAAAAGACGACTCTCTCATATTCTTATTCATGTTTTTTTTTTTGGCCTTTAAAGTAGGCCTCGTACTAATTCGCATTCAAGCATCTATTTTTGGATTTACTAGAAAATTTTACTGTACAAATTGATTAACATTTACCGACCATATTTTAAAGCTTTTAAATGAAATTAAAGCAAAGCTCATCATTCGACTAATTTTGCGCTTCCGGTGAACGTGAAATGTTCAAAATCAAATTAAAACTTTGCGTCGAATGAAATTTCTTAATCGAATTATTTTTGTGTGGCTGTACACATGGTGGTTGGGATTTCCCGGAGGGGGAGTGTGTACAGAATATGCGCCATCAAACTTGAATTCCTCTGTTATCAGGGCTCCGCAGATTTACATAACTCATATTTGGGGCGCTGCACTGAATACTAATTAGCCAGAAAGGTCCTCGGCTGGGTAAACACTTTCGCTCCGACCTCATCCTGTATTCGAAGGGCTACTTACAGCAGAGTTTGCCCGGAACCCGAAAGTCCCAACCGCAGCTTAGAGAAGTGTTCCGTTTTAATTAAGGGGTTATATACAGTCAGGAGGCCCAAAAAAGGCGAATTTTCAAGAATTTTTCTTGGGATGATCTTTTAAGTTATTAATGTAAAATTCTGTACACGTATAATGGTAACTCTTGAGTGTATTTTAATGTTTTTTATTTGTAAAAATAATTATTTTAAAAGCTGCTACAGCTGATCTCCGGGAGCAATTCTAAAAAAAAGCGTTTTGCGGTGTGCACGATATCTCTACACTGGATCATCCAAAATGGAAAAACCAAAAATATTTCGTTAGTATATAGTTTTATCTCGTAATTAATCGAAGGAATAAGCAAAATAAGAATTTTTGACAAAATGGCGGCTTATTAAAAAAAAAAATTGATTTTTAACAACAATTTTCGCTCTAAATTGTTTATAAAATGGAAAATATTTATCGGTGAGCAAAAAGCTTCGATTAATTACTAAAAAATATACTTAAGAAGCTTATGTTAAAATTTGAAACTAATCGGTTCAGCCGTTTCCGAGAAATCTTGCTCACCGACTATAAGAACACAGTTTTGAGAAAAACGCGTTTAAAGTTTCAAAAGCATTTTACATTTAGTACAAAAACTCGAACACGTCATTACAAATATGCGTGTAACTTCGAGGATATTCACCGGATTGACATGAAATTTTCTGTGGCTGTACTTTAATATATGTACATTATAAAAATAAAATAATAAAAATATCGATTTTCTAAAAATCCTGACTGTATATAACCCCTTAATCGATCCCCTTTCTTTTTTGCAGATTGGTGATAATCTCACGGTAGACATGCTCCTGACAACAGCCGAATCGTCGATTTACAGTGCGAATGAAGTCGCTGGCCGCCTGCAGGTGGACACGCGCAGCGGCCTGCGGTGGTCCGAGGCGAAGTATCGATCAAAAATAGTCGGTCTGAACGAGCTGAACGTGAACGAAGAAGAGCCCACCTGGAAGAAGTACATCGAACAATTCAGGAACCCGCTGATCCTCCTCCTGCTGGGCTCGGCCGCCGTTTCGGTGTTCATGCGCCAGTTCGACGACGCCGTCAGTATAACGATCGCAATCCTCATAGTCGTCACAGTCGCCTTCATTCAGGAGTACAGGTCGGAGAAGAGCCTAGAAGAATTGAAGAAGCTGGTCCCGCCGGAGTGCCACTGCCTCAGGGAGGGCAGGCTCGAGACGTTTCTGGCGCGGGAGCTGGTCCCTGGTGATATTGTTTACTTAAATGTCGGCGACAGAGTTCCTGCGGATTGTAGACTATTCGAGACCATAGATCTGTCGATTGACGAGTCCAGCTTCACCGGCGAGACGGAGCCCGCTAGAAAGAGCACGGAGGTGATGTTTCATCATGGGAACAACAAAGATCACACAAACATGAAAAACATCGCCTTCATGGGAACTCTTGTGAGGTGCGGGAATGGGAAGGTAATCTAATATGATTTTAACTATATTATTTATTATAGTAAGTAAGGGTCGCATTTTTTAAATTACAATTTAGATGCGAATACTGAAACCTGTCTCGCTTTAGCACGGCTAAGAAGAAAGATCTGCAGTCGGGAGTTTTTGAACTCGGCTGACGTTCGTTCCTCTTCTGTTTATTTTTCACTTCAAGGGGGTTTCGGCACAAAAGACCTTTCGGTCGCAATGGCCAGCATAAGGATCAACCCTAACAAATAATAATAATAATATGTACATGCAAATACAATGCCTGTCATGGAATTAAACTCGAATTGAAATTTTGAAATGTAGGTAAATCAAATTTACATTAATTTTCTCTCGATGCTTTATCCGTTGAATTTTTCGATGTCTTAAGCACATTTTTTTCGAATGTAGTCAAAGTTATATGGTGTCTTTATGCCACATATAGTTTTGAATTATTAAATTACTACATTGAAAAATCATCGAACAATGCAGAGGTAAGATTTATGAAGAACTTGATTTTACAAATAACTTATATTTTAAAGCTATAGTTTATTATTCAGTCCTTGATTCAACTTACGTTTTGAACAGCCATGATGTTCTATTATTTTTGAAAACATTTTGTAAACTAATATAATCAGTATGATATGACTTGATTTTTGAAAAGGTTGCAGATAATATAACTACGGTTTTTGCATATTAGATAGCTTATCTATAGTGTTTTATACAAAGAAGAAAAGTTTGTGTGTACGTTTATTTCTTTATCACGTTTTGACGCAAAAACTACTTATCCGACGGAGATGAAATTTTAATAGGCGTGTTTTGCATAACCTTCTGAGTGACTATACTTCGTAAGTGGAGAAAGTGGGGACAGAGGCGTTTCGAGCAGTGATGGCTATGGTGAATTAAGTCGGCATGAAACTCATTCTTCTCTTCGGTTGGTTTTTTTAGCTTCGACATGACACATGACATGTCAACTGGTTAGTTTCAAGGTAATAAAAAGAAATAAGTATTACAAAATGAGTTCATCATCCTCTATCTAATTAAGTAGTATCTATGATACACTCCTGATAAACTCAGCTAGTATAATATGCATTTATGGCTCACTAAAGCTTATTCGATAGGCAGCAAATTACCTAAATAATCAATAATAAAAACTTAAATTTGTTGAAACTGATATATTTTGGACTCTACTTTGGATCCGCTATATAAATATCTAAAATCAGAAATTAAGAGATTTAATTTAGCCACGTAGAGAAATATATCATATCCCATTGCATGCAAACTACACAAAAATAATTCAATTAATTCATAAGTATACGAATATAAAGATATAAAAAAGCTAAAGTTTCCAACGTGATTCTATTTTTACAAGTACACGATTTTTAAATTGATTAAAAGTATAGTTCAAAGGACCAAGCTGAAGATTATCATGATTTCTCTGAAAACGAATCATAAATGGATTAAAAAAAGATTGAGAGAATGGCTCTAATTGGTGTAGTTGTCAACTTTTTGTCAATATAAGATAAAGTCTTCGTTCAATAAGTGAAGATAAGTCAAGCATTGATAATCTTCCTACATAGGGAATATATAGCTTGTCGAATTTTCTGAGGAGGCTACGGGTAAATTTACTTTGTCCAGGGATTCAACATTGTCAATTTTATTTCTAATGAACGTTACGAATAAAAGTCTGCAAGTTGATATAATTTGAAAATCAGAAGAACTGCGTCATATCAAGCCTGCTACCTTTAAATCCAAAATTTGAATAGCAGATTCAAAGTACGCGACTATTAAGAAATCTCGATCATCATTTTGATTTTTACAAGAAATAGTAATCAAAATTTGTTCATTTGCTTCATTTTTAAAGTGATTCAACAATAAACAAAACAAACTGATGAATTCTCCCTCTAAATGAAATTAGTATAAATATCTAGACAATATGAGAGCTTATTTTTAATGTGTATCGCAAAAAGGTTTGATATTCGATTTGGTAAAATTCATTGTGTTGTGATTTTTGGCTAGATTTCTTGCTCTAACTTTAGTTCTAAGTTACATAGAACTTTTCTTTCGAAATTATTTCTGCCACATTGTTGTTCATATGTTCAACAAAATAATTGAAAGAACATCAAAGTAAATGATGGTTTTAAGTCAGATATTTTATGTGCTTTCTATTACTTGGAGTTCTAAAGAATTTCAATTACGAGATTTGAATTTTAGTCTCGAGGAATTGTATTTACAATTGTAATTTAGTCCAGAAATATTTAAGAATCACACTATGGCAGCTAGTTCTAAATAGTCCCGAAAGCTGGCTACCCTGCAGGAGCGCCGCCCACCGCCCAGGCACTTAGGGAGCTCCTTAAGACGACACAAAACAGTCTTACAGTCAGTTTTATATTCAGGGCATAATCGGACTTTGTTCGTTTTTGCAGGGTATTGTTGTCAGCACGGGCGAGAAGAGCGAATTCGGTGAAGTATTCAAAATGATGCAGGCCGAGGAGGCCCCCAAGACTCCGCTGCAGAAGTCCATGGACATTCTGGGGGCCCAGCTCAGTTTCTATTCATTCCTCATCATCGGCGTCATCATGCTGCTGGGCTGGATGCAGGGTAAATACCTCTCGGAGATGTTCAACATCAGCGTCAGCCTTGCAGTTGCCGCGATTCCCGAGGGACTGCCCATCGTCGTCACCGTCACCCTCGCCTTGGGCGTCATGCGGATGGCGAAACGCAACTGCATCGTAAAGAAGCTGCCGACCGTCGAGACGCTGGGATGCGTGAACGTGATCTGCTCCGACAAGACGGGCACGATTACGAAGAACGAGATGACGGTCACTGTGATAATCACATCCGACGGGTATATGGCGGATGTGACCGGGGCGGGATACAACGACCACGGCGAGATCCACATCAGAAGCTGCAACAGCATCGACATCGCGAAGCAGAGCATCACGAATCTCCTGGAAATCGGCGCCGTCTGCAACAACGCCATCATCCAGAATGAGACTCTGCTGGGCCAGCCGACCGAGGGGGCCCTCCTGTCGGCAGCGATGAAGCACGGCATGTACGCGACATCCGACAACTACATCCGAATCCAGGAGTATCCGTTCTCCTCAGAACAAAAGGTGATGGCAGTCAAGTGTATCCACAAATATAACAACAACAAGGAGGAGATATTTTTCGCCAAGGGCGCCCTCGAGATGCTCCTGCCCCAGTGTACCAAATACGTGTACGGCTCCCAAGTGGCCCCACTCACCAAAGCCAACGAGGCCGAATTTTTGGCCGAGGCCTACGAGATTGGACGCAAAGGGCTGAGGGTCCTTGCGCTGGCAAAGGGCAAATCACTTCAGGATCTAGTCTATTGTGGCATTGTCGGGATCACGGACCCCCCGCGACCCCTCGTCAGGGAGTCCATTGAAATTCTCATGCAGAGCGGCGTTCGAGTGAAGATGGTAACCGGCGACGCACAAGAAACCGCACTTGCTATTGGTGAGTATCAAATCTTTAAGCTTTTGTTCTAAAATTACGCCAAAAACACTTTCCTGTCTGTCCAACATATACCGATCGATTCTGTGAAGTGTCCTGATGAACATTTGTGAGAATACCCCCCATCTCAGATCAACCCTTTACCCTCAAACTCGCGATTGAAAATGTTATGTTCTTTAATGGAGGTATGGTCACATAAATTATTATAAATTTTTTTCAAGGAAATTGCCTGATAATGAAGAAGATGCGTCAGGGATTAGGCACTTTTCACTTCCCAATAATACCTTACATACGATGATCCATTCATAAATGACGAAAATAGTGGTGCTTACATTTAAAATTCATAGAAATTCTGGATGAGAATTTTAGATTTAACCCGAAAAAGTTTAATTTTTGTTAATTTGGGAAATTCATTCCTCAAATCCTTAAGGCGAAGAATAAGAGCTTGTATTTGCACTTAGGACATCTTCCACATTAAAGAGAGACAATTTTTTCCCACTTTAGTGTTCTTATGATAATACAAAATTATTAGTATCTTTTAAAGAACTTGAGGGATCACCACCATTCCTTTTTTGCTTACCCTCTGAACCACGTATGTTTCTAGCCATCGAAAGTTGTTATACAAGGGATATTTGAGGTTGCTTACTATCCCATTTTTGAATTCCAAAATGAGGGACAAAAGTGAAAATTCCCTAATATATCAATTTTCGTGGAACATTCAAAACTAGTTAAAATTTTCGTCCTCTATACTGGATCTGATGAAAAACTGTCGCCAATTTTTATGGTGCATATATTGCTTATTTTAGGCTTAATGGGTTTGTTAATAAGCAAAATTGTTGCTTCTGGAGTGATACTGTTTTCACGTTGGTGGCATCATTAGTCTTTATTTCTATAACCCTTTTTAGACGGCAAATACTGTAACACCTCACAGTATTTTGTCGATCTGTGTTCGCCATACGACACACGACAATAGTCAGTGGAGATCGTTACCGGACCATAATCAATTAATATTTCTTGGCGAGATGCCATTTCAACAAGATGGCGCTACATGCCATACAGCGACATAAACGATCGATTTATTCAAATTACAATTTCGTGATACCGTGATTTCCAGAAATTTGGGACTACTTCCTATGGCGTCGCCCAATAAGGCGCTTTTTTTTTTATTGAGGTCCTAAAAAGTAGTAATTATAATAATTTTACAAATCGGCTACATAAAAATAAAACGAAAATCGGTTGACGAGTCTTCGATATTTGTGTGGGACAAGATCAGAACAAATCATTTAAAAAAAAACACGTTTGAAATTTTAACGACATATTTTTTGATTAAAAAATGAATCGAAACTTGATAAAGAATAAATTGGAATTCGTGATAAAAAAAATAAATTGGAACTGGTTTTTGGAAGTCGCAACAACGATAGAGAAATGTAAGAGAGGCTCTACTGTGTTGAGAAAGATGCGTGCATCTGCCCAACAGGGGAGCGCGAGTTAGACCGGCCGCGTTACGTCTCTGCACTCGTTTTTCAATATTATGACTTTAAAATGTTTTTTACATATTTTTGAATATTCATACTTTCTTACTGTATACTGTATATTTAATTTTCTCACCCTTCATAGTGGTGTTCCTCCTAAATAGCGCTCGAAAGCGTATAATTTTGTTTGTGTTATACAATCCAGAAAAATAAATCACGTTAATTGCCATACGAATGAAATTTTCATTGCCAGTATTTTAAAATTGCAGTAAAGCCAACTTTGTAAAGGCTTTAAAGTCAAGGGGAAAGTAATGAATCTTGCAGAACACCTTTAATAAATTTAAACAGAGGTAAATTGATTATTATGTCTTAATCTTTCATTATTTTTATCAACACTCCAATTACCAATAGTTCAATAATCCCTTCAGCATCTCATTTATAAACTCGAAAGATATCGATTCAATATCTTCAAAATCATCAGTGTTCGAAGATTGAGAAACCTACAATAGAATATAAAGAATGTGCTAAAGATGTTCTCATGTTCTTAATCCAGAGGAGGACACTTCATTGCGCACTAATTAAACTATCCATGTCGTCAGGAGGAAATGTGGGTGGATCCTACACGACTTCATTATGTTTGATTCAGATGCTTCTGCCCGGCTGTGGCAGTGATTTAAAGACACATGAGAAATCCTTGTAATCCCAACTAGAATCCTTTCAGCCAAATGATTCCGAGAAGACCCTCAAATTGAAAAACAACCTCCTGGCAAGCGGCCAGCTCTCCAAATATAACTTAATCCCTATTCAAACCTGATCACGCCGAAAGGAGCGGAGCAGCAGAGACAGAGGGAAAAAAGCACAAAAGGATCACTTTGTGCGTATTTCTGTCTCTGGTCCCCTGTTATTTTTCCTATTTTATTTTGTATTTATTATTAGCTGCCTCCTCCACCTAGTCCCAGACAGCCAGAAAGGAAGCAGGACAACTTTTAGTGAAAATTCTGGAGCGCCCGAAGAGGATTAAGCCCCGCCCCCGCTCTACAAAGTTCTTTGTTTACATTAATTAACCGAACTTACCACCGCGAGGGAGAGGACGTTCAACCGGCTCCAGAGGCTGTGCACCGCCTGTAGGCAGGCAGACAGCATCCATTCAATCTTTCGACGATTTCGGGCATCCTGTCGGATGGCTTCCGGTTTTATTTAAAACCCCCATCGCCGTTCCACCAGCACCCGGTGCTCTCTTTCATCCCGAACGAGCCCTATCCAGAATCCAGATATAAGTTAGTATTGACTTATGGAAGTTTTTGGGTTATGTGGTCGAGCGGTGGAGTTTTGTGCTGCTCCTCCGGCCCCATACCTTCCCTAAAGCAAATGTGTACACATTTGGGGAGTTTGTTTCTGAAACCCGGAGGGCTTCCGCTCTGATAGGTTTTAATGACTGAGAGAATTTCTGCCTGAAAGCTGGGAAGTTTTTAATCGAACGACAAATTTAATTTAATTTGATCCGGATATTTGAGGTATTCGAACTGAAAGCTGGGCGATTCCCTAAGGTAGTTACAATTAAGCACAAATTTGGGGTAGGTGAGAAAAGCCACCAGAGTAATTCGATAATTCCATCTGGGACCCTTTTTTGTAGTTAATGAAGCGTATTTTAAAGCATAAGGCAGTTTGTTGTTACAACAAATAACGATAAACCATAATAACATTTTTTAACATAACTTTTTATTGACTGAAGAATATGAATTAAAAATGAGAAAATTGTATTAAAGTATTTTTATTATATTGAAGGAAAAACATTGGTACAAATAACCAAAATCGTAGATTAAAAACAATAAAGTTTTTTTTTTTTTAACCAAAACAAAATTTAATCTGACTTTGAAAAATAAAATTGTTTACTAATCATTTTTTAATTAACTTATAATTTGACTGTAAACTTATTTTTTTTGTAAAATAACTAAATGCAGATTAACATTTTCTTTAAATAAGGGGTTAGATGTACTCAGAAAGGACACTTTTTCTGTTTTTTCTTTTAATGAACTCGCAAATTTATTTTCAAACCATAAACAAAAAATTTAAGGGGAGGTTCTCATCTAGAATCTTGAAATTTTCGATTTTTTTTTTATTTCATATTATTAAAGTTTAATATGTCTAGAATGTTGCTTTAAAATATTTAGTCGATCCGAGCACTAGAACGGATTCTACAGCCCATTGATTCTGGCGGTGTCATGATCGTAGTGGGGCGCTCAGCCTGTGCCGTGCCGTTCAATCACGATTATCTCGGAACTTTGTTTTTCAAGATTTTTCAAATTTGCGTACAAGATAACTCAAAAACGGTTCAACCGATCAACTTCTAGTTTCGTGCATATTAAAGTAAACAATTTTCTTCATAGAAAGAGTGGAGCACATTTTGAAAATTGTAACATTATCTCCTTTTTGTAAGTGATAAACTATGAAAAAAAACGGCCGAAAACGGCCTTAAAATTTCAAAATCGCGCCATTCCGTCAATTTTAAATTTTTTTTGAAAGTCGTCCACTTTTTCTGAGACAAATTTAGTCTAGTTTATAATAATGTCATCATTATTTGATTTCAGACCAATCTGCGACCCCTAAATTGTACGCAGCTGTGCCATTTTCGAAAAACATGCCTCCGGAGAAGTTGAATAACGGGCGCCATTTGGTTTTTTTTTTAATAAAAAAATTTTTTCGTACAGATAAATATACAATAAAAGATAATGCCAAATATCATTTCCCTATGTCTTGTCATTTGCCTTCAAAAAAATCACGAATTTTACCTACTTTTTGACGTTCTAGATGAGAACCTCCCCTTAAGGGGTCATTTCACACAAACAAAACCTTCTTTTATAAAGTTTCGCTCTGAAATGCCGGCTAACCAACAATAACTAAGAATTTCGTGAAAATTGACCCCACAACTATTGATGAATTGAAAATAATAAGTTTTGGCCACGTTTTATTGTACTAAATTCGAAAGCGTAATTTTTCAACAATAACAACAAAATTAAATGGATTCCTAGATCCCCATCCCTAAATACCGAATGTGCGTAATTTTTAATCTTTGCCGAAGTTCCACAGGAAACTTTATTATTTTTTCTGTTACCTGTGAAATAAATAAATTTAAACCTTCATTGCAGCGAACCTAATTGGGTTAGATACGGTGCATCAACAGGCCCTTTCCGGCCAAGAAATGGATCAAATGAATGAGATGCAGCTAGAGAAAGTGATCAATAACGTAAGCGTTTTCTACAGAGTTACACCTAGGCATAAGTTAGCTATAGTTAAAGCCCTGCAACATACGGGCAATATCGTCGGAATGACGGGAGACGGCGTCAACGACGGTGTTGCCCTTAAAAAGGCTGACATAGGAATTGCAATGGGCAAAAATGGTACTGATGTCTGTAAAGAAGCAGCCGACATGATTCTTGTCAATGATGATTTCCATACTATCATGTAAGTACAATAAATACGTTTTTAGGGGTGTGTGAGTCTAATCGAAACTAATAATGGTATAAAGACTCGGATTTCTCAAATTAGAGCGAATAACTTCATCTATTGGTGCAGTTTGGATAATTCGAAGTAATGCAAATAGTAAAATTAGTGTCCATTCAACAAAATCCTCCAGTCTAAACTTTTCAAAACAAACATCTCCATCCACAAACCCCTATTAATAAATACATGCGTGCTTGTCTACAAATTTTATTGACAGTGCGTCTGATAATGGTCCATACAGTCAGAGAAAAATAAAATAATATTAATACAATCTTATTTTAAATTATAGCATTTCCATTTCAACTAAATCTCTTTACAAATGAATTCAATCCGTCTCTCGTTCAGAATAACCGTTCTCCTAACAAATTTGATATTTTTTCTGATAAATGTAATAACTTTCCTGGTCAAAGTAATCTATAACTTGGAGAGTTATTAATTTATTAAGAAATAGAAAAACTTATTGGGAAAAGGATTATTTTGAACTGGAGGAAGATTAAGTTAATATGAAAAAAGACTTATGGTTCTCAGCATTTCATACTAATCAGCTAAAATAAATAAAGGAGAATCGTCAATTAATATTTTAACTATACTATATTTTCTAACTAATCACACGCCCCTGTTTGTTTATTTTTTTTTGGTAGACTTTCAAAAGATAATATAACTAATTTGTTTTCCAACAGAGCCGCTATAGAAGAAGGTAAAGCCATTTTCTACAACATCAGAAACTTTGTAAGGTTCCAGCTGAGCACATCAATCGCCGCACTGTCCTTAATAGCGCTAGCCACTTTGATGGGTATCGCAAATCCTTTAAACGCGATGCAAATTCTGTGGATCAACATAATTATGGATGGTCCGCCGGCGCAATCCCTCGGAGTGGAGCCTGTGGATCAGGATGTTTTGAAGCAAAAGCCAAGGAATGTGAAGCAGCCAATGATCACTAGATCGGTGATCGTGAACGTCTTACTCAGTGCTAGCATCATCATACTCGGAACCCTGTGGGTGTTCCAAAGAGAGATGGCCGACGGTTACCTTCGGAAGCGCGACACAACCATGACCTTCACCTGTTTTGTATTCTTCGACATGTTCAATGCTCTCAGCTGTCGCTCTCAGACGAAAAGTATCTTCAAGATAGGCCTAACTTCGAACAAAATGTTCTTACTAGCCGTGGGCTTCTCAGTCATTGGCCAACTCTTAGTCATATATTTCCCTCCCCTCCAATATATATTCCAGACAGAAGCCCTAACCGCCTATGACTTACTATTTCTGGTGAGCCTCACCTCATCCGTTTTTATAGTTTCCGAAGTTAAAAAATGGTTCGAACGGACGATGGAGAGGAAATTGTATAAAACACGAACCGAACTCGATTTCGTATGACAAACAGAAAGCGCTGGAAGATTTTTAAAAAAGGACTAAACACATTTGGGTGAACCTAAAGGAGGAGAGCGTTTTTCCGATATGCTAATGAATGTTCGTAAGTGTGCATGCAAGCTCTATGTGTTAACAATTTTTCCTATTACTTTATAATTTTTTTTTTTTTTTTTAATTATTTATTTGGATCGTAGCTAGGGAAAAAGAGTGTAACCCCATTTTATTCTTTTTTTTTGTAATCGGATGACAGTTCAAATTATTGTTAGTTACCACAAACAAGATTCATTTTCGGGTGAACTTTTTTGTATTGTTTGAATGTTTTGTAAGCTCTCTTGTGCGCATTGTCCCAGATGTAACACAAAAAAAAACACTTAAGTTTGTTTCTCGAAATCGGATAAATACAGAATGGTGATAAGGCAATTCCATGATTTGTTTTTATTTCTTATTTCCTTCAGTTGCTTTTGCTTTATTGGTTTTTGTTTGCGTTCTTTTACAGATTTAAATTACTGTTAATGCTGATTTGGGATAAGTTACATTTTAATTGTTGGTATACTCTCGGTCAAAACGAGAAAGGAATTAATTAAATTATATTCCTTGCAATAGAATATTTAAGGGCTATTAAATATAATGAATTCTCTGAGAAAATATAAATTCTATTCCTCAGAAAGAAGCCGTTTTTAAAAACAAGTTGGAAAGCATACAAAACGTAGCTTAAGATATAGCTTGGGGGTAACTTCAATAAAATCTTTAATGATATATCCATAGACAGTACAGCTCCAGAGTTCTAAAGGTCTTTTATCTAAACACAGACAATAAAATTCAGATTTCTAAATCATTATAAAATCTGATGCTATTTTTAAATGTGAATTTCATAAATATAACCGGATATTGAAATGAGAAAGCGGAATGAAAAATTGCAATCATACTTTTCTTAGTTTCAGTTTTTCAAGCTCCTCGATTCCATTAATTTTTTGATGACTAGAAATTCAGATCAGAGTAGCCCTATTACTTTGAGCAAAATTTTAAAGCTTCCAGATTAGTCTAGAGTTTCCAGGACAGTCTAGATTACATCGTCCGAGCTGTAAGAATGGACAAATTACCATTATTTTGCACGGCTTTTGAGAGTAATTTAATATTTAAATGGTATAAAGATTAACTAGAATCCAAAACAGAGTTATCTTACTATTTTTTCTAAAGGAGGCTTTACTTACACCATCTTATAAATCATATGCAAGAGCTTATGAGTTCTCAAAAATTTAAACTTGTATGATGTAATCTTTCTCATATCTCTCATATTATTTGTCATTTCAGTAATCATATGAATTTTTGACAATTAGAATTGTTTCTAATTCATTTGAGAAGTCATATGAGTTTGAAATCGCCTATGCACATCAAGTGTAGCAAAAAGGTGATAAAACATTGTTGTTATAATATTATTTGAAAAAGGGACAAAGAATGCCTTGATGTGAGCGCAATTTTTGAAAACTCAAATAAAAATTCATATGTCTGTAAAAATGCATGTGATGTATCAGATAGTGTAAAGCCTCCTTAAGTTGGTCTAGCTCTTTGACACCTTAGAGATATAAGTAGCCTTTATTGAAAACTCTACTTCAACAAAAAACTCTCTAAAGAATTACCTAAAATTCTAAAGACTCCTGAACTTACTTTACCATCTTTGTAATTTATTTATATTTTTTGCAGCTATTAAAATGCATGGCATTTCTTCGCACATAAATTGAAATATACAATCTAAAATTGTGTTTGCTTTTATTTTAAACAATAATTTAACAACTAATATCTGTAAAATGCCTAGCATTTGTAATAGTAGTCCTTTTAAATTTTTAAAACACGGAGAAATTTTGAAATTCGCATTCTTAAGGATGAAAACCGATTTATTACTTCAAATCACTTATCTTATAATGGGACTTATTTTAATACAAAGCTATAAGCCTGTAATTTTCTTGATTTTTTAATAAATCAACTCAAGACAATAGAAGAAGAAGAAAAAGTGGTGGGATTTTGAAAGAAATGATAAGTGCATTAGGTAGGCATTCATTTTGCTTATAAGGTAAGTTTATTAATATAATTTATTTATTTTAATTTATATTATTTTTGTAAATATTTTTTATTTCATTTTCAACGCAACAGCTATTTAAATTAACAGCAATGAGCAAATTTCAGTGTGCTGATTGTTATCGGAAAAACAGTATTAATGTCCAAGATAAAAGTTTAAAAAAATCTTCTAGCGCAGAATTATTGAATGCTACCAACAACAGCAACACGATTCGATAATTTAAAGAAAAATAAAACTCGTGAATATGACAACGTAAATGGCAAATGAAATTAAACAAAAAAAACACACATGCAATTTGTGAACATCTGAAAAGTGATGAAAACCGAATTCAAATTGTTTTAGAATAAGTCAAAACATGTTTCACTCAACTCTAATTTTTTAATTATTTAGTTTTATTTTAACTCTAAGTCGTTTTTACTACTGTACGTTTAGTATTGTAAAAATTCCACTAACGACAGTATTTTAAAGAAAGAAATGTTACCAATAGTCAAATAATCTCGTAGTTATTTTATTTAAGTTAATCAATGTTAATTTTGAACTAATTTAATATTTTGTTCGCTTCATGAGTTTTCAACTCTTAACTCAAATGTTATTCTGCGTTTTGATTGGTTTTTTAGGAAAGATTGTCATTTTCGTTATTTCCTTGTTTCGTAGCAATTAATTTTTAAAACATTGGCACTCACATAAAATTTTAAGAAAACACAGATTTTTATAAAATTAATTTTAAGGGAAGTTAAAAAGATACTTCTACTGCCGCGCGGCACAAATGCAGCATTCTTTTTTTAATTAAAAGTCGCCTAGGTAATTTATTTGTGCCAGTTTGAGATGATAAATCCCATTTTAACTCCAAAAAAAGAGAATAGCTCCAGGGATTTGGCAGTTAATGTTTTAAACTAAAGCGAGACGAATTGCATCTTCAAATTTATGATTGAAATAAAAATCCCAGGACACATAAATGAATTTAAATACAAGTGGGATATATTCGTATAATTTAAAATAGTATTAATTAACAAGGTGGGGTAATATAAAGCGGTTAGCGACAACACATTTGATTATTGTGGTCTTAATCCTATAGACGTTATCCTTGAGATAGCCAAACAAAAAGAAATCTGGGTATGTTATCTTTAGATGGCTTGAAAAGTTAGTAAACATAATGAAAAAGGAAAATTTATATTTTAATAATAAATTTTCACAATACAAACTCTTTTTAGTAACATAAAAAGATTTATTTTAAAATTTACTGCACTTCAGTTCAAGAATAATTTACAGAGACTCGTTAAACCAGACACCATCAGTAGAAGCGTGGTGATCGATTGATCAATGACTACTCTGAGGAGTGTTTTTAAGTGCATCTGACAAGGCATTTCTAAATAACACTCCAAAACTTATATCGCTTAAATAGAATGAAATCCATTTAATTAACAGGGCAGAAAAGCCAAGTTTGGAAAGTTTAAAAATTAGCACCTTATGAGAAAACTTGTTAAAGGATTTAGAAAAGTCAGTGCAAATACATTGGCTCTCTATTTTAGGCCATCCAAAATGAAGGATGTCAAAGCAGTAAGGTTTCTTATAGTAGAGCGTCCTTTAACGAACTCATGTTGCTTTGAACTATTCCCAGACTTGCAGTCAAACTTTAGAAGCTCACAAAGTACACGTTCAAAGAGCTTAGGTATTCCTGAGAGCTTAGCATTTGGTTTATAATTATCAACCTATTTTTGCCCTCCTTTTTGGGAAAGTGAAAAATAATTTCCAAATATTCGAGAATACCCCTGATGGCAAGGACAAATTAAATAAAAATAGCAGTGGCCAGAGAGGCAGTAAAACATTGTTTTATAATTATGCTGGGAATACCATCTGGCCGCGAAGAACAAGATTTATCTAATTCATGGACAAACAACATCAACACTTGATACATTAATATCATAGTAAAAATAGAAAGAAAAACAAGACGATAAATACGTATATGGTAATTAATACTAGTATTATTGACAATGTCAGAAAAGAAATCATCAAAAAATTTAGATATGACAATTTGGTCTTTACTAGAGTTATTAGGAAACGATATGCAACTAGGAAGCCGTCGCTCTTCTCTTCTCTCGCTTAGAATTAATGAATTTCCAAAATAGTTTCGGATTTTTTTAAAGTCAGACTCCAATTTATGCGCGCTTCCTTAAATGAGTTTCTGAGATTAGATTATCTAAAGTAATCTTCCTAGACTAATCGGGTCGAATTCCCAAACAACATAGATTACTAAACCTGGGAATTTTCATTAAGATTATATTTATTCATTAACTATCTTTTCATTATATAGAATACATTGTAAAATAACAAACGGAAAAAAACCTAAATATGTGAATGGTTGCAAATAGTCTCGCTTTAGAAAACAGCAGAAATATTTTAACTTATAAATTGAAAATTTTAATTCTAAAATAAATTTTTGATAAAAAATCAAAAAACTCTTACCAACTAGACCTTTGCGTAAAAAAAAAAAAAACACAATCACTTCGTAAAGCAAACGAAATCTCTCACTTTTCAACTAAAACGTAACCAACACCACTTGCACGAAAATGACAAATTTTGCGCACGAAGATTTTTCTACACACTTTAAACGAAAACGGAGGTGGACGGTAAACAAGAAAAATGCAAAAAAAAAAAAATACTTATTAAATGGCTTGCCGCAAGCCTTTGACCCTTTAAAGAACATTTACTGAAAGCACAGGATTTCACTAAACAATCCTTAGTATAAAAAAAACGATCTAATCAACCTTTGATACTTCTTAGGAGATAGCAAAGAACTAAAGGAAAAAGTGCACATTTTTAACTAGTGTAAGAGTATGAAATATGTTAGTGTAGAGTAAGGTAGTAAAACAAAATATGAAACAAGTGAAACCCCAGCGCGATTCACTTTTAATGCTTTTTTTAAAGTTCTTTAAAAGTTCAACAATATAAAATTTAAAAAGAAAAATTTAACACGATCTTTCAACGCATTCGCATTACTCTACAGTTTTATATAACAACAACAGTCTTAAGAATTCAAATTTGCTATCATTTTAAAAATGAAATAGTTTGTAGGAACTAAACAACAACAACAAAAACATCACCCTCATCATATCGCATCATGAAAACAAACAAAAATTACAACATAGAAAAGTGCAAATTATAAAAGAATCTCATACAAAGTATATCGACTGTTCATCAAAACGGGAGACATATCATCGCCAGAAAAGAATATACTGAAGGTACGTAAAATTGCATTAAAAAAAAAACATACAGCAGAAGATCCGCCTCGACCTCTGCAGCATTATTTGCTGTTTTTTCGCAAGATCATCATCGCATCAAACATCAGTACATAATCACTCGTACTTACAATTAGTCGTAGCTATCTTAAACTTAACGAATTATTCTAATCTTCGTATATATTTTTTTATTCAAATTTTCAACTACATATTTGTACAGCTCTCCTGTTTTGGTTCATGTTTCCGTGATCTCTTCTCGCGTTGTTCCCGTCTCTAGCAAATAATATGTTCGATGTTTGTGTAATCTAGCGTAACTTACTATGTTAGTGGTCGAAGGTGGTTTTATTCAGTTTTATTTAAATTGCTTCCAATTAAATAGTTCTTCAAATATATAAAATTGAAGGAAAATCATGAAATGAATACTAATCAATTTAAAGAAACAGGCAAGAACTGAGTATTTATGTATATCGTGAAAGTCTTACTTTTTGGGAAACCACACAAAAAACTCACTAAGCATCCAAGCAAATTTGTATTAAATTAAATGGTCCCTATACAGGGTGATTCGTAAAGATTTGTTCTAACATATGTCAATCGGTGCTATAAAATTCTTCGATCGATGTTTGTTGCGAGAGCTTTCCTTTCAAATGTGTTGTTTAGGTTTCATGTGTACGGATACTTTTTTCATTCAACACCCTGTAATTTTTTTAACACACACCCTACGAACCTCATTAAGTCGACAATTGATAGAGAACTTTCAACCTTCCTATTCCGCTTCCATTAGGAGTCAATGTTCAAAAACCTATTACATAAGAGTCAATGTTCAAAAACCTATTAATAAATAAAGTGATCAAATTTGAAAAGAATTAGTAACAATGTTTACAGTTTTTAAAATTTCACAATTTGAGAGTTATTATTGAACCGGTAAAAGTTTTGGTTGAGGTCTCATTGGGACAGAGAATGATTTCTCTATCAGTTGACACCTTAAAGAGGTTCGTGTGTAGTGAGTAGTTAAAAAGAAAAAAATTATATAGATATACATATAAAATTGAATAAAACGAATTCTACTTTATGAACAAATTAATTTTTTTTTTTTTTTTAATTCAAAAAAGCAAATAATAAGCAAAGCGGAAATATATTTAAACTATTCACAAATAATCCAAATAACACAAAAGCGGATAAATTTAATCTTACCAAAAATCATCGCAGAATGATATACACTGCAGTAATGTTTTCAAATCGTTGACATTTATTTCCGAAATCAGGGCTCTGATATAAAAAGTTATAGAGCACTTCATGGATTTTATGGACCAAATAATCGTCAGTGTTGCTGAAGACCACAATTTCAATTTATGGACTCGCAGACGCATGCAAGAACTTGGGTGATACAGAGCAATGATCTGCAACTCTATGTTTCCATACTTCGAGACATTGATGTTGACGACTGGTGGTTTCAACAAGACAGCGCTACATGCCATACAGCGACCGAAACAATTGATTTATTGAAAGGGCAACTTAGCGAAAATCTTATTTCAAGAAATGGACCTGCCAATTGACCACTGATCGTATGATTTGACAGGCTATTTTTTGGGGGTTATAAAGTCTCTAGTCTATCCTGATAAAGCAGCTTCGATTAACGCATTGAAAGTCGACATAAAACATGGCATTGCGGATATATGGCCCTAGATGCTCGAAAAAGTGGTCATAAATTAGAATGACAGGATGCGCTATGTAACTGGTGGCCGCAGTGCTCATATACGCCAAATTGAATTTAAATATTAAATTATCTTCCCAATTAAACCAAGTTTATGGTCACTAACTCAATTTTTATGTGTGTTATTTAAATGGTAAAACAGGATTCAATTAAAACAACACCCTTTATTTATTTCTAACGAAAATGAACATTTAATTTGAAAATTACTATTATAATTATAATATTATTACCAGTTATACCATAAGTACATAATCTGCCTTAATGCTACCCTTGGAATGAGCAAAACCATATCTATCAAAAAATTACTCAATCAGCCTTTGTGATTTGGCGCAAATTTTCCTCAATAACTTCCGGAGATTGTGTTCTCTTCCTAGGACACCTAAAACTTACCGAGGATGCTCCTTTATTTTCAAAGGATTTCTCAATCGATTTAGCATGAAGACATCGCTCGTCAAGAATATCTGCTTTATTTATACCGATATTTGTTTGCTTATCTAAATACATTAGTAGATTAAAGAAGAACGTACTAGATACTTATACCAACATACAAATTTCCATCTTAGATACTACATTTTACAAAGCTTCTGGAATGAAACTTTTATTTGTTTGTGCAATTGTATGTTTAACAGATGTCTTTGAAATTCACGTTTTTGAAGACATCTGTATCATCAATAAATAAAAAGCAATTGTATAACACTTAACATTTTGCTATAAAATGTAAGAAATCAATTTATGAACCTTCAGTTTCCGACATTTTCTTTTAAGCTTTAACAATGTTTTGGTGTAATTTCGTAGCATTGATAGTATTACTTGAAGCAATCTCAGGAATACCTGTAGAGAATGGTGACGTTGTTAAAGATATCAAATCCTTTCCATATGTTGTGCACATTCTCATTACGTTTAAGGACATAACAACCAAAAACTTATCGGATTTTGGTTGTGGAGGAGTAATCCTAAAGCCAGGAATTGTACTGACCGCTGCACACTGTGTTTATGACAAACATCAAATTGTTAATGAAATAAAAGTAACCGCAGGAAGTATCTACAGGAAAGATGAGGACAGCAATATGAAGACGAGATTTGTGGCAGGATTCCGAATTCACAAAAAGTTTACCCCTGAACAATTAAATTTATGGTCATCAAATCTTTATCTACCGTACGACATTGCAATGTTGTGGTTAAAAACTCCGTTCATAGTTAAGCCAAATTCAAGAGTGCAGACAGCAAAAATGCTACTTCGAGATCTTCCTCCTGATACTGTCGGAGTGGTTGTCGGTTGGGGTCAAGACGAAAATGGAGATCCCTCGGAGGTGCTAAAAAGGACAAAATTGAGAAAACTTTCAGATGAGGAATGCAAAAAGTTTTACAACGAAATCGGTCCACATACATTTTGTGCGATATCTCTTGATCAAAAGTGTGGAATTTCTCCTGGAGATTCAGGAGGCCCTTTTATTTATGACGGGCTTATAATCGGAATTACATCGTTTGGAACTATACACGATAAAGAAATTGAAAGTGGTAAGATCAGAAGTATTTGCGATCAAAAAAGACCAGTAGTTTTTGGAGATATAAGAATGTATAGAGCGTGGATTGGATATAGTTTGGATGAGGAAGTACCAAAACAAAAATGTAAAAGTGCTAAACAAAGGTTCTGCGCTTTGTAAAATATATAAGTTATGATGTAGCTTAAAGCCCTATTCTTAATTCTGACGGAATTTGCATTGTAGAAAATTTGAAAACAGGGTGGAACAGTTATAAAGTTTATAAAGTTTAGCAAGTTTCGAGCTCTATGACAGTATCAGCCTACTATTATTCTACGGTCCGAATGAATTTAAATTCCGCCGGAATCAAGGACATAAAATGCAGATATATCTAATTTATTTTCACAAATTAAAGATAAGAAGGGAAATTGGAAATATAAATTCTAAATCTTGGAAAATGTATGTTCAAATCAATAATATTAATAATAAGGAAAGATATCTAGTTCGTTTCTACGTTCATGTCTCAAAACAATAAAAATATTTTGTCTACTCTTAATGTAAAAATAAACTTATTTCTGTGTAATGATTATAATAATTATTCATTCCTATACCGATTACTTTTTTCGTGACCCCAAGATTTATCAAGACGTACATTTTAGATATTTTGGTGTAAAAAGCATTAAAAATCAACTTTTTTTTGTCTCAGCAATTTTATTGAAAAAATAAAACTTTCCAAATATAGCCTCATCGACTATATTTATGAAAATTTGAAAACTGGAAAGAAAATCACTTTTATTAAAAAGAACTTAAAAAAAAAAAAAATATATTTATTTAAGTTGCAACTGCTACTACAAAGATTCACTAAATTCCAGTATAAGCCAACCACATTACAGGGTGTTGAATGCAAAAAGTATCCGTAATACATAAAACTGCTCGTAGCTTCTAAACGACGGATTTCAGAGGAGGCCCCGCGGAAAAAAAAAACCTTGATCGTGGGCTTCTGTGGAGTCATATCGTTATCATATGTTGGAACACGTATTTACGAATCACCTTGAATATCTTTAAATCACCTGCATACATCAATGATTACAAATTTTAAATATTTTATCCATGGTGCCAAGTGACTTCTAACTTCTGACTAAAATCAAAAAATCACTTATTCAGTGCACGAAAGTCATAAAAACCACTTCGGTTTAAACTTCAATTTCGAAGAAATTAGAAATAGTTGAAGAACAACATTCTTGTGTACGCTTTCGAAAAGCGGTTCTTAAATTCATAAATGTTGATATTGTATTTAAATCAACATTCGAAACCATTACATTTGTATTCAAGAAAGTTGTTGCATTCAAATTTGTTTCCCTATTTGATAAAGAAATATGAAGTTTCAAATTTTTCAATATCAAATTCGAAATCAGCGATGCAGAAGCTTCTAAGTATTCGATTTCATAAAAAATTCCTTGATTTTAAAATGGCCTTGTTTTGATTATGTATATTAAAACTATACTACAAAATAAAATAATAGACTTGCACTTTTTTAAAACTGTTGAATATAAAACCACTTTTGACAACTAAATCTCTACACTAAATGACTCTAAAAGAATTTTTACTGCTTTATGTAATTAACAATAAGAAAACAAAAAAAAGAAAAGTTTTTAATGCAAATGAGTAAGACATGTATTAAAACGGAAACAATAATTAGGATCATAGGATAGGTGTTGCATTTATACGGAAATTAATATCTAAAAACAAATAAATAAGTAGAAAAAAAAATATTGAAGGCAATTAATCTATTTACACATCAAGATTTTAAATACTTCGTTTTATATTTTAATATTTTACTACATCCAATTTGCGTGGATGTTAAAAATTTATGAAAATTTTGTTCCTTTGATAAATTTGAAAGCAAAACACAGTCATATAAGCAGAAGAATAAAAATTATCGTAAACTGAATAATCATTAACTATTTTATTGTTCTGTTTTTGCCAGTGTGTTCCTCTTCTGCATGTATTGAGAAACATTAACTTTCTATTTTGCGAATTGTACCTTGGTTATTTAACAAAGATTTTAACTCTGACAATATTACATAACTTAACAAGAACTATTGAACACAAATTTATTTCAGTCTCCATAATGAAACAAGATTATCACATGTTCACTGGGGCATTTGGTCGGTTTGTTTTTTATTATTAGATACTACCATCGTTAATAAGAGACTCGATAAAACACTGAAGATATTTTAAAATTAAGCTATGAATGAATTGTTCCATGTTCAAAAATCGTTATCTGTCCAAAAAGTTCAATTTAAAAAAAAATTAATATAAATATTATAAAAAGAAAATATTCTCCTAGACTTCATAATCCATTCCACCAAAGTGGATCTGTATTCTTTAGGTCCAACGTTTAAGAGATATTTGGGCCGTCTATAACTGAAATTCGTTTTAATCCATTTTACATATCTATCCGCACAATTCCTTATCAAAGTTTTATACATAGAATAATTAGCAAACCAATCGACTGCCCCACAATCGTTTCACGATTGATGTATTACGCAAACATATTAGTAAAATAAAAAAACAAACACACACAAAAAAAACACACTGAACACTAGTTCTAAAAACTACTACTGCCTGTGCTACTAACTTTAAGAATGAAATTTTTGTGTATAACTCACTTGCGGGATAAAGAGAAAGCGATAGAAATTTCAATAAAAGTAAACCAAAATAATTAAAATAACAATTATTTGAAATAAGCACATCAGAAGATGATTATTTACCTACTCACGTGTATATGATGGAAGTTATTTATATTTATTCGAGAACGATGGTAAATTAATTTGAATGTCAAAGAAATAAACCAAAGATAACGGTTATAATTATTGCATTAATATACAACTATTGAAAATGACCAATATTTACATAAATCAATAAAGAACAGAAGTAAATTTAATAAAATATTCATGTAGACTTTCAAAATGTTGTTTTAATATGTCACGATGCCAAAGAAGAACCTTATCCTAATTCATGTTTTTAATTGTATATCAAGATCAAAGGTAAGTGGATCAATAAGTATATAACAATTGTTTTTTTATTTTTCAACGCAATCACCTTTTAGGACGATACGCTTTTCACCTGACCCTGCCATTTCTTTAGCCTCTACAAAAAATACTGTTTACCAAACACACCTTCTCGTTTGAGCCGAATTTCTTATCCGCGAACCACGTTTTCATGTTGCGGGAAAGAAAGAAATCGCAGGGAGCCAGATGGGCTGAATACGGTGGATGCAGAAGCAATTCATAGCACAATTCATGCAATTTAGCCGCGATGATTTCGGATGTGTGAGCTGATGCGTTATCGTGGTGGAACATTACTTTTTTCTTTGCCAAATGGGGCTGTCTGTGTCTCTTTCAATTTATCACTGTAGTACTACCCCGTGATCGTGCTTCCTTTCTCCAAAACGGCCGTGAGGATTATTCCTTTGGAATCCCAAGAAATCGTAGCCATGACCTTTCCGGTGGCTTTTTCGGAGAAATTCATCTGGAAAAGTCCATTGTTTTTATTGTGGCTTCATCAGTGTCTTCAAGCATGGGTACTTAAAACTTAGAATACTCTTCCTAAAGGAATTAGAGGAAACTGCAGTAGCTTATGTTTATGGCGACAATGTTTTAAGGAAACAATCAACAATTTTTAAAACAAATTCAAATTGTAATATTTTTTGTAAAATCCCGAAATATATAAAAATATAGGCTGGTAAAAGGTTAATTTAGTAAAGATTTTAATAGAAAAAAAAACATAGAACACCATATGTATACAAGTAGCTGAAAATACGTGACTGGGTAAGGGCTGGGGAGATTTTTAATTAAAAAAAGTCAGTACCTATACTATCAATTTCAAAACTCAAAAATCTGTACCCTGAATTACTGTGCTCTTTCTTTTTAGCTGAAAAAATATAAAATCATATTAAAACACTTGGATCTGAAAAATACGTAACATTTTCAATTCAAATATCTACTTCTACTTCATAAAATCATTAATATGTTTAGGTGAAAAGAAGACATTTCGCCAACTGGGAAAACGTAAGTATAAACCATTTTGAATGGTATTCTTAATTAATAATTGCTGGCTTGAAAACTTGTAAAGAACATAATGGATAAAATTGTTTGGCACTGATTGACACCAATTTTGCAATAGAACAAGTGTTATATTTATATAAAATTTTTGCGGTAGATTACGAATTCGAAAACAAAATTGTATTAAACGTGACGTGGTATCTGACACACAAAAAATAAGTCTAAAAAGTACGGAAAACCGTATTTTGGCAATTTTTGCAAATTAATCAATAACGAGTTGTCGCAGGAGCTTGTAAAGTAGCTCAAATCAGTGCCGGTTTTAGCACTACCAGCGCCCTGGGCGAGATTTCTACGGCGCCCCCTATCTGTCATTGAAACAGTAGGTAATGGGTCAGTTACCTACTTGAAACGCATACGAAAAAAAGGCAAGGGATATAATGAAATAACCATTTATTAAAAAAACTAATAAAATTTCTTTTCCTTTCTATCGGCAAACTCTTTTATTAAGACATCAAGGTCTATGTTTTCCGCAATTTCATTTTCGATTGACAAAATTGCTAAGTTTGTCAATCTAGATTGAGATATTGTGGATCGCAGATAGGTTTTTATCAGCTAAAGCTTGATTTCTAATATTAACTATCAAAAAATGTTCGATACAATTGAAATTTCTTATAATTTTATTTTATAAATTTTCTCTATTATGAATTCTTTAATTTTAATTTACAATTTTTAGCAATAAATTAATTGCGAGTGACTCGCCTCGCTACAAAAACCTTTTTACAAAATTCTAAGAAGATAAATTGCGAGTGACTCGCCTCGCTGTAATTTCACACTCTACTCACTACTTTACTGTGCTGCCTGCCTGTACTCGAAATATAACGGTTAATAAGTGCGCTTGTGACAATAAAATCGCAATGTTGCCTGCACTTAGTCCGAAATGGTCACAATATACTTTATTTTGAAATAATTAACATTCCAACTCATTGCTCTTGAATATTAACTATAATTTATAATACAAAGCATTAAGAGTTGTTAAAATAAATTCCAAAATGTGCATAAAGCAGTACAACAGCATAATCACGTTGTCTTGTAGCGCCTAGCGGTATGCAAAAATATCCGATCAAGAAAAGCTTTAAACATCGAAGCAGGCAGACAGCTTACAAAATGTGGTGTTGAGTTTAGCTAATCAAACTTTAAGCTTAGACAAGATAGATAAAATTCAAAAATTCAAAAATAGATGGGGAATAAGTCGGATTAGACTGAACATGCCGGCCGCCTTGAAAATAGACAGTATTTTCAACAAAAAAAAGATTAAAATGGGTAGTACCGGCTAAGATGATAAGAATTGAAGGTTAGACGGTTCAGATGTGCGATGATGATGAAGTTGATTTCCATAAGAAGATGGGGATTACCGCCGTGAAGGTAGTTCCGATGACAGTGACGATGATTCTGATTCTAAGATGATGAGAATTGAAGTTTAGATGATTCGGATGTACGATGATGTGATGAAGTTGATTTTCAGGAAGAAGATGGTGATGACCGCAGGGAAGGTGGTTCAGATGACAACGAAGATGATTCTGGTTCTAAGGGTAGTGGGCAAAGTTTAGCCAAAGCTCGCTTATATGAGCTAGATTGGGTTTTAACTTCAGCTACGCGTACGATGCCGTCTTTTCCAGTCTTTTCGTGACTCGTCCGAGATTCCATTTTAGGGGTGGTAGATTTTCATCTTTTATTACGACTAACTCACCTACGTTGAGTTGTCGATAAGGTAACTTCCATTTATTTCGTTGCTGAAGGTCTGTGAGGTATTCCGATGACCATCTCTTCCAGAATGTTTGCTGAATATGTTGTAGACGTCGAAATCTGGTGAGGTGATCACAGTGATAATTAGTGACATCAGGTTCCGGAAAGGATGAAAGAGGACCTCCGATTAAAAAGTGACCTGGGGTGAGAGGTTCGAGGTCATTTGGGTCGGCTGACAAGGCTGTTAACGGCCGAGAATTTAAGATGGCCTCAATTTGGCAGACGATAGTGTGGAGCTCCTCATACGTTAGCGATGCACAAGCTACGGTTCGGACCAGGTGATGTTTAGCAGCCTTTACGGCAGCCTCCCAGAGACCTCCGAAATGTGGCGACCGTGGCGGAATAGGCTTCCACTCAATGTGGTCCTGCTGACAAAAATTTTGTAGTGCATCCTGATGGCGTTGAGATAAAAAGAGCTGTCGCAATTCCTTGAGTTGAGATGTAGCTCCAAGGAAATTAGTTGCATTGTCGCAGAAGATCTTTCGGCATAGGCCTCTCCGAGAAATGAAGCGTTTTAAAGCTGATATGAAGGCCTCGCTGGATAAGTCGCTGACAAGTTCGAGGTGAGTTGCCTTTGTAGCGAAACATACAAAAACTGCAACATATCCTTTGATTGGTCCCTTTCCTCGAATTTTAAAGTGGATCTTAAAAGGGCCACAGAAGTCTATTCCTGTTGTCAAAAACGGTCTTCCCGGCTGTACTCGCTCCGCAGGTAGATTTCCCATGAGATGTCCTAAGCTTCGTGGTTTGGCCCTAAAGCATCGTATACAATGGTGCACCGTCTGCCGAGCCAGGTTTTTTCCATCGAGGGGCCAATATTTTTGTCTGCAAATGGTTAAGAGGGTCTGAGGAGCAGCATGTAAATTTTTAACATGAAGGTGGGACAACAACATTTTCGTAACGCTATGATTCCTTGGAAGTATGATTTGGTGTTTTTTGTCAAAGGGTAGATCGGAGTTGCTCAGCCTACCGCCTACTCTAATAACGCCGGAATGGTCCAAGAATGGAGATGAAGTAAGTAGACGACTAGATTTATTTATAGGCATTTTTTTAACAAGAGCTTTATAGTCTTCAGGGAAAGAGACCATCTGAACATGTTTAAGCATGGATATCAAACCGTCTTCTAGTTCTTGCACTGTGAGTGTACCGCATGGTCTACAAGGCTTAGGGACTCGAAGAAAGTTAAGGAATCTGCAGCAATAAGAGAAAATTCTTTGCAATTTCAAGAAAGAGTTGCTGTGATGGATTGCCTCAACTAAATCGGAGAATTGTGTTACTAATAAGCAAGATTTTTGTACTCGTCTTTCTGGAACTTCTTTAAGTTGTAAGTTACGATTGCATGACCAATTTTGTTCTGGTAGGTGAAGAAAATCAGGGCCATTGAACCATAGCGAAGATTTTACAAAAGCCTTTGGAAGCATTCCTCGAGATAACAAATCAGCAGGATTTTTCTCTGATGGAATATGATTCCATTGTTCAAGGCTTGTCAAATCTTGGATTTTTGCAATTCGGTTTGCGACAAATGTTGTCCACGTATATGACGGAGACCTGAGCCACGTTAGTACGATAGAGGAGTCGGTATAATAGTATACTTTGTGTATTTTCATGTGAAAAATATTTAGAAGGCGTTCTACTAATTCTGTTGCTAACAAAGCCGCACATAATTCTAGGCGTGGTAAAGACGTTTTTTTGACTGGAGCAACCCTTGATTTAGCACAAATAAGATTAACACTTATTTGATCAACTGGACTCTGACAACGTAAGTAGATGCATGCCCCGTAAGCCGATTCACTGCTATCTGCAAATGCGTGCATTTGTAGACTTTCAGTATTTTGGAAAGGAATTAGGGGTCTCGGTATTTTGAGTGAGTTCAGAACTTGTAACTGCTCTCTATAGGTAATCCATTTACTTTGATAATTTTCGGGTAGTACAGTGTCCCATGATACCTTCAATTTCCAAAGTTCTTGGACGACTATTTTTCCTAGAATGACTACTGGAGCAATGAAGCCCAAAGGGTCAAAAATGCTCCATAGGTCTGAGCAAATCGCACGCTTCGTTATGTAAGGTTGCTTCAAAGTAGACGGGCTAATATTGACTTGAAAGATATCATCTACAGGTTGCCATATGAGGCCAAGAGTTTTTACCACATCATTTCCGTTTATATTAAGGAATTTCTCCCTGAAATCTTCGGGAATGTTTTTCAATAATGCTGTATGATTTGAACAAAACTTACGCAGCTCAAAATGTCCACGTCTTAGCACAGTAATTAAGTCATTTTGAAGCTGTTGAGCTTCTTTGAGACTGTCGGCACCAGTCATACAATCATCGACGTAGAATGAGTTTTTTATTACATTGCAAGCATGTGGATAGTTCTCATGCTCATCATCAGCTAACTGGTTTAAACAGCGTGTAGCTAAGTATGGGGCTGCTGATGTGCCATAAGTTACTGTATTTAGTTGGAACACGTTTAAATTTTCTTCTGATTTGTTTCGCCAAACAATTAGCTGGAATTTTCGATCAGCTGGATCGACGAGAATTTGTCTATACATTTTGCTTATGTCCGCAGTGAAAACGAAGCGATGTGTTCTGAATCGTATCACTATAGAAAATAGATCAGGTTGAACAACAGGGCCTGTCATTAATAAATCATTTAAAGATGCTCCCGATGATGATTTCGCAGAGGCATCAAACACCACTCGTAGTTTGGTGGTTGAACTATCGAGTTTTTCAACACCGTGGTGTGGAAGAAAATAGTTTGGATACGGTATGTTGTTTGGCGAAATAGGCTGCATGTGATTCAAGCTCGAGTACTCTGATAGAAATTCAGAATAAGCCTTGTGCATATCTGGATTTTTATGGAGCTTGCGTTCTAATGATAAAAATCGTCGAATTGCCGTATTTCGCGATATTCCTAATGATGTATCATTGTTGCGGAATGGTAATTTTACACAAAACTGCCCACTCTTGAGCCTTTTCGTATTTTCAACGAAATGAGTTTCACAAAGTTCTTCTTCACGAGTGAATACTTTAACTGGGCTATCGTGTCTCTCAATTTCCCAAAATAATTGAATTTGTTTTTCGAGCTGTGATAGGCTTGGTTTAGTTGCGAAATTGCAGTAGAACCCATTAGAATTAACTTCGGGAATTTTGCCCATAACTATCCACCCGAATTTGGTGTTTTGAAAGTTAATTTGTAGGCTTTGAAGCGTAATTTTCTCAGCTGCTAATAACTGGCAAAAGAACTCAGCACCTATTAGCATGTCTATTTTCTGAGGCCTATAGAACGAAGGATCCGCTAGCTCAATATTATCTGGAATTGACCACTCATTTGTTTCGATGTAACGATCTGGTTGCATACTGCTGATTTTTGGTAAAACGTAAGCCTCAAAATCTATCATGAACGAATTTAATCTCGATTTTATTGAGATATTTGTTTTGTATTTGGAAATTACTTCGAAATTTCCAACACCTGAAATTGGTGTATTCGTTTTTATTTTCTTTAGTCCTAATTCTTGAATGAGGGCTTCGGAGATAAAGTTGAGCTGTGATCCGGAATCTAAGAGTGCACGACAAGGAATGTAAGTACCGTGTTGATTCAAAACGTGAATCACAGCAGTTGCCAAAAGGACGTAGGTTCTTGATTGGCAAGTGAGTGGTGCTGACGAATTAAATGAACAGTGACCAACTGCTGATGAGTAAGCAGCAGCCTCATTACTTGTACTACCAGGATTTGTATAATTTAATTTTGTTTCATTAGTCGAGGCAGCCGTTAGAGTAGTATTAGAATTTAAAATTGAATTGTTATGAAGTAGAGTATTGTGTGGCTTATTACATAGTTGGCACTTTCTACCGTAACATGTATCTGCATTGTGGTTTGCACGGAGACAGTTAGTGCATAATTTTAATCTTTTGATTTCGATTAATCTTTCATGAGGCGAAAGGTTAAGAAATCGGCCACATCTGAAAATAGTGTGTTCTGGTTTAGAACAAAGAGCACACCATGGAGCTGCCTTCACCTTCGGTGAACTAGCATGAACTTCCGTATTTTTGGAAGTTCCCTGGTTGCTCGTTACCTTCAAGGATGTTGAAGTCCCATGCCCTTGAGGTTTAGATTTCGAATTGAATCGTGATTTGGTTTGTTGTATATTATGGGTAGATTTATTTTCACCCTTTGCTTCCAAAGAATGACATCTCTTTTCGAGAAAGGCGAAGAGTTCATTTAAAGTAGGAAGTCTATCGGTTGGGCACTCGTCTTCCCATTTATCCACCGTGGTATGGTCTAATTTTCGGACTATATGAAATACTATAAGGTCATCCCACTGTAATGCTGGACGGCCTAGGTTTTCTAAGGCCCGCAAGTGGACATTGACCTTATCCATTAATTCCCGCAAGGAATCAGACGAAGCCTTGTTTATAGACGATATAGAAAGAAGGTGTCTGATATGTTCCTGTGCGATAAGTTTTTTATTATTAAAACGGTCGATCAAGATTTTCCTTGCGGAACCATAGTTTTCTGCGGTGACTTCTATACTCTGTATAGAACGCAGAGCTCCTTCAGACAAGGCGGAACGTAGATAGTGAAAACGTGAAACATTGTCTAATGCTTTGTTGTTATGGACCAAAGCATTGAAAGTTTCGTAGAAAGTGGTCCACTTTGTATAGTCACCACAAAAACTAGGGAGTGAGATCTTAGGCAGCTTCACGCCACGAACGGTTTCTGTTTCGGTACTATTTAATGATGAGTCATTTTGAGATTTCCTCTCTAATTCGCGATTACGATTTTTAATTTCGGTAATAAAAATTGGTCGCAATTCAAAATATGTCTCCTCAAATTCCGCACGAACCTTTGTTTTTAATTCATCATTTTTTAATTCTTCAATTGCTCCTTGAGTCGCACAGAACCTATCGTAGTAACGTTCGAGGGCGTTAAGCCGAGTCTCCAACTCAGCAATTGAAGTGTTAGATGTAATTCTAGAAACGAATTCCTTTATGCGAAGTTGCTGATCAATAATTGTTGTTCGTTTTGTGAACAATTTATCTAATTTCGCTTCCGCCATAATAACTGGTAAATTTGTAAAACTCGTGGCACGTATTGTAAATTAACCGAAATTAGAATAAGTAAGTAAGTCAAATAAGGTCTTGAAGACAGGAAATTACCAGAAATGTAACAAGTTAGATTTTACGTTTATTAATATGTAGTAGGAATATTTAAGTTATGTCACAAAAAATATTGATTGTAAAAATAAAACACGTGAAAGCACTTCTAGAAATTTCGTTTCTATTTTTTCCAAAGGAATTACCGTTTGTGGATGAAAGGACCGTTATATGAACCACGCGACAATATTGCGATAATACAGAATTAATCTTATTTTATGAATTTTAATTTCTATTTGTTATTTCATTTTCCTTGAATTATTTAAATAATTTAATTGTAAAGATACAGCTTTACCTGGATGAATTAGTTCCGATCGGGTGCTCTCTACCCGATCACGTCGGGGTCACCAAAATATGTTAATTGTATCGAACACCCCTAAAATGTTCGATACAATTGAAATTTCTTATAATTTTATTTTATAAATTTTCACAATTATGAATTCTTTAATTTTAATTTACAATTTTTATCAATAAATTAATTGCGAGTGACTCGCCTCGCTACAAAAAACTTTTTACAAATTCCTAAAAGAAGTTAAATGCGAGTGACTCGCCTCGCTGTAATTTCACACTCTACTAACTACTTTACTGTGCTGCCTGCCTGTACTCGAAATATAACGGTTAATAAGTGCGCTTGTGACAATAAAATCGCAATGTTGCCTGCACTTAGTCCGAAATGGTCACAATATACCTTATTTTGAAATAATTAACATTCCAACTCATTGCTCTTGAATATTAACTATAATTTATAATACAAAGCATTAAGAGTTGTGATAGGCTTGGTTTAGTTGCGAGATTGCAGTAGAACCCATTAGAATTAACTTCGGGAATTTTGCCCATAACTATCCACCCGAATTTGGTGTTTTGAAAGTTAATTTGTGGGCTTTGAAGCGTAATTTTCTCAGCTGCTAATAATTGGCAAAAGAACTCAGCACCTATTAGCATGTCTATTTTCTGAGGCTTATAGAACGAAGGATCCGCTAGCTCAATATTATCTGGAATTGACCACTCATTTGTTTCGATGTAACGATCTGGTTGCATACTGCTGATTTTTGGTAAAACGTAAGCCTCAAAATCTATCATGAACGAATTTAATCTCGATTTTATTGAGATATTTGTTTTGTATTTTGAAATTACTTCGAAATTTCCAACACCTGAAATTGGTGTATTCGTTTTTATTTTCTTTAGTCCTAATTCTTGAATGAGGGCTTCGGAGATAAAGTTGAGCTGTGATCCGGAATCTAAGAGTGCACGACAAGGAATGTAAGTACCGTGTTGATTCAAAACGTGAATCACAGCAGTTGCCAAAAGGACGTAGGTTCTTGATTGGCAAGTGAGTGGTGCTGACGAATTAAATGAACAGTGACCAACTGCTGATGAGTAAGCAGCAGCCTCATTACTTGTACTACCAGGATTTGTATAATTTAATTTTGTTTCATTAGTCGAGGCAGCCGTTAGAGTAGTATTAGAATTTAAAATTGAATTGTTATGAAGTAGAGTATTGTGTGGCTTATTACATAGTTGGCACTTTCTACCGTAACATGTATCTGCATTGTGGTTTGCGCGGAGACAGTTAATGCATAATTTTAATCTTTTGATTTCGATTAATCTTTCATGAGGCGAAAGGTTAAGAAATCGGCCACATCTGAAAATAGTGTGTTCTGGTTTAGAACAAAGAGCACACCATGGAGCTGCCTTCACCTTCGGTGAACTAGCATGAACTTCCGTCTATTCCGACACTTCAGAGTGACGTTCGTGGATCCCTGGATGAGTGAATTTTCACACATTGGTGGTGCCTAGATATCGAGCGGTTTTGTTAAATAAATGGCTGGACTATTTATTTTAAGGTCCCGGTGCCTGCCTCGCAACATCCTCAGGCTGGGAACACGGACATTGGGCGAATGCGAGGTTAGGGAATTCGGAACGGCTCGCAGGACATTGAGACACGTTCGGGTGCTTTCCCACAATTCCACATGGAAAGGACTCACTTTACGGAAAGCAGAACAAGGCCAATGGTCGTCAGAAGTATGCGAATTTCACACGACCACAAGGTTGCTCGAGTCACAAGTCGTTAAGGTCCCCGCATTCGCCGACTCCGTATCAGAAGGCGACGTCAGGTTCACTTGTAATGTCGGAGACGCTGTAAAAGTGGATCAAGTTGTGATGGAAATTGAAACGGATAAGACAACTGTGGGGGTCCCTGCGTCCTTTTCAGGTTTCATTGAACAAATTTATGTTAAGGATGGGGATACCGTAAAAGCTGGACAGGAGTTATTTAAAATAAAGAGAGATGATAGCGCTGCTGCAGCTGCAGCACCTAAAGCTGCAGCCTCAGCCCCTGCTCCACCACCACCACCACCGCCACCGCCAAAGCCAGCCGCGGCTCCACCACCACCACCACCACCAGCGGCTCCGCCAACAAGCCCTGCCGCGGCCGTAAAACCGCCACCACCACCACCAGCGGCTGCAGCCCCGCCACCTCCTCCAAAGCCTGCTCAGCCCGCAGCTCAGATTCCCGTGGCAGCTATTCGTCATGCCCAGGGAATTGAGGCGTCTGTTAAGGTTCCACCGGCAGACTATTCGAGGGAGATCACCGGGACACGCACGGAGCAGCGCGTTAAAATGAATCGAATGAGGCTGAAGATTGCAGCCAGGTTAAAGGAGGCACAGAATGTGAATGCCATGCTTACAACTTTCAACGAAATTGATATGAGTGCGGCTATGGAATTCCGTAAGGCCAATCTGGATGCGTTCATTAAGAAGTATGGTATCAAATTGGGCTTCATGTCCATTTTTGCGAAGGCCTCTGCATATGCTCTACAGGACCAACCCGTCGTAAATGCAGTCATTGACGGCCAGGAAATCGTGTATAGAGATTACGTGGATATATCTATCGCTGTTGCAACTCCGAAGGGACTCGTCGTTCCTGTAGTACGAAATGTCGAAGGCATGAATTATGCTGACGTCGAAATAGCTCTTGCCGCGTTAGGTGAAAAAGCGAGAAAAGGAAAAATCGCTGTTGAGGATATGGACGGCGGCACATTTACTATTAGCAATGGAGGCGTTTTTGGTTCTCTTTTGGTGACCCCGACGTGATCGGGTAGAGAGCACCCGATCGGAACTAATTCATCCAGGTAAAGCTGTATCTTTACAATTAAATTATTTAAATAATTCAAGGAAAATGAAATAACAAATAGAAATTAAAATTCATAAAATAAGATTAATTCTGTATTATCGCAATATTGTCGCGTGGTTCATATAACGGTCCTTTCATCCACAAACGGTAATTCCTTTGGAAAAAATAGAAACGAAATTTCTAGAAGTGCTTTCACGTGTTTTATTTTTACAATCAATATTTTTTGTGACATAACTTAAATATTCCTACTACATATTAATAAACGTAAAATCTAACTTGTTACATTTCTGGTAATTTCCTGTCTTCAAGACCTTATTTGACTTACTTACTTATTCTAATTTCGGTTAATTTACAATACGTGCCACGAGTTTTACAAATTTACCAGTTATTATGGCGGAAGCGAAATTAGATAAATTGTTCACAAAACGAACAACAATTATTGATCAGCAACTTCGCATAAAGGAATTCGTTTCTAGAATTACATCTAACACTTCAATTGCTGAGTTGGAGACTCGGCTTAACGCCCTCGAACGTTACTACGATAGGTTCTGTGCGACTCAAGGAGCAATTGAAGAATTAAAAAATGATGAATTAAAAACAAAGGTTCGTGCGGAATTTGAGGAGACATATTTTGAATTGCGACCAATTTTTATTACCGAAATTAAAAATCGTAATCGCGAATTAGAGAGGAAATCTCAAAATGACTCATCATTAAATAGTACCGAAACAGAAACCGTTCGTGGCGTGAAGCTGCCTAAGATCTCACTCCCTAGTTTTTGTGGTGACTATACAAAGTGGACCACTTTCTACGAAACTTTCAATGCTTTGGTCCATAACAACAAAGCATTAGACAATGTTTCACGTTTTCACTATCTACGTTCCGCCTTGTCTGAAGGAGCTCTGCGTTCTATACAGAGTATAGAAGTCACCGCAGAAAACTATGGTTCCGCAAGGAAAATCTTGATCGACCGTTTTAATAATAAAAAACTTATCGCACAGGAACATATCAGACACCTTCTTTCTATATCGTCTATAAACAAGGCTTCGTCTGATTCCTTGCGGGAATTAATGGATAAGGTCAATGTCCACTTGCGGGCCTTAGAAAACCTAGGCCGTCCAGCATTACAGTGGGATGACCTTATAGTATTTCATATAGTCCGAAAATTAGACCATACCACGGTGGATAAATGGGAAGACGAGTGCCCAACCGATAGACTTCCTACTTTAAATGAACTCTTCGCCTTTCTCGAAAAGAGATGTCATTCTTTGGAAGCAAAGGGTGAAAATAAATCTACCCATAATATACAACAAACCAAATCACGATTCAATTCGAAATCTAAACCTCAAGGGCATGGGACTTCAACATCCTTGAAGGTAACGAGCAACCAGGGAACTTCCAAAAATACGGAAGTTCATGCTAGTTCACCGAAGGTGAAGGCAGCTCCATGGTGTGCTCTTTGTTCTAAACCAGAACACACTATTTTCAGATGTGGCCGATTTCTTAACCTTTCGCCTCATGAAAGATTAATCGAAATCAAAAGATTAAAATTATGCACTAACTGTCTCCGTGCAAACCACAATGCAGATACATGTTACGGTAGAAAGTGCCAACTATGTAATAAGCCACACAATACTCTACTTCATAACAATTCAATTTTAAATTCTAATACTACTCTAACGGCTGCCTCGACTAATGAAACAAAATTAAATTATACAAATCCTGGTAGTACAAGTAATGAGGCTGCTGCTTACTCATCAGCAGTTGGTCACTGTTCATTTAATTCGTCAGCACCACTCACTTGCCAATCAAGAACCTACGTCCTTTTGGCAACTGCTGTGATTCACGTTTTGAATCAACACGGTACTTACATTCCTTGTCGTGCACTCTTAGATTCCGGATCACAGCTCAACTTTATCTCCGAAGCCCTCATTCAAGAATTAGGACTAAAGAAAATAAAAACGAATACACCAATTTCAGGTGTTGGAAATTTCGAAGTAATTTCCAAATACAAAACAAATATCTCAATAAAATCGAGATTAAATTCGTTCATGATAGATTTTGAGGCTTACGTTTTACCAAAAATCAGCAGTATGCAACCAGATCGTTACATCGAAACAAATGAGTGGTCAATTCCAGATAATATTGAGCTAGCGGATCCTTCGTTCTATAGGCCTCAGAAAATAGACATGCTAATAGGTGCTGAGTTCTTTTGCCAGTTATTAGCAGCTGAGAAAATTACGCTTCAAAGCCTACAAATTAACTTTCAAAACACCAAATTCGGGTGGATAGTTATGGGCAAAATTCCCGAAGTTAATTCTAATGGGTTCTACTGCAATTTCGCAACTAAACCAAGCCTATCACAGCTCGAAAAACAAATTCAATTATTTTGGGAAATTGAGAGACACGATAGCCCAGTTAAAGTATTCACTCGTGAAGAAGAACTTTGTGAAACTCATTTCGTTGAAAATACGAAAAGGCTCAAGAGTGGGCAGTTTTGTGTAAAATTACCATTCCGCAACAATGATACATCATTAGGAATATCGCGAAATACGGCAATTCGACGATTTTTATCATTAGAACGCAAGCTCCATAAAAATCCAGATATGCACAAGGCTTATTCTGAATTTCTATCAGAGTACTCGAGCTTGAATCACATGCAGCCTATTTCGCCAAACAACATACCGTATCCAAACTATTTTCTTCCACACCACGGTGTTGAAAAACTCGATAGTTCAACCACCAAACTACGAGTGGTGTTTGATGCCTCTGCGAAATCATCATCGGGAGCATCTTTAAATGATTTATTAATGACAGGCCCTGTTGTTCAACCTGATCTATTTTCTATAGTGATACGATTCAGAACACATCGCTTCGTTTTCACTGCGGACATAAGCAAAATGTATAGACAAATTCTCGTCGATCCAGCTGATCGAAAATTCCAGCTAATTGTTTGGCGAAACAAATCAGAAGAAAATTTAAACGTGTTCCAACTAAATACAGTAACTTATGGCACATCAGCAGCCCCATACTTAGCTACACGCTGTTTAAACCAGTTAGCTGATGATGAGCATGAGAACTATCCACATGCTTGCAATGTAATAAAAAACTCATTCTACGTCGATGATTGTATGACTGGTGCCGACAGTCTCAAAGAAGCTCAACAGCTTCAAAATGACTTAATTACTGTGCTAAGACGTGGACATTTTGAGCTGCGTAAGTTTTGTTCAAATCATACAGCATTATTGAAAAACATTCCCGAAGATTTCAGGGAGAAATTCCTTAATATAAACGGAAATGATGTGGTAAAAACTCTTGGCCTCATATGGCAACCTGTAGATGATATCTTTCAAGTCAATATTAGCCCGTCTACTTTGAAGCAACCTTACATAACGAAGCGTGCGATTTGCTCAGACCTATGGAGCATTTTTGACCCTTTGGGCTTCATTGCTCCAGTAGTCATTCTAGGAAAAATAGTCGTCCAAGAACTTTGGAAATTGAAGGTATCATGGGACACTGGACTACCCGAAAATTATCAAAGTAAATGGATTACCTATAGAGAGCAGTTACAAGTTCTGAACTCACTCAAAATACCGAGACCCCTAATTCCTTTCCAAAATACTGAAAGTCTACAAATGCACGCATTTGCAGATAGCAGTGAATCGGCTTACGGGGCATGCATCTACTTACGTTGTCAGAGTCCAGTTGATCAAATAAGTGTTAATCTTATTTGTGCTAAATCAAGGGTTGCTCCAGTCAAAAAAACGTCTTTACCACGCCTAGAATTATGTGCGGCTTTGTTAGCAACAGAATTAGTAGAACGCCTTCTAAATATTTTTCACATGAAAATACACAAAGTATACTATTATACCGACTCCTCTATCGTACTAACGTGGCTCAGGTCTCCGTCATATACGTGGACAACATTTGTCGCAAACCGAATTGCAAAAATCCAAGATTTGACAAGCCTTGAACAATGGAATCATATTCCATCAGAGAAAAATCCTGCTGATTTGTTATCTCGAGGAATGCTTCCAAAGGCTTTTGTAAAATCTTCGCTATGGTTCAATGGCCCTGATTTTCTTCACCTACCAGAACAAAATTGGTCATGCAATCGTAACTTACAACTTAAAGAAGTTCCAGAAAGACGAGTACAAAAATCTTGCTTATTAGTAACACAATTCTCCGATTTAGTTGAGGCAATCCATCACAGCAACTCTTTCTTGAAATTGCAAAGAATTTTCTCTTATTGCTGCAGATTCCTTAACTTTCTTCGAGTCCCTAAGCCTTGTAGACCATGCGGTACACTCACAGTGCAAGAACTAGAAGACGGTTTGATATCCATGCTTAAACATGTTCAGATGGTCTCTTTCCCTGAAGACTATAAAGCTCTTGTTAAAAAAATGCCTATAAATAAATCTAGTCGTCTACTTACTTCATCTCCATTCTTGGACCATTCCGGCGTTATTAGAGTAGGCGGTAGGCTGAGCAACTCCGATCTACCCTTTGACAAAAAACACCAAATCATACTTCCAAGGAATCATAGCGTTACGAAAATGTTGTTGTCCCACCTTCATGTTAAAAATTTACATGCTGCTCCTCAGACCCTCTTAACCATTTGCAGACAAAAATATTGGCCCCTCGATGGAAAAAACCTGGCTCGGCAGACGGTGCACCATTGTATACGATGCTTTAGGGCCAAACCACGAAGCTTAGGACATCTCATGGGAAATCTACCTGCGGAGCGAGTACAGCCGGGAAGACCGTTTTTGACAACAGGAATAGACTTCTGTGGCCCTTTTAAGATCCACCTTAAAATTCGAGGAAAGGGACCAGTCAAAGGATATGTTGCAGTTTTTGTATGTTTCGCTACAAAGGCAACTCATCTCGAACTTGTCAGCGACCTATCCAGCGAGGCCTTCATATCAGCTTTAAAGCGCTTCATTTCTCGGAGAGGCCTATGCCGAAAGATCTTCTGCGACAATGCAACTAATTTCCTTGGAGCTACATCTCAACTCAAGGAATTGCGACAGCTCTTTTTATCTCAACGCCATCAGGATGCACTACAAAATTTTTGTCAGCAGGACCACATTGAGTGGAAGCCTATTCCGCCACGGTCGCCACATTTCGGAGGTCTCTGGGAAGCTGCCGTAAAGGCTGCTAAACATCACCTGGTCCGAACCGTAGCTTGTGCATCGCTGACGTATGAGGAGCTCCACACTATCGTCTGCCAAATTGAGGCCATCTTAAATTCTCGGCCGTTAACAGCCTTGTCAGCCGACCCAAATGACCTCGAACCTCTCACCCCAGGTCACTTTTTAATCGGAGGTCCTCTTTCATCCTTTCCGGAACCTGATGTCACTAATTATCACTGTGATCACCTCACCAGATTTCGACGTCTACAACATATTCAGCAAACATTCTGGAAGAGATGGTCATCGGAATACCTCACAGAACTTCAGCAACGAAATAAATGGAAGTTACCTTATCGACAACTCAACGTTGGTGAGTTAGTCGTAATAAAAGATGAAAATCTACCACCCCTAAAATGGAATCTCGGACGAGTCACGAAATTGTTCCCTGGAAAAGACGGCATCGTACGCGTAGCTGAAGTTAAAACCCAATCTAGCTCATATAAGCGAGCTTTGGCTAAACTTTGCCCACTACCCTTAGAACCAGAATCATCTTCGTTGTCATCTGAACCACCTTCCCTGCGGTCATCACCATCTTCTTCCTGAAAATCAACTTCATCACATCATCGTACATCCGAATCATCTAAACTTCAATTCTCATCATCTTAGAATCAGAATCATCGTCACTGTCATCGGAACTACCTTCACGGCGGTAATCCCCATCTTCTTATGGAAATCAACTTCATCATCATCGCACATCTGAACCGTCTAACCTTCAATTCTTATCATCTTAGCCGGTACTACCCATTTTAATCTTTTTTTGGTTGAAAATCCTGTCTATTTTCAAGGTGGCCGGCATGTTCAGTCGAATCCGACTTATTCCCCATCTATTTTTGAATTTTTGAATTTTTATCTATCTTGTCTAGCTTAAAGTTTGATTTAGCTAAACACAACACCACATTTTGTAAGCTGTCTGCCTGCTTCGATGTTTAAAGCTTTTCTTGATCGGATATTTTTGCATACCGCTAGGCGCTACAAGACAACGTGATTATGCTGTTGTACTGCTTTATGCACATTTTGGAATTTATTTTAACAACTCTTAATGCTTTGTATTATAAATTATAGTTAATATTCAAGAGCAATGAGTTGGAATGTTAATTATTTCAAAATAAAGTATATTGTGACCATTTCGGACTAAGTGCAGGCAACATTGCGATTTTATTGTCACAAGCGCACTTATTAACCGTTATATTTCGAGTACAGGCAGGCAGCACAGTAAAGTAGTGAGTAGAGTGTGAAATTACAGCGAGGCGAGTCTCTCGCATTTAACTTCTTTTAGGAATTTGTAAAAAGTTTTTTGTAGCGAGGCGAGTCACTCGCAATTAATTTATTGATAAAAATTGTAAATTAAAATTAAAGAATTCATAATTGTGAAAATTTATAAAATAAAATTATAAGAAATTTCAATTGTATCGAACATCCCTAAAATGTTCGATACAACATATTATAATAAAGAGAAAGCGATAGAAATTTCAATAAAAGTAAACCAAAATAATTAAAATAACAATTATTTGAAATAAGCACATCAGAAGATGATTATTTACCTACTCACGTGTATATGATGGAAGTTATTTATATTTATTCGAGAACGATGGTAAATTAATTTGAATGTCAAAGAAATAAACCAAAGATAACGGTTATAATTATTGCATTAATATACAACTATTGAAAATGACCAATATTTACATAAATCAATAAAGAACAGAAGTAAATTTAATAAAATATTCATGTAGACTTTCAAAATGTTGTTTTAATATGTCACGATGCCAAAGAAGAACCTTATCCTAATTCATGTTTTTAATTGTATATCAAGATCAAAGGTAAGTGGATCAATAAGTATATAACAATTGTTTTTTTATTTTTCAACGCAATCACCTTTTAGGACGATACGCTTTTCACCTGACCCTGCCATTTCTTTAGCCTCTACAAAAAATACTGTTTACCAAACACACCTTCTCGTTTGAGCCGAATTTCTTATCCGCGAACCACGTTTTCATGTTGCGGGAAAGAAAGAAATCGCAGGGAGCCAGATGGGCTGAATACGGTGGATGCAGAAGCAATTCATAGCACAATTCATGCAATTTAGCCGCGATGATTTCGGATGTGTGAGCTGATGCGTTATCGTGGTGGAACATTACTTTTTTCTTTGCCAAATGGGGCTGTCTGTGTCTCTTTCAATTTATCATCGAATAATTCACTGTAGTACTACCCCGTGATCGTGCTTCCTTTCTCCAAAACGGCCGTGAGGATTATTCCTTTGGAATCCCAAGAAATCGTAGCCATGACCTTTCCGGTGGCTTTTTCGGAGAAATTCATCTGGAAAAGTCCATTGTTTTTATTGTGGCTTCATCAGTGTCTTCAAGCATGGGTACTTAAAACTTAGAATACTCTTCCTAAAGGAATTAGAGGAAACTGCAGTAGCTTATGTTTATGGCGACAATGTTTTAAGGAAACAATCAACAATTTTTAAAACAAATTCAAATTGTAATATTTTTTGTAAAATCCCGAAATATATAAAAATATAGGCTGGTAAAAGGTTAATTTAGTAAAGATTTTAATAGAAAAAAAAACATAGAACACCATATGTATACAAGTAGCTGAAAATACGTGACTGGGTAAGGGCTGGGGAGATTTTTAATTAAAAAAAGTCAGTACCTATACTATCAATTTCAAAACTCAAAAATCTGTACCCTGAATTACTGTGCTCTTTCTTTTTAGCTGAAAAAATATAAAATCATATTAAAACACTTGGATCTGAAAAATACGTAACATTTTCAATTCAAATATCTACTTCTACTTCATAAAATCATTAATATGTTTAGGTGAAAAGAAGACATTTCGCCAACTGGGAAAACGTAAGTATAAACCATTTTGAATGGTATTCTTAATTAATAATTGCTGGCTTGAAAACTTGTAAAGAACATAATGGATAAAATTGTTTGGCACTGATTGACACCAATTTTGCAATAGAACAAGTGTTATATTTATATAAAATTTTTGCGGTAGATTACGAATTCGAAAACAAAATTGTATTAAACGTGACGTGGTATCTGACACACAAAAAATAAGTCTAAAAAGTACGGAAAACCGTATTTTGGCAATTTTTGCAAATTAATCAATAACGAGTTGTCGCAGGAGCTTGTAAAGTAGCTCAAATCAGTGCCGGTTTTAGCACTACCAGCGCCCTGGGCGAGATTTCTACGGCGCCCCCTATCTGTCATTGAAACAGTAGGTAATGGGTCAGTTACCTACTTGAAACGCATACGAAAAAAAGGCAAGGGATATAATGAAATAACCATTTATTAAAAAAACTAATAAAATTTCTTTTCCTTTCTATCGGCAAACTCTTTTATTAAGACATCAAGGTCTATGTTTTCCGCAATTTCATTTTCGATTGACAAAATTGCTAAGTTTGTCAATCTAGATTGAGATATTGTGGATCGCAGATAGGTTTTTATCAGCTAAAGCTTAGAAAAACTCCTTTCCCCACTAGCCACAGTTACAAGTAGAGTGATCAATATTCGCAATGCTATCCATTCATGTGGATACAGACAGCTCTTGTAAGTTGCGATCTTTGATAAAATTTAAAATAAAGACAGGATTAACCACATTCTGATCAGGCAAAAAAGATTTTAGACTTATGAGTTCATCGCACAACATACAACCATCTATACCTGATTTAGAGTCTACAGTTAATTTCAATTGGAGATCACTACAGAGTTTGAGAAGGTCTAGTTTTTCCGGAATCTTTTTTATATTGTACAAAAAAGACCAAGATTCCCAGTATTCATTTAACTGTTAAAATCTTTCATTGAGTGTCCAAAAGACAATTGAAAAATTCAACTTCAAATTTCTTTTCTGGAGAAGCTATAGGCTCATTGCGAGTAGTTTCACCAGCTTGGCGTTTAACACGTCGAATTCTTGTCGTCGTTCTAAACATAGGTTCAATTCCAACTCCTTCGCAGTTAACCCATTAATGGGCGATTTCCTTCCAAATTCGTATATAGGGGTTTTTTGGGTTTTTTTTTTTTTTTCAAAAACCAAAGCAAAAAAAATATTTCAAAACCATGGTTTGAGGAAGTTTAGACATTCGGACGGCGATTTCTGGTGGTTATATAATCACTTAATATCAGCAACTTCAAGATAATCGACTTTAAAAAGAAAAATGACCAAAAAAACCAGCCCTTTTTTTGTAAAAAACACAAAAAATAATAGGGTTTTTGAAGCTTTTAGACAGAACAAATGCCGGATTCTGAAAGAACATCCCCAAAAACCTCCCAAATTTGAATTTGGAAGAAAATCGCCCAAATTTACTATTCGAATCGTGCAATTGAACTTGCGTGCACAAAACCTCGTTTTCCTCATTAATGGGTTAAAATGGCGCTTTTGAAGCCTGTTTTTCTATATTTTTCCAAGAAAGCGCAGCATTTTTTCAACATTTCTGTGCATTTACCGAGATCCATGTCTATTGATTGTAGAGATTTACTAATGACATTTATTTGAAAAAGTATATCATACCAAACAACCAATGAAACCGAACACTGCATTCCATTCTAGTGTTGCCGTCATAACGATTTTGTAACTAGATTTAGGGAATTTACTAATAAGTAGGACTCGCTCAATGAACAAGCGGATATAAAGGGGGGCCTGCGGCGCCCCTTCAAATCTGGCGCCCTGGGCGGTCGCCCAACCGCGCCCTACCCTAACGCCGCTACTGGCTCAAATAAAACTATAAACTTTTAGTTATTGCATTAAAATACGAGAGGCTTTAGCCGATTGCTTCATACAATAGATAGTGAATGAAGATCACTGCTTGCGCACGCTCATGAAAATCATTTTCCCGATAATGCTTCGTAAGGGCTATAGATTAGTAGTATTTCATATATATAGATAAGGACTCAAGATCTCTTTTGAGTAGTGTTACAAGCTTTTTTCACGTCCCGTTAATTTCTCTTTAATGATTTTTTAAAAATGGCCGCAATGCGTTATTTTGTCTTTTTAACTCTATTTTGCGAAAAAAGCATGACGTGTTAGGACAAATTGTCACTTTGATTTGGTTGCAAATCTAATTTTTTTATACAATTTTCAGAGGCTCTGATCAATTTCATCTATGGCACGCAATCGTTACTAGATGTTAAGCAAATGTGGTCCAAGCAGGACGGCATCACCTTCCACATTGCTCGAGAAATTATAAATATTCTGTTCAGAATTTCAATTGACCAACAAGATTTAGAGATTTCATGCTGTTAAACTTCCTGTGGGGATGTCTGAAATCCTAGGTCTATCCAAAACTGTTATCGACGCTTTTTTATTTGTTTATGTTAATTTTGCTTTTATAAACTTCATATATTAATTAGCTTTTTCAATTTACGACGTTTTAAGTTATGATTCAGTATATCAGAAATTGTCATTAGTAGCTTTAACTGGAATTGACTTGTGCTAGTTTCTAATAAATAAATAAATTTTATTTAATAATTTGCGTAAAGATTTTTATACTTGTCTACTTACCTTACTTTTCCTTATTTCCTTCCAGTCGAAATCTGCCATATCAGACAAATGTTCGTGACACGCAATAGCTGAATAAGTGGCTGAATAAAAATCGATTTGGATGATAAAGAGTTAAAACCAACAGCTAAATTTTTATATTACAAGACTTTATTTCCCTTATCCTTGTATATAATATATAATATTTTGTAATAATCAGTATTTACTTTTTTTTCAAATATTTTCCTTAGTTCCTAAATGAAGGGAAGAGGGAACAAATACAACAATAAAAATTTTACTCCTTTTTGGTACGTACACAAATTTCTTAAATTTCTTTTTCACGAAATTCTTTCCTTTCTGTTTGTTTTCCGTTTTTCTTTTATTTGCTCTTTTTTGAAAAATAATCTTCGGAATTTAGGTGTGTGAGTGTGTTTGTATATTACATGAATTTTCTTTAACCTTTTTCGACGTCATTTGAATTCAGAAATTTCCTAAACAACACATTTTCTTTGTACAAAACTTTTAGTTTTCCATAATCTTTTTCGAAAGTTAAATTTTATATCTTTCGGTATTTTTTGACAATTTTGAATTTTTGAACTAGCTCTTCGTATTCATACATACACACTTTGACACAATTTCGTTTATTTTTTGATTTATAAAATCATGAATTGGGCTGAATTCATAAAAATTTAGAATTTTTCGATTTTTTTTTTTTTTTTTTTGTTATCCATAGGGTTTTCTAATAATTTTTTATTTTTTTTTATTTTTATTTTACTTACGTTTTCTTTTCTATTTATACTTTTGTTTGAGATCTAAAATTGCTTAAAGAGAGCCTTATGCTTTTTAGTTTTGTCCCGAATGTTAATTTTTTTTCCTCTTTGATTTTTTGTTTTGGGTGGTTCTTGTTTTTTTTTTGTTTTTTTACTCACTTGACTTCGTCCAGACATTAATTTTGTTTTCAAAGTTTGTCGTTTTTGTTCCTCGTTTTTATTTTTTTGATTATGCTTTGCAGTTTAAATAGTTATTTGTTGGTGATTTTTTCCAATATTTGAAAGTTGGGCATCAACGAACAGATAATCAAGATTAAGGGCTCTATTATAAAAGTCGATTTCGCTACAGACACTACATCTTAGCTTAAATAATGTTTCTTTGCTAATTGAGTTGAGCGAATTCGACTTTTACAACATAATAGGGCTCTAATTATTAAAAATCAAACTCAGAATTAGATTCAATCAATCCTAATTATGTTGTAAAATGGACTATTTCTACATAGGTGTAATTAGATTTATTTTTAGAGAAACACGAGCTTTTTGTAACTGATTTATTGATATAAGGGTTTAAGAGATGTTGTAAACTTTATGCTCAAAATCGTCGGTTTTTAAATTTTTTTGATCACATTTTATTCCATTTCAGTATATTGGAATTTTCTTATATATCCTCTGAAAAAAACATTACAGTTTAGATGACGTAAAACCACAATTATATGTATTGTATATAAAGAAAAATATATTTATTCCATCAAATAACTATTCATTGGCAAAGCAAAGATTTGAATGCTTTCAAAATGAATTTCTTTCACGTTATGAATTCACGTAAATTTGATCATACATCCAGAAATCCATTCAAAATTTCTTTTACTATAGAAAAAAATATTCTTAAAAATAATTCAAAATTCACTTTATAGAATTGCAAGTCTATGTCCAAAATGTTTGATATTAGTGAAACAAAATTGAAAACAAAATAAGAGTTGTGGAAAAGTAAAAATATAAAGGAAATACTTTATCTATTGTAACCTTTCTTTTGTTCATTTGTGTTTTTAGGTATTTCATCTTTTAAAATAAACTTTTATATCTATTGCGGATCTTACGTATGTAAAATAATTCAACAGTTATTAAAAACGTTTTCTTCTGCGCTATCTTCATTTAGTTATTATTATTTTTTTATGTTTTCTTCGAGTGGTTTTTATATGTTATTTGCGTTATGCTATTGTTGATTGATAGATAGTAAATTAGTTTGTTCACGTTTTTATTACCTTTTTTTATGTTTAATTTTTTTTTCTTGATTTTATTTAATCTCTTCTTTTTTTATTTATTTATTTATTTTCAACCTGTAACTAAAACAATATTCTATGTCTTTGTTTTGTTGTGTAAACAGTTCCTTAAAAACTAAGTTCATGTTTTGTTGTTTGAGTAAAATAAAAACAGTTTCTATGGCACATTTGTGGCAGCTGATTGGCCTGAATTGCGATTGTTAAATTTTATATTTGTTCCCAAAAGCAGCGAATACTCTTGATGTGGTTGTTAATGAAGTTTGCTACAGTTTGTTTTTTTTTTTTTTGATTTTGGTGGTTTTGCTTACGCTTTGTGAGTTGTTGTAAGTTGCTCATTTTTTCACTATTTCTAAGGGGAATGTTACAAACACATTTGCTGCATTATGTTGTATTGATAATGTTTAAATTTATGTATAATTACAGGAGTGTACTGGAACCGTGAACTGTGTATGGATGGGATGGAAAGTAGCAATTTGTAACGACGTAACGTTACAGCATAAGTGGCTCCGATAGTGAAATTATTAATTCGTATTAATTTTTTACAAATAAAGATCCTCGGAAACGTCAGAAAAATTTCTTAGACTATATATACAAGCCGCGATTTAAAGAAACAAAGATTTTGACATAAAAATATAGGTAGCTCTTACCAATCAAAAATTTGCAAGCGTCCCAGCTCATTATGAATAGAATATACATAGAATTATAGAATAGAACTAAAACATGTAATTAGAATACTGCTATCCCTAGTTTTTCAATCATTGGCCTATATTCTAAAAAAAGCATAAAAGTTCAATCTTAATTTTTACACAGAAAAACCGAGCTCGATCAAAATTTGGAACGTGGTTTTACTATATAAAAATTTAGAATATGAGCCAAAGCATTCGACTTTTTGAAAGACCTAATACGAAAACTCGAACATCCAATATTCATGATATGTCTGTTGGATTGATTACTATATTTTGTATTTCTCTATCTTCGGTCTTATCGAAAATCCTTCGTTGGATCCTTCTTTGGTAAGGAAAATTCCATTATCTCGAAAATTATTAAATCAAATCGGGCAACTCGTACCGTATTTATTTTTAGTCACGATCTATTTTATCAGGATTTTGCTTTCTATTCATAAAAAGTTATTTTACACTTAATGATTTGAAATTAAAAAAAAAACAAAAAAACTATTAGGAATGCTTCCAAATTTTTAACCAGCAATGTACCTATACATTTTAAAATTTTATAATAATATTGAAGGATATAATTTTAAAAATACGATAAAAACTGCATAAAAAGTGCATTGGACGTTATGGGTAACCACATACTATATAATGCTGCGATCATAAAACGATCGTACCTCCACAAATCACAAGTTTCAAAACGCTCAAGTGAGTCTACAAAACTCGTTCGTATGTTTTAGCTTTCCGGAAAACATAACAATTTGAATATCTGTAAAGTAATAACAATAATTATAATAAATATGCATTGTAGGAACAATTGTCACTATTTCATTTACATTTACTTTAAATTGCTGTCTCTAACTCTGGCATTCTGTTCTAGTTACTTAAATAACTTCATTTATACTTTGTGCTGTGATTTGAAGTAAAAATGAAATGAGGTGAGTTCAAAAATGAAATACGAATTGGCTCGTAAGAGTTTGTGTCATACAAGAAAACAGTCATTATTAGTCTATTGCAAAATAACTCTATTGTTTAATTGTTTATTTAAGATCTATTCAACAATTTTTTTTTTTCATCATTTATATAATTGTATGTATAATTAATTGTATGTCTTCTTTAAACTGTACTATATCATTTTATTTCACTAATTATTTTGTATTATTGTTACGAGGTAGCAGATATCTTTTCTTCTGACTTTGTGTCTCAACGTAAACTTAATGTTAAGGAACCATATTCATTCACTCAATCGCAGTCACGCAATTTAACAAAATACGGAAAGGAACTGAATCTGTTGGATTTATTTATTATTATATTTATATTTTTGAAGTTTGTGAGTTTGTTTTGCCATACCGATTCAACAAAGGAAAGCAAAATACCGTGATCGATTTCGTTATACTTTGTTAAAGTGAATGAATGAATTGAGTAAAACTTCTTCAGAAATGTCTCGTCGTTTTGTAACATTCTCCGTATTCGTTTACACTTTTTAATTAATATTAAACTTTAAAAAACTACATATATTCACATTTTAATTGAATTATTTAAGAAAGTGTTTTTAATGGAGCGGGTATTCGCAACTTTTGCGCAAACAAACATCGCTTATAGGTCCAATCAACTATTTTGTTGAGGCTATTGTTAACAAAAATATAGTATTACTTTGTTCACTTTGTGATGTACTTTGTTTCTGTTCTCTTTTTTTTTCTTCTTTTTTTATTTAAAAAATAGTTTTAAAATTATTAGCTATTGCAGTTTTGTTTTTTGTTTTCACTTATATTTTGCTTAAAAACTATTATCACTATTGCAGAATATTGTTTTTTAGGCATTTTGTTGTTTTTTACTCGTGATTCAACGGGGGCTGCAAATTAAATTGTGTGGAGAAACGAAGAATCTCCATTAGATATTTTGAGAGAATTTAGTTAACAACTTTCCAAAAATGTTATTTTTTTTTTTTTTTTTGGATCACAATATAATACGTTATATGATCTATTTGTTAGACAACAAGGATTCATTTTTTATAGGGAAAAATTATAAATTTAGAAAATTGGAATAGAATGAAATTTTTTATTATAAGAAAATGCTCGATATATAAAAAAAAGGAGTTTTAAGTTTCAACCAAAATGTTGTTTTCATAAAGACATAAAAGCTGCAATTACAAAATTAAGCTTCGCTGATTACTAAACTGAATAATCAATGCTGAGTTTTATACGTTTATGAATTTATCCTTAAATTTATCAGTTTTGCAAACAAAAAGTTTTGGTTTGATTTTTTTGTTTTGGGTTTATGATAGTGAAGTGCTTTTAAGTATTAATCGGTGTTTGTAAACTTAATAGTGGTTTGCAAAATATTATGTTTGTACCATAAAGTCTGCAATTTTTTTATTTTTCCAGTAATTCACCAAACACCTATTATTGTTAAAAATCCTCGGCTCAATATGAGCTATATGAACCAAAAGTGCAGATCTAAAATTAAATTTTCTTATTTACTTTTAAAGACTTTAAATCTTAAAGTTATGGACGCCTATAAGAATAATATTGGTAATATTTAAACATAAGTATAAAAGGAAGACCATTTTCAAAACATTTTAAAGAAGGTTGTGAACTAAATTTGCCCAAAAGTGTATCTTGAAGAAATCCTTAGAATAAATAAAAAACCGAGTCCAGTCGAAATGTGAGAATAGTTTTGATTCGCTTCAATTAAAACGTTCACTCGTGTTTAGGTAATTTCCGCGTGTGTTTCTTTTTTAAATTTTCGTTTGTTTTTTCAATCTTTGTAATTTATTAATGTCGTGCAACTGGTCTCCGAAAGCCATTGCATTTTGGACGTGGCAATTTGTTGAATTGGTTTCGCTTAGAAAACAAAAAACACGTCATAAACTTAAAATTATCGCTCTGTACACTACAAATCTTAGTTAGTTGTCTATTTATAATGATTCGTCTGCCTTTCTTAAATCTTTGGAAGTTAGTTCCACTGTTTTTTGACATTCGTTACGTATTTTTTTTTTTTCAAATGTTCTCTTTTATTTTTAATTTAAGAAGACGGGGAAGTTTTGGAATACTTTTTACTTACTCTGCATGTTTGTCATCTATTTCCATTTATTTTTTTTTTTTGCTTTTTTTAGATTTTTTTTGTTTTTAAGTTCTCTTGCAGATAAAATTATGAAATTTTATTTGTACTTTGTTACCTCTTTCTTTATATAATAAATTTACTTGCTTATTTACGTGTAATATTTGGGTTTGTCCTATTTTCACATCCAATGTTTCTGTTCATTAGCATTAATCATTCGGGCGTCTGAGTTTTATGGAGTGTTTAAAAACTGTGTCATGTTTTGAGCTGTCTCTATTATTATACAAATCATTTTTTTACAGTGAATTCTACTTTAATTTTTTTCCGGTCTCTGTTCCTTTTCCTTAGTCCTCTGTATATGATTACTAAATTTCGATTTCGTCGTTTCCATCCAGCTTCCCTTTCTGGTATACAAAAGTATTGCTTTCAGATATTGGAGAAGTATCTTGACGATTGGTTTACACTTATTTTGAAATATTTGCTTCCTTTTCGTATGGTGGTTTTCTTTTTAAAATTATCATCTTCTTCATACTTAAAATGTACGATTAATTTTAAATGAAACATTACGCTCTTCTGGCTTCTCTTAACTTTAAAAGGTATAAAAATCTTTATATACAGCAGATGTTCGTTTTATTTAATCATACTTTAATCATTTTTTGCTCTTAATTGTTCTTAAAACTGAACGGCAGCTATAACACCAAGATATGAAGGGAAACTATAAAATTTACTCCTCAGTAATGAGACCAAATAAGAACATAGTCAAACGGTAAACGTGTGTATAAATTTGAAACTATTATTTTACGCAATAACTAACATTAAACAGAAATCATATCTTTTCTCCTTCAAAAATAATAACCATTTAAGCCTTTTCACGCTCTTCACAATCTCCATTTTGTTTTATTTTTTCGTATTTTTTTTCTATAAAAATTTTCATTTGTTTTTTTTCCTACAATTTTTTTTTTGTTTTCTTTTAAACTTTAATTTAGAAAGATATAATTTTTTATCACAGCGACTTTCAGTCAATTTGCCTTTAGAGATGATTCTTATAATTAAACGCATTGCTTCCTTTACACTTTTCATTCTTTCCATAAATTTTGAAATAATTTAACACAATTTTGGGAAATTTTTATAAAACAATAATTTTTGTTTACACCTAAAATATTTTTTAGTATTGTTTTAAATGAAAGATATAAATTTTTATAATTAACAGAACAGAGGTTGATCATCTCTAAACAAGCTTCCTTCCAAATATTTCTTATCAAATATAATTTTTATTTTTATATTTCATCCAAACATTTTACTTATTAATTTTTTTCATTTCTCGCCAAAGATCACCAAATATAGCCTAATTTCTTGTTACTCTATTCAAAATTTTCCTACAATTGTTCTTCCCCTTTAAGACTTTTTTCCTTCCGTTTCTTTCGTCGATATCTTCTTTCTTACTTTCAACAAAATCAGCAACATAATTATGTAAAAATTAAAACTTAGAGACAAAGATAACAATAAACTTAAAAGTAAAGCTAAGCGTAGCTGATTTACTGATAATTTTTACAATGGATTGGATTTTCATATTACCTCGGCTCTTGGAGTGGCAGAAAACTTAAATGTAGCTGATAAATTGAAGCTGTTCAGACTTCAGCATTTGCTTCCTAAAGATAAAATTGCGACCACTTTCGTTGTCCTAAAGTAAAAATCTGTTGTTTATATTGAAAAACAAAAATAACCGGATGCCTAAGTCATGTGAATTTTTTGTTTTCCAGAAAACCTCCCTCAGAAATTCGTGACAGAGTTGACGTTGGCCTCTTTTTTTTCAATTTCTCAAATAAATCCAAACCAGACCTCTCAACACATTCAAAAGAACGTTAAGAACAATTTTAAGTTGTCATACCAAGCCAGCTGGATTTAGAAATTTATAATTTTTTTTTTTCTTAATTTTCATTAAATATAGAAGGAATATTGTCTGCAAATGTAAAGTGGCACCGACAAAAATTGTCGAATATACAGACGCTCATCAATGTTCATAATTTCATTTTACACATGGTGAATAAAACGCGCAAATTTTAACCTTTTCGGTCCTACCGCCGCCTATAGGCGTCACAAACGAAACATTCCGTGGATACGATCGCCGCCGAAAGTCGGCACTAACGGAAAGCTCTGTGAGTACGATCGCTGCCTATAGTCCGTACTCATGAAAAGCTCTGTGCAACCACTCTCGTGGAGAACTTTCCCGTACAGGAAATTTATAACTGGGGCCAACTATGCTACCGAAAGGGTTAGACATGTTTCTCTAAATACGACATATTAAAACACGTTGACCAAATGCATTTTCTTGATTTGTCACATAAAAGAAAAACACTTTATATAGGGAAGTTCCCTAAAATCGATTACCTTTACAAAAACGCCAATCCATTGTTGAAGAATCGAAATAAAAAACCATTTAAAAAGTATAACAGCATGCCACAGAATCAAATGAAACAACATAAAAATGTGAGAGTATTTTAAAAAAGGCAAATTATATTTTCTTTTTGAATTAAATATACATAAAACAAAGAACTATAAAAGACAAAAACACAAATGAAAACATAACATAAATGCAAAAAATCTACATAACTTGTATCACTCTATGTAAAAGTAATTCACATTTCATCCTAGTTTTCATTGAAATCATAATTATAATTAAAAAAAATGTGCCTACCACTATGAAAAATCTACAAAATATCGCCTTAAGGATATTATTACAAAATAGAACGTAAGAAAACGAGTGTGGAACCTAAGAAAATAAAACAATGAGACATTCTATTCTCTCCTGTGGTCGAACAGATTCAGTAAAAAACGGGCCTACAAAAGTTCCATTTATACAATGTAAAATTACTTTTAAAGTATATCTTGCATTTTCTTTTTAATTTAATATTTTGTTTACAATTAAGATTTAGTATCACTAAAAACTACCGTTTTCCTCTGAAGAAACCACGATTTGTGTGTATGTGTGTTTTCTTTTTTTTGAATTAAATTATCTTTTTAGCTTTGCCTAAAATTTTTTGTTTTTCATTTGCAATAAAATCATTTGTTTAAATTGTTTGCTTCTATTTTTTTTCATGGCTTTCCTTCCTTTTCACATCTATTCTCTTCATTTCCTTCTTTCTGCAATTGTTTTTACTAACATAATTCTTTCGTGTTATCACCACTACTGCAGGGGTGCTTTCGTCCAAAATAAATGAATCTTAACAAAGGTAAACAACGTTTGTTTTTGGATGTTCAGAACAATTGGTCAAGTTTAGTATTTTTACATTATTTTATAATTTCAGGATAAGTGAGAATGGGTAACTAAGTGATCAACAAAATTCGATAGTAGAGAAGATAACGGTTTAAGAGACTCCTCAAAATAATGTCTCGCGTAAACTTTTAATTTTGATTCACGAGCTTCATATAGTTTTTCTGAATCAAATCTTGTGGGCATTTAATATCCAACTCTAATAATAAATACAAAAAAAAAAAAATACTTATGGGCCTATAACTGATAACCCTATTTTATTGAAATCTTAATTCTCGCTGCGGAGTATTGCATAAAATTTACTAATTTTATCCCCATTTTTTTAAAAGAAAACATTATCAAATTCCTTTATTTTTCCATATGATTGCAAAACTTAATATTAGAACCACTGTTTGGTGTGGTAAAAGGAAGTTTCAGTTGTAAAATATTCATTATATTGTTTTCAAGTATAATTAAGCTTAGAAGTCAATCAAAACTAATTTACTAATTTCCACAGTAAATAGATTAGAAAGTTGCAACGTATTTCTCAGAAAGAAATCAAGTTTGAATTTGTTCATCTTAGTTCTGATATAAAAGACAAGGTATTTATTTATCTTGAAATAAAACTACGTGGATACGAAGTATACTGATTTTCAAATTTACCAAATGATGCTTGGTATTTTTGCACTTAACCCAATTAAGGCTCAAACTTCTGTTTTGATCTTGCGTCTATATATTGAGTTGACAAGATAACTTCCTAATCTTGATCAATATCGCTCAAACTTTTGTTTAGACTACTACTTTGATTGGAAAACTTTATAATACATATAAAAATGTTCGATAAATGAAAGATTATAGGTCTGTCTGGTAACTATAAAGTTTTTACTCGCGGGTAAAATTTTTACCTGAAAGTGTCTGTTAACCTCACAGAGGGGAAAAAGTGAGCTCTTGACAGCACTCTTACAAAATTTTACCAGATTTTACCCACGCTGCGGAGACCGAGTAAATTTGGGTAAAATCACCAATTGCTTGTCACTGTGTAATCTGTCATTTGTGTGTTTCAATTTTGCGTTGCGATTCAGATAGAAGAAGAAGTTATTAAAAAAAAATTTTAAATAAATAAAAAACATATTTCAAAATATTCGAAAATATTAAATAAATCCATAAATTTTCCCTCTAACATCTTGATCACGTTTGACAATTTACATACACAAGTAAGATTTACCCAATTTTTACTTGAAATCGTCTGGTAACTTTTGATGTTTATCCCCACTACCATATGAAACTTTTTACCAGATTTTTACTCAAGAAATGTTTACCCAAAAATTACCAGACAGACCTTTTAACTATTGTTGTTAGGGTGATGCTTAACCCGCCAAAATATATTGAGTTGAACATGTATAGCAATTGGGTAAAAATCTTTATTTTCGAATATTTGTATTTCGAATTCAGAAGAAATGCAACGTTATTATGTTTCGAAACTATTGGAATTTCTCTTTTTTTTCACAGAGTTGTATTTAAATGTTTTAACCATCCAATTGTATCTTCAAACATAGACTTTGCTTTAAGTTCCGTATTATGTAAGACGATATAAGTTATACATACATTATTCGAGGTAGGCCAGTTTTTAAGTCCAAATTGGAGAGTTCTTAAGGTGATGTTAGCTGTGTTTTTTTCACCTATCTGGATCAGGCAAATTTTGCATAAAATAGAAATTTAAAAGCGATTACTTACAGCTAGAATCTTGGATTACCCAACAAATTTATCAAATTGCCATGTTTCGCACATAGAAACTGATAAAGTTCGAATCTGAAAATTTTTAGTTCAAGTTTTGACGATTTGCATGGGTGTGAGTCATAGCAGTTTGATGGTTTTTATGAGAAATCTAAAATAATAGCTATAAATAGTCGCTTTTAAATTCCAATTTTACACAAAATTCGTCTGATCCAAATCTTGAGTCGGATAGGTGAAAAAAAAACACAGCTGTTATATATGTAAATATTTCGCTCACCGTTTAATCGTCTCTTGCTATAGATAAATCTGAACTTGAACGTTCACTTTTGTTCCACAATGGTTCGATCAGTTCCATTTATGTGAAAAAATTACAAAAATTAAAAATGAGCAATATTTGTCATGTTTGGCTTCTAAATTACATGGAAATCTCGGCTGATTACACGCGTTTGGTAAATAGAATTTCCAAATTAAAAACGAAACTTACAATAGTATTGTAACTAAGAATTCAAAAGATTGTTATCACGTAATACTCTTGATAGCTAATATGCCAAAAACTTTCTAAACTTCAGAAAACGGTTTTAATCAATCTGTTTTATTGACTAGTGCGTTAGGAACCCCTTTTTATACTATATAATAGATATGTAGGTTCTCTAATTTCACATATAATCCAATATCTTAACTTTTGGGAATATCAGTTGCTGCAGCCGTAAGCGAAAAAAAAATTGATTGTGACACTATTATTCACATTATCCGAATTTTAACTTTAACCTTTATTTTCCAAGAATTTCTTTCTCAACTATTTTTATCCCTTCCTCCTTCCTCTCCAACGTATGGCACATATATAGGCGACTAGACCAACGCGAAAATAGTGTTGGACAAACGTATTTTATAGGTTCGAGTACGGCTACACACCTACGACAATAAAAACCAGATCAATTCAAATTGGTATTCTGATTGTAAGACTTGGACTATTTTAAAGAATTCAGTTTCTTTTGACCTCCACGCAATTCAGCTTAACCAGAGTAATTGCTGAATTGCATAATCAGCCGCAGAAATTGTATTCTAGAAAACAACCTGTATTATAATTTTATTCAAAATGTTGTCTTTATTAATTTAATACCAATCTGAGCATTCGGCCGTTAATCTTTACATAAACAAAAGTATATTTGCAAATGAAAGGATAAAGTAGATAAACCAGGCTGTTGGAGTTATAAAATAAAGGTTTAGACAAGATAGTTCTATAAAACATGATATTTCTGTTTGATATTTTCATATATATATATATATAAAAAAAATAACAATAAAACTGAGAAGTATGTAAATACAAAACGAAAAAGATAATTTGAAAAATGTTTTCGCTAAGGCCCCATTCTCACTGTTCCTGCACAAACAGAAAATCAACCTGCATCGAAGCGTTTGTCCTATCTCTCTCCTGCTTACTATACAATCGTACACAAACACTTAAACGAGTTCAAAAATAGGTTTATATATAAAAAGTGAATTTAAGGCTACAATATACTTCGTAATATATATATATATATATGCATATATATATATATATATATAAAATCTTTCTCAACTAAAACATATAAAAATAAACAAGAGACAAACTTAAGAGTTACTATAAAAGCTGTGTAGAGTTTAAAGTCCTGGCGACTCGCCGGCGTTCACAGTCACACTTGACCTTTTGAGACCCTCTCTCAAGAGACCCTAAGACGGTTGCTGCTGCTCGGGCGACCAACGCACGGTTCTATTTAATTGCTAAACGTAGTAAAAATGATTTCAACTGGACGTAGAATACATGAGGTGCCCCACACTCTGACCGAAAGAAGGACGATAGAAGTGAGGTGGTTGTGAGGAGCCGGGTCCAAATCAGGGACCCCGAGGTGATTTTCTTCACTTAAAAATTGTTCGAGCTTTTTATCAAAGAGATCCGAAAATTGAATGCGTTATATGTCACTGCGCAACGACTGTAGTTGGATTTTGTTGCGTGCCGCCCGCGGGGGCCGTGCTGGATACGGTAACAACAGCGCCCGCCCCGACAGGGGTTCCAGCGCCTGCCGCCACAGGCGTCCCGCCGCCTGTTTGGGCATGGGCCTGCTGAGCCGGCTGCTGCGGTTGCGTCTGTTGTTGTTGCTGTTGAGGCTGTTGCTGCTGCTGTTGTTGTTGCTGTTGCTGTTGCTGCTGTGCCCCGAAGGCCTGATTAAAGGGTGGTCCATAACATTGTGGAAAATAGAGCTCATGCTTAACGACTGGTCCCATCCGCGGAATTATGTTCGCCTTGTTGTCCATCGACGTCAGAAACTGGGCGGCCGCGGCCGCGTTTTTCGCCTCGTTCGTCATGTGGTTCAGGTGACGGCGAGATTTCGATGAATGCGGATTCATGTGGTTGTCTATGTGCTTTTTCACCTCCGGCTCTGTCGCAAACCGCCGCCTGCAATTTGGCATAGGACAGCAGAAAGGTCGATCGCCCTTGGGAAGAGACAAAATTACATTAGTTTATCTTATTTTAACAGTAACCCTTGTATACAAGCTATATGCTATACAAGCATTACGTACTGTAGAAACCTAGGGTAAAAATCCTTATTTCCGATTTTATTGTACAAACACCTGCAGTCAAAAAAAAATAGCACTGAAACACTTATATATGCTTGTGATTGACAAATGTCCACTTCAGATTTCTACAATTGAATCATATTGATTCAATATTTTAAAAATTTAAATATACTTTGTAAAGAAATATTAGAATATGGCTGTTAAAAAAAAATAGAACTCGTGGGAAATTTAAATATTTTATTTACATAAAATCCAGAAAATATGTTCGTCAAATTAAACTCCCGGTCAGAAAATAATATATAAATATGTTTTTGTTTTATATAAAACAAGTTCTTAAAAAAAGAAAATTACATTAAGGTTAATTTAAAAAAAATAGTGAACGCGAAAGAGAAAAAGTAGACCAATTTAATTCTGCTGGCCCGGTTATCCCTATTCTTGAGCTTAGTCCGTCTGATCATTTTATTTGAATAATTAAAGGTTTTTATAATTTCGGTGTACGTGTTTCCTTATCAGTTTCCTAATATAATTCTTTTAAGGGGGGGGTAAGGGTTTCAGCGTGAAAAAAACACTTTTCTTTCCGATTTTTTTTTAGAAATATGGATTGAGCAAAGTTATTGAAACCTTTTGTACATTATTAAGTATGATGTCGATAATACTCAGTAATTTTTTTATGCGAAAATATCGACAAACAAGCCGGTAACGGAGCTTTTCCAAGAACGTCTTTGGAAATAGACGATTTGCGGTGTACACTGTATCTCAGCTGGAAATTATCCGAAATTTAAAACCTTTAAAATTTAGTCAGAGTATCATTCAATCCTCCCCCCTACGTTCTCTGATTATTATTTTTTTCATTTATAAATTTTTGGTGGTCATTTAAAGTAAAAACTGCTATTTTTTACGAAAACTTTCGTCATTTTGTAAGTGGAAACCCCCCTTAATGTAAAAAAAAAATTTAAAACTCAACGTAGGGGGGAGGTATTTTATATATAGAAAGTGTGTACCAAGTTTGAAATGAATCAGTAATGTAGTTTTTAAATCGCAGTGTACACGGACTTTTAAAAAGTGGTTTTGAAAAAGTTCAGTCACCGGCTTGTCTGTCGATATTTTCGCATAAAAAAATTACCGAGTATTGCTGAAATCATACTTAATAATATACAAAAGATTTCAATAAATTTGCTCAAACCATATTTCTAAAAAAAAATCGCAAAAAAAGTGTTTCTTTTTCATGCTGAAAACCTTACCCCCCCCTTAATAATTGCTCGTTTTTTTCCCATGTACAATGCTTTCCACATCCCATATTCACTTCACTTCGACTAAAATATAAATTTAATATTGTCATGCCATAAATATGTTAATTTAAGTTTTTTTTATAATTATTTTTATATCAATTTGAATAATGTTTTTTTTCAATGAAAACTTCCAACAGTGCTATTTTTGTGACTGCGCTAAATTCCAATTGTTTTAAAAAGGCTACAAAACTTAAAAGTAATGGTGATCGAATTGATCGAGTTTCGAACGAGAATTTTGAGAGAATGACTTACCGAACGGTATTTTAAAATGACGGGCAAGAAAAGTGTCCATGCAAAAACAAAATCGTAAAAAGCAATTAGAGTACTTTAATAGTACTATTTTCTTGACCGCAATTTCACATAACGAACTCTTCTTTCCGCCCAATTGAAAATCTAACTTGACTTGTAATTTGATATTATATTTGAAATCAGCGACCCTATAAACCCCTAGGAACTAATTTGTGTTGACCCACTATTGCCTTTAGCATGTTGACTACCCAATTTTTCTTAGCCACTTATTGAGCAATTGCGACTTTTGACTTGTTAAATGGTAAATGGTTTTCAAATTATATATGTGATATTCTTCAGGTAGCTTTTGTTCTACCAAAAACCAAATATTCCTATTTTACAAAAATGTCGCTATATTAAACGAAGCTTCACACGAATGAAGGTCTTTGTCTTTAAAGTTCTAGTTAAGTAAGAAGTCGACTTGAAAACCAAACAGACGTTGATGATTACTCAGTTGGTGTTTATCGTATAATTATAATTTTATTGCTATAGAGCTATTGATTTTAGTCCATTAAATTTCCTTCCATTTAACTCACAACATTTTATAACAAGCAATTTTACGATAAACATAAAATGTTTTAACAAGTGTCTTAAAAATCGAATTTTTTATTTTGAAAATATGTATATGAATTTATAAACGAAGTTAGCTGTTGGTAATTGATGCAAAGACAATATAAGGATTAGATTTAGATAGGTTTTTGATCCCGCATTCGTGGAGACGCTTGACTAGAGCAAAACTAGGCTGGTTGTTGTTAACTCTAACTTAGTTTCTTTTGTACAACAAATCCTTGAATTTATATATATATTCATTAAAACAAAAATATAAAATTTATTTTTGAACCGTGAATCGTGTGTCGTGATTTATTTTTTTCTCTGAATTTTAACAAAGTAATCAGATTCTAGCAATTAAAGTTCCATTTCCGAAACTAATTCTTTAAAAGTCATTCAAATTGCGCAGAAGCTATAAATTTAGAAGAATTCTCATAAAACATTAAAATGTGCATGCTGTTAGCTCTCTTTCTATGAGTATAAAAATATCTATTTTACTGGTTAAATTTAGCAAAAATCTTCGCTTAAGCGTTTTAAACTTTACAACTACCTGGTGAGTTCTCGTGTGTTGGTCCAAAATGGCTTTTTGCCTGAAATCCTTCCCGCATTGGGCGCATTTGTAAGGTTTTTCTCCTGTGTGTATTCGAATATGCTGGAAAAAGTGAAAGAACGCAAAGGTTACTCCGGGTGATTTCGAAAAGCCTTAAGCCGTGTCTCACCTGATTAAGTATGGTCCTCTGCCTGAAGAATCTCGGACAATACAGGCACCCGTAAGGTTTCTCGTTCGTGTGTATCCGCAGATGCTGCGTGAGATGAGACTGCTGCCGGAAGCGCTTCCCGCACTCGGGGCACGGATACGGCCGCGACTCGATGTGGATGCACCCGTGCTGCAGCAGCGTGCTCTTCTGCTTGAACTCCTTCTCGCAGATCGGACACCGCACGTACAGAGGCATTCCGGCCGACCGGCCGTGCTGTATCACGTCTGGCAGCATGCTCTTCTGGCCGCCGCCGCCGCCCCCTCCGCCTTGTTGTTTTATGTATTGCAGGGAGCCCAAATTTGAACCGAATACCGAATGATTAATACCTTTCCCGTCCTTGAAGTAGGCCTGATACTGGAGCCCTCCGTTCCCGTCCGGTGAGAAGCAGGCCCTGGACTCGGGCGTGCCCTGTGATGCGTCGTCTGGGTAGCCGCCAATCTCGTTTTTCGTTTCAGTCTCATCACCTGGAAAGGGTACGTCTTGGGGCCACAGAGTTGGTGTTGGTCCATTTTTGAAAATGAGATGCGGTGAGACATCTGTGAAATGGAAAATGCAGAAAGTTAATTCAGGACTACTCTTCGAACCATAAAGCAGTTTCTTCAAAAGAGGATAAGTATTTTATTTTTCTATTAATGAAAGTGTAAGATGAACGAGTTCAAAGTATCTACATTGGTCTCTTCATTTTCTTTATTGAGATCGATATTTCGATAGTCCTCTTTTCTGTTTCATGTTTGATTTTCTTTACAGAAATCATGGCGAGTTTGACGACGTTACTCAGGGGATAAAATTTGTTTTTAAAGCAAAAATCATTGCCAAAAGGTTTTGGACCCTAATTGTTTACATATTAGATATTGTACGGTTTCACAATTTTTCCTACCTTGTACCGAATTAAATCCCAGGTTACCTACTTCCATAATTTAAAAATCAACGTTTTCTTGAATATGATTATTTTATCCTTAACAATTTGTGTGTTTTGTCCTCTCTTTAACCAACAGAGTCGTGATAAGATATTAGTAAAAAATATACTCTTCTATCCCAATCCAAATTTCTAAATGAAATTGTTTTTGAACAAATTTTAGAGCACACCCTACTTTAGACGAAGCTATAAATTTCATTAAACATAAATTCATTAAACATAAATAAGCATTACTTCAAAAAAGGCAGCCGTAGAGGTTTCTCTAAGAGAAAAACAAAAAAACTTCTCCTCATTCCGATAAATATTAATGTACTACTTCTTTTCCTCATATTATTAACTTTATAATGTGACAATTTATAGGTCAAAGCTTAAAATTTTATTTTGATTAGAGTTTTAGTCCATTAATTTGAGCGGCTGATAAATTGAAGTTTTTCTTTTGTTTTCTTGTATTTCATTTTAATCATTTTTAGCATAATTTCTTCCTACGTTATTTTTGGTAGTTATGTAAAATTAATCTAAAACAAACGTTACGTAAACGTAAAAGAAATTAGCTAAACTGTTTTTTTGGGTACGAGTGTGTCCTAAGAACATGATCGATTCTTTGTATTATGTTCGGGCCTTTGTCTTGTATTTTATTCAAAGTAGCGCAGGTAATTGATATCGTAAAATAATATCATAAGTTTGCACAATGTTTAATAATTTTGTTAGCTCTGTCTATTCTACAAATGGTGGCATAAAAACAAAAGTGAACATGATGGTAATTTTACGAAATAGTTTTAACACTTGCAACTCCCGACCTCCCTTTACAAAAAAAAAGGTACCGTCTGGACCTTGACACGGTCATTGAGAATTCCGATTCACGTTACGTTTTTGAGAAATATAGAGTTAAAAAGTGAAAAATATCCGTAATGTACCCATTTTTGGAAATTGTTTAAAAAAATAACTAAATGCCCTAATAGCTCGAAACGTTAGACATATGAAAGCTTGAATCCTAAATTTTAGCTTTAAAATATCGATGATTTATGCCCCCAAAGAAACCTTGACAACGATTTTAGTTAGCTGATATTTTCTGACTATAGCATAGACTTTAAACTTTCTTTAAAGCTACGGTCCAAACGCCTACGACATCCGGTTATTTTTGAAAAAAAATTTACAAAAGTTATTAAAATACGGATTTTTGGAATTTTTAACCCTATTTTTTTTTAAATCAAAGAATCTTAATAATAAAAGGTTAACAATGTAAAAACTTTTAAACTAGTATAATAAATCAAGTTTGCAATAAGTAGCTATGTAAAATCGAAACCGTGCAAATCGAGGGATAGGTATAAAAAAACCACAATTGCCTAATATCAGTAGCTGAATATTAAATGATACTACACAGAATTATTTTTTCAAATACATTGTAAATAAAATTATAACCTCCAAGTTTATCAAATCAAAACTAACAGTCTTAAAACCATTAATAAGTAGATGTTTCATTCGAATCATTTAAAAATGAGTTAACATATAAATTTGTTGTCTACATTGTCTCTTGCGCCACGATTAAAAAAAAATAAACAGTTCTACTAGTTCTAGTACAAAACCTTTGACTGCTTTCTTTTCTTCGTAACTCAGTATTTATTGAAAATTATTATAACAATAAATAGGTCAAGAGGTCACTCCAAATAACGTAGGAATAGTTCATCTACCTTTTTTGAAAAGTGGCATTAATTCCTCCGTAGTAGTAATTATTTAATCTTTGAATTTTCTACGGGAAAAAATATCTTAAAAATAGTTTCCAAAATCCTGAGAGTTCCTACGTTTCTACAAATAGTGAAACAGAACTCTTACGACATTTGTAGACACTTTGAACGATAAACGCGAAAAATTTTGCATAGCTGGGATCAAAAATTTTCGAAAAATATTTTAGTGATAACAAATTTTGGCCAAAATCGTGTTTCACATTTTTCAGGAAATTTCGAACAAAAAAATTTTGAATTTTGAATTTTGAAAATTAAATTTTTTTTGAAAAATTTTCCGAATTTTTTTCATTTTTGATTGTTTTTTTTTCAATAACTGTCGCTCGCCTTGGTGGGTGCGCACATGTTGATTGAGGATGGCCTTCTGGCGAAAGTGCTTGCCGCACTCTGGGCATGCGTAGGGCTTCTCACCCGAATGGATGCGTATGTGCTGGTTCAGAATCGCCCTCTGTCGAAAGCTGCGCGGGCAATAGGCGCACGAGAATGGTTTCTCGTTCGCGTGGATGCGTAAATGCTGCGTCAGGTGCGACTGCTGCCGGAACCGCTTGCCGCACTCGGGGCAGGGGTACGGCCGCGAGTCGGTGTGGATGCGCTCGTGCTGCAGGAGGGTGCTCTTCTGCTTAAAGTCCTTGCCGCACGTTAAGCACTTGAAGAGCCGCATGTCATTCTGAGACTTTGTCTTGTGCGAGCTGGGCGAGGGGGTCGCTGCCGCCTGGTGCATCCCGTGGCCGGGCAGCAGGTCTGGCATCGCGTAGGTCTCGAGGCCGCCGGACTGGTCCATCGACCCCGTCATGCCGGGCAACACTGGCTTGTTCAGGTAGTGCAGCGGGGGGAAGCCAGGCGGCGCTAGCATCGTCCCCTGGGGCCCTGGGTGCCGGGGTGCATAGTACCCCAGCTCAGTCTGGGGCGGGTCAAAGCAGGGCCCGTTCGACTGAGGGTTGCCATTATTCGACTGGTTCTGCTGCTGCTGCTGCTGACTGGCTGACTGGGGGTCGCTAACGGACATTTCGATATTCCTCTGCTGCGGATCATTCGAACTTTGGTTTGGGTTTTGCTGCTGCTGACCGGCTTGATTCTGCTGCTGCTGACTCGCCTGCACGGACTGCTGCTGCTGCTGTTGCAGTGCGACCTGGAAGCACATACATTTCAATTATAAGGATAACTTTAAACTTTTTTAAGTACCCCCAATAAAAATGCATAGTCACAAACAAGATAAATTATATTGGGTTAAATCAGCATATTCACAACAAAATTAACCTTAATCGAACAATTTTAAGAAACTTTCAAAATGACGACGTTACGAAATTTAAAGTTACAGAGAAACATTCATACTGTAGAAAGAAAATCTATAAGTTTTTATTGTTTTTATTTTGTACCCCTATCTACCCGCGCAGGCGCGACTGGTGCATTATTTCAACCGAAATTTCTTTTCAAAATCCGGACTGTTTTGGCAGCAATGCATTCACTTTGGAAATAGGTTTTTAACTCGATAACTAAGCTTAAACTGGTCATAACACTTTTCGAAGGTGCGTATGCCAATCGAGTCGAGTGAAATCAAATTTCATAATAAGATATTAAATTTTCTTTGATAGCTTAAAAACTCTCCAATGAAAAAAGTTAATTTTAATTTAAAAATAATCGGGTCAATCGGACCCGGATAAGTGCATATCGGTTTTATATGAAACTAACTGTGCAATTACGAATAATATATTTAAAATTTGCATTCAGTAGAGGAGAAGGTGGTAATATGGCCCCCGTAGGTAAAGTGGCCTCCCAGCCCAATTTATAATTGCGGAGGTTTTACTTGCGTGTTAGACATCGTATTAAATCAAATAGTTATCAAAAAGGATTTCAAAAGTAGCCAGACTACTACTGTCGCCAAGTATTGACATTTATTTCATTTTTGTGAATGTGCTGCAATAAGAAATTTTTTTCCTGCCGAGAGGTCATGTTGCAAAATATTGTAAAAGCGTGAGACAAATAAACTGTGGCAATTATTCGATAGTGCATCAACTCCTCTTTCAATATTTTCAAGGTAAAAAGATCATACTTTAACCCTTTATAGCCCAAGATCATAAAACATTAAAATTATGTTAAAAATTGACAGGTTTAGGGAAATAAAAAATACATATTTCTCAGAAATTAAAAAAATATGTATTATTAATAATTTATTTCACATTTAAGGGAGTGTAACATTACTGTAAAATTGAGTTAAACGTAAACAAAAAAAACTAATTTGGTATGGAAGGAACATATTCATTCACTTATCTATAGGTTTCCAAGAAAATAACACAATTTTACACACTTTTTGTATTTTTTTTGTAAAATTTAAAATTTGCTCGAATTTCAACTTGTCACCTTCAATTACGGGCGAAATTCTAATCGATTAACTGTTAACAGTTTACGCTGTCTATGATGATTTCCGTGGATACTACATTGTTCAATAATATGTGACAGCAAAGTGGCGCCGATTTGTATGAACTAAATACATTTGGTGCGTATTCTGGCGGGATTTTTGAGGTTTGTTACAGAAATGTCACATGGGGCTATAAAGGGTTAACTAATAACTTATTCCTGATTTGTTATTGAAACTAAGCTCATAGGTCTAATTTGGCCCCCTGTTGTTGTATGTATTATGGCCCCGGGGGCCATATTGAGTGTATGCACGAGAACAGTTATTAACTAGTGTATTTGATACTACTAGATGCCTCGAATGAATATTTCTCCCAAAATACAAAAAAAGAGGAAGACTTGGATGCAGATCTAATGAATGGCCAGTCGAAGCAGTACGAAATAAAACTATGTGCTATAAGAAGGCTTTCAGACATTTGTCAGTACCAAGAGCGACATTGACGAGGCTGGTCAAAGATGCAGAGGAATCACTAGATTAGTGCAGAAACCACTAGGTAGAAAATGTATACTACAATCTCATTTAGAAGAGAATTTGGTTGATTACCTTTTGCTAATGGGAAGTAAATACTATGGTCTGAAACGTATGGACCTAAGAAGAATGGCTTATCAGTTAGCCACGAAAAATAACATCCCAAACATATTTAGAAATGGTGGTTGATCATGGTTATGGTTAGATCATTTTCTAAACAGGCACAAAAATCGATTGGCTCTCAGAAAACCAATGGGAATTTTGTATGCTCGGTATTTTTTTGTCCTTTTATACATTTATTATGGGGGGCCATATTACCCACACAATTTTATATCACTGCATTTTTGCATTATTTTCAAAAATAAATTTGTTTCTGAAAGCTGTGGTTTTATTTACATTTCCGACCTTAATTACTTTGATTAAATGTTTGCATGATATTTTGGCATAAAGTTATTGTTAAAGTTATGGTCTAATATTTTTTTATTACTTAAAAACAAAGTAGGGGCTATATTACCACCCTTTCCTATATAAGTCTACTTATCTTATAAGCGATTTCGACCTTAGAATATACAGTGTTTCGTAACTAAGTATGACATACAAATTTAATTGAAGCTTACCATACTTTCCGATTTTCCAATTCTCGATTGGATATTTTTAGCAATTATGGAATTTTCAGAAAGATTTTGCTAATCTAAATGAAAGAATAGAGACTAAATACAAGCATAAATTATTTGTATTACTTTATTTTAAAACTTCAAATAGTTGGCACTATACCTTAAAAGCTTATAACCCGATTTCGACAATCAAAACACATTGATTATTTATCATTTAAACTAGGATTGTAAAAATTATTCTTAAATTTTAATTTTTTCTATCAGTAGCAACTAGTTATTGTGTTGTGTCGGGGGAGTCATACACCTCATACCACACCACCGATTAAATGATACATTTTAGAGATTTGTGTTCTCACAAACATTGCTTATAATAGAACATTTTATAAAATCAAATGGTATTTATTAGAGCATAAGAACTCCTGTACAAAGGTCAAAGCCTGCATATAAAATTTCCCAATATTACATATTATCGCACAATCCTTAGAAACTGACCTTCAGTAAAATCAAATAAATCGATTGATTCATTCCACTAGGCGACAACTTGACTTAGATATATGTGAAATATCACTTTCCTGTAGGATTTTCGAAGCATCGCCCGAAAATAAGTTTTTTTATGAACGTGCGCTAATTCTGATCTTTATTCATACTGTGTACAATAAATTCATTTATGAAAAGAGTGAATTTCACAATATAAGTATTTCGGAAAAAAAGCTCTCTGTTCCTACATAGCTTCCCCACTATTTTCGTACATTGGATTTGCACGTAATTCTGATCTGATCGCACGTCGCGATTTAAATTTCGGGTAACTCTATCTAGTGAAATAAATAACACTTCCGGTGTTCCACAGGGTAGCCGTCTTGGACCTCTTCTTTCCATAATATCGAAGAAAATATAAACATAAAGAACTTTCATCTCGTACAAAACGGTCGGCGCAAGGGGGTTTGTAAAGGGGAAATCTTTACTGAGCTCAATATTGTGCTTCTGCAGACTGAGATAGTGCGATTGCTGAGAAATGCATAAGAGGGAATAAAAATGCCCCGAAACGAGTCGAAGGACAAAGCGACAAGGGAGCTATTTATGTTCTAACTACTGTGAACCATTTTTCTGTGCGCATACCGCCTGCGTTCACGTAATGTTAAACCTCAGTGTGTTTGCTAAAATTTAGAGAACTCAAAGAGAGCCAAGAATTTGAATAGCTGAAAAGCAAACGAACAGCTCGTAACACACGACTGGGGTTCTATGGGGTCTGCTCACGATATCCTGAATACTGAGTTCTATCTCTAACGTTCTGGTATAAATTTCGTATGTGCCTTGCAAGCTAAGGGTTCTATGATTATAGTGCTCTTGGGAGGTCTAAGAAAGCTAACGTCCTTTTTACGGACGAACCCCCAATTGTTTTGCACTCAACTCCGAACAGGCGGATTAGAATAAGTGATCCAAGCAGTATTGAAGCAGTGCCAAAGTCGAAATTTTACCTCAAGATAATGGTTGCAGGAGGAATCAACCCACATGAAAAATCGAGACTTTATGTCGAGGAAAACACAAGCATCGATGGATCACCATTTTACGTAATTACGCAGAATGTCAGGACGACAGTTTCCAAGTAAAAATGTGATCATTTTTATACAGGATGGAATAAGAGCGTACACGGCAAAGGCAATGCTGACACTGACAAAATCGATATTTTCAACCAATCATCTCGGCCTAGACCAGGAGTCCGCAACCTTTCTGGAGTTAAGAGCAATTTTTTCCCCGATGTTGTGAATTATTTTTTTTAAAGAGCCAAATATAAGTATATACATCAGTAATATTAGAAAAAATATATTAATATAACGGTTATCTGCTGTGAAACTGTGAAACATGTATTTATTGTGAAACAAAAACATGTTATTTTACGTAGTAGCAGAACATATAATTCTATGTATTATGGTAGGGAGGGGGAAGGGGGGGGGGGGGGGGGGGGGCGCGGTTTCTAGGGTTAATTCGCTTCATTTTAAGCATATTTTTTATAATTTTTCCTGAGCATATGGTAATTTGAATTTATTTCAAAATTGTACACAGAATAAATCATCATTCAATTAAATTTTTAGGCTAAAATATTAATAAATAAACCATTGAGAGCAAATCTTCGGATACTCTTAACAAATGGCAGTTTGTGGTGGACATCAGAACTCATTACTGGATTATCTTAAATAAAAAAACCGAAAATATTTGGTTAGTTTATGACTTTCTCGAGGTAATGCGTTTTTTTTTTTTTTTTTGTAAGATTTTTCAATTTTTGCCATAATTTTGATGTAAAAAAAAACGAATTTAAAGAAAAAAAAAACCGGTAAAAATTAGCCTATTTTCCATAATAAAAATAATTATAATGCACAAAAAAAAAATTATCTCGACGTCACTACCTCATATTTTATGTACTTAAAGAGTGTGTCAGAACATATTATATTTGAAGAGGATCGGTCAAGTAGATTTTGAGTTACAGTGTCTACCGACTTTGAACATGCTAAGTGGGAGATAAACGCGTTTAAAGTCTAAACACTGAATTTATAAGGAAGGCACAGGAATAGCTCGAAGTCGGATCGGAGGGGCGGGGACTTACAATGTTAGTTTTACTTTAATCGACTTCAAATTTTAACACAATAATCTTGAGATGTTGTACATTGATATGAGAAAATTTTAAAAAATCCGAAGAATGTCAAGATACCAAATGCATATCTTTTCACTTGATCATAAAAATCAGGCAGACAGTTCCATATTTCAAATATAATAATAAAATCCTTCCTACATTTTGAAAGATTTTTCCAATGGTGTCTGACAGCCAATTTTCCTTTCTCTCTAGCTAAGTTTTCTAGTTCTGACTGGAAATTTATTAACTTTTCTGTCCATTGATCTTTGTTTTTCAAATCTACCAACTGTAACTCAAATTGAGCTCTATCAATGGTTGGGAACGGTGTAAAATCCAACTCGCACACCTTCGCCACTAGTTGCTTTGTTAAAAAAGATAGAGTCGGTTTTTCAGATCTAAAATCTTTAAAACGAATTTGTACAATAGCTGTGGCAAAAATGCACTGTTAATATTACAACTTGAATTGTTTTTGTAAACCCTTAAAGTTTCAAATAGTAAGTGTCCATTATCCATGTCTTGAACAAATAATGTTAACTGTTGTACAAACGAAAGTATCACTTCTAAAAGAGTGTACGTAATATTACCTCTCCCTTGTAAATTTTTATTCGAGTTGTTTAAATGTGATGTCATATCAACGGAAAAATAAAAATTTTGCAGCCACATCATTACTTAACTCAGGATATTCCTTATATCCTTTTTGAAGTAGGAATATCTTGATATGTTCAAAACACGAGTGGTTCCCAGTGTCGCGTCGGTGGGAGTGGAGATCAAGGTAAGCTAAAGCTAGGTTTACATGAATGCGATCTGCCGCGTATTTTGTTGTGTGCTCGGGATTATTAACATTCGACAATGGCACTATTGCAGCTAATTTTTCAGTACTATTATAGTACTCAAGAGCCACAAGTATGATTCTACTGTATGATTCGCAAGTTGCCGACCCCTGGCCTAGACGCTCTCCTGACCTTAACCCAATCGAACACGTTCAACTTCAACAGAGTGTATTTAGACAGCCGAAGGATAGACGGCAATTAATTACAAGATTACAGCAAGAATGGCACTGCTGCACTAAGCAAGAACTAAAGAATTTGTGTGATAGTTTTGGACAACGTATAGATAGTAATAGTATACATACACATTATTCGTTATAAGAATAAGAATCTGTTTTATTTTACATTCCAAATTATGTTTGTTGGTTTGTTTTTTATTAAGTGTGTCGAAACTTTTGAGCCACCTTGTACTTTCTTTGATAATATTCAATCAATGAGCATCCTATATTATGCTGATGTTGCCAAGTTTTCCAACTTGTGTCTAATTAATGGGACTGCAAAGTCTAAAATTTTCACTTAGACAATAAATGGTGTTCTATCAACTACAACTACAACTCATAATAGGTAAGTGCACTTTTAGGTCTTTTTCACGGAAAGAATCCGTCTGGATTTCATACACTACTTAGAGAGATGCTCACTTATCCGTCTTGATAAAACGAAAGACTTTGAAGTCTTATTTAATTCTATAATATCTTTCGATGACCATATTGACGCTATTGTTACTAAAGCTAAAGCAACTTTGATGGTCCAAAGAGTTCAACAATCCACACATATCAAAATTGCTTCATTGCTCTTTTATTCGGCCCATACTTGAGTATGTTAGCCCTGCCTGGTGTCCCTATTACGCGGTATACATCAACTGCATTGAAGGCGTTCAGCGGAGATTCATTCGCTTTGGAGGATCCGATTATTCTCCCGCCGTACGCTGACAGGCTTAAATCCCTCTCTCTATTTCTTTCTTTCCGTCGAGGAGAGAGGGATCAGCTCCAAAACTCTTTTCACGCATGAATGCATATAAGGAGTGATAAATTCTCCAGAGCTACTTGGCACTTTTAATCTATCATTTCCTGCTCGTTCCTTGAGGGACTACAACTTTTTCAGAGTTCCTCAGTACAGGACCAGTTATGGTATGCATGAAGAGATTTCTTCGATGTTCCACCTCTTTAATGGCCAGATGGACTTATTGATTTTAGTTTCTTTAAACGCCAGATAAAAAGTCAGCTTAGTTAAGGTCAATTTTCTTCCGTATTTATGTAGTAATCAGTTGTATTGATGAAGGTGAATAAATTAAAAGGTTTAAATTCTTATTGGAGGGCCTCAATAACTCGGTTGGTAGCGCGAGCCAACATTATGCCAGAGATTGTGGGTTCAATCCGCACTGAAAACCCTGTTCACAAAAAGTGGCATCACAATAGGGCTGAAATGGCCTAAGTGTGTTTTCCGGCAGTCAAATCAATAGAACAACAACAAGCTTTTATTTACGAAATGTTGAATGATCCTATGACAACCCCTTATTTTTTTTAAATTATTATGTAAAAAAAAGGCCGAAATACAGTCTTTTATATATTTCGACCGTATTTTTCTCAAAAATGTGACTTTGACGGATAAAAACCTTTAGAAATGAATATCTTTTTGTACTGCAAAATTGGTGTTGACCTGTATTGCCGATTTAAGTCACAACAAGCATACAAAACAGAAGTGGGGTTATGATACTGTAGCTTTTTCATTGGGGATGTAAAATGGACTAGGTAAAAAGAAAGGTGTCCGTTCTTACCTGGCTCATCGTTACGTCGTCATCCTGGCCATTAGGTCGCGGCGGATACGGACTAGTTGAGGGTGACGGAAGACCTGTTTGGTGAGGGCCCCCTCCCCCACTGCCGTCCCTGTTTTGGTCGCCCTCCCCGGGAGGGCTGTGCGGCTGCTGCTGCTGCTGTTGCTGTTGCTGGGCAGCCACCACTGCGGCCGCCGCTGCTGCAGCAGAAATCTGAGGTGTATTTTGAGCATTTTGTGCAGTAATGTGTGCCTGTGAGCTCTGCTGCATCGACGGGTAAACATCTGTGCCCCACTGCGCCGCACCGCCAAGCGCCGCTGCACTGCGCTCAGCCGCCTCCTGGGAGTCCTTGTAGAGGACGTATGGGGCTCCGGTGTCCTGCGATATGCAGTACATAATCTGGCGCGGGACTTTTAGCCCTGCGGCCAGACATGCCGCAAACGATGCGGAAAAATTTATAGCCATTTTCTTCGGCAAAAATGGCTGATTCTAACTTAAAGTTAACTTTTGCACCAGACGTTTTCTCTTCTTTCTACTTTTAGTTTACTTTTGCACTTAACTATCAAAATTACGTAAAAATTCTTAAGACTTTTCTGTGTTTTTTTTGGAATTTTGTTGCTTCTTTTCTTGCTAAAATTAAAAAATTTTAGATTTAAACGTCGTCAAACTGCCTTTTCGAAAGTCATTTTTGTTTTTTGTTTTTTTCGTTTTTTAGTTTTTGTTTTTATAAAAGAGATCAATTTCTTCTTTCTCATGTCATGTCCATTTAGCGTTATTTTATCTTCTCTTTTTGTGATTTATTACTTTTTGAGCCCGGCTTTGACTTTGTCATTGTCCATTTAGCCGCTGAGTGTGTCATTTAACTGAAATGATGAAAAGAAGAAAATAATTAGACCTCGTCAAATAAATACGAAAAATATAATTCTTTCTGAGAAACAACATAAGTTGCCATCTTACTGAATCTCTTTTATTGCGATATTTATTGAAAATTGTATCTGTTGATCAGAGATTAACAATTTTTTAATTCTATTTCATTATTTCTCAATTAGAATTAAAAAAGTACTCCTGTTATTATAATTCCAAGTAATGACATTATCCTCATGTACCCAGGAATTATAGATCAATTTTAATTTATTTTGCTGTCAACAATTTGAGAATCAAATTGAGAACATTTTCAATAAGAATTGAAATCGACTTTTAATTCCGATATAATTTCTTTTCAGCTCCTGTTTCAATCCCATAGAAATACATATTTAAGAAATTATAAGTCCATACTTTATTATACTAGTGATAAATACATTAATATTTCTCATTATTAATTGCTTATTTTTATTTATTTATAATTTATAACAGCAAAGGTTTAGCCATTACAGACTAAGAAATTCACTTCGGAATCATTACTAATTGAAAACTGACAGAAATAAAAACTGGCAATTTCAAAAATTGGTAATTGGATATTAATGCTAAAAGGAACCACGCTCGGCTTGCAGATTATGTTATTATAAAATAAATGAAAAGCTACAATTCATCAGGGATGATTTTATAATACAGCCAATATATTTCGACTATAAATTTAGCTCAAATATTAATCTGACAGCCTTGTTACGTTCATAAGTTGTTTTGGAAATGAATCTCTTTTTTCTGAACCAGTACTGCCATTAAGACATATTTCTGTAAGATATTATTTATCATATTAGTGATTTTTGCAATTGTATCAGATTTCAATTCCACCAAAAATTACCTTCTATTCTTATGATTAAGAACGTAAAATTTGAATTACTTAATTCCATAGTTACTTCTAATAAATTGTATGAAGTAATTAGTGTACATAGACGATTCGTTACTGATGGAAACAAGTGATAGTCAGAAGGAGCAATGACTGGTGAATATGGCAGGTGAAATAGGACGTCCCAGCCAAGCGTTTCCAATGTATCTTCAACCGATTTCTCAACATGTGGACGAGTATTGTCGTCTTTTGGCATATTCAGGCGTTTTTGCTGCAACGCTAGGTTTCATGTGATTAACTGTTGTTTATAACGATCGGCTGTAATAGTTTCATCAGGTTTTAACAGCTCATACAACAATATGCCCTTCTGATACCATCAAACACACAGCATAACTTTTGCAGTACGGATATTTCATTTTGGTATCAATGTTGACGTTAGTGGTTGTTCGCTTTTTTTCGATATACATTTTTACGTATAGGATTGCCAAAATAGACCAATTTTTAACCGCCAGCCACAATTCGATGCAAAAACTACTTCTTTTTTGTCTTTGAAGCAAGATTTCATAAGTCATCAAACGTCTTTCAATACTTCTTTCTGTGACATCATGTGGTATTCATTTTCCTTCTTCCTGACTCACTTCCATGGCTCGTAGACGTTTACCTATAACTTCTCGACTGACATTTAATGATGTCGCAAGTTGTTCTTGTGTTTGACTTGGATCTTCATCCAATAATCCTTACAATTGTGCTATTTCTTTACCTTCAACATTGAAATTGCCACTTCTAAATCTCCTAAACCAGTATTTACATGTTGAAATCGACAGAGTTTGTTCATCGCATGTTTCCACAAGCAAGCGATTACTTTTAGTAACACTTTTCTTTTGATTAAAGTATAAAAGCAACGCTTCCCGCAAATGTTGCTTTGTTGGAATGTAATTAGACACTTCTAACGTGATAAAAAACTAATTTCTTATTACTTCAACTTGACTAATCACACTTAATAGGTTATAACAAGCACTTTAATTTCACATAAATTATATTCACTAAAACAATACTAAGTATTAGTAACGCCATCTATTAGAAATCTATTATAGCTACATTGGAAAACGCTTTAGTCGTCAAGAATACTAGATTTTTAGTCGAAGATCTTTGACCGTGTATGTTTCATTGGCGAAACAGGAACCAAGTTTATTTTGTATTCTGTATACACAACTGGAGCAGACTTTATGGAATAGGAAAAAAGATATAAATCGAGATCTCCCGACTTCCTGGAAATAAAGAGGTCGACGCCAAAACGTCTGAGTCCGCCGTCGCGTCCCCGCAGTCTCCGAAATCCAAATGGCAGTCACGAAGGTGGTTAATTATGAACAATGTCAGAAACGCTTGCTAATTCATCGAGCGTTACAGTTCTATCAGTTGAGTCCCAGCCTAATGACATCATTCCATCTTCAGCCGAAGGCCTCGTCGCCGGCTGGTGAATTACCTGGTTCTATTGATCCCACTCGCGCGGGCCGCATTCGAAATGCAGATCACGAAATCGAGGAGGATTGAAGAGGATCTTCGGTAGCTCCGGCACAGCCGTCAACCTGGAGCGCTGCAAGGAATGCAAATTGCAGTTGTAACAGAAAAAAGAATTAAACCAGCGATGCGGGCCACGGGACTGAATGTAGGCAGCCAGGCAGGCAGGCAGAAGCCCCGCACAATTTCTCGCTGATCTTTGTTTCGATTGTCATCTTCTACAGTTGTCAAGTTAACGCCATAAAAATGATCATAACGAGCGGCGCGAACAGGTGAAGACCGCGCGAAAGGAGCACATGAACCCCATTCTCGGTGTCACCTGCGATCGCCTTGCCGCGCCGTGCCGCCACTGATCACCGCCAACCAGAGTTGGTGCAATGAGTTCCTTAAGATCTCGGAACCATACGCGCACCGCCTGGTGCAATCAAAAAAGTCAGATTAGGAGCGCGCGCCTTTCTCGAGCCTTAAGGCGCGATATGAATCGCTAATTAGGGCCCTGCTTAACGACGACGGCCTCCTTATTCCTCGGCGCGGGAATATGCGCGTTTTCTTTTCAACAGGCAGTCCGGTCCGATCCGGACCGACTTGCAGGCAAAACACAAGAAAACCTACAAGAAAATTAAAATTGACGTGTTCTTGGGTGTTTTTGAAATGCGCAAGTGTCGGCATTCACAGCTGCATTGTTTTCTCGGATCGGCCTCTTCTATTTTTCTGAAAAATTTTCGTATCTCTCGTGCGTGCCGGCATTTAGTACCGCGTCCAATCCGAGTCGAGATAATGCAAAGTCTCAGATATGCCACAAGGTGCTCACTTAGGTCCGGTCTGCTTTAATGCACTTTCTATGCGCGGGCATTGTGTTTGCTTTGAGGGGGGAGGGCGGAATAAAAACAAAATGCTAATATAAACTTGGGTTTGTAGCGCCAAATGGGGCGCCATTTGTTTTGGGTGGTTGAATTCCTTTTTCCATTTATGGGGAAACATTTTAATTTTAACGGCGTCCGTCTGAGACTCGAACGCGCATTGTGTTCAAATATTTTTGGTGATATAAGGACAAAAAAGGCTTTTTGACAGCTTCATTGTTGCACCGATGATGCATTTCCAATTGTTTGCAATAGTTCTCTATTCTGATGAGGACACTTGGAATGCAAAGAACGTATCGTATAAGGTGGTCAGATTGCTTCATTTGTTTGTCTTTTGATGATGACAAACACCTTAACCAAATTCTATACCCCCAATGATTCATTCGAGATGAAAGAACATTTTTAGTAAAATGCAAAATCAGTAAGTCCAAAGAGTGTACTTAACCAAAACATCTTCAAACATTCTTCATTATTCCCGCATTTCTTGGAAGACTCGGCAAAAATAAAAAGCTGATGTTTGCAGACGCTCTTATTTCCGCAAGCGCATGCGGTTGAATGATTCACAACATTGCCCAGATGCATTCTAATTTACAAGGCAATAAAAATGTATACACATTTAATTAACAGATATTTTATTTTCTAATCAAGAGATCGAATTTCACTTCTAATTATTTTTAAAATGGACATGAACTCGTCAGATATATAATGCAATGACTTAAAATATATATATATAAATATTCAACATTTTACAAACTATTTCAAAAGACAATATAATTTTGTGTACGTGAAGTAATCGAACTCATCAATATACACATATAGTTGGTAAGTCCCAGATGTTCTTATTTAGTTTAGAAATTTCTGATCACACGGTTTATAAGTCAAATTGATTTGGGTTGTTATATCAGGGCTTGAAAGCTTTTAGATAAGTTTCTACAGACTATTCTATGTACAAAACAAACTTTATATTATTCTCACAAGCAGCTTTTCTAGTTATTAATTATAGACAATAATGTTAAAACATTAAATAAGTGATACCAGATTTTGGTCAATTTGGCTCTTCCGGACCAAAATAAAAAATCTTAACACTTTATCACGTAAATTAACTTTTTTCTTAGTCTCTTTTTTTTTAGTATCATCTATCTGTTGAACCTACTTCGCTATTTTTCTCCTTATATAAATAACTTTGTAAAATTTTATCATAAATAGTGTTTAGTTAATAAAACTGCAACGCTTGGCCCGGAAATCAAGAAAGACAGAGCAAAAACAACCTGTCCATAAAGTATTAAAAAGGATTGGTTTCAGTTTGACCGGTACTCAGCTATTTAAAAAAAATATTGTCTGTATTTTAAATGGAAGTTATTTCAGTTTCAAATTCGATAAATCGTAAATAAATTTACGCAATTGCAGACTTTTTTGTAACTCCTACGTATAGAAAACCACTGAACACTCAAAAAAGAAAATTAAGGATAGTTCACAAATTTTCTTCTAAAAATCGTCGTATAAGATGAAAAAATCCAGCAAAATATTTCACTTAGTTTGCGCAATGGATTTAAGCAAGTAGAACGGCTAAAGTGCATGAGCATTGATATTCTTGTAACTTTACCTTTATAAAAACGGTCAAATGCTAATAAATAATAATAATAACAACGATATAGGCGTGATCTTTTAAACATGCACTTTAAATGAGGTGGAAAACTTATAACTAATAGAAATAAGAATGAACTATTGCTAACAAAAATTCAAAGCATGTACTTAAAATGTAAAAAGAAAAGATATTGACATTAACAAAAAAAAAATAAATAATAATAATAAAAATATAGCAAACATTTTAAATATTAAGATTATGCACCAATAATCAACAACATGCATTCACAAGTAAAAATGAATAGTCGTCTCCTAAATGCTCCAATCGTAGCAATACTCCGTCTCTACACTAAGGTGTTAAAACGTGCAGGGATGTGTAAAGTAGGACATCTTATGGAGCGTAATGCCTACTCTCAAAACCCCCGGGAATAATAAATACAAGCCGTGAAGTAGACCTGCTCACTACCACACCTATAGGGTCATGTAGTCCGATGATTGCACCGAAATAACATTGCTTCTTATGGCGGTATAGCCCATTCATTCCGCTCCACAGGGCGAATCTGCTAAACTATCGCTTTTACGAAAAAGTGATGTTCTACTGACTGTAACTGGGGAGGAATACCGTTCTTATGGTACCAAAATCATTATAGGGGTAAGAACAAAGTATTAAAGATATTTGAGCTCAAAAGTTACTCTTACTGCCCATCGAACAAATTACCACGGAAAGTCTTGCTGTCAAGTCGACCTGCCGCTGCTGTTTTGTTCGGGGAAATGGTTAAAGTTGTGTTTAAGTGCAAAAAACTCTAATATTTTGTTCTTGCCACTATAAAGTTTTTCAGATCACTAGAAAGGTATTCCTCCATAGTTATAGTTAGTAGAACATCATTTTCGCGTAAAAGTTATAGTTTAGCAGTTCAGGCGAGTGGAGTGGCTTACTTTGGATCATCCGCCATAAGAAGCAATGTTATTTCACGGCGATTCTCGGACTACATCACTACGTATGCATTTTCTACTTCACGGCTTGTGTTTATATGTATTCCCGGGGGTTTTGCTACTCTCAAAACCCCCGGGAATACATATAAACACAAGCCGTGAAGTAGAAAATGTATATGTAGTGATGTAGTCCGAGAATCGCCGTGAAATAACATTGCTTCTTATGGCGGATGATCCAAAGTAAGCCACTCCACTCGCCTGAACTGCTAAACTATAACTTTTACGCGAAAATGATGTTCTACTAACTATAACTATGGAGGAATACCTTTCTAGTGATCTAAAAAAATTTATAGTGACAAGAACAAAATATTAGAGTTTTTTGCACTTAAGAACAACTCTAACTATTTCCCCGAACAAAACAGCAGCGGCAGGTCGACTTGACAGCACGACTTTCCGTGGTAATTTGTTCGATGGGCAGTAAGAGTAACTTTTGAGCTCAAATATCTTTAATATTTTGTTCTTACCCCTATAATGATTTTGGTACCATAAGAACGGTATTCCTCCCAAGTTACAATCAGTAGAACATCACTTTTTCGTAAAAGCGGTAGTTTAGCAGATTCGGTCTGTGGAGCGGAATGAATGGGCTATACCGCCATAAGAAGCAATGTTATTTCTGTGCAATCATCGGACTACACGACCCTATAGTTGTGGTAGTGAGCAGGTCTACTTCACGGCTTGTATTTATTATTCCCGGGGGTTTTGCTACTCTCAAAACCCCCGGGAATACATATAAACACAAGCCGTGAAGTAGAAAATGCATATGTAGTGATGTAGTCCGAGAATCGCCATGAAATAACATTGCTTCTTATGGCGGATGATCCAAAGTAAGCCACTCCACTCGCCTAAACTGCTAAACTATAACTTTTACGCAAAAACTATGTTCTACTAACTATAAATATGGAGGAATACCTTTCTAGTGATCTGAAAAACGTTATAGTGGCAAGAACAAAATATTAGAGTTTTTTGCACTTAAGAACAACTCTAACCATTTCCCCGAACAAAACAGCAGCGGCAGGTCGACTTGACAGCACGACTTTCCGTGGTAATTTGTTCGATGGGCAGTAAGAGTAACTTTTGAGCTCAAATATCTTTAATATTTTGTTCTTACCCCTATAATGAATTTGGTACCATAAGAACGGTATTCCTCCCCAGTTACAATCAGTAGAACACCACTTTTTCGTAAAAGCGGTAGTTTAGCATATTCGGTCTGTGGAGCGGAATGAATGGGCTATACCGCCATAAGAAGCAATGTTATTTCGGTGCAATCATCGGACTACATGACCCTATACATGTGGTAGTGAACAGGTCTACTTCACGGCTTGTATTTATTATTCCCGGGGGTTTTGCTACTCTCCAATGAGGAAGCCAACCACGGCCCAACCAAAAAAAGTGCTGCTACCTTTTCCTTCTCATTGTAAAATAAATTTCCCGTCTCGCTCGTGTTTTGGTGGACATGCTTTAGCTTTTCGTTCGTATTAGTTAAAAGATTTGAATTGCCACATGAAATTCAGCCGATTTCTAGTAGTGGTTCTGAGCCTAGCTAAATATTTAGTACTACTAAAATGTCAAATCTTATGAAAAAATTGAGGTTAAGTGTTAGAAAAAAATTGCCGCCAAAAGTGAAGAAGCATTTTTAAGTGGAAATGGTATTTATTTGGAGTGTTAAGTAAAAAAGGATGAAATTTATAAACATCCTTATTCATAAATTACGAAATATAAATTTCTTCCTTTTCCATTTCACTCCCGATTAAAACAAGCAGAACGTTTTACATCTCACATCTACATTCATAAAGATGTGTACGAACGCATCTTGTCAGCCAACTGATAAGTGGTTGGTTTGTGGTTGGCTTGCTCATTGGAGAGTAGGCATAAGAAACAAAATTTACATGGGCTCCCTGATCTGAATTTTTTTTTTTTTTTTTGAAGAAAGCAAAAAAGTCTTAATTCGAGATAAGCCCTCAACGGACAACCCAGAATGGAGGATCGATCGATTGAAATCTATAAGACCTAGGAATTTCGTTATAATTTTCCTGTAAACTTCAAATAAGGCGTTATATTCACTAATTTATTTAAAATCCTAGGTCCAGGAGTTTAGAAAATAAGAGGGGATGCTTTATTTTCGCATGTTTTTCAGAATAACTTTTTAAATATGCTATTTAAAATTAGTATCATTCTAACAACTCTATGTGATATTTATTTCAATATAGTAATTAAGAAATCATGAATAGAATCACGCTTGAGGAACGGTTAAGAATTATCCAAAATTACTTTGAAAATCGGTCGCCTGTTCGACTATATATCCTATATCTATATCTATATACATATATATATAGACTTATAGACGACTTCGTAATTTTTATGGTACACATAAACGTCGCCTTTTTTTGATTAAAGGTTTTGTTAATAAGCAAAATTGTCGCCTCGGGAGTGGGACCAATCCAAAAAAAAAAAAAAAAAAAAAAAAAAATGCACCATTTGGTGCAATTTACACGTAGATGGCATAATTGTTGCTTATTTCTTTAAAAATGATGCAGAGGCTCGTGTTACGGCCAATGGAGATCGCATCATGATCAATAAATATTCCTCCGAAAATATGGATCACATTGATCCTGGGGAAATGTGGTTTCAACAAGATTGCGCTATGTGCCATACACCGACACAAACCATCGATTTTCTGAAAAGATGATTTGGCGATAAAGTGATTTCGAGAAATGGTCCTCTAAACTGGTCAATAACAGTCGCGGTGAATTCATTGGGGTATCAAAAAAACCTTTTAGATATAATTAAAATAAAGATTGTGTACTTCGCCCATGCGTTCTTTCTGGCGGAAGCAAGAACAAAAAATTGGATAGGTCTTCTTGAATTGCGAAAATTCGAGATCAGTGACACCAAAAACCGCTATATATTATTTTCAAATTGGCGACCTAACACTTTCGATCCTACCACCGCCTATAGTCGGCATTCAGGAAACATTCTCTGGGTACGACCGCCGCCTAAAGTCGGCATTCACGGAAAGTTCTGTGGGCACGATCGCCGCCTATAGTCCACCTTCAAAGGAAGCACTGTGGAACGACTCCAGTGAAATACTTTCCCGTACTGGGAATGTATGATCACGGCCAACTAAGTCGTACCAAAAGGTTTAAAATGAGCTCCCCCTATATGTGCTAATTTTCAAAGAAACTTCCTGAAGTTGAGAATGTCCGTCATGGTGCAGCTTAGCAGCTAGCAATTTTTAATTTTGAAATTTCGATTGTGAATTCAAAATCAGTAATCCCAAATTCCTGTATGTACGTTTTCAATGCAATCAAGTAAAATTGTCAAGCGTAAACGTTTATTTGCCAGTGTCGTATGCTCTTTTTTTGTATCTAGATTTTATAGAAAGCATTCTTAGTAATGTTGACTAAAAGGGTATCCTAAAACCCCCAGTATTTTTTCTTCGGAAATATTTTGATAATTGAGAATTTTTTTATATTTGCGTTGCTTAAAAATCAAATCCATAAGTTTATTTATTCGCCAGCACAGCTGTGTGACCACATTCGAGGTCATTGAAGTGAACAATGAACGTGTATCTCTGGCATTGGAAATCCCCGGGTACTATGAGCCCGCTGTCGAGCGACGACACGACAATAACAAAAAATTCTCAACCACCGATTTGTAGCCATTAGCAGTGCAAGCGAAAACGCTTCAGCGTCTATTTATTCGAGCCCGTTGAGAACGTCTAGTCATTGGCCATCGCCAGAAAAAATAGCACCTGCAAAATTTTCCCTGAAAAATGCATGTGCTCCCTTTTGCTGGAGCATCGAGCGCTTTCCCATTGTTTATAATTGACCGAGCGTCTGACACAAAGCAATCGAATTAACTAAACTGACAAAGAGGCAGGAATCGAAAAGCCGAAGTGAAAAATCACCAGGAAAGTGCGCATAAACATGAGGTGAAACAAGAAGTACAGTAAGTCGAGGCGACGCAACAGCACGGACGACGACGATGAATGACGCGCAGGCCTATGCTATGACAACCAACGACGGCGGCAATTTAATCGTCTCGCGCAGCCGCTCCGCCACCTTGAACTCTTTGGATTTATTGTGCTCGCGGCTCGCGAACAATATTCGCCTTGCAAAGTGTCATTACTTCGCGCGCCAAACTGATTTTTTCCCCTTTTTTCGCAGCATTTTGTTTTCTGCTCTTTTTAGTTGAGCCCAAGCCAGGCGATCTCGCGAGCTTAAAATTTATTCGCAGATGGTTCACTTGCACCGACGATAACTCTACGCCGCTGTGGTGTCGAATCGGCTCCGGCTTCGATGTGCCCATCAGATTCAGATTTCCCCGCGCGCAGAGCGATTTCGCATGATCGCAGAGATCAGCGTTTGCGAGGCATTCAAACACTCGCACGAATCGACGGATGGATCCAGCTGATCCGCACGAAGATCGATTTAAGTCCTATCGATCGCGCGCGCAGCAATAAAACGCTTCGGCTGGATCTGCGGGGTCGCCCCATCTGCGCTCAGTGCCGCGATGGGGCTGCGCGGATTGCCTGATCACTGGTTGGCTGGCGGGCCCTGGATGCATGCTTCGATGGCTGGCTCGACTCGACTCCGTGAATTAAACATAAATTTATTGACCTAATAAAAAAAATTTCATTTTTTAAAATTGCAACCGAGAGCCCGCCGCCATCGTTGTCGCCGGCTACGCGACGATCGTTGGCGCAGCCGCTTAAGCTGTGGCTGGACTGTACCACAGCGCGGCGCAGCTGACGGCTAGCAATTTTAAAGATAGCACACGCGCGGGCTCGGCATGGCGGGCTCGATTAAATGCTCTTCAAGGTTGAAGTAGTATGAACTATGAGAAGATTGAGTCATACTCTGGTCGCGAACTGCATTCTATGGATTGCTATTTATGATTATGGGCGCATCGTTTTAAAATTTTTTCTTTTTGCCGCGCATCGTCGAGGGTGGGGGTAATTTATTTTGGGCAATTTTACGTTTGGGACGATTTCCTCTTATGATTGACTTTGGCCTCTGTCGATAGCTTTTGTGGTTATGGACTTGAATTTGCAAGGCGTTGGTTGTTTGCTATGTTGAATTAATTATTTGCAACACAAGGTCTCATATTCGATTTAATATGCATTTTTCGAAATAAATTTTTTTGTTTTGTTTAATTCATAATCCACACTGAGAGACTACTGATATATGTTGCGACGTCCAAGGTTTGAAGCAGATTGCAAGTATACAAGAATCTCAAATACGGTTTTATATGGATCCCCAATTCCAACGTCAATCCAGACAACGGTCTCCGTTAACACTAAAACTACAAAGTGGATCAATTTGGAAATTTCTTTACTTTTCCTAGTATCTGTTGTTAAAACCTATATACGATACTTTCAGTAGAACTAAATTTCAAATTGAAATTCTATAAAAAACAACAATTTTTTAAACTCAATATCAAATTCGTGTTCAGTGGTGATAAAAATCCTAAAAACTTTATTTATCAAAAACTTATTAACGCTGCGGACCGGAAAATCCGTCTTTGTTTACTAATCGATCCTCATATCAACAATCATCTACCTTACTTACATAACATCCTGTTTCCTTAACATACATGCTATGAATGTCACTGTTATATAATGTAATCTTTTCTCTTTCCATCTAGTCCGCAAACATCTCTTTCAGTACTGCACACAATTAATTGGTGTACAAAATCCCACTTCTCTAAAGGTCAACATATACATACAGAGAAAAAAATTAACTTCAATTTCAATGTGCGTTTCATTGACGCACGTTTCCCATGAATGGGAAGCAACAGGGTATTTCTACAACGGACGTTGAGACAACAGACGTCATTAAAATGCTTGCAATTCATCAACGATTCATTGTACGAAAATCTGCAAACTCTGTATAATAGCAAAGTTCAACAAAGATGTGACCTTCAAATTTGATGTAGTTGTTGAGACAGCTGGTCGTTAAAACGTTGTTGTTAGTTGTAATAGTGCAGACTAGATTTCAAAAACAAATAAAATAATTTGCGAATGTTATTACTAAATTATAGGATCTTGATAATTTTGTAGTAGAAACTTTTTTAAGCAGTTAAGAATTAGAAAGTATTTTTAAAAAACTTAAGTTTTCATAGTGAAGAATGACTGACCTATTTATATATAAAGGGTGGATCTGTTGGTTTCTTTTTAAGTAATAAGTTGTGTTCACATACAACTACATCACACTCACTAAACTGACAGAAATACAGTATCATATATGCGCGATACAAAATGAATAGACTTAAACTTTGACAACGTAAGGAAATATCAAAAACTTATTTCCAAAATGAGTGCTGTGTGGCCTGCACGCAAGTTTGTCAGAATGGCTAATTGTTAATACAAGTTATTGCCTTGTTCATCTTGTGCGCTCGGCCGAAAATATTGCTGCTGTTGCCAAAAGTGGGCGCCTAAGCCCGAGAACCTCAATTCGCCTCAGATCTTAGCAGCTGAACATTACCTGCACTTTTTTTTTTTATAAGGAGGAGGGCGACCCATGCGGGTGCGCACTGCGACCTAAGAGATCTTTTGTGCGAGCTACGCCCAGGGAAGGAATAACTAGGTGTGGGGAGAAATGGGCCAGAGTGATCAATTGACCAAGTTGGATTCGAACCCACGGCCTCAGCAGTAGGGCCGACCACATGTACAGCCAAGCTACTACCTGAGACATGGGCCTCTCTCCAAAGTGGCCAAAGACCAGTGGGAATCGAACCCACGACCTCGAGAATGGCAGCCCGGCTCTCATAGCACTGAGCTACCGAGGCCCCCCCTGCACTTACTTGAGGAGAATTCCGCATAAAGACCTCGAATTATTCCCTTTTAAGGCCAAATTGATTCAGTAATTGGAGGAAACAGGATGGCGCTACGTGCCACACAAGTCGTGCAACAATCGAACTTTTACACTCTAAGTTCAATAATCGTGCAACCAACCATTTGTACCATTGCCGCACAGCTGGGATTTGAGGCTGTTAGACTTTTTATGTGGGGTGTCGTTAAAGGTCGATCTTATGCTGGCAATCCACAAACGATGCAAGCACGTAAGTCCCAATATTGATCGAGCTATTCGTGAAATAGAGCTCCAAACCATCGAAAATGTGCTGCAAAATTGGGTTAACAGGACAAATCAAATCCCATAACTAATCAGAAGGTTTACTCTTTTCAATAAATCAACAAACTTTTAAAAATATTGAACAGTGCTTATTTTATAGCATTTTTAAGAAGAAACCAGTCGATGGATATTATAAAGGGTTTTCTCTTAGCCATTCCATAGGAAAGTCATTGTAGTGTAGTATGTGCAGACTGTACGTGTGTGAGATGTTGTTTGAGATGAAGCGAATCACAAACTAATCTATGAAATAGCACTTCATAAAGAATATTAAATCTTTAAATAATAATTCGGAGATGATTTCTACCAATAACCTCCACATTTCCAAATGTAATCTACGTAGCGACATCGCAGAATCGAGTCACAAAAAACCGACAAATGCAAACCAAACATACTTTCTTTAGATATACTTTGAAATATTCAAAGCAAGGACTATTTTTGGCCTTAATAGGTTCATGTCTCAACGAAAATTGGCAGACAGTGGTGCTCAAACTTTAATTGAATGTACATGTGTATGTATGCTGCACAATTTCGACACGTTGTTGAAAATAGTTTTTAGGGCAATCTTCATTATTTCAAAAACATGACATAAATCTGCATTCGACTGCACTGAAAACATTTCCCCGAATAGATGAAAATGCGCGCTAATTTTAAGCCTTCATTACCTCCTCTGATATAATCACGAGAATGTCCCAATCAATTTCATTCATGAGCTTCACATCAAATCAACATACCGCGAGGCATGACATCTCTCAGATGCTGGTTCCGTCTCGAATGGAGCCCGATATAAATTCTCTAAGAAAATCAAACAAGACGCGGCGCGGCTGCTTACGCAAGGTGGACGCTAAGTGCAAGGAACCCGTTTAAAAAACACCACCTCCGGAATAAAATTTTCTCAACGCTATGAAGAATTGTACTGTGCGCTGTGTCTTTCGTTATTTTATTTTTACCACACATCAGAAAGACGTTCACCTACTCGCTGAGGGGCACAACATCCTCGGGTACACGAAAGAAATTTCGGCTTTTGATAATTCCTAAGATGCAGCAGCAAAAATATACAACCCAAACATCGAGAAATTCAGCGGGGGGTGTCATAAACAATTTTAGTGTCCGCCTGCAAATGATTTTTGTAAATATGACCGATGCGCAATTCACTGGGTTATTCAACACATTTTTACGAGACATTCGAGGGGCTATTTTCTTGCTTTTTAGCAATTTTCCAAAAGACATTTTCCGGACACCTCAAGATTTTTGTCCATTTGCCAGAAATTATTCCCACGAAAATTGAGGAAAAAGCGACTCCCCGAAGAGAATTTATACCGGGAAAGATAGATTTTTCGTTCGCCAGTTTATCACTGAGAAATTCTATACCGCGCAAAATTGCTTCATTTCTAAAACATCGTGATGATCTTTTGGAGTTCGACGCACATTTTTCAGTGTGAAAATATAGTTTTCTTAAGAATTTTAAGGTATTTCGGGGAACGAACGCAGCCCAGTACTATTTGATAAGTCAGACTTTAAAATTAAGGATATTTTTGTCGGGATATATAAAATCACACTTCAAATAAAATAATTTCAACTTCCACTTTAAAATGATTACACTCAGAGAAATCATCCGTGGTAATTTAATAGTTTTTGGGTGATTATTTGTATGTGCTGTAAATTAATAAGCATTATAAGCATATAAATAACTACAGAAAATTATACTAGTTAGATTGCAAGCATTACGATAAGAGGATAAAAACTCTGTTTTTTTAGCCAATTTTGCTCTTGCTTCATTAGAACTGATAAGTTTCACGAATCTTTTCCGACTAGCTAACATTAACGTGAAAATCGGGGAGTTCGAATTTAAAAGTGATTGATTGATCAAAAAAACAAGTGCAGCGCTCACAGCTGATTCTATGTTTTGATTTTGAATGTCAAAAACCCCTTCATTTAATAAATTTTCGCAAATAGATGGCTTAAAAAACTCACAAGTACCTCTTTTCATCACTTTCAAACAAATTAAGTTGCTTGGGCTTCATTTTGGCTACTTCATTATGGACCAACTTTTCTACTACTTAAGAGTGAAGTATAGTATTACATGTTTGGAGCGGAAACCAAAAATAAACATAGTTTGTTCTTTTGAAAAATTTTCACATTTGTACAAAACTGTACGTACAATGGAATTTTAATATTTTGCGAATAGTTTAATAACATGTTCACACAAACATTATTCACGGAATAAACTACAAACACCATGTTTACAAATAGATAGATATCGCACGATCAATAAGAAACGGATTGGGAAATTTTAAGAATGCGATTTTCAAGCTTAAAACAAAAAGATATGGAGATCCGAAAAATGACATATTTCAAGGTCAAGGTCATCGATGACGTCTACTGCTTCCCGAATAATTACTTAATATTTTTTCCGAAGATTCTGAAGAACTCTAACGCGGATAAACAAAATATGAGGAATATTTTCTTTGTTTAGCATACTTATCTCTTAAATCTGAATTCTTACAGCTGTAAGTTTATGTTAATATTCTCAAAATACATAATAATTGTCAGCTTAAGGGGGTAGTCCAGTGAAAACGACTGTTTTTTCAACGATTTTTTTTTCATATTAGAAGTCAATTTTTATTAAAAAACTTTTTGACATATGATAGTACAACTATTAAAATACACAAAAAAAAATTTTTTTTTTTTGTTTTCGATGAGTCATCCCGACAAAATGGCCGCTCCAAAAAAAAAATTTTTTGTTGGCGGACGTCGAATCTCTGCAACGGTTCATTTGAAACAAAAAATTCAAACTAGGTTTTAATCTGTAGAACATTGGCTATCGTCGGAACTAGAATTATTAATTTTCAATAAAAAATAACAAAATGGCGGCATTTCGAATTTTTCGGGTGTTTTTCGGGTGCTTAATTTGTTTATAACTTTGTAAATAAACAATGGATTTTAATAATTCTAGTTCCGACGATAGATACACAATCAAGAAATATACAGCTAAATTTTTAGATCAATCGGAGCAAAAGACTCTGAGATCTGACGTCCGCCGAGTCAAAACATACTGTTTTCAGAAAAACGCGTTTAAAGATTTTTATGCGGAAAAAAGCTAAAAAAATTAATTTTACCTTAGTCAGCAATGCCTGCTCCATACATAACGCGATGCCTCCTCCATACATAACTAACCTTAAATACAAAGCAGAAGGACCTAGACCGTTATAAACCGAAAAAAAATGGGCGAAGCAATCAGAAATACAAGAGTCCTCCTTGCTCCGAAACAGGCCAGGGGACCTTCGAGCGCTCGGATTACAACGTCTCTCGAAAACTCTCTGTATCTTTAAAACTATTCAATATTTTGCTTAGATATTTTAAGGGAGTATTTTCTAGGTGTAGTAGAGTAGATTTAAGCAAAAAAACAAAAAACGAAAAAAAATTTTTTTTTCACTGGACTACCCCCTTAAATGAAAACAACACTTTTGAACCGGTAAAATAAAAACCCCTAAAAATTGAACAATTGCAGGTTTTTATATTCTGTACCTTAGCATTTAAATATACAGCTAATTATGGTTAACATAATAATTTATGATGAGCGACGCACGTCAGCATCAGCAGTTGTCGACTTTAGTCATAAAAAAAGCCTTTTGCGTCATGGAATGTATTAAGATAGTTTTTAAAAATGACCTCTAACTTGGAAGAATGTTCACGTCAAAGTCTGGAAAATTTAGGACAATTGATAAATACAATTTATTTCTGCTCAATTTAACATGGAATCAACAGAAATATGTACGAGTAATTTATAATATCAATCAATGTAAATAATTGTTTCTGTAGGTTTCAGATTTTGAAATATTACTTGAAATTCAGGCATCGTCGATTTTACGAGTCAAGAATTTTGATTAGAATGAATATAATTCGACACATTTGTAAAAATAATTAAAAGAAGACGCTACATCTGAAGAAATGGAAAGCTAAAGAAGGAAGTAATGTTCGTAACACAATTCGACAATTTTGATATTGAAAGCTACAGACTTATGATAATTAGCACACGAAATTTTCCACTGAATACAAGTGGGTATTCAATGTGGCAGATCAAAGATGCCAATTTTTCAAAATTTAATATTATAAATCAAAATTTACAGTATCAAGTGTTGTTATTCAGACTGAGTTTGTAAAAGATTGCTAGAGTTTATTTACGGAAAAATGTCTATCAAAAGTGATGCTGTAATGAATTGTTAGTTCTGTAAAAAAATCTACGTTCATTCATTTTATTAAATTAATTAAAAATATGATAGATTACAATCTTATATCGCATTACTTGATCAGCATAGACTTCGTGATCTTCTGTTAATTTAAAAACTGTCTTCATCGTTCTGTGTTCACGTTGTGAGTAAACTTTGAAACCCGAGACATCGTCCAGCTCGCAACGAAATCCTTTACTCATTCCTGGTAAAATGCAAATCAGCGCTAAGTGGCGACGCGATATTGATAATTAATGGCCGAGACTTTTCGGTCCGACTTCACGGAATTGACATATAAAACGTATCAAATTTTTAGCTCCTCGCCCCTTTCTCATTTGAAGGCGATCTCGAGGCAATTAGTAATTGCTCTTTGCTCCGAAGTGCTAATTACCAGCCGTCTCCTTTCTATCCACGGACATTTTGAGCGACGAGCGTTTTACTATTACTAATCTTGTTCACATGGAGCAACTAAATTCCGATTAATTATTTGTATTTTCAATCTGGCGGAGATGTTTGGCGAAATAAAATGAGACCAATGCCGTCGTGACGCTCAGAAGGTTGTCTACTGGTCGCGTGATCATGTGACGAACTATAACGACCAAAATGTCACCACAATTTGTGGGGTTCCAAAACTCAAATTAACGTCTGGCAGTGGTGATTTTATAATTTACCTGATGAAAGAAAGTAAGATTTGTTGCCTCTTCACTTCGTTTTTTCTACATGAGTTACCTTAGCTGACTGTTAACCGAAAATCGATGGTATGATTGATGAATTGAGCTAGAGAGGTTTTTTTTTTGTGGGTCTACCGAGACCCTACATTTATCAAAAAGTGCTCAAACGAACTCTTCTCCAGTACCCATCTAAATTTGTTCGATTATTCAACTTCCAAGAATTTTTTGTCATTCAATCTCGCCCGATCTAGCCCAAGATGTTCTGAGGCTGGTTGGAAAGTTTTTGGGACCGCTTTAATGCTTCCCTGAATTTTTTTTTTTTTTTTTTTTTTTTTTTTTTTTTTTTTTCGTCTTGACTTGCTTCGCTTGCTACAAGTGGTGCCCCTTCGGCCTCCGATGGTGGAGGCCCCGATCGTGATGATGGTGGCGGGGCTCTGACGGTGATCATGAGACGGAAGTACTAAGGCAAGAGTTAATGGATAAGTTTTAAATCCCCGCCTTATTCTATGGCGATTAGAAAAATGTCAATCAAATTTGGGAGGGTTTTTGTGGCTTTCTGATCTACAGAGGTCTTTTCTCATATTCTAGATAGAATGATTCAAGTGGAGTGTGAGGAATATTTGGGGTGAATGGTTCTTGAATTTTCGGTTTTTTATTCCATCTTATTTTTTTTTTTTGTCAAGTCAGACCTCACAAAGCATTTGTTTTACAGTCTGCGAGGATCGCTGGTAATGATCATTAGGAAAATATTTTCCTTTGATAAACATCTTTGAAGGGTTTAACAAATTTTCATAGCATGCGGTAATATATAATTGGGATTTTGAAAGATCATCTTACTTTTTATCTTCTTTTCTTTTGTCTTATCCACTCAGATAATAATTAAAAATAATTATCTTTTAATACGAAACAATATATCAAGCTAAAATTATGCATGAAAACAAAAAACAGCCTTTCTTTTAAATAGTAAATGAAAGTAATAAAAAACGGCAGCCCACTTCTTTTAAAATCGGTATGCTTTCGAAATGGCTGAACCTTAACCACGTTAAGGTAGGTCCGCCGAAACCTATTAAAGTATTTTTCCACCTGTCCGAAGGCATGGCAATGTCCGATTGATTGCCAATGACCTCAAATTTTTCGAATCAAGAAATCATGAACGAAACAAAAAACTACGAAAAATTCAAAGCTTAAAAAGCGGCGATTGGCGAATTGCTATCACTTTTCTCTTGGTCTTCTACTTTTTTATTCGGATAGAAACAGCGAACAGACGATACCTCGTGATCTAATAGCTTTTTAATGGAAATTGAGGCGCTTATGAGACGGAAGTTTCAACTTTTTAGCTTCTCTATTCACGTGACTCAAAGATGTTAGATTTAAAAAAGTTTTCGGTTTGATGAGAAAGTAGTAAATCGTTGATCAATAATTTCAGTAAGTTTCCGAAACATATTTTTGCATCTATGTTTGGTATAAAAAGTGACTGAGTAAGAGTTAAGATCTTCAATAAAAATGGAATTGCATAAATTCTGCTGCCAACGCAGAGTTTGAAGCTTAAATTATAAAGCTGAAACAATTTCGCAATGTGTTAGTAGCCTCAACATCAAAATTGCAAACTTCACCTTCACCGAATCGTTAAAAAAAAAAATGCGTACTTCATTTCTTCACCCGAATCGAACTATAGAAAATATATTTTCACCCAAACAACACAAGAGTAATCATGTCAAAGTAGATCTATTTTTAAATTTAGCACTGTTTATTCGAAGAAGTTACAATGAACTGTATAATCTGCGTAAGGTTTTATATATCTTTTATTAAACACGGTTGTTATGAAACCAACGAAACAAAATTTAAATATACTATAATAAAGCATTATGTTTAATAGAGGTTATCATATCAGAAATGCACACAATATCAAATTTGTAAATGTATAAATTAATAAAATTAAAACTAAATATCAATAATTTACGATCAGTAGGAATTTTTATTCATTTCTAACAAGACCAAAAACCATTTAAATTTTAAATTGATATTTCCGGAGACAGACATCCGAACGATACTCCTATGACCCACCCTAATCAAATTCGTCTTGTGGCGGAACATGACCCAGCTCAAAAAACGCAAAACCTTGCTACAATATTCGTGGAGACTCTATAAACACGATGAATATGGTGAACTGACGAATATTTGTCGAAAAACATCCAGTTAAAAATAGCCCAGGTATCTTTTGATAGTACCAAAAATTGCGTTTCTACCAAATCCTAACATATCTTCTTGAATGTGGTATAATAATAAAGAAAGCAAATAGAACACAAAAAGCGAGTCGAATCACAAACAGAGTTTGCCTCAAAAAACATGAAATATTTGAAAACAACATCATTCATATCGCAAGCTTTTGGATTTGGAAGTGTGTATTAGCGCACGATCGGTGTCTAAAAATACATCGATACGAGTGACTTTTACTTATCGAATTGGTGTTACTCCGCAAAATAATGCCCACCGACGACGAGTTTGTTGTCTATTTGCCCTCTCTCATAGGCTAAATTTAATTTCCACTTAATATACTCTAAAAGTGACAAAAAATTCGCAGAGAGGAGAAACTTGTTTATCGCTAGATTATGCCGGGCGGGTTTACCGATCTTAGGCATATTTGTAGCGGCTTTGTTTTGATAGCTTAAAAAAAAAAAAAACCAAAATATTCCTAAGCAGTGATAATGACCCGCACAATTCGGTATCAGGCGGTCTGCGAACGAGGCTATTTATTTAAAAAAGAAAAACTTTTTCGAAAAAAATTGAGGCGAAATAAAAAAGGAGCGGGCTGCGGATTGCGACTCGAATTCGCACATTTCGTCGTATGAGTCAAGGCAGTAGAGGGAAGATTTTATTGTAAGTGCGCGCGCAACTTAGCGCGCTCAGAGCAGCCGGGCGCCAATTAGCAGTGGGCAGATGGCTGCTTGGCTTTTCCCAGATTTTTTTATGAACCGTGCGTCGTACTCGTTATCTTATCGCGTTGGGTTTTGATTAATAATAGCAACTCCCACTGTCATGTACAGTCCCCGAGTTTTAGCAACTGCATCGTCCCTCGGGCAATGAAAGTCTCTTTGACGAAAGTTTGGCTAAGACCGATTTTATCGGCGATATCCACGGCTTCTACTACTTCTCTCTGCTTCTTGTAGCGTACGCCCGCGCATTTTTTATCATTCCAGCCTCAGTACATTAGCCCGTTCAAACCTAGTACAACCATCCCCCTCTGCCGTTATGTGCTGCCATCTATCCGCCTTCTCCGGCGACAAGACGAGCTCATTTTGCTCTAAACAATTTTCGTTTCGTCGTTTCCCCGGCGAGTGCAGTACTTGGGGCCCCCAGCAGCGGCGGCAGCGAAGAGATAAAATCTAAGGAAAAGTGTGCTTGAAACTAGTTTGGGTGGAGTTTTAAGGAATTCTTCTTGTTGTCGTGCACCTCGCAGCCAGCATCCACCGCGTCCATTCAGGCCTCTGCCCCTCGCGTTCCCTCGCAGTCTTAATTCGAGATCTCTGAACCGAAAGTCTTTGGTGCCTTTTCTTCTCGTTTGTTACACAGCTGCAGCGCGCGGCTCCGGCAGAGCTCAGCGCAAAGACTTAAGATAATTGGGGGAAGGTGCAGAAAAAATATATATGATAGATGATAAATATGCATACCATAGTTCGGCTTAGGGATGCAGGCCACTCTTCTTCTTATCAGAACGAGAGCCCCCCACCGCATGTGGCCTGAAAGAAGAATCCTTAAATCGCGGTCTGACTTGCCACACTGTAAAACCACTCCTAAAAAGGTCAGGGGTTGAGAGCAGAGATCATTTCTTTCATTTTTCTTGCGATTAGATAAATTCTGAGCCACGCCGGAAAGGTATAACGTTCACCGTACGCACGCCGGCTGCTGCAACGTCACACGCTGCTTGCGTGGCGTGGCATATTATGGGACTTGGTCTCGCATAAATTTAAATTGCGTCGCGACTGACAATGCGTCGAATATTGAAGCAAAATAGATGTTTTTCGGTCGGATGGATCATTTTTATGGTTGGTTGGTCTTCTGAATAATATTCTCTAAAACAGTAGGAAATTTCCTGCTGCGAGAAGTTGAATTTGCATCCACTTGCTCTGTTGGACTTTCTTTAATCACTTATTTAACAGAAGAATGAAAACTTTTTCTATGCTGAATTTATTCACCTTTATATCTCATAATTAAAGGCCGTAAGCTATTTTCAGACTTTCTCACCTTCATGATAGAACGCCAGAACTAAAGGGGAAATTATACAAATCACAAAAACGTTTATCCGTGTGAATATTCCTATTCGTATAGATTAATTAAAAATTCAAGTGATTCAACAAAGTAATGGCGTTATTAAGTTTCGCTTGATTCTTAGAAATCTTGCTTTTTTATATGAATGATATTTCAATTATGCTTTAAATTCAAATGTAGGGAAATATACTGGGTCAGATAAATACAAAGAATGTTTTATAAATCAATGGCTTTGATGTGAAATGACGCTCCAATCATAAGAGTCATTTTGTATTCGAGATATCGTATATTTAAGCTTTCGAAAGCAGCAGCTCGGTTCTGTAACTTTTAACTCTATTCAAATTCTCTATTTGACATCACTTTGACGTCATTATCTATCACTGTGTTTTTATATTCTCCTCTCTTGAGATTCTGTTTCAAATTCGAACGTTAATTTTCACCTGATTCAATTCACGACGCCTTTCTTTACTGGTACATCCAAAAATAAATCAACTTAGCTCAGTCGATTAAAAGACGACCAATATTTTTGACGTCATTTAATAGAGAATATTCTCAATCGAAATTACAGAAACGAGCTGCAGATCATTTTCGACATTCTCTGGCAATGGTGGTTTACCTGTAGGGATCTGTCAAAACCTTAGTAGTCTGATCTGTCAAATAAAATACATAAGGTCTACATAGGTGGACATAAGCATGATAAGAAATTCGCAGCAGCATAAAAACTACAGGTCCTATCTAAAACGGATTTTCAGTAACGTTTATCCTAAAATGCTCGCTTTTCAAGCCACTAGACATTTAGTTGCAACGGCTGGCTGTTGGCAAGTGGAGAAAGACTCGATTTCGGAGAACCGAAAAATCACTGTTATTTCGTTAGGAATTAATCCATATTTTTATTTAAAATAACACTGATACAATTTAGATAAATGCAGATAAATGAGTAGTATCACCGACCCGTTATAAGTATATAGTTAATGCAAATTTCTCGATCTACCAGACCACTTGTGCACACATACAAAAGGCCAGTTCACGGCTTGTTATTGTGGAACGTTTTGAATCTGCACATGGTTATCAGAAAGCACCTTGTGGTCAGGGTTATCATGCCTCTTAAAAATGATTGTGATTGTTCTTTGCACCGGCATGGATGCTACAACCCTCAAGGTACTCAAAAAAGCATTTAATACGTGCACTCGTTTGGTTTATACCATAGACTCCATAAATATGACTATATCTCACCTTTACTAGTAGCCTATATACATATAGAACATCTTAATTTACGTGAATGCACATATTTATTTATAATCCTCCATAACAAAACTACTACCTTCCTTCATAACTTTGTTAAACCTTTGCAATGGACGAGAACAGGCAATATTTGAATACCATAATCAAGAAAATCTCAATCGCAACACTCATATTTTGTAACGACAAAAGTGAATCACAATTTAAGCAGAGCTGCGAAATTTGAATAGTTAATTAGTTATTTTTCAGCTCAACCAACGTGTCTTATAACCTGATGGTTATAATATATAATATTTTGTATCAGTTTATTCTTTATCTTTTAATCTTAATTTATTAAATATTATTATTTTTATAAGTTTGTTTTTCTTCTTATACAACGGAAAATAAAATGAATGTTGTGTGTTGAGCTTACATGTCTCCAATTGGAAAAAAGGAGATGCTAAATATGCTGATACTGCAGAACTTGAGAAATCGTCATTTTGGAAAGGCTTAAATTGTATCGATCTAAAATAGACATACCAGTAAACACATCTTTTAAGAGGCGACATTTCACATAAGGGGACTTAAATTTTTCTTCCTTATAAATTCTAAAAGCTAAGTGTACATACAAGAATTATTGAATAGTAGATCCTACAGATTCCTGAAAAATATAATCAGTCCCAACTTTGCAGGAATTTGAGATATGACCAATCTCTAAATTGCAGTTCAATAACCTATAAAAAAAACCAAGGCAATGAAAAAGTCAGTTCGAAAGTGCGATGCGTAGTTAATTTTTAGTACGCGTCTCCGTATTTTTTGCTGATTTTTAAATATGCTAAGTTGTGTTTGAAGATCTAGTACTTTCGCGTATTTCTGGTTTTAGATCATACAATTTTATGAAAAAGAAGCGCTTTGTTGTTCTTTATATACGTATATAATATGTTATTATTCCTTATTTACTACATAATTTTACATGTAATATATATTTTCAATTACATTTAAAGCACTCAAATTTGGCGAATATTTGGTATTTACAGAAATTTCTGGAAATTAAATTAAGAAATTACTTTGTAGAAATTATTTCTCTTACCTTAATTTTATAAAAAATGAATCCACAAAAATTTTAACGAGAGGCCGTTGATTTCTGGAAAAAAAAGAAGATATTTAGTTGTTTTTTGTTTATGAGACATTAAATTTTAGTAATATGTATTTTTGGCAAATGAGCAGTGATTAGTCGCCCCATAAATTTAAGATATCCACCACACTAACAGAACAAAAGCTTATCTCCACGAGGTAGAGTAGTTTCATTCAAAATTCCCAAAATTCGCAATTAGTCTCTGTTATCATCTCAAATTCGCCAGTCTATCCTCCCCCGCGATTTTCAGTTAAAAAAAAATTAAATAAAATAAAACGCAATTTTCTTATCTGCAGCCAAACCCAAGTCATTGTTGTGCTGCTTAAGTGCTTTATCACGCCGACTATATCGCCCGACAGTCGAATAAGCCAACGAATCAATTTTTTCTTTAATCAATGGCCGTAACCTGCCTCAAGTGAAAAATTCCACATAGGATTGGGCGAATGAGTGCTTTTTAGCGAAACGCAGAGGCCCAGCAGCAGCAGCAGCTTTTCGGTTCAAGCGGAGACAGCGCCATTTCTACGAATTTATCTGACTCCCCGAAGGTGTGTCACCATCACTTGTTCTCGCCATTAATCCAGCCGAGTCGTGATTAATCCAGATCCCTCCCCGGCGGCATGGCGCGGCGGCCGAATACCTGTACTTGAAAATCTTTTAGCACCTTTTGTTGCAGCCAGCAGCCCGCGATTCATTCTCCCGCGCGAAATCCGAAAAGGTCAATCTGCGCGCTTGGCCACGTTAGGCAGGCGGCGGAATCGCAGTTGCTAGGAGAGGCAGCGGCGCGCCGAAATCGATCTTCGCGTCGTCGTTGCGTTGCGCCGCCAGCCGATAAACACGGCTGCATATGGGCGATAAGCTGACACGCCGCGTCTCTTGTTGCGCGCACTCGCAACTCGCTTAAAAACCTGAGACGAAAATATGAGTCACACACAATTCGCGGTATCCCTGTCGCTTCTTGTTTACTTTGACAAATCTTTTTTTATTTGTCGCTGGTGATTTTTCAGCAAATAAATCTTGGCGGGCTTCGAAAATTATTCCGGCTTCACTTTGATACCTTCTGTACCTCCACCACCGCCGCCACTGACGCAGTCGCCGTTGTCGTGCGTTTCAGGGGGCAGCGGTGAGAAGGCGGCTAACCAGTTTCATGGGGGGGCCCCTATTTCACCTCTGCTCCGCTAAGACGGAAATGCTTACGAACTGAGCTGGTCTATTTCGTTTCGAACAGCAAACCGATCAAATGAGAAATGTGGGCCAAATTTGATCGCTGATAACGAACAGCGCGCGTTCGTGGGGAGTGGGGGTATTTTAAATTTTTTAAATACGTTGCCCACATTAAGTTTTTCGTAATTGTCTTTACACTGTATACGGCATGTACACAGAAATAATTGATTTAAATACAACTGATGTTACACGAGAATAATATTAATTATTATAACAAGTTCATAAATATCTTGAAATTAGACTTGAAATTGTTGACAAGCTGACCAAGTTCAACAAATTTCGCATTATAACCAACAATTCTGCACGTTTTCATTAAAGAAATTGAAATTTCTGTAAACTTTAACTAATTAATACTGTCCCAGTAGGAAATGTATCAAGGGATTGCCCTAAGAAAGCCTGATATGACTACTTCCAAGCACTTCCAATATTCCCTCTAGCATGCGTCTGCAGGTATCTACCTTATATTCCTGCTTCCTGAGAATCGAGTGGGTAAGGAGTAAATGAGTTTTACCTAAAAACTTGTGTTTTAAGAGGATTTCGTCATCGTGCGATGAGCTTGCATCTACGCGTTTGGGGGGATACCCATAACTTGGCCCCCAAATTTAAGGAACGGGGTTCGAAGCATTTTGCTGTCCTAAATACGGGAAAAATAAAGAAAAAAATCTATCTCGACCCGTTTTCGAGATATACAAAAAAATAGTTAATACTCGTCCCGTATCAACTCCAGACAGCAAAATGTTACGAAACCCCGCCACGACACTGAAAAACTTGAATATTAACAAACCGCCACTATTTTCCGCACATTTCTATTTTACCGCCGAATAATTTATTTATAAACAACGCACGAAAAACACTAATTTGTTACAAAAATCATCCCGATACCGCGAAATGTCAATTTAATTACCAAAACAAGCTGAAGTTCGTTTCGTTTTTTCGTCCTGAAAACAGGAGTACCAACAGCTTTAGCAAGTTCGTTGGGTTCGTTGGGTTCGTTCGATCGTTTATTGTAACGGTATGATATTCCTTTTACAAAATATGCATATTAACTAAATATTTTCCTTTTACAAAATGCGTATTAACTAAATATTTTCCTTTTACAAAATGCATTTTAACTAAATATTTTCCTTTTACAAAATATGCATATTAACTAAATATTTTCCTTTTACAAAATGCGTATTAACTAAATATTTTCCTTTTACAAAATGCATTTTAACTAAATATTTTCCTTTTACAAAATATGCATATTAACTAAATATTTTCCTTTTACAAAATGAATATTAACTAAATATTTTCCTTTTACAAAATGCATTTTAACTAAATATTTTCCTTTTACAAAATATGCATATTAACTAAATATTTTCCTTTTACAAAATATGTATATTAACTAAATATTTTCCTTTTACAAAATGCATATTAACTAAATATTTTCCTTTTACAAAATGCATATTAACTAAATATTTTCACTTTACAAAATGCATTTTAACTAAATATTTTCCTTTTACAAAATATGCATATTAAATAAATATTTTCCTTTTACAAAATGCCTATTAACTAAATATTTTCCTTTTACAAAATGCATATTAACTAAATATTTTCCCTTTACAAAATGCATTTTAACTAAATATTTTCCTTTTACAAAATATGCATATTAACTAAATATTTTCCTTTTACAAAATGCCTATTAACTAAATATTTTCCTTTTACAAAATGCATATTAACTAAATATTTTCCCTTTACAAAATGCATTTTAACTCTTTCAGGTTTGGTGGTCAGTTTTCTAACCACTTATTCTCGGTTGTTTAAAATATATTTTAACGTCATCTATTGACAATGTACGGAACTAATATGCTTTTTTAAGTCATTGTCGATCGTGTGTTGCGAACCCTTGACGTTAACACGTGGTGGTCAGGTTTATTCAAATAACTGAAAAAATAGTGTAGTGTTGTTTTTTCAAGTGAACAGTTTGAAATTCAATAATAAAGGTAAGAGTGTTTATTATGTTACGATTTCAGTATTTATCTGTTATTCAGTATTAGTTTAGTTGATTTATGATAAAAAAAAAATATTATCTTTTATAATTTTTTTATAAATAACGTAATAATACGGTGGTTAGTTTACTAACCACTGTGACTATAGCAGGTTTCATTTTATTCGTTTCGTCCATGTCATTGTATGTTACTTTTTTAGAATGCCGCGTGTACTGAATGAACGTGAAATTCCAGACGTTCTTCTAGAAGAAATTCCTTCAGATGGTGAGAGTGTGTGCAGTCTCCAGAAAGAACACCGTCCAGAATTGGATCAGTTGGACACAAAAGACTTTCGCCGAAGTGTTTACCAAGGGATGCTAGCACCAGTTCAGGCGAACTGCAAGCCAAGTTCTAGACGTTCCCTCAATAGCTCTGGACGTTCTGCTCTATTACCAGTCTTGATAAAACGCCACAAGCCATCAGTTCCAACAGAATTACGCACGGAAAGCAATATGCACCAGCCAGAGCGATCTACTTCAAGAAGATGCGCGAAATGCAGCACTAAAAAAAGTCTAGCTCGTACTATATGGCAATGCAGCACCTGTAAAGTCCCTCTTTGTATCCGCAAAGATAAAACATGCTTTTTAGATTTCCATAAGAAATAAGTTATTAATATATTTTGCCTGTAAATAATATTTTCTTTCTCATTCTTATTTTGATTATTTTTCATGCCAACCGCCACGGTGGTTAGTAAACTAACCACCTTATTCCTGAAAAGCCTTATGCGGTACTTTTGTAAAATATTTTTTTTCTTAATAATTAAACTTTAATTAAAACAAATATCCAATTGTTTTCATTATAAAATCATTTTAATAAAAGTGTGGCTGAAAGAGTTAACTAAATATTTTCCTTTTACAAAATATGCATATTAACTAAATATTTTCCTTTTACAAAATGCATATTAACTAAATATTTTCCTTTTACAAAATGCATTTTAACTAAATATTTTCCTTTTACAAAATATCGATTGATCGAAAAAGAACGAACTTGCTAAAGCGGTTGGCAGTTGGCACACCTTTTTTTCAAGAAGAACGAAACGAACTTCAGCTTGTTTTGGTAATTAAATTGACATTTCGCGGTATCGGGATTATTTTTGTAACAAATTAGTGTTTTTCGTGCGTTGTTTATAAATAAATTGATCGGCGGTAAAATAGAAATGTGCGGAAAATAGTGGCGGTTTGTTAATATTCATGTTTTTCAGTGTCGTGGCGGGGTTTCGAAACATTTTGCTGTCTGGAGTTGATACGGGACAAGTATTAACTATTTTTTTTTATATCTCGAAAACGGGTCGAGATAGATTTTTTTCTTTATTTTTCCCGTATTTAGGACAGCAAAATGCTTCGAACCCCGTTCCTCAAATTTGGGGGCCAAGTTATGGGTATCGTGCCACGCGTTTTTTTTTACTCTCGAAGAGAAAGTGCGCATGACAGGTTGTTTTAAATTTTATTAATTCAATGAGTGCCTCATATTTTAATAAGCTGAGCAACAGCTCAGTCTCGATTTTTACTTAGATTCAGATCAGTTTAATAGAATAGGCCCTATTATTCCATTTATTTTGAATAACTTCTTCTATCGGGGAAGCGAAACTTCTTATAATAGTCATTCAGCATAAGCGATTATGTCCTTGATTCAGAGTAACTACTTCTATCCCTGGTTATTAGGGAAGCGAAAGTCAAGACCTTGCCTCCAATCCCGTCGTGGGTAAAAAAGAAGAAGGAAAAGAATCGAGTTGGGAAGGAGTGCTAGCTGCCCGAGAAGCAGTTATATCATTTCTTTCTAGCCCCTTCTTTTTCCTACTGGGGTATTAAATCGACGAAACTAAAGATTCGATCGTATTAAATTGCTGTTTTAATTAATACTAATAGATCCGATCCCTTACAGAGATTACAATTCGTATGATAACAGCTATATGTCATAGTGTGTGTAAAAAGAAAAAATATCTTGGAATTATTATTGACGACCAATTTAAATGGGATAGACATATAATTGGCATTTGTAGGAGACTTAGAAAACGTATTCAAAGGATTTACATCATTACACAATACCTTGATATCCAACTTATAAGGATGGTTTATTTTGCTTTAGTACAATATTACATTACGGAATAACTGTTGCATAATTTCCAAAGCAAAATAATCAAAATCTGTTGGGTAAAATGCGGATTCTATTCAACAACGCTGGCATTTGCTGAATTCAGAGTTATGTCAATACGACAGATTTATGCTTTTAATATTCATACATTTGTTTTTGCTAATCGATCTATATTTTGTCTGCATCATTCAAAACTGGTCCTTTGTAATTAAATGTAAAGAAAACTTAACTCAGAAGCATTTACATAAGTTACTGAGGGCTGAAAATGTTAAATGAATTCTCCCAATCCTTAAAGACAGATCCTACAAACTATAACAAACTATAAATTAAAATTGAAATATATGTAATTAATAATCAAAGAATAGTAGATACCATTGGACTTATTTACACTTATTTAAAACAAAAACAAAAAGTGATCTGACTTGTATATATTTTTATTGTAATGTCTACTTTACACTATCTGATAAATCATGTGCTCAGACATGATTTTTTTTTTTCATTTCCAAAAATTGCGCTCAAATCATAGTGAGGAGATTTGGATTTTTAGTTGAAACCTCTTCTTAAGTTATCTTAAAGTTCTTGTATTCCTTTTCTTTTAATAATAATGCCTGACATATATATATTCCAGTGGCTATTCCTATAATTATCATTGAAATTAGAGAACTCGATTAAAAATAAAACCTTATTTGTTCTTCCGGAAGACGAAACAAAAACATTCGTTTTCATCAAAATTCGTAGTCGACAGGACTTTACTTATTTACGGCTTGCTTCAATTTAAAATTTGCTGAACTACCTAGGCCTATTTTGCCCTGACGATTGTCACCACAATAGCATCCTTGTTTTTTGTGTTTACATCTATTTGTCTATCTCTCTGAGTTCGAGTGATAAATGCATAGATGTTTTGAAACTCCTATGACTTCTCAAATTAATTAGAAACAATTCTAATTGTCAAGAAGTCATATGATTACTCAAATGACAAATAATATAAAAGATATGAATGAATTTACACCATACAAGTTGATATTTTTTAGAAGTCAAAAGCTCTTTCATATGATTTATCAGATAGTGTAAAGCCTCTTTAAGTGAATGAATTTAATTATGCTTACACTTTTATAATTTTAAATTCAATTCAAATGAATTTTATTCTTAGAATAAACTGTCATACAGTCTGTTGCACTCCTTACCCACAAGTTCTGTTTATGTGGCTAGCTCAGCTTTATTTTCCTTTGTATATATGGTACATGCACCACTTTTGTAAAATTTGTATTAAGCTGCAATAAAGTAAACTAGGATAAAAAGTAAATAAATTGCAAGATTTCAAGAAAAACTTTCTGCAGTTTCCCGTAAAATAAGATTGACTGTATATCATGTTGGTATTATTATTATGGGAAATCCGATAGAATTATACAGATATTATGGAAAATTCATACTGGCAATTTTAGTATTGCAAAAAGTGGACTCTAACAAATCGTTTTATTTTGCTCCTATGCCTATCATTCCTTATTTTACATTACTCAGGAAAGTGTAAGCTTCTCAAAACTACTGCAAAATTGTCTTTTCCTTCAGAGGGAGGAATTTGTGCCATTAGTAAAAATTGTGATTGAACATCAAGTACACAGACTTTCTTCAGTTCCCCGATCAGGAATTATAATTTCTGCAAATCAGCAAACATGTATGACATCATAACTAATCAAAATCAGGTTATTTTACACTTTTTTAAGAAATGGTGTAAGGAATTTGGCAATCCAACTCTAATCTTAGTTTTTTTTTTCTTTATTTTTCCCATATTTAGGACAGCAAAATGCTTCGAACCCCGTTCCTTAAATTTGGGGGCCAAGTTATGGGTATCCCCCCGACGCTTTGGAACATCGGCGCTATTTCTTCAAAATTGTTATAGCTATTGATTGCTTATACAGCAATTTTGATTTTTCTGTGTAGCATTTTTGTCAGCAATTTCTACTAATTACATATATAATAGCCACTCACATTCATGTCCGTAAATCCATATTTATTTTAATTTAATCCTTTCAATCGCTTTGATGCCAAAACGTCTCATTTACTGAATTAGCACTATAATTGTGTCCATATTTTTTAATTGCTTATTCCTCGATAGTATAGTGATCAGTATCATACGTGACTGAAAAAAAAACCATTTCTTTTTACGTAAACCAAAAGACATTAAGATTAGCACTATATACACAACACGTTTTTAAAACGTCGGACGTTCTTAAAACGTCGGTTTGAGAAAATAAAATTAATTGGAAATTAAGCATAAATTAGGCATTATTATATCGTACAGTTTGGTAATTAACATATGACAAATTTATGAATATATGAAGACCAGTAAAGACCCAAAGGGTTACGTGGAAATTTATCGCAGTTTCAAATTTCTTACAATTTATAGGAAACTCAAATTATATTAACGATGCAGCGTGCTTTTCACTTCGCACTTTGTCTTAGCTAAAAATTTTACAGATGCCGTCATCACTGTGAACCAAATTAAAATGGCATTTGTGAGCATTCCACCCACCAGAAGAGACAAGGTTTTCTCATCCCCAGCTGTCAACTTACTTTCTTTTGACAACACTCATTCCGCAGGGCGTGCGTATCCACAAGAGTTCAATTTCCGTAAAAAAAAAATACTACTTTCCGGCTGGTTCAAGTCTGGACATTTAGCATGAAAAAGCGTTAAAGGTTGAATTTTCTCGCACTTAAAATGCACCACACCACCGAAAGGCAAATGGAAGAAAAAAAATAACACACACAACTACCACTGTGGCGGGATGACGGCACACAGGGTGAACACATTGAACGCGACAGCGATAAAAAGCAGTTTGAGTCTGCCACTGCGGCCGAGTTCAATTGAAAAATTTAAAAAGCCCGAAAATGCAATAACAAGGCACACGGGTCAGAGCGAGACGACGATACCGCGCGCGTTCGGGTAGAAAAGAATCCACACACAAAAAATTAATGTCTCCTAATCGAGAAAAAAACAACTAAGAATTTCACAACTTCCTCTGTTCGTCAGAAGCGGTTACATAGCGCCGCTCGAGCGGGCATTTTTCGGCGGGTCCACTGCCTCAGTTGTCCGCGGTGCAGCGTATACGAAAAAAAAAAATTATAATCAATTAGAACGACCCCGGGTGCGTCGGCCACTACTATTTCACTTTCGCTGCAGTTCTCCTCGCGCTGTTTGTTCTCATTACGCGAGCGAACGACCACCGCGGCCGCACTTTTCGCTTTGCGTTCTCGCTGCTTTTTTTTTTGGCAGCGGCGAGTCGAGGCGAGGCGATCTGATCGGAATCGGTCGGGCTGTGGTCCGCAACACACGACAAGGCACGGCACGGCGCGGGTAGAGAGCAACGACAACGGCGAACAAAGAGAAAAAAAAAAAATCGTCGTCCAAAAATGCAAAAATTCTTTGACAGATTATGCAAGTGAAGAGCAAGACGTCGCCCGCGGCAAAAGGGACGAGAACTGTCAATCACTGCACCACACGCCGAAACGAGACAGCCCGTCAATCGCTAGAAGAGATGCGGCCACAGCTCCTTTTGTCTAGGAATTCCTCGGTGCATTCCGGTGGAACAAAGAGTGCCGCACAACGAAGCGATGTGTTGAGGGGGGAAAAAAAACTAAGAAGGAAAAAAAGTGAAAAGTCGCACGATCTTCTTCTTCGCCGCGTCACAGCAGCGACTAGTGTCACTTTGGCGTTAGAAAAACGAGCGAAAAAAACTAAACCAAAACACGCACACACAACGACACACCGCACTGCTGTTTTCCTGCCTGAGAGCCAGACAGCACTTTTCCCCGCAATCGTGTAAACTCAAAAATTCGCCGAGAAATATTGGCTGCTCCGTGCTCGGCTGCTGCTGCTGCTGATGGCGCTGCTGACAAAGAGAATAAAAAAAAATTCCGGCACACACAGCGACACGACACGTCGACGATTCACACAGTCCAACTGCGCGCTAATAACTCCTCACCCAACGCAACTACCCACAGCAAGGGGAGTTGGCAGCGTAGCCGCGCAACACAGACGCAAAATGTCGTGTCCGTACACGGCGTGACTAATCGTGACGTCATTCAAAGGAGATGCGGTAGCAAGTGCGGAATCCGTTTACGGCCATCAGCGGAAGCGAGATGTAGCCAGAATCAAACAAGTGCATTCATTTCGCTTTTAAGGTGCACTTCAAACACACACACTAGCACCATTTGCAGCGTGAACGTTTAACGGGGAAGGAGAAGCGGTATAGTGGGTTCCACGTTCGCACGACAAGGAGAGCACGCTGCGGAGCGAAAGAGCTGGTCGTATCATCCGCCCGATGCGTGTGCATTGCAAACGTGGGTGGAGGAACGAATAGACAGACGTTGCAAAACGAAAAAAAGACACCGAACGAATTTACAAAAGCGACGGCAAATATTATGGCGTTCGTTTTCCGACTGTTCGCCTTTTTTCCCGCAGCGTTTTCTGTGCGGCGGACTCGAATTGGAGGAGTTTTTGTTAGAACTAGAAGAGTTGGCGTTGCCAGATTTTGCGTTTCGTACAGGTAGCCGCAGCCAGTGAATCGAATGAGAAAGAAGTGCGCCACGCTCGACTCGACGCTTTCGAGGACTGCAATAAATTTTGATTTTTTGAATTCGTTCATTAACGGTTCATTGTAGTCACTTTATCCCAGAGGTCGGGGCAGTTATAAATAGTTGTGACGACTGTCGTTGTCGTGTCTCGTGTCGTGTCGGGTCGTGTGGCTAGACAAATTGTATTGGCATCTTATGGTGCGGTTGATGGATAATTACCGGCCTTAGCAACTTCTGTGTTGCTAATTGAAATTAAATACTTCAGGGATGCGCTAAAGAGGAAAAAGGACGCTGTGCGCTGCGTTTGCAATAAGACGCCACTTATCCGTGTTTTATATCAAATTTGAGATATTGGCAAACGATATAACATGCCTTAAGGAGCTCTTGATGAATTTACAGAATAATTTGGAGAGAGAAGCTGCTTTAAAGACTTAGAGACTTGATGGCCAGATTGAAGCTGGGCCCAAAAACTAATTAACTTAACCACACATTCTCCAATTTTTCCCCCGAATCTGGATAAAACTCTTAATAGCTGGTTAAAAATGAGAACTTTGAGAATCTGGCCTTTTATACAAAAAATTTAAAACCACAATTTGTTGATAGTTTTCACCTAGAAAAGCTAAAATTAACTTCTTGCGCTTGCTGCAAGAATTTTAGGGGTTACATGGGTCTTAAAGGTATAAAAAAAACGACTTCTTTAAAAATTTTTATTTCAAAAACGAAAAATCTTTTTTATTTAAAATTTAAACATATGAAAGTAAAGTACGAAGGAATTTTCATTCGGTCAAGTCGTTCTTGTTTTATACGAAAAAGACCTTTTAAAAATGATGAGAATCGGAAAAACGCAGAAAAATTTGAGACGAAAATTGATTCAAACTCATGTCAAAATGTCAAATTTCATTTTTTTTTCAATTCCTTCGTTCAATCACGAGCCAAGGGCATAAACTACAAGAAAATTTTTGAATTTTTGTTTTCAGATGAATCCAGACCGAAATATCATGTCCAGCGCAAAAAAAAAGGTTGACGGCGAAAAACGGCTGGAAAATGGAAAATTTTCAATATTTTTGGCTTAAAATTTTTTTACAAATACTTTAAGTACTTTACTTTCATATGTAAAAATTTTAAATAAAAAAGATTTTTCGTTTTTGAAATAAAATTGTTTAAAGAAGTCGTTTTTTTTATACTTTTAAGACCCATGTAACCCCTTAAGGGGGGGGGGGGGGGGGGGGTATGGTTTGAAAATGAATTTTTAAGCAAATTTTTGCGAATTTTTTTTGGAAGTATGGCTACATTATTTTATTTTTAAATTAAAAAATCAACATATTTATTATTGTTTATAAAAAAATATGCATAAAAAAAAATTATCTCGACGTCACTCCATCGAGAAACTCATTAACTAAGATAATCTTTTTGAATTTTTTTTTCAGATTATCCAGTGACTAGTTCTGATGTCCACCGCAAATGCATTTTTTTTTGTGGAATGTGTCTGCGAAAAATGGCTACCGTTGCCACAATTCTTAATATTTTTACTTGAAAATTCATATAATCATTCTTTGAATTATACTTAAAAAGCCTATTTAATTTAAAAATAAAATAATGTAGCCATACTTCCAAAAAAAAATTTCACAAAAATTTGCTTAAAAAGTCATTTTCAAACCATACCCCCCTTAAGGGGTTACATGGGTCTTAAAAGTATAAAAAAAACGACTTCTTTAAACAATTTTATTTCAAAAACGAAAAATCTTTTTTATTTAAAATTTAAACATATGAAAGTAAAGTACTTAAAGTACTTGTAATTGATCTGATTAATTATTTCAGTAATCATAAAGGGTGTTTTTTAAGAGGCGCCTGATATCCGATAGGGCTAACTGTCAAATGAGCTGTCATTTGTTGTAAGTGTCAATGTAATTTTTATTCGGTAAGATCTAAAAAATTATTAGGAAAATATATATACTGCCGAAACGATTCTAAATCGTGGAAATTTATTACCAAAATCGGGTCAGTTATAAGAACTTATATAAACTATCGTCCATCAGAGTGCAGATCTTGACGACTTGTGATTTCAACAGGACAGCACTACGTGCCATACAATGATCGAAACAATCGATTTATTGTAAAAAAAAATTGGCGAAAATCTGATTTCCAGAAATAGACCTGACCGGTCAACTGCCCACCAAGATAGTGTGATTTGATACTGCTGGAATATTTTTTTGTGGGGATGAAGTCTCAGGGTATTAAACCAACTTCGATTGACGCATGTCAACATAAAACATTTCATTACGGATATATGGCCCTAATGCTTAAAGAAGTGGTTAGAAGTTGGACTAATAGGATGCGCTATCTAACTGGCAGCCGCGGTGTGGTGATGCCCGAAAATGAATTTAAAAATAGGAAAGTAACGTTGGAATCAGACAATATGGAATGAAAATTATAAAAAATCTTCACCTGAGAACAGATATACAAAATTCAAAATTCGGGATTGACTATAATAAATGGACAGCATTTAGTAAAAAATAAATGCGAATCTACTGAATTCAAAACCCGTATCTAAAAATTAAAATAACTTAATATTTTAAATTCAATATAATTCAATTATTGAGATCCTTATATTAAGATTAGTATAATTAATTGAAGGAAAATCCCTACTATCGAAAAAGAAAGTAACTAGTTCATAAGGACTTGTTAATTGTAACAATTCATTAAATAAAAGAAAAAAAAATATTAATTTTTTTTAAATTAGTGTTTTTTGGATTAGGGTTAGTTAGGATATTTTAGTGGACTGAATTTATACGTGAAGAAAATTTGTCAAAAAATAATTAGGTTATGCAGAGTAATATATTAGTCATTCGTTATTTAAAAATTTACTACAAAACCAAAACAGATCTCAATACGGAAAAAGAGACTAACATAAATCATAGTTAATTACAAAACAAAAATTAAAATGAATTCAGTTTTATTCAGAGAAAAAAGATTATTGAATATAAACTCGATATACTAAAAGTACAATGGCTTCAAAATAAAGCTTGGCTGTTGTTTAAATCTATGCTGAAAAACAAAAACAGCATACAGAAATGATTCAAGATACGAGGTGTACCAATTAAAACAACGAGACTTTTTTTACAACTCTGCGCAAATCGACACAACGATTTCAACGTTTCTCCCAACTCGAAAAACAACCCTGGAAATCTTTCGAAGGTCCTTGAGAACACGTGGCGTTACCGCTTGAATGTCCGTCCGTCGTCTTAAAATGGGTCTCTTTAAGTTGACTCGATACGATAACTCTTGAATTGACCCACCCATTCATAAACATGCTTCGCCGTACACAACCTGCAGTTTTTGTAAGATTTCGGCAGGTTTTTTGCCCAGTTTCACAAGAAAAATTATGTTTATTCGTTTCTCTTTTTTTAAAAAAAACTCATTTTTACGACCTTACGTACTAACATACACAAGTTTGAACAGCTTTAGTTCGAACACTACTTGCTCATTCGACGTGAAACTTAGAATTTATGGTCCACTGCGCTAGTTGTCATCACAACATATTTTCTGATAGACGGCTTTCCATATGGCAAATCCCGAAAAATTATGGTTGATCCAGATGTAGATTTAATCGGACATTACACCTGGCGTCTCAATTTTATCGAAGATAAAAAGTTTATGGAGAATTGACAACAGAACAACTTAAAAATATTCTACATGAACGAAATGTAGGGTCATGATTTGCACTTGGAAGTTTCAGATGTTTTGACCAATAGGGAAAAATTTGATTTAATTAAAAATTTTAAATTTTATAATAGGGTGGAGCAAATTTGAAATTTTCAAAGTTGAAATGGGAACACTAGAATTTTTCCCACAGAGGTAAGGCATCATCTTTATTGCTACAGCAGCTGCAAGCGACAAGAGCAACAAGCCAAACATTGTTCATGATTACAGTAGCCTCTTGAACTCATCGAGAAAACTTGTGTTATGAATATTTAAAGTTAAATTATTGGAAGAGCCGAATATATCATACAAAAAATTCTCATAAATAACACCACACAAGCGCGTACAATCAAGTTGAAGTTTCTCGTGGAATGAGAAAGGTGGAGATCGACACCCTAATAAATATTCTGGAATCCTCGTATGCAGAAAATTAAAAAATACACATATACTTATTCATGGGCAAGGGAATTAAGCTTCGGGCTACAATTTATGCTAAATTTATGCATGAAATATTTCTAACCTTACTTTTACTCTTTAAGTTTCGCACGATCTTGATGTAAGTTTAAGATGTGTTGACATGTTTGCAAGGTTAACGAAAGATATACAAAGGCTATACAATAGTAGAACTGAAAACTAAATATAATCTTTAAAAAAACCCAGAAAAAAATATATATTGTAACAAATTTCGTCAGAAAGTCACAAACAATTTTTAGCGATTTTGCCGTACAGTCATAACCTATAAAAAACAAATAAAAATCTACATTTTATTTTTTTTAGATGTCACGCCAGTGGGAAAAAACCTGGCAAAAAATATATGTTATAAAAATCTATCTTGGAAGCTTTAACAAAATTTTGGTCATTGTACCAAAATTCAAAATGGCTCAAAAAACTTAAAAAAAAAAAAAAAAAAAAAATTAAATTGAAAATAGCTCAAAAATCTTAAAAAAAAAAAAAAAAAGTCGAGGAGGGAGTGGATAAACCACCTGTACCAACTGTCCTCAGAAACTTTCCGAGTGTAGCCGTGCGCAGAGAGTGAATGTGTGACAAGAAATGGGTTCTCTACAATAATGTCAAGCGCCGAAAAAAGTGGAGAGGGAAAGGAGAAATACTGGCTAAAGAAGGTCTTTACCCACGTAAGGTTTATGGTCCTCTTTCGAATTTTAAACCCAAACCAAACTATAACAAAGGAGACCTATTGCGAGCAGCTTGAGCAGCTTAAGTCAGCACTAGAGGAAAAACGTCCTTCTTTGGTTTCACGACGAAAGGTGTTCTTCCATCAGTATAACGCTCGGCGGCATAAGGCGAGGATGTCATTACAAAAGCTGGAGAAGTACCATATTAGGCGGAAATTCAGTCCAAAGTCTTCAAAATCATTTGAACGGAAAAAATACATATTCTATAGATGTCAGAACGATACTGCAGGAGTATTTTTCGTCACTGGCAAGTTAATTTTGGAAGAGGTGCCTTGAAAGTCTACCAGATAGATGGAAAAATATTGTAGAAAGTGAAAGAGAGCATATTACAAAAAATTCTGTTTATCTTAATTTTGACAAATAAAAAGCATAAAATTATTAAATCATTATTTATGGTATGACCCAATATCTACTATAGTCGAAGAAATTTGATAAATCTATACAAATGTGTTATTTTGCATGTACAGACATTAATTTTGATTTTATATCTCGACATAAGTCGCGTATTAAAACTAGTTAACAGCGTAAGATTAGAAGTCAAAGAAAACGACGTCTTAGTATAATCCTGATTCTTGGGTCCTTCTTACCTCTACCAACAAAAAGAAGTAAAGGGCAATCAACAAAATTATATACTTCTAACTGTGCCATCACCATTTCAACTTGACATTTTCCGGGTAACCCAAAAAAAACCCTCTCACGACTCACTTGATACCTCTTCATTTTCCCACTTGGCGAATCCTCAATGTGGCATTTAACTGCTCGAAAAAAGCAACCCCCGAATCCAAAACCGCAGAATGAAGACCAGAACAAGAAGGTCGTAAGTAGCTCAACAGGGTTGCAATTTAGGTACCCTTGTGTGCGCCGGGCGGGCTTAGGCACAAAGGGTGCACACACGGCAAGCACCCGGAATGCAACGTGATGCACACTCTCTTCTGCGGGACCAGGGACACAGGGAGCAAAAAGACTCTCTCCCTGCGGGGTGCATAGCGAACGCAGCAATGCACCGGGAGAAAGCAAGTAAAAAAACCTACCGAAAAAAAAGAAACGATATCAAATAAAACAGGAAACAAACGAATGAATGAGAATTGCCGTCGCTGGACGGAGAGGGGGTACGGTCGGGACGGGAGCGGCGCACCCTGAGCGGGACAAACAGGTAGCCAGCAGCCACCGACATTGCTTGCATGGATGCAATTTACACTTGACGGGTAATTCCGAAACAAAACGTTGCTGCACTTACCCTCAGCTGCAAGGGTGCAATTGATTTGAAAATTGCTTTCAGCCCGACAGTGCGCCCGGCGTATAAGCTGACAACTGAAAGCCCTCATTTCCTGCCGCGCCACGGTGGTGGTGTGCGTAAGTGGGACTGCTTGGAGCGATGCCTTTGCCTCCTTGGGGGGACGCCGGGCTCGCTACGCTTTTGTTATCAATTGAAATTAGCCCCGATCCGGAATGTGGGGCTGACTGCGACCTGTGAAACGATATCGCAATAATTCAAAAAGGCTCCGTTTTTTCCAGGATGATTTGTAGAATGGGATCAAGGTGAATGGGAAACTGCTCTTCTTTTGTGTGTCGGTTGGAACTTTTATTGAAGCTGAATTCGGAGAGAAGTTTAACTCCGTGAAATTGCATTTAATCCTGAGATTTGAGATACTATTACTATTTTAAAGGTAATATCCAGATCTAGCAGGACGAATAGAAATATAAGTTTGTATTAAATTTATAATAATAAGATTAGATAGTTCAAACGTTTGGTTCTCAGAATGCTAAGTATGAGTTTTGTGATCTTAATAATTTCGAATTTCATTCAGTTTTGCTTAATTGCTGGGGCAAATTTGAGTATAGTTGGGCTCATTGTCCCGATTTACACTACCTCACGCATCTTTCCTCACACGCGAGCAAATTTCTCCTCTGGCCTGTTTTCATATATTTGCCTGCGAGCCAACGACCGAGGGGATAAAATGTCAAAGCAACGAAGCGAAAATAGTTGGGAAACATATATCCCTTTCAAAAATTCAGCGTGGTGGCTTTAAAGGAGTAACTATTAAAAAGATATTTAGGGATCCTTGCCCATCGGCCTAGCTTCGAGCAAAAGCAATAAAATTCATGGGAAAAGGTAAGGAGATCCATCCAAACAATAAAATGTTCGTCTGAAGCAATAAAAATTGGAGAAGAGAGGCATGAATGTTCAACCCATGCCGGTCTGGTGCAAAGCTCGTCGTACAAAATCAGCCTCTTTTGGTAACCAAGTACATTTTCTTTCTCGAAAGCGCTCATACATTTACAAAATGTAGTCTCACAGTCGTGTTCACGCGGAATGCCTAATTAAATTTCTTAAATTTTAAATTTGCAACTATTTGATCCAAAATCCCAAGACGGTATCACATCCGCATTGCATGATCTTCAGCCAAATTTTTATTTAATTATTTAAGTTTTGAAAATTTAGATCCATTTAAACGTCTTAAATATAATAATAAATTCGAAAGAATCTGTAGATATTTCACGATGAAGAATATTTCAGAGCATTGAAAGATTGTAATAATTACATGAAGAAGATCGAATAATGATTAAAAATCTATATATATCTCGTTGAACAAAATAATTTTTTTCCTCAAAATTTAATAAGTTTTTATTGATGATATGATTGAAGCTTAAGTTAATTAATTAACCACATAGAATAGTATAATAAGTAAAAAACTAAAGCTAAGGACATTAGTGTTACATAATATCTTGTCAAAACGTAAAGTCAACATAAATGGTACAAGAAGTTTAAGAGTTATAGCGGAACAGACAAACAGACAGAAAAAATCCTTAATATGATCCATTATTATTAAAAAAATAACAAAATGAAGACAAAACTTGGAATCATTAGTAGTTTATACATATTTAGGTTAAAAACTCACTTTACTTTATTTATTTACTTTGTTTGTCTAAATCTAAAGTATTTTAGTCAGTTTATTGCTGAGAAAAACTCTTTTTTATTATATTACAATTTATTCAGATGGTACATCAAGAGTAAGGATATTCAGTCCACTCGACTAAAGTGCTTGCTTTGAAAAAGAGTTTTAGTTGTCAACTCGAATGAAAATCGACACTCGTAATAGGTCGCTAAGGTTCTGAAGGAAAGTTACAAATCAGCATATGCACATATATCGCTCATTAAATACAATAACGTCATAACTCAAAAATTGTCATTTTTCATAAAATGCATTTCAAAGATTAGGCTCTTTGTTATTTCAGTAAGAAATAGTTTCAAAACTACCTCTCCCTTGTCGCGAATTATAAAAGCTCAGATATGACGTTTTTACAGTTAAAAGTATATCCGAAATTTAGTCCACCTGTATAAGTAACTCAACAATAATGATTTTTGAGTTATGACGTTATTACATTTAATGAGCGATATGTACTAGGGATGCTACAGAGATTTGATTCCGATTCCGATAAGTCGAAACTTCCTATTGAAATTACACTTCCGATTTCGAATTCGTTTCCGAAACTTTTAAATCCCAGGTTAAAATCGAAAGTCGCATTTTGTGCGTTCGCGCTTCAATTAAACTTGATTTGATTCCGATTCCGATAAGTCGAAACTTCCTATTGAAATTACACTTCCGATTTCGACTTCGGTTCTGAAACTTTTAAATCCCAGGTTAAAATCGAAAGTCGCATTTTGTGCGTTCGCGCTTCAATTAAACTTATCCGAGTTTTTAATGAGTGTTAATGTGTTTAATTTGACGTGTAAAAAATATATTTGAATTGAACAATGAAGTCAAAAACAAATGTTATTTGGAACTACTTCAATGAAGTTTGTGCGAATACAGCAAAGTGCAAACTTTGTAAGAAGATTTATTCACGAAGAGGAGGTACGACTGCTTCGTTAAATTCATTTAAAGTCTGTGCATGCTAGTGAATACGAAGAATTCAATAAATTAGAATCTGAAAACAAAAATAAAGTACAGCCTTCGACTTCAACGCTTCCTCAATATGCCAAAAAACAAATTACTCTCAAAGATGCTTTGGATGAAGAATCAAAAATGGTGTAGTTCTAATCCTAAATCAGTAGAAATAGATAGATTGATTTCTGAAATGATTCCTTTGCAAGATCTCTTCAATTACGTAGAAGATATTGGATTTAGACGACTTATGCAGTTCGTGGTGCCGAATTATCAGTTAAGGTGAAGACAGTTTTTTACCGAATATATTTGTGGTGAGTTATATGGAAGATTAGCAAAAAAGACAAATGATTTACTGAAACAATTTGAGAAAATCGCTTTTACAACGGATATTTGGAGCGAACCAAGTTATAATGTATCGTTATTAAGTTTAACAGCACACGGCATTAATGAAAATTTTAACGACGGAAGGCATACAGGAGACCTAATCCAGGAAAATATTAGTGAAATGTTAATGGAATGGGGCATAACAAATGAGATAATTCACTGTTTTATTCGCGATTCTGGATCTAATATGATACGAGCAATGAGACTCGCCGATATACCTGATGTCAATTGCACTATACATCAATTGCAACTATGTTAGATTGTGATGAGGAAAAACTATACTAAAACTCATTAACGAAATGCAAAAAAATTGCGACGCATTTTAATCATAACCAACTTGCTTTAAAGAAACTTTGAAGATATGATCAGGTAGGTGTATTATTTTATTGAAATTAAAGAGCCTGAATAATGTTTGTGTTTGTATGTTTCTTTAGATTGTCCTTAAAACACATCTCTCTTCTGCCTCCGGTTCCGCCTCCGACTTCGATTCCGGTTCCGATTACGATAAATCAAATTTAAATACTCCGATTCCGACTTTGGTTCCGGTAAACCCACCTCCGTCACATCTCTTATCAGCAGTTGGGTGAAAAAGGCAAATTCTACTGACAAACTAAATAACGTGATATGATTATCTAATTCTTTAGACATGTAAATGTTGAGTATGAATGCACTTTTCATAAAATACTCTCAAAGAAAAACACTTGAAGGGCCGAGAAAAATAAAATTTCATATTTCAAATTTCATTTCAGGTGATCCACCTTTAAAGACCCATTCAGCTTGAAAATATGTTGAAGAAGGAAGCCCGAAAGAGGACGCGCGGGTTACACGTCCACATTAACCTGCGCCATTAAAAACGTATTGCCGTCGTTGTTTGGTTCGCCTTGAGTTCTAGTTCCTCACATTCAAAAACTCCAGAGCTAGTTTCCTCCGAAAAAACTTTTCATTGCTAAATTTTGCATGAAAGTGAAAACTTTCACGTCGACATTTCGTTTTGTTTGAATTTTCGTACGTTTTATCAGAGAATGCTAGAGAGGAGAGGGGACGGAAAAGAGGCTGAAGAGAGAGAGGATGGATTTGGGGCCGACCACCCTTTTGCCGTAGAATTTTCAGAAAAGTTCTAATGAAACAGTGCGCGCATAAACGAATACAGCACGATGTGGCCACAAACACATCGATTTTGGAGCGCACTATTAAAATCTAGGGGAGTTGTAGAATAGTAGGAAGTGAGTAATAATAGTACCTTTTCAGCTGCCTAACCTTCGCTCGGAAGCGCAAGAGGGATGAATGGTGGGCACTTGCATCCATTTGAGGTCCTCTTTGTAGTCCACTGTCAATGCAAGTTGGTGTGCAGATGAATGCACACTATTAAAGTGCATTCGCACACCAACTACTACGTGACGTGCAAGTGGCCTGTTTATGCGGCGATTATGTTGCCAACTGGATTTTATCTAAGTCGGTTTTGGTTTTGGGCATCGAGCTTTTTCTAAGCCCGTATATTCTCACCTCACTTCACTTTGCCTTCTGCAGGTCTGTGGGCACAGATTTTACACTTGTAACTAATTTAACCTATGTAAGTACATCGACTGTTTAATTCGATTCTGTTCGTTTCAGTTCAGTTCGGTGCACTAGTTCTTAAGCCCATTTTTACTACTAGAAGTTGGTTAAAAAAGTTCTGATGGTCCCTGAAAAAGTCTATACGATCGAATCATGTCTGCCTTCGTCTCGAAAGCCATCAATACACCTTTCTGTAGGGCTTAATTCCCAATGTCCTTTTTATCACTCGAACATAGGTCCAAAACCATAACCTCGAATTTCCACCGAATCATGTCGTTTTGGTTTTTTTTTAGATTCCGTTTTTTTTCACTTGTTTTTTTTCCGGCGACGGTTTGTTTGTTCGATTTGTTCCCGAATGCAAGTTGAGCTAGGACAAGATTACCACGAAAACAGGCGGAGGGATAGAACTTTTCTTGGTGGTTAGGTCAGAGTCGGGTGCACGAAATAAGCTTTTTCGTCCTGGTGGGGGGCTATTGTAGGGTTATTTGGGTGCGCCCCCCACTCTACTTCTCCTACCCTGAGCGAAGATGAGGACGGATATCTCTTGCAATCTGCGCAATCTCCTGATTTTGTTTCCTTTAACATTCAGTGGATGGCAGTGGATTGCAAAATTTTTGTGTAGATTGTAAAAGGGACTAAAGAATTTTTTGTTTTCTTTATTTTTTCCTAGAGTTTTCTTTTTCGGCTACCAACCGACAGACTGTTCTGTGTTTCGAGAAGAGAAAGTGTTTTTCGAGTTGCAGAGCGTAGTTTTAATTGCTGTTTTTGAAGCAAATGGGGTTTGAATGACTTTTGGGGTTTTTTCGTAATGAATAGAGTTCCTCCTCTAGAGTTTTCTATATCTTTTATTTTTCAACCGATTTATACGTGTGTGTATCTCCGGATGGAGTATGCAGCGGATGTTTATTTCTTTCATGCCCAATTAAAGTGGCAGTTGATATGGCTTGAGGTATTCTAAGGGCTGGACTCATTCCCATAGGGTTTGTGTAATGAGCTTCGAGGGGTGAACTCATCCTTATCGAATTTATAATGAACTTGATATGAGTCGTAATACCGTCTGGGACTTATTAGATTATATTTCTAAAAGGAAGTTTAATCAAATAAAATGGATTTCAATGCTTAGAGAAATATAAGAACTTTTAGTGTAAGCCAGAATGAAAAATAGATAATTATTGACGAATCCCAACAATTCCAGGTTTGAGTTTAACGTCGTTTAAACCAAGACGTCTATAACCGGTGTTTAATCATAAAATAAATTTATCTGAAAAAATATTTGGATTCCGATATTAACCCTTGTCATTTCATACTGATTCTAGTTTGGCAATCCATTAAAATGACACAGTCCTTCTTCTGGTTATTTTTAATTCTATAATTTCAAAAAGCTCCATATTACTCAGATTTTCATAGTTAGAATCATGAAACATTTTTGTATCAATAAAACCTTATTTTACGTGGTTGAATTTCATACTAACGGCGCGCGATTTGGAATTGGTTTAAACCTATGGTTTAATGTGTCGTATGCACCTAAAATCAATTACGTTGAATTAAAAATTCGGAATTAGTAATGCCATGTAAATTGGATGTGGCTGTCCGAAGACACATTTAGGACATTTTATGATCACTGTGATACCATTTTTGTTAACCAGTTTTTCTGGTGAGAATTGAACAACTTCTAGCACCCTGCTGATTCGCAGTCAACGCTACCAACTAGTATATATATCTATTATAATATCATAGATAATATAATTGAGACTCTCAGAAGATTTGAAGTAAATGGAACATAATTAACAAAAAATACAAGTGTTATACTTTGAAAAACCATTTAATCAGAAAGAAGTGCCAATAACTAACTAATAAAGGATGAAAATAAAATGTTATAGATTGAAAATCATATAAAATTGTAACCATAAAATACTATGAATATGTAATGAATGTTTCGTAAATCTACTTTGATAAAGCATCTATTTTGAAATATTAAAGCTTTTTAGCATGGATAAGCATTAAAATCAAACTGCATTAAAATATACCAAACTCAGAGTTGTAAAATTAATACCAAATGCATAATAGCTGCATTTTATTTATATTTAATATTGTCGATTTTAATAGCTCACTGAAAATAAATGCATCAAATGCGCATTAAATTTCTTACGAACTGACGAATTTGATGCCGAGCGTATGCATATAAGTATAAATAAGCGTTCTTTAATGAAGTGCTATTCGAATTATGAGATTTTTTTCTCTTTTGAAAAATGATCTTTTATTTATGCTTTTTTGAACTGGCTTTTTCAACTTTTTTTCGTTAAAGCTAATGATTTCAATTGTTGCCGACAACATGTTTACCTGCCACAAAAATAGTATCCGCTGTCAATTTGTTTCTAACAAAAATACCTGACTTTTGAAAATCTTGAAAAATCGCTATTTTGATGTTTTAGAAATAACTCAGTTTTCTAGACAGGAGATCGAACTCAAATTAAGAGAGGATGTTGTTAGTCACCCTGTTTAAGTATTACTCAAAATGTCTATTAACTGAACTTGTACTCTAATACTTTATAAAAAAAAAAAATAATAAAAAAATTTCGTAGATTAGAAGTATTATATGTATGTATCTCCAAATATATACACACCAAATAAGGGTAGAGGGGTTGCATGCTAAATTGAAACCTTGAAGGGTCTGCTATTGAGTTATGTTTAAATTGTGCGTTAGGGTTATAGATGGTTAGCTATAAAGATTAGTAAAATATTCTTTAAATAATTGTGTTCCCATTTTCTCCAAAAAGTATTTTTCTGTACAAAATATGAGACTTTATTTGGTGTTTTTTATTTTGCTTTCTCTAGTACCTACAGTGATTGGGAATTAAGGAAAAATAAAATTTGAAATTATAATTTTCATTTCTAAATATCGAGAAATATTAAAAGCATGTGTGGGTACCACCTCTATGAAAAATAGCTTTTGAAATAATTTTTTTCAGAATGAATAAATCAGATATTCTATTTATAGTCCTAAGACATATGATACGAATTATAACAGAATGCCATTGAAGATTCCGCGAGAAGTGAAGGATTTAACAAAGAACTTGGGTGGAAAGTTTAGAGAAGTTAATCGATTTTAACAAATATATATAGCAAAATTGAGTATGTCAATGATTTTAGTATTATAGTTCGCGAATTACGTAAGAGTTTAGATGTATGTTTAATAGGAGTGAATAACTTAATTTATTAATATGTGTGGATGCTTAGATATTACAATTTCATATAATAGATCAATTGAATGAATAAAATTAGAGACACACTTTGAATTTAATAAAATTTCTGTAGCACACCATAATTGAAGTTAAAATTACCACAATTAACATGTGTGATTGTTTATTACTATTTATTAATAATAGTAGTATTATAATAAATTAGTGGCACCAAATACAATATAATAGTTTAGCATTAAAATAATCTAATTGTTAAACATAAATTACCAGCAAATAAATACGAATTTCATATTTATATATAAGAACATTTTTGTGACTCTTTTTGATATACATATTTGGAAATTCAGATTATGTTTTTTTCCAAAATTCTGGTAAATTCATTTTATCAAAGATTATATAAATTTAGTTTATATTATCTTATTTTAAATTTGTATAATTTATAATTTCAATAAAAGTTCCTTGTCCCAATAATTTTAGCACTTGGCTAGGAAGGGGTTTATTACCCAATTGTAATATAGAATTTCTTCATTTAAAATTGTATAAGTTGCACTTATTAATTTAAAAATTTCAGTATTATATTTAGGTGTGGATACGTTTTAAGTTCTTAATTTTGTCAGTTAATAATAAAATGTTTTCGTGCATGCTTAACATGCTCAAATTTAACTTCTTCAGTCTGCTAGAAATATTGCTGTTGAGAGACATTTTGAGCTTAATGCTGCAGTTTTGTTAGGAAGTGTTTTTAGGAATTACATAAAATTAAAACCTCTTTAAAAAATTAGTTTATTTTTGAAAAAAAAAAAAGAAATGCGGTAAGAGACCTTTTTTCAAGATCTCTCCGTAGCATCATCTAGATTCTAGAACGATGTCATTTCATCCTTACCCCAGCAATCCTCTGCTTTCTAAGAGCCGTCTAAGCATCTTAATTTACAGCGAGAAACAGACCTTTTCAGAAGCCATCCAAAACTCCACTCGAACAGTGAAACCTCTTCTAGTTTTGATAGCGCCAGCAGCGCTCGAAAGGAGCACCTTGACCCAATTTCGCCCTCTTCTTCATTTCCATGCTCATGTTTAACCGACTGGGACCGTCGTTATCTCCTCGTGCACAAATTTCGTCCAAAAACTTAGGAAATTCCTCAATCGTCCAAAGAGGCCACTAGAGGGCCATCGAGCAGCGTTGCAGAGCGCAGCGCAGTCTTATCAGCATGCAAATTTCATCGGACTCCCATTTTGGATCACTAAGGGTCCCTCTGCGCCCCTAGTGCGATTAAAAGGTAATCTCCATCATTCATCTTTTCCGATATTGTTTCAATTGAAACCGCCATTCCCCCGGGACGCAGGTCGGCATTCATCGAGCTAATTTATAGTGGTCCAGAGGCTGGGGGTAATAACCCTCACGATACCCTCCCTATGTGTATATGCAGTCGCCCGAAAACAAATCACCACCCGAAACCCCCCAACATTTTAGCCTGGAAACCCTGGTTACTGCCGCTGAATAGGTGAGGGTTTTATAATAAGCAAATAAAAGTGAACGCCCGAAAACTGAGCCATCGTCCGCGGAGTGGGAAATAAATGGAGAATATACTGGGGGAATAAAAATGCATAGCTTAAAAAAAACCTACTACTGGATGATTTTTAACAGGAAGAGGGTGGGGAAGGGTGGGGTGCACAATGAGCTCTCCGGAATAAATTGTGTAATGCATCCACGTTGCCAGAGGTGCATTTTTCATGCGCCTCCCCAATTTTTTTAAAATAAAAACCGAAAAAATTTACCAACGAAATTTTTAAAAGAATTTTTTTTTTTTTAAGCTGAAGAGGTGTGCAATGCATTTACAGAAGGTAGGATGGGGAGGGGATTGGGAGGACACAACCCGGCTTTAATAATATCACCCACACTCCGGTACCCGACTCGATTCGGCACAGACACACGGATGCTCGGAACAGGATATTTTACATACCCCATCCCCTGCCAGTCAATTCGGAGTACCTTCGCTTTAGAGTTCGGCTACACTGTAAAAAGTTGATGTGAAATCACATATATAGTAAATATACATAATATGTAGTAGTTGCGTCTTTTTTAATGAACTATATAAAAATTATTCTCCTATTTCCAAAAATCTTCTCGATTTCTTCTTCATTGACGGAGGCACTCGAATTTGCGTGACATCGTCCTTGGTCCTTTGTAGGATCGTAGCAAATTTTTAATTTTTGAATCGAATTGTGCTCTTTAAACGAAGTCTTTTCAACCATTTCTTCAACAACAATTTTTGACTTTTTTCACATATGTGTGAAGTTCTGAGATGTGGGTTATTCCTCAAAAGATTAAGAAAATCTGGATAGAGATCCATTCTTCCTTATGTTCGAAAGGTATTCCATAGTTTTCTTTACTGAGTTGTATTTCGTCTGCTTGAGATTATGGACTATGTTATAAAATGTCTAAACCATAATATACAGGGTGTTCAGAGGTGGGTGGTCAATACTGCAGGGGGTGAAAGGTCAGACCGAGACAAGCAAAAAATCGTATGGGTGGGGGGGGGGCATCTCGCACCGTTTGGCAGTTACAGGGTGATTCGTAAATCAGGATTTTTCCTTATATGGGAACCGCTCTTGTATTTTTATCTTTTTTTCTACGCATCGCAGCGGCCCCAAACTGATTTCAAAAAATCACTATTTGGAAGCCCTTTCCAAAAAAATTTACATTACCCCCCTATCCCCAACCCCTTGGCCACAATCCCCCCTGGAAGTTGAAAAAATTAACTTTTATTTCACGATTTTTCACCTTTCGCCCCACTTTTCTCCGAAATTCATGTTATTAACATACCTACTTTTTATTTTTTTTAAGTTGCCTATCTAATTACCTTTCCAAAAAGGTGCAACATGCCCAGGTAGAAAAGGGTTGCAAAAGTCCTGAAATTAAAACATCCTCACAGGTACCTAATTACTTTATTGCATCATAATGGAAAAAGTCTTTAAGTAAACAATTTTTATGACAGCAAGTTCGGAAATGTTTGTTTAGGAAACAGAGGTAGTACATTTTTATTATTTCAGCAAAACAGTAATAAAATAATAAATGTAATCTCGTTAAATAGCGTTATTAGTTTATTATATCCAGTATTGACTCCTAAGTATCCTGACGCTCCGTTTCTAATACTTCGTATGAATTATGGTATAAAAATGGGTAAGTTTGAAAGGACATTGACCACAGTTGAAGAAGCAAGCGATAAGAACGGGTGTTTAATAGAAAAAATTAAGATAAAATGGCAGAATTCAGTGTTGACGAGTATGCCGATATAATTTACGTGTACGGTTTAGTAGAAGGAAATGATAATGAGGCCGTACGAGAATACCAAAGGAGATTCCCGAATCGGCGGGTACCCAAAAGAAGGGTATTTTCAAGGACTTTCAGAAGGTTAAAAGAAACCGGAAGTGTAACCGCCCCCAGAGCAGAAACGCGATCAGGAACATCGGTCGATTCAGCGGACACCGACCAACAAATCCTCAACATCGTCAGGAACAGCCCTGAAATAAGCATCAGGCAGGTCGCACGACGGTTAGGATTGTCTCCAGGGAGAGTTTGGACCGTTGCGAACCGAGAGGGACTACATCCATACCACCATATCCCGGTCCAAGCACTACAGGAAGGAGATTCCGAAAGACGATTGCAATTCTGCACTTGGCTGCTCGAGTCTGACATCGACAACAGAAGGTTTCTAGACCGAATTCTGTGGACGGATGAGTCGCAATTCACCCGGGATGGCATCACAAACTTCCACAACCTCCACACCTGGTCAGATGTGAACCCACATAGGACCAGGTGTCGGTCCTTCCAGCAAAGATTTAGTGTCAATGTCTGGGCTGGCATCATCGGCAACCAGTTGATAGGACCCTTCATCTTGCCCCAAGTGCTGAATAGTCAGCTATACTCGGACTTTTTGGAGAATACCCTTCCGGATCTATTGGAGGACATCCCCCTGGCCACCAGAAGCGCAATTTATTTACAGCTCGACGGAGCAACTGCGCATACTGGGAACATTGTTAGGGCAAGGTTAAATGAAAATTACCCAGAGCGCTGGATTGGACGAGGTGGACCGATTCTTTGGCCTGCTAGGTCACCGAACCTTACTCCACTGGACTCTTTCTTATGGGGAATGATGAAAGATGAAGTTTACTCAAGACTAATCAACACTAGAGAAGAATTAGTTACCAGGATTGGGACTGCAGCCACGAAAATACGGGAGAGACTGGTTACCATAGACCTGAAACGTGAAATAAGACCAAGGCTACTTGCATGCATCGAAACTGGCGGAGAACATTTTGAACAGCTTTCAAAGGACAAACGTTTTAATTGTAATTAGTTTTTAAGCAAACAAAATGTATTTTTTAGTTAACTTCAGTATAATTTCTTAAAAATTCAAATTATCATGATTTTCTGTAAAAGGATTTTTGTAAATAAATTTTCGTATCCTTTTCCTATCTAGGCATGTTGCACCTTTTTGGAAAGGTAATTAGATAGGCAACTTAAAAAAAATAAAAAGTAGGTATGTTAATAACATGAATTTCGGAGAAAAGTGGGGCGAAAGGTGAAAAATCGTGAAATAAAAGTTAATTTTTTCAACTTCCAGGGGGTATTGTGGCCAAGGGGTTGGGGATAGGGGGGTGGTGTAAACTTTTTTGGAAAGGGCTTCCAAATAGTGATTTTTTGAAATCAGTTTGGGGCCGCTGCGATGCGTAGGAAAAAAGATAAAAATACAAGAGCGGTTCCCATATAAGGCAAAATCCTGATTTACGAATCACCCTGTAACTGCCAAACGGTGCGAGATGCCCCCCCCCCACCCATACGATTTTTTGCTTGTCTCGGTCTGACCTTTCACCCCCTGCAGTATTGACCACCCACCTCTGAACACCCTGTATAGGGTGTCCCATGGCAATGTGTGAAAACTAAACCCCACTTTTCCGACCTTCTAAGGGTGCCTAAGTTTCAAAAATATGGTATGTACTAGAGGTCTGTCAGTTTTATACGTATTCTAGCTGTAGTAGAAAGCGGACTGTGTTAGTCAAAATGAGAGCTAAGTTGACTTAGGGGGCAGCCATGTCAATAAAAGGTAAACCTTCCCGTATTTCTTTGAATCTTCCTTCACCGCGAGTTGTACAAAGGGATGTTAGAGACCAAATTCTTTCCTCATGCGAAGAACATAGGTCGCATTTAATCTTTTTATTTTATGCAAGATGGAGCAGCACCTCATCGCACACAAGAAGTATTTCAAACCATCAATAAAGTTTATGGCGATCAAGTTACTGGTCTAGGGCACCCGCGCTTTGCTAGGGGAACTGGAATAGAGTGGCCATCTTACTTGCCAGATCTCACCCCCTGTAATTTCTTTTTATGGGGTTACTTTAAGGATCACTTCTATAATAATAATCCAAAAACAATAGAGGATTTAATTAAAGAAATTTGGCATTTTAAATGAAACGTAAGGACATGTTTTTAAGCTTCGTTAAGATTTAATTTATACAACTATATGTTGTTAAATTAGTCGCTTTGTGTTACACTTTCCCATCCTTGTTATGTATTTTTACAATTTTGTGTATAAAATTGGTCATCCTATCTTGCATGTTACACTTTTTCGTTGTATCTTTTTACACTCATGTACTTAAAATTTCCTGTCTATAAGTGTGGAATAATTCGTATTATGCTGTTTAAATGTACGTACCTAGAGGTCAAAGTTATTAATATTATCCCATTTATTTGTATTCTCTTTTTATGAGATGTGTACACTTTTTACACATTTAATACGCAAACTCACACGAATTAAAATTTATGTTTATACGAGAACCAGTACCTTGTATTATATTGTAATTTTTGTTAACAGTGTATATCAGCCTAGAAAGCTCTGGCATCCCCCTCCCTACCCTAACCCTTCTGGCGTTGACACCCCATTCCAATTGTCTTCGTTTTACAGCAGGACGTGATGCGAAAAAACCGCGACCTACAGCACCTTTATTTGGCAGCTGCACATGTCGAATTTTGCCGGAATTCGATCGGAGTGGGGATGGTAGGCTGCATGGAGAACAGAATAAAAAAAAGGAGTGGGAGGTGTCCTTAAACTCCTCAGTCAAAACGTGGGAGGGGTGGGGGCTTGATGATGGGATTATCCCCCCAATCGTCAACCCTCTTTTCAGCTGGATGATGTGCATGCATGACTTTACCTATTTCCAGCTCTTCGATTATTTTACCTTAAAAAAAACGTGGGGTGTGTGTAGGCGTGGAGGGGTGGGGGGGAAACAAAATAGGGTATATATCAGCGGTTAGAAAGGGATGGACTACAGCTTAAAGCGAGATAGACTCTATCCAGTAAAGTACATGAACAGGGAAGGAAGCTTAAGCGTGCACACTACCAAATATCAGCGCAGCAGTATGGAGAAGGGATGTAGGGGTGGGAGGGGTAGAAGAGGGGAAGGTGAAATTGCACAAACTCTGTGTCGTTTTACATTTTTGTTTTGTCTTTTGTGAAGATATTCCTTTGGTCGGTGGGGGTGTCAAACTGCTTTTTTCATTGGACTTTGATACGGGGAATGGCGGGACAATGGGGCATTTATTTTGATACTTATTACCCCACTTCGTACAAGAATGACTGAGGGGTGATTTCTTTCAATTGGCCGTCTCTTATTATCCTCAGACAGTGGCGTATAAAATTCCCCCGAAGAGGATGTTAAGTGAGCTTTTAAGAGCAGTAAAGACATGGTTAAACGACCTTTAGTTGCTGTAAGACCTTCTTGCAGCTCTTTTTTCTTTGTACGCTCCGACAATCATCCGACGAGCGATTATTCTGAATGTTATTTTCTCCCGGGCTAAGGGTGGGAGGTGCTGAAAAAGGGACGTTTTAGGGGAAAAAAAAATAAAAAATATTCTTCAGTTCTCTGTGAAATGCATTAAAAACTACTTTCGGTCTATTCTCACTTTCGAAGGACTCGAAAGGCGAAATGCGGCCCGGTTTCACAAGTTTTTGGCTACTTTTTGTCCCTTTTAATTGAAAATAAATAGAAACTGGCTGAGTGCCGCGGGCTGGCACCATATTTTTGGTAAAGGGACAGCCTCAGTATATCAAAGACGTTCTGTGATATCAAGGGTGAGGAAAAAAGTCCAATTTAAAAGGATATATCACTAAGAATGCTCATTTTTAAATCAGTCATCTTTTTTAGTGGACCTTCATATTTTGTCAATTCTTTTGGAGGTCTTTCAGTCACTTGACTTAATGCATAAAAAAGGACAGATTTATTTTCTGATTTTCTGCGTAATTTACTTCATTTTTCCTAAAGAAAGCAAAGTTTTTTGCAATATAATTCAAGATACATTAGGCATGTATCTTAAACTATCATAATTTAATCACTTTTAAGTAGGCTAGGAAACTTAAATTATTAAAAGTGTGATCACAACTAAAATATATTCTAGAAAAAACGAATTTGGTTTTTTATTTATTAAGAAGTAGTTGAGGAAAATCTAAAAAGAATCCAGTATGTACATATCGTGCAAAAATGATATGTGTAAAATACGTCATACCTATATAATTTTATTCTTATATTTAATAATCCGTAAAAACCACGTTGCTAGTGCGAATTTAAAGAATTAATAATGTATAAAGTTTTGATAGTATGTATGTATTTATAAATAACACATTTTCCATAAAGTGTTACTATAGATTTGATATGGTGAATTTTATCAAGGCGAACAAACAATTTTAAAATAGTTCAATTTGAATTATACCTCCACCAAAAATTAGAAAATTTAGCAAACAACAGAAGTAGAATATCATAATACAGAGGTTATGTATTTTATATTCTAGACGTATTAGAAAAAAAGTGAATACTGATTCACTTTTTTTCTAATACGTCTACAATATAATATACATAACCTCTGTATTATGATATTCTACTTCTGTTGTTTGCTAAATTTTCTAATTTTTGTTGGAGGTATAATTCAAATTGAACTATTTTAAAATTGTATGTTCGCCTTGATATATGTTCCTTGGGCGAGTCGGACATCAGAGCTATATGCTATATGCAAGAAGCAATATGCAATTCTTCTTATTGCGTATTGCATCTCTGAGAATCTACCCGCTAATATTTCAAAATGACAGCACACTAACGCAATTGCAATATGAAATACGCAATTTGAATTGCATGCAATACGGCCTGTTTTCCGCATATTGCGTATTGCTCAGTTGATTTTGATTGTGGCAATAGGAAAGTCCTCAGCAGAAATGAAGCCTACTGATCCAAATTTTAATACTAAATTCGTGGAGGCGGCAGAGAGACATATGAATGCATTTGGAACTTTTCTTTAAATGATATTTTAAAAGTAAGGTGATTGGTAAAGCGGGGAGCGAAATTTGCGACGAATTACAAGTACCAAGTATGTGTTACTTGTTTTTTTGAATATTTCATGTTCCAAATTTTTTTTTACGGTGACATTACGGTTGACTGATTTACTAAATATTGTGTATTGTACATTTCTCTGATTTGTAGTCATCTGAATCCATCTAATATATATATGATGAAAGGCATATTACATTTTGCGTATTGCATTAATGTTCTGGTGTGCCACTCGTCTTAAAGTTAAGCTTGAGGTAGATACGGGTTAAAAAACAATAATGACATAAATATTAATAATAAGTGGTTTTTATGGTTTCTGATTTCATAAGTTTTAACATTTTTGAATTTAAAACAGTGCTTGGACACACAATATGATAAAATTCGATTATTCGGAAATGGTCTGAATTTTCGTATTTTGCAAACTTTTTAAGTTCGGTCCTGATGAATTTCATTAAGACAACAATCGAACACAGCGATATATTTAAAACCCAAATGTATACAGGACGATGTTCGGCAATAAACGGCCAAATTGCATCCTCTGCTAAAATAGGAAATGCAAAACTCTCTCCACCGAAATTGTTCAATAAAAAATTCTGGACGGCAAAAAGGACCAAATGAATGACTAGGCAGCAGCTAGGCCCGATTTATTCCTATCAAGAGGCCCATAACGTCCCAAACGACCGATTAATTTCGGGCCATCCCCCGGACACGATGCGGCGAGTCGACCAAAAGCGAACCGCATCGCATCGCAGGACCGAGCCGGGCTGCATCCCGGGCTCATTTCAATTTTTAATTGCATACCAAATGAAGCGTATGTCAATTAAGGCTGGAAATAAGTAAAAATTATTCCAAGTTGCCTGGCCAGCGGCGGAGGTAGTTGCGTTTTCTCGGGGGCGCACGGACAGAGGCGAAGGCAGTGGCTGCTGTGGCAAGTTTTTTTGCAGTAGCGATAGGAATGAAATCTGATGATGAATATGCAGCATTTATAGTCCCGGCCGCACTCGGGTTCGGCCCGATGGGACGGGTGCCCCCAGTTAGCACCGAACCCACCCGCTTCTGCCAGGGGCGCCAGGACGTTGGAGCTGGGTGTCGTCTATATGTTCGGCATAAACCCGGCGAAGTGGTTGAACTCTGGTCGAAAATATTCTCTCTCCGGCACGGATGCCACCCCGGACCCCGGCCAGCCCCACAAAAAAAAAAAAAGAACCGAGCGCTTTTTTGTGTGCATTAAAAATCGCGCCATCACCACCGAGCAGAAATCGATTTTAGTGAACGGGTGGTCGGCTCCAACCCCCGCCCTGATTGCGACCAGCCACCCCCTGGCCGTCCCTGCGGCTCAAAGGGCTGATTTTATTTTATTTCTGCCGCTCATCCCTTTTTATTCGTTTTTCATGCTTTTCGGGGATGCCTACGTCCACCCTTCCAACACTCGGCGTCAATGTCTGTGGCTCATTTTTCTACGTTTCGTTTTGGTGCTCGACGGCTGGTGGCGCAACGAGCGTGCTCCAATGCATGCTAACGAAAAACTTTGTAGCGAATTTCGACGGAGGGGGGCATGCAAAAATTCTTTGGAGTGTTCACCTGGAGCTAAATCGTGTTCTTTCCGAGGATATGCTCCTCCGGCTTGTTTCGCATTTGAATTTTCACCTTAGCGCACTTCTATCGGATTTGGCCGGGAGCAGCGGCCCCTAATTCGAAGTCGGCGAATGTGACTTTTTATTGCCCGCCGCCAGGGCACTTCCCAACTTCGACGGACTGACTCACCTGCGATGGTGGTGATTATATTTTATTTTATCTTATTTTGGAGTAGCTAAGAGCATACATGCTATAATTCACACACATAGCACCAAAACGAAAGCGATTCGCGATGAGACGCAAACAGAATTAACTGCACACTTAATCTTACCTGAGAAATACCGCTTTTTTTGGTACACATATACATTTGTATATATTAGAGTCCAAACCCAGACAGACTGTAAAACTTACTAAAAAAACTGAAAGGGCAAAGACATAAATTTTTAGCCACTAATTAGGCTTCATTTTATTATCGATGATGAAAATAGTAAAAGTATCTAAAGATATGGTAATTCATCAAAAGGCATGTTACCAAAGAACATATGTTTTTCTTTTCTTTTTTTATATAAGTTGAATAACTATCTACTCTTAATTTCATGAGTTATATTTAAAGACTAATGAAATTTGTATACAATCACATTTATATTTATATTTTGCGTTGTTTATGAAATAGGTGCCTCCAGCCAACTTATACTTTTACTAAACTACAAATAATAATTAAACAGGCTTTTAAAAAAGGAATAGGATCTCAATTTTGTATCTAAAGGGTGGGCAATCGGTTGGTTTCTTTTTAAAAAATACTATAAAATAAACACTGTTTATAATACTTCAAAGATTGGTGATTAATTGTAAAAAGTAAACCTTCCGATTAGTTATGGAAAGGTATTTCATTTAAATGGTTGCCTCGAGTAGTTTAGCAGCAGCCATTCTGTTAACCCAATTTTGCACAACATTTTCGATGGTTTTGGGGACCCTATTTCACGAATAGCTCAATCAATATTGTGCTTCATTTGCACGACTTGCATGGAACGTAGCGCTATCCTGCTGGAACCAGAGCTCACCCAAGAATTCTTCACTGATTAGTGCGACTAATGTTCAGTTCCTGAGATCTATGGCCAGTCAATTGAGATTCTCGAGTTTAGGCGCACTCTTTCGACAACAGTAACAACATTCTAGGCTGAGCACACAGGACGAATCCAAGACACAACTTGTGTTATAAATTAGCATGCCAATCTCACGAGCTTTCTTCACAACCTTGCGTACAGCAGGCGCGGTTGGTGCATTACTTCGATCAAAAATTCTTTTCAAAATTCGAACTATTTGGCTGTTTTGCCGAAATATATCACTTTTCACAACGTTGTTAGCTTTTTACAAAAAAAAAAAGAAAAATGTCTGTGCCAAATTCGACTTTGACGGCTTACACCCGCCGCATATTTAAAGATTTAAAAACTATAATATACAAATTTCTTCTAACTTGTAATAAAACATCATTATGATTTTTATTACTATCATTGCTTTATAATTCTACGCATAGATTTGTGCAAAATCTAATTGTGTGCACGCACGCACACGATTCTTTGAAATTCATTTTGTATCGTGGAGCTATGATTCTGTGTTCCTGTCAGTTTTTTGAGTGCGAAAGAACAGTATGTGTCAAAATAACATGTAATTTAAAAAGAAGCCAAAGATACTCCACCCTTGAATATGTAAAAAATTTAATTAAAATCGGTTGAGAGGTTTAGAAGTTATGGAGGACAAGACGGACACAAAGGGACCAACTCTTATATAGTTTTATTATCGATAAGGTTGCACAGCTTGATTCATAATTATCCCCTCTTTCTTAGTTCCTCATTTAACATATGTAGTATGTACTTATCTACATATTGGTTTACGATTACAGCATAATATGCTTGAAGTTAAAATATAGAAGCTTTAATTTTTCGAATCAAATAATCGTGAACAATTAAAATCTCCCGAATAAATACATAAGTTATGTTATGAAATTTTTTTCAAATCACATAGTGTCTCATAACAACCAATAAAACCAGAGTATAGATATAAACTTTTCAAGTCCATCAATCCAGGGCTCTATGCGGAAATTTAAATTATTTTTTTGTTAATATTGATTCTCACAGATTGCAAAGTTATTAATCCATTCTGTATTCGAAAATGGATAAATAAATGAGTTTGTACCATGAAATGAATAAATATAAATGAAGTTTAATACTCTTAATGCTTTTTATATTCCCCAGGAAAATAAACATGTGAAAATAATTTCGATTATTGCATAATTAAGTGGAGAGATATTAACATTTTATATTAAAAATTCATCGTTACATTAATTTTTTTTTATAGAAAAGTATAAAGCGACCCAATTTCAATTACATTCAGAAATATCGCGAATTATTTCCAGCGCAAATAACGATTTATTTTTTAAGAATTTAGACCCATATAACTATGTATTAGATACCATATAACTATGTATTCACTAGCAAAATTTTCGTAACAATGAATTATAACTTAATACCTATAAAATTCCAAGTTTGCACAATATTACATGTACTATGTATAACGCATACATAATGCCCGTTTATATTTCTTATTTAATACATTTAGCCTGGTAAAAAATGTTAATGATGTCGAACTTCTCAATATCAAGCTTTAATTCGATTCCTTCATATACTGCACGCACATTCAAGAGTAAGAGTGTGCATTCGAGAACTTATAAAAATTTTTGAAATCGTGCAATCAGCATGCTCGTGTGCATTCGATCATTGCAATGCTCGTATAATCTTCATGCTTAATCATTTTATCACGCATGCATTCATGCGTTGCGTTAACATGAGCATGTAGAATAAATGCACCACGAACTATTGCAACTTTATCAAAAAATTATATATAGATAAAATAAATTTAAATCATGTCATCTTCATTTTCTTTCTAGGGATGGAAAAATAAATTTCTGTTTTTTTTTTGCAGATGAGGGATTCTTTATGGTTTTGAAATGGCGGGAAAAATATAAATAAGGAGTGTTTTTAAGAACCAGTTCATTTGTTAATGGATACTTTAAATACGGTCTTTTTTCATCGTAATGATTTCTTATTTATATACCTTATATAGTCTTAAATTACTCGTTCGAAAATTGTTTTTGACATCAGCTGTTGTTCGTGATGACAAAAGGTTTAGGTTACGTTATTATTATTTGTGGGTTATGTTCGAGGTTTCAGTCGTGGTTATGTTCGAAAACTTTTTTAAAGACATCTCTGAAATATTCGTAACTTTATCAAAGCATGATAAATCCTGGTTGTTGAATACGAAGTAACGTGATTAAAAAAATATCTTGTTTTGTGAATATGAGCCTAATAGCTAATTATTTTCATTAGTAAATATTAATTTAACCTTTTCAACGGTTGCCACGATATCTTAAAAACTAATTAAAGCATGAGCTTGAGATTTTAAAAAATTGCTTGAAAACTGAGTAAAATTAAAATTTAGATTAACTAAACACACACACACACATATATAAGTTTTTAAAGGGTTTAAGTTTTCTTTTTCATTGGCTATACTTATTTTTCACGAGTTACAAGTTAAATATATTGCACTTTTAATTTTTCCTTTAGATAATGTTGGCTGTAACTGAAAAATTCAATTATGTGATACTAACATCAATATTACTTCTAGAATTTCGTATATATTTTGAAGAAAATTACTCAAAATGGCATAAAAGAGAAATTACAAATTTAAAGTGAGTAAAAAGCAAATCATAAAAATTGTCATCTTTTCCACCTCTGCTTGAAGCTTCAAACTGATTTTATAAAACGATTTGCTTATGGGAATTTTCACATATTAGCCTTGATTATTACCGAAAAAAATGTAGTGATAAAGATTTTTGATGTTTTTTGATAAGCTAGATTTATGTAAGTTTTGACTAGATTTTGTTGCTACATCGAAAAGGTTCTTTTGCAAATTTCTATATAAAAACATGTGCATCAAATTACCCAGACGAAACTTGAATTCGAATGGCTAGAAAATGTTTATCAATCGGAAGCAGCTATGCAAACATAAGCAGATTGATACACTTGTTCTGCAGCATTTTATCTAAATGAGTGAGATTCGACTTCGAATTTTCTACATGGTTTCAAATTTGACAAAATTTCAATTCGACAAATATTGTGCGGGTGTGAGGAAAATTTGCCTGCCCTTTGTTTTTGTAGCAATGAAATCGAGCAGCGCGGATAGATAACGCAGGTATTCAATTAGCAAGGAAAACCCCAAAAAGCACAGCATCGTAAACAAACTCCAAAAATTATTGTCTATTGTTAGCATCGAAATAAAATTGGGGCAAAAAATATATTTTAATGGTGCTCTTCTAATTTATTCAAATTTTATCGCAAATAACCAGCATGTATATAAAAATACCAGCGAAATTCGTGGCAATAAAACAAATGCGCGTAAACAGTATAAAATCAAGTTGATGCGATCAACTTTTTTTTTTGACTTTATATACTAAAAAATTTTTTCTCCGTTTGACGTCAAGCCGGGCGGCGGCGGTCCAGTGGAAAATATCGCTCCAAAAACTTGTTCGTCTGTTAAAAATATTTCAACTGATTTAATAACTCGTTTTTTGCGCCGTCGGTTCTTGTATATAGATAGTATGCATGGAAGGGGATTTGCATAAATCCAAGGATCCTCAATACCTTTTTCACCTTGCAATCTCGGTCATTAGCTTTTTGAGTGAGTGGGGGGACGGAGGGGAGGAGGATGCACATAATTCCGATAAATCAAAGACTCGAATCTTTATCATCATCTTATAAACTATATAATTACGGAAAAAGCAAAAAAACCACCTGAATGTTTTTACTTCGCTGGAAATTCGGCAATTGCCCCAGAAATTACTAAGCACTCCGGTTCGGCGCAAACGGCTGAAAGTGATGTAATTTGGGTCGAGCAGCGAAAGGTGAGAACAGGTAACTTAAAGTCGCAAGAACAATACTTTTGCATATTAACGAGGCAAATTCGCTTCAAAAGTTCAATGTCAAGTCGCTAAGCTGAGACTGCAGTGCACAGCATATCGAAATGAAGTGTGAGGCTGAGTTTTTGTAATCGAGTCGCGTTTTTCGATATTCTCCAGATGGGGATGATCAGTCGCTTTATTCTCTACTATTTTTAGGAGTTAAACTTTAATCATTGTTAAACTAAAGAAGAAAAGTTTAAGAAAGAATTTACTGTTGGCGAAGCTGGTTTTCTGACAAAGCTATAAAATAATTCATTATTCTTGGAATGCATTACCATACTACAAGTAATGTAATCAAGACAAATCACTAGTACCATTATCATTATTGGTACTTAAAAATATTTAATTAGTAGGATTACTCAGAATTACCTAGAATTACTTATAAATACTCAGTGAGTAATGCTAGGTAATGCTAAGCACTGTTAGGCAATGCTGAGTATATCTGAATAATGTTGAGTCATATTATACCAGGTAGTGCTAAGTAATGCTTCTGAAGTACGGTAATAGTGAAGTACCAATACCATTATTTTAATTCGGATTGGAAAAGAGCAACTGATCCTGTGTGTTCTTATGCAAACAATGTCTACAACAAACATATTTCAAATTTTATAAGCAATTTTAACTGATCATATTGTTGCCTAATCATTCTTTTGTTCAATCGAATTTAATTTAATTGCTATTGAATTTAGTAAAACTTCGTCAAAACTATTTTTATAGTTCATCAACAAGTGAGGCAAATATTCACGAAATTTTTAGTTTGAAAAGAATTCAATTTGCATTTTAGAGTTGAACTTTGTAAAAAGAAGAAAACTTTTATGTGATTTCATTTTTTTTTCTAAATCCTTCGATTAAGTACCAGTTTTTCATATCTATCTTCTAGATGGTTCTAGATGTTGATCAAACAGTTTTTGAAAAAAAAAAAACATTAATATATTTGAATAAAATTTGTACAAAATGTTGATGAAATGTTTGTTCAGTGTATAAAGAGAGCAATTATAGCATACAAATTTAATGATTCATTTTTTTTTATGCAAAATACAGTTGTGAATGAAGTAAAAGAATAACTTTTTATGAGAGGCATTTAAAAGCTTAAAATGAAAGTTATAAAACCTTAAGAGTTTGCTTTTTGTAACTATCAATCGTACCTTGAAGAAGGTTTAATGTGCTATCTTCGAAAAAATGCATATAACATTTTTCATTGTATAAAGATTGATTCCATGGAATTATAGCAATATTAACAATAAAAAGCACAAATCGGGGAATATTTACAAAGTATATAAGGAGTTGAAGGTAACAATTTTTTATTATAATACAATTACTTTCGCTGTGATCTTTCGAAAGCTCTAGAGCAAAAAATTGAGACTCAAATTACCCTAAAATTGTTCATAATGATTTTGGTGCAAAATAATTAGGAAAAATTACAGCAGCGTAAAATAAAATTTAAGTAGTTTATCAGATTCTGAAAATGCTTTTCTATTTTTACTCAAAGCACAGTCGTATGAGATTGATTGTTTTTTTGCAGGTAATATATAAATAGTATGTCATGATAAAAAAATTCAAATGGTTGTTAATCGGTGAATCTTCTAATGAGAGTGCAAATTACTAAAACTTTGGTTGAAATTATATCTCTATTTGAGTAGATAAAAATACAGAATGAATAAGATAATAATTATGTACTTTATTTTATTAAGATTAATTTGATATTAAATGTGAGCCATTTTCACTTAAATAAACAGTGTCAATAAAGTAAACTGAGAATTTTTACTCAAGTAGCAAAAAGAAGTACAAAAATACTTGATTTGCACGAATTTACTACGTTAAGTGAATAAGTATATTATTGCGTTTAATATATATTTAAAAAATATTTTTTGTTATTTTATTAATTAACTTATAACAGCATAAAATTCAGTTGATACAAAATTAATACGTAAATTATTGCTATTATACAAAGCAAAATTAACTCAGAATATTTAAACTACAATTGAATTAGTTAGGCTAAATTTAGGAAAACATATTTGAAATGGAAAAAGACTTCTTATTAAAATAATGTCTAACCCATTAATGCGCGAAACGAGAAATTTGTGCACGCAAGTTCAATTGTACGATTCGAATAGAAAATTAGGATAGAGGAGGTTTTTTTGAGTCCTCTTTCAGAATCTGGCATTTGTTTTGCATAAAAACTTCAAAAACGCTATTATTTTTTGGGTTTTTTCTTAAAAAGAGTACTGATTTCTTTGATCTTTTGCCTTTTCAAAGTCTTTATTGTTGTTGTTGCTATAGAGTGATCATATGACCACCAGAAATTTTGGTCCGAATATCTAAACTTTCTCAAACCAAGCTTTTGAAAGTTTTTAGTTTTTAGTTTTTAGTTTTTGCAAAATGGCCATTTTTTTACAGCAATGTAATAAAAAAGTTCGCGATTTTTTTACTTGAAAAGGATCAAGTTTACAAACATTTTTTATAGAATAAAAAGTGCTTAATCATTAAACAATTAATTATTCAAAGAACATGTGAATTTTTTGAGAATTTGTTGGACTATTTTTGGTTTTATGGATTTGGAAATTTTTATAAAATCCAAAAATGTCCCGAAAAATTCTGAAAAAATTCATACGTTTTCTTTAAATAATTATAAGCATTTTTTGTCTTATAAAATTTATTCATAAAACATGATTTTTGAGTAAAATTTTACCAAGATTTTGAACATGTTAAAATAAGAAAGATGGAATGGAATAATAAGATATTTAAGATCTGAATTATCACTAATTTTTTAAATGTGAAAATACTTGTGTTAAGAATATCTATTATATTGTTAAATCCAGCTTTTTGTAGTTTTATTGGGTTCTAATGATAGGTATGCGCAGACAGACGAAAAAATATTATCTTAGAGTTTTGAAACGATTGAGTTAAAATTTGGAATAAACAAATTTAGGTATGGGTAATTCTAAGTTATGAGGTATTTTCAACGGCAATGATAAAAAATCATATATACATATTTAAATTATTTGAAATAAGCCTGTTATATCTTAAAAGTTACCATCTTCTTTATGGTCACTTAAATTCACGAATTAAGTGTATTTAATTTTGTCACAAAAGAGCCTAAAACATGAAAAATGTATCTCCCCTGGTCTGTCCCCCAACAGATTATGTTAGTCAATCAGTAGTTTTAACTAACTTGAAATTATGTTATAAACTATATTTCATATAATTTATAAACTAGACTAATTAAATTAATGTAATCTTAGAAAAAACAATTACTAACATTTTCTTTTTCATAAAAACTATAATGTCTACATTTGTCCTTCATATTTAGCGTCTCTTCCCCTGGCGTTTTGTATTCGTTTAAAAATCACAAATGTTTAAATTTATCGCGTAAATTGCGACTATAAGTATAAAGCATTCCACGTGAAGTTAGCAGCAAGCCTTCACGACACAAGCGTACGGCCATTTTGCTCGCTATTTCAGTGACGCCACTTACTGGAAGTAGTTGTGAATCCGTGAATGCGTTCTCTCCCCTGGTAAGTTTTTTAGCGTAATTATAAGCCTAAATAACTTGTTTTCTTTATATAATTACTGTAAATTATGCATAGAATCATATTCTTCTTTGTTAATTACGTATTACAAAAACTTTGACGTTTATACCAATTTTTTAACAGAAAAGTATCTCCCCTGTCTTCTCTCCCCTGCCTTCTAAGGTGCCAGGGGAGATACTTACTGTCCAGGGGAGATAAAAATATGTCGTGTTGGAGTATTTTTACAGCCAATACGTGTACAGTCAAATCCCCTATAACGCGGTGTTTTTATAGCGCGATTCCCATACAACGCGGTGTGAAAAATGCGACAAGTTTTCCTATAACGCGGTCTCTTTATAACGCGTTTTTGATACAAGAACATTCCAACAACTCAAATGGTTTGAAAAATTTATCTATGGAAACACTTATTCGATGTGTTAAATTTTTGTATGTACATAGTTAACATTTGTGGTGTATTCCCCTGTTTAACAATTCTAGTATTCATTAAACCAAAATTTAAATATGTAAAAATCTACATATTCATTGTCATTTCTATTATAAAATTTCATTTATTAACCGTATCAGTCACAAATTGTTACTTTGAGAATGTAGTTTTTATATAGGTCTGATTTATATAGAATTTATTTATTTCTGATATTCCATATAACGCGGTACAAATCATTTAATTTGTATTAATTCTGAGTTTCGTACAATGCAGTTTCCATAGAACGCGGCAGTGGTTTCCATATAACGCGGTATAGATTATTCTGATTTATCGTATTTCTATGTTTCTCAAAACGCGTTTCCATAGAACGCATATCCTGATTTGAATTAATTTGAAGTCTCTCATAGCGCGGTTTCCGTATAACGCGGTACGAATCAATCTCGTTATAGGAGACTTGAATGTACTGTTGTTCATAATTCAGTCAGTACAACCATATTTTATTATCGTGCTCATTTCACTTTTAAACTTAGGTACTTAATGAAACAATGTTTTATTTTGAATGCCGATTGTCTGAGTGTTTATGAGTGGATTTATTTTATCAAAGCAAGATTAGTCATCGCAGATCCTCGGGAACTTTTTATTTGTTTTTGTATACCAGTATTTTTGGGTCATGAATTCAATATAGTACACCAATATCAAGCATTGAAAACGAAGAAGGAAACCCTAAATGATGAAGATACTATCATACGCATGGACTTCAGCGAAAACTATTTTACCAAATATTCTGAAGAAGTGCAGTCCTTCCATTTCGGGGGTTCAAGGCAACAAATCAGTATGCACACAGTTATAGTTTATACCAAAGAAGTTGGACAAGACATAAAAGGCACATGTTTCTGCACTTTGTCCAAAAATTTGTCGCACTCACCTCCAGCTATATGGGTCCATTTGTATTTTGCATACTCAAATAAGAATTTAAGTTTTTAAGTTACTTTTATAATTACTGATGGCTGTTGTACAATAAAACGTCTGATTATTATTAATTAACAATAAAAATAAAGTTGATCCTTAAACTACTACTGTGATTTGCTTCATAAAATAACATAAATATCTCTCCCCTGTTCATAAAGTATTCTACCCTGTACGTCTTGTCTCTCCCCTGTATCTAGTATCTCCCCTGGTCAGTTATAAAATAATAAAAAATAAATAAATTGACTGGCTGCTTTTCGCATATGAAGATAATAAGTGTTTCGATAAAAACATACTGCAATCATATTAACATTCTATTATTTTTGTCGTGCCGCCTCTCCTAATAACTTAATACCTCTTAACTTAGAATGACCCGTATATTTAAAAATTGCGTGCTTATTCTATAAAATTTTGTGCTTTTCATGTCCTTAACTTCAAAACTAATTTCTAAACAAACTAAAATATCTTATTAATAGTTGTAATGTTATAGTACTTTAGTAAATAATAAATTTTTCACATACTTAGTTAAGGCATGATAAAGGTAGTTTTGTATGCTTAAATTTTCGTTTGGGTATACAGTTGGGAATTTTTTTTAATTTAAAAAATATATTTTGGGTTTTCATATATTCAAGGTCAACTATGCAATAACTCAAAGTAAAAATTCTCAGTATGCGATTTGCAAAGGACATTTATATTATTTTTGAATAGTATTGCTGGTAAAATCTACTATATGATCCAAAAGTGTTTAGCATATCTCGATTGATAACCGTGAACTCGTTCAAAATTCAGCTTCAAAAAATGCCAAACAAGCAAAGGATGTCATGAACTCTCTAAAAGACAACTAGAAGTTTCTACATTCCACTCGACCTCTATTAATGCTTAAGGAGTTGATGTTTGTTTGGCTGGTTGTTTTTCTCAAGGTAATCCGAGAAACTGTTAAACCGGTTAGAATTATTCATAAACTGACTAAGGGAATTTTTTGCATTATAATTTTTAAAACTTAAATTTTTGTTTTACGATTTTCATTCTCCGAATTGTTTAATGAAAATTTACCTCAACAAAATACTGATATCGAATTCATCACAATTAATCAATTAACTTTATTTTGAATGTTGCAATATATTTTTTTTTGGGATTCATATATTCGATAGTTTTAAAATGAAAACATCGTTTTTTATCAGATGTTTTACAAAGTACATCACGTGGCTCAGAAATTAGAGCCTAAAATACTTTCTCTACTACTTTACTACTTAAAAACTTGAAAATTTAGTGTTTGAAACATTTATGAAAAATCTCATTATTTATAATAAAAATCACGACGATTTCATGGAAATATTCATTCCAGGTAGCAAATTTAATTTTTTGTTATGTTTTCGATTCACACATTCGAAAACCAGAAAATCCCCTAAACAGTAAATTCGAAATAAACTTTTACTGCAAAGTAATTAAATTATTTGTTTGGAATTGTTTATGATAACTACCTACACATGTAAGCCCCCAGTGCTGAATTTGGGATTGTAATTCGCAGAATACATTGTCATTATCACTTTCTTTTCAATTATATTAATTGATTCTCGCAGATTTGTGTTTTAATTGTTATAAATATGAAACAAAATCTTTTGAATAAAATTTTAAATCTTACCTTCAAGTCCAATAGCAAAATTCTTCCAGCTGTAAGCGATACTTTTTGTCCCGACGATTTCTCCGAAAATTGTCCTTAAATGTTTTATGTTTCGAAATATGTTCTGCTTGTGCAAATACACTTTAGATTTAGATTTTTTTTTTTTTTTTTGATATTTTTACGTTAAGGTAGACAACTAAAATCACATGAAGTCAAAATATTGCTAGAAATATGTATACGTACTTGTGTATATTATGTACAACAGTTAAAATTAAAAATCAATTTTAGTATAAGTCCTTGTTTTACATTTAAATTTAAAATTTTCTTTTTATTTTATGTTTAATTTTATATTTGAATACTTTTTACAATTATGTCGTCTCCTTTTATTTTATTTTTTTAATTATATGCTGGTTACAAAATAAAACGCTCCACTTCGAAAAACACTTTTCAATAATTTCCACTAGAGTAATTTTGAGACGTATTTTGTCACTTTTGTTTAATAAAATGTTACACAAAAACTAAAGGGAACTAAAAAGTTATTAAAATTCCAAACGGTTAAAAGCACCTGAAATTAGAGAAAGTGAACACGTTCGAATTTAGTTGATTTGATAGCTGTAAGAGCTTTTGTTAAAGGTTTTGAATTTATTGCAGGCTAAAAATGAAGAACAAATGCTTTTGTGATATTGTTTCTTTACACATTACGAATTTCTAATTTTATAGTTTTTTATCATTTCTTTTGTCTGGTCTTGTGCTTGCTGCCGCAACCGATTATTTTAAGAATTTGTATTGAAATAGTTGTCGCGAATTTTAAAAGATTTGTTTTGTTAAGTTTTTTAAGAATTGGTTTTAGCCCTTATACTGCAAACCGCCGTAGCTAAATTAGGACTGGCTGAAAATCTTGACTTTTATTAAAATAACTATAAATTTGGAGTTAAGTTTTCAACCTTGACGCCTATGATCAATATTATAAAAAGTATAAAAGAACTAAGACTAAACTGTACAGATTATGAAAGTAGAGGACGCATTAGTTTTATTTAGCTTCTATCAGCTTAATTAAGATTTTTATAATGTATGTATTTAGGGTGGCATGCAAATGATGACACATAAAGCTACTTAAAAAAATAAATGTAATTTAGCTGATTGTGAGGCTAACTGCCATTTTGAAGGAAATTAGGAAATTAATGTTATTATGTGAAATATTATTTGTATTGTTCGAACAAGAGTTTTTAACTAGCAAAAATATCAATCAACCAATTGAATGTTAGCATACGCATGTAGAATAATTAATAATAAATTTAAATTTCAATTGCATTGTTACACAGAGTTACACTTAAGTGGTTCTAGTGCAATTATCTTTAAATTTCACCTTTTAGATAATGATTCATTTCTCCTTTTTACAGAAGCTGATTGTAACTATTTTAATAGAAATCAAATTTGTAAGACTGATGCTACGAAATACTGCTAAGCTAAGATGTAGGAATTACCTACTTATCAGCGTAATACTGTTGATTACTTTAATTAAATTAAAACAGAGTTTTTTGTTTCAATGCTTCATTGAAAAATTATGAAAAAAATGGGCAGTGTTATGTCTGATCTAATGTTTTGTTACTAAATAATAAAGAGATTATGGAAAAGATAATTGTAAACTTTATCAACAAGAATTATTTTAAAAATATATAGAAATTTATAATTAAATTACACTAATTTCTTAAGGCACAGGATATAAAGCTACTGGTAATTATTTTGCCCTAAATAATTCATATAATTCAAATCACAACAAAGCATGAATTAAATAAAAAAATTTGCACACAAAAACGTACCCTGGGTAGTTCTTTCAATATAAATAAAAAATTTACGCAGAGCCTTAGAAGTTTAAACAAATATGTAGATTCTGTGCATTTTTATTTATATAATATTTGGAGCTTTTTGCGATTTAATCTAACTCTTCAATACTATACAAAGTCAAATAAATATACTAAACGCAAGTTCCTAAATTCACGCTTGCTAACTTTGTAATTCAAATTTCTTCTTAAATATTTCGGAATACTGTTGTGCTTGATTTTGAAAATAAAAACTATTGCATTTAATTTAAGACCATGATTCACAGTCTTCCTAACATATTATATGTGTTCTTGCGTGAGCTTTTAGTATTATTCGCATGTAGTTTTTGAAAACTGTCTAAATTATAATTACTACATAGATACAAAACTGGAGCATTCATAAGGTACAAAAGACTGTATTGGGAATTCTTCATCATAAATTTTATGAGACAGTTTTTGTAGTTCATATAAAATTTATTCATTAATTTTTAATTTTTAATGGGTTTTGATTTTATAAAGTTAGAAGGAATATCGTTGTCATCTCAGAATTTGCATATCCAAATGTGTTCCAAGAATTTGTGTTTTTCTTGTTTATAATACTTAGTAGTGCATATATACTATGATATTTGTATCTTGAAATTTTGGATTGTAGATTTTTTGTCTCTACTCTCAAATGCACAAAGACTTTTAAATGCAATTTATTAATAGTATATGCAAGCTATTTACATCATAAAATTATGGTAGTTTTACCATATTTTACTATAACATATGTGGCACAGATTCATTTGATAGATCCACTATTTATAAGTATCAAAATCCATGCTATATCTAGCAAATTCTACAGCTTCTTTTTGTTTTCCACATTTTAATTTTCAATATTAATTTCTTAAAATGAAATTAGTTAATGACGCCATCATTAACAAAATGGCCACCATAGCCTTTATGTCCCAATTTGATGGATTAATGTTTGTAGAAATCATGGTCGAATTTACTAATTAAGCATAGATCCTAGATATAGGTATATATAGGTACTTTTTCGTTTTTTATCCTTTATTTCCAATATGTATTTTAAGTATTAGCTACTTCCAATCTTCATTTTACGCCTCAAATTTTCATCTCAGTATTTTGTCCTCTATCTTGTTTTAGATAATAATGTGGACTACAAAAATTAAGTTGAAATAATCGTGAGCTTGTATTGAAGCGATCTACGAATATTTTGGATTTAAAGAATTTGGGAAGTAGACTTGTATTCTGATTTTTGGATGCTTCGAAGGCATTCAAAAAGCCGCCGGTTTTTCGTAAAATGTATTCTAATAAGAAAGTTAATTTACACTTTCTATTACGATTAGTAAGTAGGTGAGTGCCCTTCTATTATATGAGTGCAATTATTCTCTTAGTGAGATCAAATACAGCTATAATAGATTCCTTTAATTCAATGTTATCCTCCTGGACCTCTCATGGTTTAAACAGGGTGGTATAATTTCAATTGCAGCTGTATTTTTAAATATTTTAAGTAGTTTGTTTTTTATGTAACACTGCATTGCTGCAATTGTGTAGTTATGTAGTTTTTATACTTTATGATTAAGGGTATGTTTTTGAAACCACAATTCATATTAGAAGGTTCACTTAACGAAAAAAGTTTTCATGTCACAACACAATTCTCATCAAAGTATCGAAATTCCACAACAAAACACTTGCAATTGTCCAAATTTGTGTTTCTTCTCTTTCGGACCATAATCCTTGTTTCACTAAAGCACTTTTCAAACAAAACTTGATTTAATCACCCAAAAAAATTGTTCGAAACTGAAACTGAAGAAGCAAAAACATGATTCTTGGTTTTTTTTCCTTTGAAGGGCGCGTTCCGAAAAAAAAAGAAACTGAAGAAAAACTGAACCAAAACGGCAATATATGTATCGAAGTTTCGGAAATATGCGAATGCACGCGGAAGAAATTGATACTGTATATCAAAAATAAGTTCAAAAATGAGCCCACAAATCGAACCAAAAGAAATCACTCGCAATTTTGCTCGTGATTTGTAGATGCAGGAGAAAAAAAGCAAAGGTTTGCAAAAAACAAAAATTAATATGAACAAACGAAACGATTGCGCGGCCAAGACGACGGACGAGCAAAGCAAAAAGGCCTTCGAAGGGTGTATCGAGAACAAAAAAGGAAATTTGCTCTTGTTTCCCTTTCGGCCAAGTCGCCTTATTTTGTTGTTTTTGCGCCTGATGCTCTTATTTTTCTTGTGTTTATCGGTTTTGTTGCTGCTTTTCTACACTAAAGAGTGCAAGTACTAATGCTACATGACCAACCCAAAAAATAACCGGTGGTAAACCGTGGCAGCACACTGAACGGATTAAATGTACTCTACTAACTGAAACTGAGTAAATTTTCAAAAAATAAAAAGATCCGTTTTCCCACCAAAAAACATTTTCGCTCGGGAATACGCACACAATTGCGCGCGGGCCCCAAACGTGAATATTTTTGTGTACATAGAAAATGTGCACAGAGAATGTGACGGTTGCATGGGTGTCCAAAATGGCGCGAGTGGGATGCCACCAGAGAGGGCGCATTTGCACCACAAACACACTAACACACACCGCCCAAAAGGCGACACTCAGGTTATTTTGTATACAAAAATGTTTTAAAATAAGAGCGATACACATTCGACGGCGCGACTATATGCTAGGCTTTGGGGGCCGTTGCGGTGGAGTTGGGGGTCTCTTGTTTCGTCAGCGGCGTCAACATAAGCGCACATCTATATAGCGAGCGCATGTAAAAATTGCATTTGGACGCGCGGATTTCACAAATATGTATTGGTAGAGCTCGCTGTTTTATTTATAAAATTTTATTTTAAAAGTGCATCGCACCCTTTTTCAGCCTCTTCTCGAAGCACTGTGCTCCTCTCGGACGGAATCCAGCTTCACTTTCACGGCGCGTGGAGAAGAAGGTATAGAGGTCTTTACATAAAGCGAGAGATACACTAAAAATCACGAACCGCACTCAGAAATTTCAAACGTAAAAGCCCGCCAAAAACATGTTTCTGCATTATCAAGGCATATAAACAAAAGCGCCGCCTCCCCCCTTTCACGGGGCACGAAAAAAAAAAGTGAATTTGCTTGGCAGCACTTTTCCGACGAAAATTTTTGTATATTGTTACAACATAAAGAAAAGCTTTCCGGCTTTCGGCTACGGCTCCGCGGCTCGGCTCGGCTGTGCCCTCTAAGCTCAGCCGGGGGTGCGCTTGCTATAGAAACAAAAATGCAGCAGCAACTGGCGGCGTCACCTCGGTAATTATGGGTTCACACTTTTGGCACAAAGCAGGCTTTGGCCACCACTATTATGACTAAGTCGCCGTGTTCTTTTTTGTACAGGCGAAGAGGCGAAAATCGAGCAAAAAACTGGGCAGCGGGGAACCGTTTTTTTTTCTTGATCTTCTTCTTCTTCGTTTTTTGCGAAAAAGAAAGAAAAAAATATGTGTATAAGCGAAAAAACTTGAACACGTTCACGTGAATGTGTTCGCGCGTTCGCACTCATGCGCAGAATTCGCGAACAAGGCGAAGCGAAGCGAAGTCACCGACGACGACGGACAACCAAAACCATCAAGCCAGCAGAACCGGCATCGACGTGCGGGCTTTTACTGTGCAGGGGCTCCACGGGGCCCGGTACAGCACCATCAGCACCACAATCATCCACGAGCACCAGCAGCAGCGGCTACCAGCGGCTCAGGGCTTACGGCTCGGCGTGCGGCGAAAAGCATAGACCCAAAGCCGGAGCCGGAGCCGCGCGGCTACAGTTCAGTTGGGGGTTTTTGGATTGTATTGGCATTGGCACAGTGATAAATCGCGCGATTATTAATTCGCTGTGTATGCAGTTAGCTGGCGGGCGCGGCAGCAGCGCGGCGTGTGGTGTGATGTTGGGGAGCAAATTAATCGGGGCTCGCCAGCCGGAGCAGGAGCCGAAGTTGAAGCCTGAGCCATTAGCCCTCAGCTGCCGTCCGCCGTCGCAACCGCCTAACGAACGACCGTGGAGTGGATGTGGGTTTTTTCGGCTATTACCACTGGGCTCTGAACACATTCGATGCCAAGAGGTTGGGGAGCTCGCGGAGGCCCCAGCAGTCGCTGCAGCCCCAGCCCCCAAATCCATGGACATAATATACAACAGTGGACCGCGATGCATCACACAGACTTTATGTACATATATATGTATATGTATATATAAATTGTACTGGACGCGCGCGGAACTTTTAATCGCATCGAAATTTTTAGCTCGGAATTAAATTAATCCATGGGCGTTTTTTTCTCTTCCATGCGATAAGAGATACACGGCCCTGCCATATGAATTGATGTAATTTAATTGCTAAACGATCCAATCGATTCGCAAGAGCACTATCTGATTTTTGTTTATTTAAACAAATTCACAATGATAAAATTTTTATCGGAATTTTGGGCAAGTTTGTAATTTCAGATGGAATTTCCGCTAACCAACTGAAAAGGTCGATAAAGGTCCTCGTCCCCGCCTTGCGATGATTTCGTCGATTCCAGAATTGTTGGGATGGTGGTGTTCGAAATGAGAGAAATGCAAACAAACCAGTGGATTATACAAAAAATAGCGAAATCGAAACAACTTTTAGAAACTATTTATCTCTTTTTACAATTTTAATATTTGTACTTAATAAATATTTGAAAATTCTGGAAAATTGATTCGATTGATTACTTTTTTACTGTAGGTATTAGTTGACTTGCACAAATATTCCTGTGTATATGTATATCAACTTTTTTTCTAAAATAAAAAATATCAGATGCGTTCCTTAAATGTACCATTCAATATTTTACCATTTTTATATTCAACATACCCATGGAAAGCACGAATTATTGTGTACTTTTATGTATATCATATAACACTCAAAACAAAACCTACAATTACTGGCAGTGATCTAACATTTCGAGAATTTTGCACAGATACTTATGGCGGTCTTATGGCGCTCTCACGGAAATTCACATTTAACCTAATTATAATATAGCTAGGAAAATTAATATCCTAGTAAATTTGACCTTAGAAAGTTTTACTTTATATAGGCTAAATATATGGATTACTTTCTAATGAAATAGTAATGATTTATTGGTTCTCCAGATCGGAGTCTTCTTACCATTGTCAAAAAACCGTAGGTGGTAAAAATTTGACTGAATTGAAAAGAAAAATTCTGAGGGCAAATGTGAGTAAAAATAGTTTTTAGATAGAGGAAGCTGCTGTGAAGTTTTTTCCATGTTTACGATGCGCGCCATAAGATTCAATGTATTTTATTTGACAAATCAGACCACTTTTGCCCTATCGCTGTATATGTGCGCCGGACCATTTCAAAGCTTCTAATTTGTAGAAGATTTTGCCCAAAATCGTCCCCAATTTTGTGATGGTTTGCATAAAATTCACTAAATTTAGAAAACTAGCAGCTTAGTACTTCAATTTGTATAGTGAAGTAACAAATGCTGTGCCTTGAGCGTTTCAGATTTGCACACATGTTCTTAACTACAATTATAACCGCAACCAATTTGACATTTATCACATTTTAATATGATTAGTATAACAAGTTTTCAGAAGCCCTTGTAATAAATAAAATATTTTATAATTCTCGTTAATTTACATGTCAGCATTTCAAATTTTAGACCCAGATCAGGAAATGATGCCAGAATCATATCGACAACACACCACAGATTTGATAGTTTGGAGATTATTAAATGTAAATTTGATTTTTTTATATGTATGTACATGACCATAAAATATTTGAAAACAATTTTGGCAAAATATTCTACTATTTATAAAAACCCACATAAAAATTAGGACCTACGTTCAAGAGTTTCAATAGATTCTTTTTGAATCAGGGGGTGATAAATTTCGAATCTTTCTTTTGTTTGCAATTGAAGCATCCTACGAGTAAGAGGCACAAGGTGACGCCTTTAGTAGAAAACCGTTAATTTTTGTGTTTTTTGTCTATACAAACTTTTAACCACGACCTTAAGGATTACAACTTAAAGTATTTAAATTTCAGCGAGTGTTCGATTTCCGGTGGTCCTTTTTAATATTGCAGTGTTGGTGGATTTCCCTAGTTAAAATACTACTACACGTGAGACAAAAAGTTTAGTAGCTATAGTCATAAATGCATGATTGTGTTATATGATTGTTAAGACTCATGTTTGTTGAAAATTACAATTCTCTAGCTTGAATAGTTAATGAGAAATACTATATAGTATACGTATATATGAATAAGGTTCTCTTTTTTTCAGTCTACGACCTATGGAAACCTAGAAACTATCCTGCAATAAAGGCATGCTTGCTTTAAAAAAACTAATTGGCTAACTCATTGTTACCTTAAATGCCACATCAGTTACGCGCTGTTGTCATTAACACAAAAGTTATCGGAGCAGAAACATAATCATGCCAAGCGAATATGAACACATTAGGACAACGCGCCTATAATGAATACGGCGCGTGCTGCAAAGTAGGTTGAAAAAAAACATAGGGTTTGGTTTGTGGGAATTAATCACACCCATGTTAAATACTCAATATAATTTAGGAGGTGGGAGGGTGTATGTAATTTTTGGTTTTCTTTTTATCCACGAATGCCCTAATTAGGAAAATTTCAAATTATCATTAAGACTCGTGATGCAGTTCAACAAGTCTGATAGGCCTGTTTAGATTAATGTTAGCTGTATACAGCTTCTATGTATAAATTTATCAGTAGTGGGTCCAGGATAGATCTTTGAGGAACACCAAGTAATAAACACGACGTGCAGAACTGAATCTGATCAACTTCGGATCTTGATCGTAGTGATGAGCGGATAAGAAAGCGTTAATAATACTGTGCTTTAATTTGTCTGTAAACTTGTACAGACTTAAAAAAAAACTCTACTAATCTAAGCTAAATGCACAACATGAGTTAAAGGACCTTCTGTATTGTATAAATATTTATTAATTTTTTTCTTTTAAATCAACTGGATCTAGAAGTTTTAGGCTAGTTAAGTATGCTAAGAACTAAGAGCGTCATGACATGCCGAGAGATCGTGTCCTTTAAAGAAAAAAGGATGTATTGATTGCACCCTTTAGGTAACAGTGTGGATTGTCAGATAATAAGTGATTACAACTTTTATATTATCAGTCAGAATTTACGGCCATCGATTTCCTTAAAGCCTTCATTAGCCAGCTGAAAGTAAACAAGATGACTTGAAGAAGGCTGGGTTCCGTGCTCTTGCAAATGTGAAACGACGATCATATTTAAAAACGCATTTAGATTTAATGAAGATATATAAACCAAATTAAGGGGGTATGCAGTGATGATTTCTAGAGCCCTGCCGGAGACGGAGAAGCGCTTCGTTCGGGAAGTAACGAGCACCGATCATGCTACCGACCGCCGCGCCAATAAAAAAGATATCAGGCTGGCGTGCACGATCAATTACGAATCGTTAACACATGCATAACATGCCCCCAAATGAAATGCGAAAATACTGGGGACATTTGCGCTGTCGTCGTCACTCGTTTTGTTGGGCATCTCCACGATCGCGATGGTTGCGATTATTATCCGCGCGATTTGCAAGCCCGGTCGCACCTGTGCCTGTGCGATGCAAGGCACTGGTAGGGCACCGCGATCAGACCTATGAAAATGACAGAAATCATAATAACGCCGCTCGCTCGATGCGATCATTTTTGATTCGCCACTTGCGTGAATCACTCGCCGGTCGGAGGGAGGACGACGCGGCCGCGGAGATGTCGAGAGACGGCGACCGCCTAATTTCCATATTCCTTACCTGGCGGGAGAATTATCATGGCGATCAGGTACACAGTAGTACACACCCCGTGACAGGTTTAAGAGGATTTTTATGAATTTATTCGCGGCCACGGATGGCTTGGCCACTTTTTTTTCGCTGCGCATATGCATTGCAGGGCTGCCCCGGTGGTGAAACACTTTTTTAAGTGGCATCCCAACTTTATAATGTTCCTTTTTTTTAAAAAAATTCCATTGCTGTGTTGTACACGGCCCTGATCGTTGGTGGTATTTTAACGGAACTCCTGACGAGGACAGAAAAATATGTCCAAGAACAATTGAAAAAAAAACCATTTCTTTGAGCTCCATAATTCAGGTCTGCTGTTTTTGCAGTGAATTACCGAAAAAAAGTAGAAAGATTTTCAATTTTTACAAATTGTACAATATAAGAACTGATAGTACCATTGACGAAGATCAGTCTCAAAACCTCTAACATATTTATCTCAAAACACTGTTTAATGACTTTACTTTTACGATAAAATTTGAACAAATCTACCAATCAATCTGAACTTTTGTCTGGGACTGGAGAATGATATTTTTTATCCACTGAATGCGGAATTTAAGAAAAAAAGTATTCGTAGTAGTATCAAGTTTGATAAAAATAACAAAAACGTGTCAAATTGTGCGTAGCCTACAAGAAAATTTCGAAAATGTATTACTTTTTCTATTAGGGATACGTGCCTTCTTATCTAACACTGCTATTTAGTTTTTCAAAATGTTGGCTTCATAAAATTCTCCGCTCTCAAGAATATTGTACATGGATTTCTCTATCTAAAATTAAAATGAGTAGTTTGAAGCATATTTTTGAAATTTTAACTAACTAAACGTCCTAGAGAGCTGTGACGTAGTAAACAATGACAAATTCGATTTTGAAAGAATTAATCAATGACTAAATTATAGTTAGAATTCGCACACACATTTAGTTTAAGTAGAGTACATTTTACATTTTTATTTTGAGTATTGAAGTGTTTAACTTAAAGGGACATTCTCATTGAAATGGACAAAAAAAGACTTTTTTTGGAATTTTTTGTTTAAACCCTATTGCATTTATTCAAAAAACTTTTTTGATATATTGAATATATAGGCATTGAAGTATACAACAAAAAATTATTTTTTTGTTTTTTGTTACGTTTTGCGGCAATAGAGGGTGTTGTACGAAAAGTCCCTTTTTAGCTGGTACCAGTTCCTGCAGTCTTTCTGGAGAAGATAACGACAAAATTCAAAATGGGTTTTGTTCTTTAGACTTTTTTCTAGAACATAGACCTATAAAAATGGTACTTTTAATTTTTTAAATTATTTTTAGGACTGTTTATCTAAAAATTTTAAAAATTGGCCATGTTTTTGGGGGAAAGTACGTGTATCAAAAAGAGGGTGGGGTACTTTTATGCATTTTTAAAGGTCTATGTCCTAGTATTTATGTTTATGAGTCGAATGCTTTTTGATTTTTTTAAATCTATCATGCAGAAGTTGAGATATCACTGGTATCAGGTAAAAAAAAGTAGTTTCGAGAAAAACGCGTTTAAAGTTTTTGTGCGACACTCCAAATCTATAGAAACCGGTCTTTATCGTTACGTATATAGATTTATAACTCTCGATTTGTTTCGAATTTCTCACAACGGTTTGAGGACAGCATTACTATGATGTTAAGGAATTCTTTTATGTAAAAAAAAAAATCGATTTTTTTTTTCACGTCCAATGAGAATGTCCCCTTAAGGTAGTGTCCTGCTGTCCAAAGAATTTTTTTTTTCGCGAATTTGTTTGAAACGGAACGATACATTCGAAGAGTACAACAAACATTTTTTCTCATAAAATTATCAAATATGGCGGATGTATCTGCCGATTCCTGGAGCGTCTTTGTGAAATTGGTGGGCGTGATAGCAAAAAAAACTATGTGGCCTATTGAACCAAACCAAAGCTTATTTTCTTTAGAACTAGATACTTTTCTGTGTGAACCAATACAAACCAGAAAAAGGTGCAAAAATAAACAATTTATAAGCTTGAAACGCGAAATTTTTAAAAAAAAAAATGTTTTTTTGACTTTAATGTGCAATAAAAATAGGTTAAAAAGACCTTTTTAGCAATCTGTTAGGTAACACAAAAAATAATTTAGTTCTGAAGAGAATAAGCTTTAGTTTGGTTCAGTAGGTCACATAGTTTTTTTGCTATCACGCCCGCCAATTTCACAAAATCGGAAAAATGAAAACTCGAGAAAATGCGGTTTAAAGTTTTCGATAGGATCGCACACTTGCTCGAAACTTGCCTGCTCTTGGTCCTATATTTCAAATTTCCATCTATAACTTTGGCAATATATTCTTTGATTCTTTATTTTTCGATTCAGGCAATTAAAAACAAATCGTTTTTTTGGACCTCATAAAGCAGGACACTGCCTTAAGGCTGCATTGGTCAAAGCTCTTTTTTTTCTAAGTAGAAATGTTTTTGATTTTTCTCTTTGCCATAATATAGGTAGGTTTACGACTGCTAGCAATAAGTTATAAATATTGATCCAATTGGAGAGTGTTCACTCTTAAACAACCGCGCTTAGTAAAAAGCAGCTGTTACACAATGCTTATGATAAATATTTAAGGGGACCTTTATTTCAAAATCGAAACAAAATCATTTTTTTTTTTTTTTATAAAAATGCTTCTTAACATCACACAAACACTCTTTTATACCCGTAAAAGAAAAAAAAATTATACCTACGCTACCTCTACGCATTTTATATGCAAAAATTATATAGCAAAAACTTTGAACACGTTTTTCTCGAAATCACATTTTTGAAAATGGCCTCATCTGTATCTCAAAAACTATTCAACCGATTTTAACAAACCAAACGCCATTCGATTCGCTATCAAATATACTAGTAACTAAACCTTGAAAAATATTATTTTACCCCCCCACTTTTTTATGCGGAGGTTAGTTTACCCCTAACTTATAGTCGTTTTTTAACTTTTTTAGAAAAATGTGTATAAAATGATATATTTATTAAAAATAAAAGGTTTTCTAGGTTTATGTACTAGTTTTGTGTCTTATGAAAACAATCCACTAAAGATTTTTACTCTGTCTGTTACAGGAAGTCCTAGAAAAATGGGGCCGTTTTAAAAGTGCATTTTGGATGACGCCATCTGCAGGCATTAAAATAAACTAAAGTTGCATTTAAAAATTCTTTTTATATTTTTCATAATCTTACCAATAATGCACAAAAGGTTTCAGAATCATAAATATAATAGTCTTTTCAAAAAAAAAAACTTTTAAAAAGTGTGTTTTTTCCCCTTAAGGTCTCCTTAAGAGATCTTGACTTAGAAAAATGCAGATACTCAATTAATAATATAAAATATTTTAGATTTAAAACGGAAATTGAAAATTCAATTACTAAGTAATATAAAAACTAGAGTGATTGTAGATTCAAAATTAATAATAACCTGCAATGTCACTATTGTTACAAAATTAACGATCTGTTCCATATGATCACCGAATGTATATATTTTTTAAATATAAAAAAGTATCTTAACTTATTAGAAAACCCGAGTACAAGTTTTTTAAATAAATTTAGTAAGTATGTAAAATATGTCTTAAATATGTGTAACACCATTTATATAAACTAGCTTTAAATTTCCGTATTGCACAATACTTGTGTAATGAATGAAACAATAAAGTGCTACTACTTATAAATATAAGTATATTTGAGTAATTTGTGGAGATATGATATACTCTTGGGTTTGATTAAAAGAATTCTTTTATGTCTTCCCGGCGGATATAGGCAATAAATGATCATGAATTAACATTTGTACACTAATTTACTTTACTTTTTGATCACAAGAAGATTATTTTTTTGTTTCAGCTTTTTTGTTTGCTTTGACATGTGACATGTGACTTGAGATGACACAAGACATTATACTTGATGCATTACATGTGGCATATTTACATATTACATTACAGACATGAAATCGCATATTACATCATGTATGATATTAGATATTATACGGTGCAATAGAACATGACATAACACGTTATATACGAAAATTTACAGGCTACATAGCATGACATGCGACATAACGCAAGACATGGAAGGGATTTAGATTTGTTACACATGACCAATAATATTAAATATAGGATAGGGAAATTGAGTTTGAGTTTTGAGCCCTGGATTGAAGTATTTTTTCCTTTCATTTGAGCTTTCGAGCACTCTGTTAAGTTTTGGTGTCTTTAAAAGAATAATTGCGCCGGGGTAACTCCGGATAACTCATGAAATAAATTATAATAAAACATAACACAAAATAACTTATCGTTGGTCTAAATCCCGACATTTTTGGTTACGTATCTTTAAAAATTCCGTTATATTCTTATTTTCAGCAGAGTTTCTGCCCTACGTCCCTCGGCGCCCCTTCCTCTGGAGCACACCGGATGCTGGAAGCAACATTTCGTTGGAATTGTAGTAATTCGTCGTAAGCAAAACAAAACAGGCCAGATGGAAGGCCATTAAGCGAGTTTTTGCTGGGTGCATTTTATCATTTGGGGCCCCGGGGATGGAGCGAAAAAACCCCAGCTCCATCAGAATTCCCTTTCAATTTGGTACATCATAAAAAGGGCTAAAAGATTGCTTGGCAGAGAGGAGGAGGAGGAGGAGGAGGGATAAAAAAAAGCTCCTTCAATTTTTCATTCAAACGACGAACGCCCTTGACCGTTGCTGGCAACAAAACTCGAAACAGCAGAACGCAGCACAACAACGCATACCAGCTCACCTGGGCATGACCAAGTGTTGTCCTCGTAAGGCCTAAGCAAGCGAGGCGCCTCAAGAAAAATCCTGCGGGCTGCGGTGTCCAGCGAGAGGTGTTCGAAGGTGCTCCAGGTAAGTTACCTGCAAGAGTGCGGGCTGCACCTCCCGCCGGAGCCTATTTATGTATTTGTCCCAGCTCGGGCAAATGCCTCAAGAAGACACCACCACCACTACAGAATGGGGGAATTCTCACACCCACAAGCGCTCCGCTACATAGGCGGAGGAACCTCCGAAAGGTTGTTGCCGCGGTGTGCAACATGGCAAAAACCTTGCAGCGAACTCCTCCGCCCGCTCAGCCGAGCACCCTCGGCGCTTGCGCACTTTTCGTGGAATTTTTTTACCACGTGCTTCTACGGCGTCGTCAGTGCCGCCAAAGGTTCTTTTAGTTTTTTTTAGGCACCGCGGCACTCCCTGGGCGTTTGTGTTGGTGTGGTGTGGACAATGGGAGCTTTCTACATTTGGACCCCTCTCCCCCGATATCACCCCCTACCATCGACAGCTAGGTGAGCCGTTCTTGGTTCTGGGAACTCCGCGTGAAGCTTTTTTCGGGCTCCCTACCCCACACAAACGCGCTTGTGAGTTTTGTAGGTGCAAATCAGTTATTTTGTGGTGGTGTCGCCCACAAGTTCCTCTTGCTCGTTTTTGCGCAGTTGCCTGCCTGAAGCGAGAGCTTTTGTGCAGCAGGGAGCTTTTGCTGCTGCCCTGCTGCCGCCCGCGCCGCCGCCTCGCCAATGTAGATACCACCGAAGTCGGCCGCTCCTCCGTTGTTTACATTCGCCAAAATTTATTGCGACTCAAGGCTGAAGGAGAGAGAGGTCATTGGCACTCGCGAATTAATTCACTTAGAACAATCTCGCTTAATTCGGCGACGTACTGAAATTCCGTCGTCGTCATGACCTACGAAAGTCGCTTCCCACAAGAATTTAGCGATTGATTCGAAAATTACTACAATTAAGCTTGTCGCACTCGTTTTCAGGGTCGCCGAAATATTAATTGCGAAAAATCGTACGCCATTATTCGAATTTAGATTTAAATACTGCTTTCAAAGAAAATGTTGTCTCTAAGCTAATGGTTGACTGGACTTCTCTTATTCTCGGAAAATCCATTTGAATTTAGACAACAAAATTATGCGAAAAACGATTAAGTAGTCTTAATTTCGGAGAAAGTTTAATCGAATTATACGAAATTAATTTAACATAGCAACCACGTTTGCTTTTCAATTGGTATTGGAACAAAAACAGAGATAGAATCGGAACCGGTTGTTCAAAAACAAGCTCCATACCGGTTCCCAAATCTATTTAACAATTTAGTTATTTAAGAAAGTTTCCGGAACTGATATCAAAAATCAATTTTTTAAGGAAATAACTGCAACAACTAAATGTCTGGCGCATATATAGTTTATATCACGATAAATTACAATAGTTATTAGAATTTCAGATAGAAATAATAAAGAATGTCATACACATGAATTCATAATTAATGGTATTCAATTTATCTTTCTTTGTATAAATTAGTTAATAAGAGTCAGCGCGGAAGCCTGACTCCAATACTCAGTAATGAAAACAATCAGTTTGTCTTTAATTCCTAGTAATGGATTAATTAGCAAATTTTAGTATTCAATATTGAAAGTACGAAGTAGCAGAGGGAACTTGAGACTTTGGATTGGAGTACATAAACCTTGAACAGAACAAATAATAAAAGGTAAACGTAAGGCGGTTTTGTGCTCCAATTTATATAAGTTGCAGAACATTTATCCTTTTAATTTCATGTTATCCCTTTACTATTATAAAAAAATATGAAAGGAAAGGAATTGTACTTTCTTTTTCGAAAAGGTAATCATTTTTATACATTATGATATTTTCAATAAAAAAAGTAGTTTTCTTTTTTAATAAATGTAATGTAAGAAGCATTTTCAAGCCCTATTCCACCTAGTCTACGAGAAAACGAGTATTACAGATTCATATTCTACTGGAAAAAATAAATAAGGTTTATTAAAAATATTATTCTCGACGGATGGCTTTGCAATCGCTAAAATCAAATTTTTTCAATTAAAGGCAGGCATGATACATTTTTTCAAAGAACTATTTTTAGCGTTACTCAAGAACAATGACTTGGACGCAATAGATTTTGGTTCCCATTGGGATGCTTGTTTCTTGACAAAAGTCGGATTTAAACTATTTTTCAAATTGTTTAAAGGTTTTCCGCAATTCATTCGAATACGACTACTGTTCAAATATTTCCCTAGTTTTGTTGCAACTCTATTTAGTTATTTACGTGATATTTGGTGTGGTGAGTTCTCTGCGGAAAAGGTTAACAGCTTATGTCCAGGACTACGCTAGAGCACGCACATCTTCGAATACAAGGCGTAATAAAAATTATTGCGAATCATATGTTACGTGGCACTGCGTTAACCCAAAATGAAGTTGCTGTGCCAATAGCATAAGTTGGCGATCAACGTAATATGTAGAGCGAAACAGGAAAAAGCCCGTCCTGGTTCGTAACGATGACTCATGTTAAGACTTGCTGTGTTCCTCTGTACCAACAAGAAAAGTGTTTACTATGTATGAAGGTGCGAATGGATTAGGGAGATACTTTGTTGCATGAATGTAACCTCAAACCCTCTCTAAATAATCCTCGTCTGACTAATTATCTTTTATTCGCCATTCGGAAGAGTAGCTGATATTTTATTATTTTTTGTTCCCCAAAGGTCCCTGCATGAGTAATGGCGGATACCTCTTAGTTAATTCTTGTGCAGATGTGATCCTTACAAAGGTTTATTCATTTATGTTCCTGGATCCGAAAAGATCCCCCCGCATAGTTCATGTATGTTGTGGGTTCGGTCGCACTTTTCAGCAGAACTTCGCAATTACTCGAAGGTGTTGGCAATCGGCCACTGTAGCTCAGGTGGTTAGAGCATCAGAACGCAAATCCGAAGGTCGTAGGTTCGAACCCTGCCCGTATCCGGCCCGATCTTCTTGAGTAATTCTCACATGTATATGCATGAAATTATCACCCTTTGTTCCTGGCAAATCTCGGAAGGTATAAAATGGGTAACGCCTGGATTGTTCAGGTCAATCTGCTGCTGAGCAAGGCCAAGGGGTAAATGCAACGCAAGCGTTAATAGGTTGAAAAAGGAGTAGTTTGTGGTCAGTTTTTTTGCGGCTCATTATAATAGAGTATTTTAATATTATAATTTACAGCTTATTATTAAAGTAGACCAAGGGGCGAGGTGGTGTCTTAAGGGGTTGTGTGGGTTTTTAACTCCAGCAAAAATCACTATTTTTCGAATATTTTTTTATGAAATTTATGCAAATGATTTATTTCAACTATTAAGATATAAAAGTACATCAATTGAACGAGTTTTAAAAAATTCTCATGAAAAAAAAATGAAAATTGAGCCATTGACAGCTGGTTTACGAAAATTGATGATTTTTTATCGTAGACAGAATATCTCGAAATAGGCTTATCTGAAATCAAAAAACAAAATTTTTTCTATTAGTAGATGCACATGGCTTGTACTTGGACGAAGGATTTGAACAAAAAAACTGATATTTGAATTGTTTACAACGTTTTTTAACATAAAAATTGATTTTTTTGTGAATTTTTTTTTTTTTTTATTTTGGTGATTTTCTACTAGTAAAACGACTTGTAATGAACGAAATTAAAGATCCTTCGTTCATATAGAAGAAGTGTGGAAAATTTCAGTAAGATTGGATTATTCGTTTTTGAGAAATCATGCCTACGGTCAAAAATCATCGATTTTCGTAAGCCAAATGTGAGTGGCTCAATTTTCACTTTTTTTCATGAAAATTGTCTTACAACTAGTTCAAATGACGTACTTTTATATCCTAATAGTTGAAATAAATCACTTTTATAAATTTCGTATAAAAAATCCGCAAAATTGTGATTTTTTGGAATTCAAAATCTACGTAACTCATTAATTTTAGTACCATTGGATAGTTGTATTTAATAATATTGAACATGTACTTTTTTATTTGTGAATCACGAATCAAAACAATATTTTCAGAAAAATCTTTATAGTGTAGAACTTGAAATAAAAAATAAGAGTCCCAGCATATTAATTATATCATGGATTCTAAGATTTATGGTTTAATATTTTTTAATTTATTCAAAATATACCTCCATTGTTTACTTTATATAATATATATTGCATCAAATCATCTTTTAGTATAACATCGTTGCAAATTTGATGTGTAACTCAGAAAACTTTATAGAAAAATGAGATTTCAAAAAACTTAAATATTTATATAAGAGGTCTTTTCCGGGAAAATGTGATTGATGAAAGCAAATCATTGAACCAGGAACCCAAGCAGCACACCGCGCCCATTTCCATTTTCCTCGATTTCCTCCACTACCTTTGCTATTTTGGTGACAATTAAAAGTGAAAATTGTCCACAATGACAAATATTGGGCTTCCTCAAGGGAGTCTAAAAAGGAGATTTTCGGTTCTGGTGCTCGCAAAAGAAGCGGGCAAGACGCCGAATGAAGCCGCTTGTCCGCTCGTGTGACGTCCAATTAAAACCATTCCAGTGTTTTTCATCTCCTGTGACACCTAGAAAGTAAAGTAACTCGATTTTCAGCATGTCACTGTCCAGTGCAGTGGCGTAGGGGGCGGAGGTGGAAGCGGATCGAGAGGGAGCGGAGCACCTAGGGTCATCGCAGTGCGCCTTGCAATGGCCACGAGCCACCACCCACTTAACTATTTAGCCATTCAATTGCCAGCGCGCTCGAATCCAACAACGGGGCCCCATTCCTCTGCAATTTTCACGGCTTTTCCTTCCCCCACACCGAGGTTGGAACAGCTGAAAGTCCGGGGAGGCCGAGGGGGCTTACGAAGCCCGGAGTGCCTGGCCGGCCGGCCGGCCGTGTAGTCGTGTCACTGTCGCGACAGCGAGCGCAGCACCTCTAGCAGCTCATCGGCGGCCGACCGTTGCCAATCAGAAATTGCAAAGTGCATGTCAAGTGCATGTCGGCGATTTTCCCCAGAGCTGGCGGCCCATGCCACTCGGACCCCAAGCGGGGCACTGTTGTCTGTCGTTCGTGTCATACACGGACCGGACGGGGGGCCCCATATCCTCTAGTGTGGCGGTCGCACTCGCCGGATTGGGCGGCATCGGGCGAAGGCAAAAGCCCGGGGCCATGCAGCGCGAATTGTTTGGCCTAGCAAATTTCACACCTCTGCTGCATCAAATTTCACATCTTCAGATCCTCGGTTGGATGCACTCTGCAGACGGACTGACTCACCTGATAAATGATGGGCCGCTGCTTGCTCGGAGCCCCCGTGAGCACCCCAAAAAAAAAATGTCTTTCGCTTCGGCGTTGATGGCTCGAATTGCAAGGAAATTACTATTCGGGTTCTGCGATTATTCACTTCGATTTATTACTGGTGCATTGGGGACCGCGGGGGCGGAGCGCTCCACACTGGACGTCGCCTGCCCGGCATGCAAATGCATCCCTTCTCTACCTCGGGCACCTGAAAGATGAGATATCGGGCTCGAGCCAATTTACCGCCGGAACTCCATCGGCCAGTGGAGTGGATTGATGCCGCCAGAGAGCGCTGGCACTTGATCGATCAAAATGTTCCCGCAGTGAAAGCGATTAGAACTGGTTCGGAACTGCATGTTATTTTGGACATGCCTACATATATCACAAATAACCTACTATCGAATTTCTTTTTAACACTTTAGAGCGCTTAGTTAGTTTCTCTCCTATGTCACGATTTTGCTACAGAAGCAATTTAATGTGAAATGTATGACTTATGAGAAATAACGATATACACTATATATTTCTATATAACAACTTTGTTGCTCACTCATTAGAGCAACATAAGCAAGTTGACTTATATCAACTTTAGTAAGGCCTTTGATCACGTATGCCATTCAACTAAATAAATATGGCTTATCAGGATCTCTTTTAATTAAGTTGGTTCTTATCGTATTTGCTTTACCGTAAAATGCACTTTGCGTTTTTTCGCTTTTCGTCATTTGAGTTTGTCCCGGTTTCCAGTGTTCCCTAAGGTTCTACTCTTGATCCACTCTTATTTCTGTTATTTATTAATGACTTGACCATGAATATTGTGTTTAGTTACTTCTTATATGCTTATGATCAAGATATTTAGAGCAATATGACAACTGTAATATCGTTCAGCACAACTTACTCGCTCTTGAAGACTGGTGTGCTCTTAGTAGATTGGCGTTAAATGTCAAAAAATGTTATATATATATACTTTTAAAAGGTCTCCCATGCTGAGTGTATGTTATACATCGGTGACATCACTTTCGGCAATAGGCTAACTTTTGATGAGAGATTAGTCCCTAGCATTCTTGAGTATTGCTCGCCTGTTTGGTGTCCGTATCATCAAAATAAAATTGATAAAATCGAATACGTGCAAAGAAAATTCTCTTGCAGCTTAAGAAATTTCGATAAGCCATATTTTCCTTATCCTACATTTTGGTAGAAAATAAGAAGATTATTAAAATATTCGATCAATTGACTCTCACCAAATAAGTTAGATTTTAACGTAATATTTACAATACTTTGCTCTCTGAAGGTGGACTTACTAACACAATATGCTCAACATTTCAAGCTTTTGAATCTAAGGAAGTCGAATTGTTTTCGCAGGTGGCTTTTAAAATTTCAGTGCTATTTAATTCCGCTTTTGGGACTTTTGTCGCCTTAGTATATGTATATACAAATAAAAAGAATATATAAATTTTTTTTCCCAGATGTAAATATACTATACGTGATTTTTCTTATTTAGTATATCAAATCGATATTTTTAGAACTTTTTAGGTTTATGATTGCATTAAGTTTTACGGTGCTGTTTCTAAAGATTTATTTTGATTATTTTTACACACATATATGTAGTTACAAGTAAAGTAATAAAGGAAGTCACGAAAATTTACAACAGCGTGCCAAAGTAAATGGTTGAATTTGATGCGAATTTTGAATGATTTATTTTTTGTGATATATAGTATAAAGTATTGTTTGAAATTAACATCTTACATAAGAGAATATTTGTGTATAAAAATTTACTTAACACTTAATTAGGCTTTGAATTAAGTTAGTTTGCATATATTCAAGGAAAAGAAAAAGATAATTCACAATGTGTAATCCAAATTGATAAAGAATTTTCTTTGTATTGTAATTGTATTACTGTTATATATGTAGCAGTTTTGAAAAATTGGTTGCAGCCTTTGATTTGCTCTATTTTTGGAAATTTGTTAATCTCAAAACAGATTACGTTGTTCTCCCGCGTAAAAATATCTAAATTTTTTAAGAAGCGCATCAAAGCTGCAAGACGACCGCACTGTAAAATATAGCAACTGTGGGACTGGCACATGTGGCTGTCGGGTGATTAGATTAGACCTATTATAAGCCCATTGTGATACCACTTTTTGTGACTGGGAATAGGAATTGAACCTACAACCTCTAGTGCCCTGTTGGTTAGTTGCCAATCCATCGCGCTACCAACCGAGCTATTGAAGAACCCAATAGTATGTGTAGGGCCGTAGCTCCGCCACTAAAAGCCTACCACGGCCGCACAATCGACCACATGGCGCTCGTACTAAAAAGTATATTGAATATGTCTAGTAAATGCAGTAGTTCCTTAGCTCGGCTGCATCACGGATTAACCAATTTATATAGATATACATATGCAGCCGAGGTGCAGCCGTTTTCGTTCGTAGTTCAGTTCGGCCCTGGTACGGCCGTTAACATTTTTTACAAATTATTTCTATTCCATGCGGCCATTCCATATTTTTCAAAAACATTAGGGATCGTGTGTGGTCGTAGTGCAGCCATCGTTCATTTTAACTCGGGCTACGTTAGAAAGACAGAGGGGATGTATTCTACTTTGTTGCACTGAATTTTTTTGTGGTCGGAAATGCCGCCTTTGTTTCGACATTGGCAAAAGCTGAAATCTTTCTCTGTCCTGTAACTTTTGAGATCGATTGAATGGCAAATTGCGTTCAACTACTTTGGGTCTAGGCGCAAGAGAGCAATGCTAATTTTCTTTTTTTTGCTCAAAGCGAACGCTTTAAATCACGGCAATCTTTGAAGCGAACTCGCCCGCTTGATAAATTGTCTGCAGGCGGTGCGTTCCGAACGCGGTTAGAAGTGATCGCGCTACGCGATGGGCGCCATTCGTTAGTGGGTTGCGTTGCATGAGACATTTTTTGCACAATTCCCTTACGTAGGCGCGTGCCAAATTGTTTTTGTCGCTGCAGCCCCTGTCATCTTTCAATTATCGGGTGATCCCGGTGGCGCGGCGAGGGTAAGAAGGTTCTTCCTCGGAGTCCTTTCATTATCGAATTACAGCAAAGCGATCGAGAGTGCACCCGGGATCAAGTGCAAATCAATTACAGTGCACTTGATCGATTTGGTTGGGCCAGGCTGAGCCGTGGCGACCGGGACGATTACAATCGCGCGTTTGGCCGGGTCCGGGCTCGAAATGTGGTCGGGCTTTCAAATGAGGCCCCGATGAGGCTCGGCGCGGTGGAACGGCAGTCACCTGGTGCGCGGCCAGGGCAGGTCCTCTGTTTTTGTCTGGTCGTGTTGCGCCTTTTGCAGCGCTTGTAAAACAACGTCGAAGCATCTCAGCATTCCTTTCGGAAAAGAAAAGAACCTCCAGCGACGGAATGGACTATCATCACGTAGATGCGGCACGGCGTGGCGGGAAGTCTTGGCTGCGCAGGCGAGCGGGCGAACTCCTTTTTCATGGTCTTCTGTGGATGGGGCCCTGCCTGCGCAGCCCTAGGTTCGGAGGCGACCGGACGGTGGTGGTAGCCGTTGAGATGCACACTCGAAACTTGTACGAAACGTGTCGCACTGCTTGAACCGGTTCTGGGCGAGGAACTTGAAAGCGGCTCGAGCAATTCGCGACGGCTTTGTAGTCTGAAGGGAGCGTAGGCAGGCGGGCAGAAAGACTTAAGAAAGACTCAAGAAAGGCTCTCAAGACTCTGCCACCAACAAGAAGAACAAGTGGGCGATGCAAAATAGACCTCGCCGGAGCCCGAGCACCAAGAATGCAGCGACAACCCGAGCAGACGTAGCGATGACGCCGAGGCAAAAAGGAATTCCTTCGCAGTGAGGCTGAGGACGCGATTTAGCAGGAAAAAATCGTTTCTCTTTATTTTATCCTAAAGTTTTTGGAATTCATTTCATGGTTCATTTTTATAATTCCGTTTTTCACAAGCACTTTTTGATACAGAAGGTCGTGAAATTAGGCATAGTAATAAAGCTTGCAGAATACAATACAGAAAGAAATTGTCGTGCTCATCTAAAGAAATTCATTGATATTCAGTCTACTGATATTATTAGTTGATTTATTCAAATCAATTTAGACTATTATTGTTCTGAAGAATTGGCTGACATCAGTGAGGAGCAAAACTGAACCAATAAGCGTAGAGTTTAAATTTTGTGTACATTTTTGGTTTGAATTGAGTTTAAAAGCAGATTTTCGTTTGAGGAGTAATTACTTCATAATTCAAAGCTTTATTTATGAAACAAAAACAATCGATATCTTTCTTACATAAAGGTCTTACAGACGTTTGGCATCCAAAACTGCTTTGATTCGATTCGGCATATTATTTACTAATTTTTCGCAGTAATTAGGTTGATTTTATTCTACGCTTCTTGAGCCCTATACTCCTTAATTCATCCAAAAAAGAAGGTGGTGCACCATATTTATTGTGAACTTGTACTTTCATGTATATGTGCACAAGTTTTCTATTGGATTCAAATCGGGGCTTTGTGCCGGTCAATTCTATAAAGAAAATGGTTGCCTTTCGGGTCTCGGTCTTGCTAAAACACTACTTCATTTTTCGGAAATGGCATATTTTCAACAGCATCTCGAAGTTTGGTTGTCAGTATATACTAGTGAGGTAGACTTCCTTTCACATAATTCCATTTAAATTGAATCCAAATGTTTTTATTTGGGTTGAGCTAAGGTGTTTGTACTTTTGTTTTATTGTAGTTGTGATCGTGATTTAAAAAGTACCACTTCACGAAATTGGGTTACAAGATGAGCTTTAGGCGAGAAGCTCTTAACGATGCAACCAAATGACTAAAGTAATTCGGGATCTGTAATAGAATGTAAAGTAAAATGCTAGGGTCTAGATACTACTCACTGACTGAAGCGAACTTTATTCCTTTCCCTAGCTTAAATATAAATTAAAATTGATAACTTACTCAAAATTAATGCTTATTGATCACTTACATACGTGACAAATTCTATGATCACAATATGCTTGCCATGCCAAATTGCATGGGACGATGACCGGTGGTAACAGATACCCATGCCGGCGTACTTCACACTCGCGGTAATGCTATCGGGTTGCTTCAGGAATTTGTCGCGTATACTCGTAAATGCTGGCAATTAGAATTACAAATTGGGTCAATTAAATGGTTGTTAACATTTTATTTCTTTATATTCCAGGAAAATAATAAAATTCTTAATTTCTTTGTTTAGATTAAACAAATATACTATAATGGAGATTTTCAACGTCGAAGTCGCAAAACATGCATGAACCACCTCCATGCTTGACTGTCTGTATCTATTTTTGTTTAATTAGGCCATATAACTTTTCTCTAGTCCAGTGGAAGACCAAGATATATATTATTATTATGTCTTAGCAGAGTTCAAGCGAGACTCAATTTTTTTTAGGTAAGGCAGGTTTCGTCTTCTTTTTAATTTACTTAACCCTTTCGGTACGGCACAATTGGCCGCGATAATAAATTACTTGTACGAGAAAGTTTTCCATGAGAGTTGTTGAACGGCATTGTAGGCCGCTAAAATATATTTTACTGCTAATACAGCATTCAAAGCTGCATTACTTATAACGAACATTCACAGATAACTCGAGCTCCTGGACGGCGGCATCCATGGAAAGCTTTCACTGCCGCCCTCATTGACGACTAGAGCCGGCAATCGTACCCACAGAGCTTTCCGTGAATGCAGACTTTAGATGGCGGTCGTACCAAGAGAATGTCTCGTGGATGCCGACTATAGGGGGTGGTACGACCAAAAGGGTTAGAATTGAGCTTCTTCAATTCATGGTGGGCATGGTGTTATTTTTTTGCTCTGTTGCAGATTGATAACACTAGTTGCTCCATACTGTATTAATACTGTCCGAAGTAACGATTCTGGAAATATGTCTACCAGCCTTTTCACGTAGACTCCTTGGAGGTATATTATCTGAAAAAATATCTTTTATTGTGCGGAGTATGGATTTTTGGAAAGACCCTGCATTTATTTTCTTTCTTTACATAATTTCTGTGATATTCTTCGCCCTGAATACTGGCTTATTTGACATTTCAATACCAATTGACGGAAAGATAGTCCTTCTTTTAAAAACTGATTAACAGTTTTGACTTTCTCCTGTGATTAACTCCTCATTTTGATGAATATACGAAAAACTCTACAAAAAATCATCCTCCAATAATTATTATACACTCGCTTGTAAAATAAAACTTCCGATTTGTGCAAATTTGAATTATGCTTATTCGTATACCTGGAATTAAACTGAGTCTATGCTTATTGCGTACTGTATATTTCTTGAGTATTGTCAGTTTCATATTTACTTTAACAATTACAGGTCCTTTTATCAATTTGCTTAAATTAAAAGAAATGACGCTATATATGCAACTAGTGTCCCATAAACTGTAGAATAGGAGAATCGCAATGAATGTTTTATTTATGGTAGATCGAAAAAATGTCTATTCCAAACCTTATTTTGTAGATTAAGTCAAGAACTATCGACTGCGCTGAAATAGAAAGGACAATTTTGGGGGAATGTTTATTAAAAATTACGTTTATGTTGAAGATTGTGAGTTTGAAGTGTTAATTATTGAATGATAAAGTTTAGTAAGTCTAAATACGAAAAACTGATTTAATGTATACTTCGCAGTAAAGTTAGGTTTTATACTAGAAAGAAATAAGGATTTGAAATGATAGCAAAAATAAATGTTATAAAAAGTAGCGATTTTGTAAAATTGTTAATGTAAGTTACATTACATAAGTATATTAAAAAATTATCAAATTTCTACAGAATGTGAAGGTTAACTAGTACCTATGCTATGAAATTATGTTATAATATACATACTTGTTTTGACGAATTTTTGTAATTTTTGACCGACTATAAATCGAGTCTGTCTCAGCCCGCTCAGACCGTGTGAAACGTTCCAAAACCCAAATTTTATGATAAATAACTTTGACTTACTCATTGCTCCAAGGAACCCAAAAAAAAAAACCTGTCCGGTCTCGATCCGCTGGGGCTTCTTTCTTGGCTTAGTTTCAACCAAATAGCGACTTAATTTCGGTGGGCAGAAAAACATCCCCTGGTCCACAACCGCCACCAGGGGGTGCAGAGGGGCTGCCGTGGTCTTTTATTTTGGCAAGAGCCTCATTTGCCATTATCGAAGGATTTCGGGGACATGATGTCGTATTGAATTCCAGCGTCATCCACTTGACTGCGCTTCTTGTTTTTGCCGTCTCCTGGTCCCAAAAACTCAGAACTTGGCAAGAGTACCGCCAGAGGCGCGTCGTACGGTGCTGGCAAGGGCGGTGGAGATGGAAAGTAACTTTACGCAACTTCAATTTTTTGGCAGCCGCTGTTTCGCTTATAGAATTTGTCAGTAAATATACGTGGAAATTTTAAGCGAATTCGAATGTTTTTTATGCACTTCCTGGGAATGGTCCTCCGTTGGCCGGAAATGCATGACGATGGCGCCAGGGAACCCAACTTTTAGCAAATGAAAATCAGTTTCCAGCAACACGAGCACATATTTTACCAGTTATTCGCATTCCGGTCGACTGTATGCTAATTTGGTGTCAGCAGTGGGACTGGCGTTTTTATTGCTCGCCGTTAAAATTTTACAAGCTTTAAAATGCCTCTGATATTCAGAAGATCTTTTCAAATCGGCTGTTCGTTAATTGCAACGATTTTCTGCTTAAGCCATTAAACGAGAGAAGTAAATTCCATAACTCTTTTTTGTAAGTCAAATAAATACATTTTTTATAATATAATAAAGCTGAACTTTGACGTAAATCAATGTCATGCTAATTTTTAATTAAACGTAATGAGAAATAATCAATATTTACTTATTTCATGGTATACTATATACAGCTTTACATAGCTAAGTATCTACCTACATTTGTATTATTGCAGTACTGAGGTACTAATTTGTATGTATGTGTAGTTTGCACTAAGCTGAAGAAATAAATAAACAAAACCACTCCAAAAAATTTTCCGTGAGGTTATCTTCTTATAACTAACTAATTTCATAACTAATCATATAAAATTGATAAAGTGTTGTATCTTTACGAAATTTGTTAGAAAAATTCTTACTAAATGTCGTGATATTGTAGGACATAATATTATATACTATAATTATGTAGAATTCAAATTTATTAATTTTTAAGCTATTTATTTTTAACCCTTAACAGATCAAAACTGCCATATAAGCGTAATGGCAATTTTATTTATTTGATCCAATGCCGTGTATATGGCAGCAAAATCATTTCATTATTTCTATCACTGTTATTGTTATATTTACAATTTAACGCATTAAATATTGTGCCAGGTCCTTTCTGTGACTTTGTTAACATTGTTATCTATCTTTTGCATTTTATCTATGTGCACTTTTGTGCTCTTGACATGCAAAAACTGTTTGTTTTTATTTAGCAAGAAACGCATTCTGGGAGTTATTTTACAAGTTTGAGTTTAGACTATGATCCACATCAGTGGGACTAGAAAAGACTACACAGTTTATTCGGATCGAAGGATTCCAGGGGAAGACGAGAAACTAGATATTATTGCGATACTTTCACCCGGAAAGCAGGGATACATATTGGAGAGTGCGAAAAATATGATACCCTAAAATAATATAAAATCGAAATCATCTTGATATTAGGGTAGACATAAATCGATAAATTTTAACTTAAAAATAAATGTTTTTTTTTCTTGATATACAAATATTTAGTATACAGGTTGTCTTCGTATGAAAAATAGCTTGGACCTGACGGTAAGTAAACTTATAATACTTAATAATATTATTATTATTTATTTATTCGTATTTATGAAGTATTATAGATTCACGTGTTCATGGTTTATTTATTTATTTTAAATTGATAATTTTTCACAATAAATTGTTTTGTTGTGGAGCCTTAGATTGCTGGAGATTGAATTATTATAATTTTCATAAAAAAATATGCTTTTTGCTTCTCTAGAAAATAAATTTTTAAAAGATTGTATTTAATAATCACGCAAACTTTGTTTGGGACAAATGTGCCCAAATATTGTTTTTGGTAGAATACTATACATAACATATATTATATACTATGTTTTTGTATAAGTAGATGTGTCCTGAATATCTTGTAATTTTATCAGTACTATTTAGAAATTAATCTGTTAGCAATGCTAGTGGTAAAGATGTATATACATATCGTGGGTAAAATTATACTTTCTTAATTTAAAAAAATACCATTTTCAAGTCATACAGTCCATCTTAAAATTATTTTTCAATAAAGTAGTTTTTGAAATCAAATTCGTCCTTTTTGAAGTTCTCTCTAGAGAACTAGTAGAACATCGCAAATCTCTAAAAATCTCTGGCTTAGTCAGTAAAATGAAATCCGTACCGCAAGGGTTAAATCGCAATAAGCAAAATCAAATACATTAAAATAAAGAAGATATTTAACTTGATAGCTTGTGGAATTTACTTATAAGCATTAATTAGGTAAGGAAAATTGCATAAATATTTCCCGTATGGTATATTTCGCTAGATTTTTATTTTTTTTTAAAGTGTAAATCAACTTAAGGTTTACAAGCAATTGATTTTATCTTCATACATTGGGGGTTTTTAAAATACCGACATCCTGTCCGTTCGGCTCCATCTCATTTTCCATCGTCGTTAAATGTTTCGCGATGCTAAAAATCTCCGTGGTAGTGATTTAACGCTAATGGCTGCCAATTAATATGTTCGGCATGAATTCAACAGAATCATCCAACTTAAAGAAGAGCCATAAACTTGACAGCTTCTCGGTCCGGTCGCTTGGCCGCTGCATCGCCATCGCCGCGCCGCCGCCGCCGTAATCAAGCATGACCCGCCCGCGAAGTGATCGCGCTGCTGCGGCCACTGTCCTCGCAGCATTTCCAATGTCATGACTCGTCTGTTCGGGTTTGATCGCGGGCGCATAAACAGCAACTTTTGTTTGCATATAGTGCCGCAAGCGTAGGTGCAGCTGCGGCCGGGCCGCACTATCTGCGCGCTTGCGACGACGCACACCGAGATGAGGCGATCACCACTCTGTATGTACTCTATGCGAGCGTGTATAGTGCATGTACCATCCGCATCGCATCCCGTGGTCGCCATCATCCTCCCCAACACTGACGCCTCAGACAAAGCAATAAGGGCCCAGGCGAGTTCCTTGCGGCACAGCACGGCTTCTTCTTGCGCGCCTCGCCTCCATCATAATCGCGGAGTTTTTAGCGTGTACCTTTTAAGAGCCGATTTCTGCTCGTTCATCATGGCCGCCGCCAATGAACTTCGGCGTATAGTAAAAAAATTCTGAAAATGTTTGCATGCTGCTTTGCTCTCCCTCCGCGGCCATTTTTATGGGCCCCCATTCTTCGAAGTCGCTTTTACAAAAGTTTCCTGCTGCAGAGCACATTCGCGACCGATTCGCGTTTGGCGGCGAATGGATCGCGCGGTGGCGATCGATTTGTACGGTCAGCGGAGTACACCGTCTCGCGGCAATTGCGGGATTCCTGTGATGATGGTCGAACTCGACGAAAAATGCTTTCTGTATGACCCACAGTCCGCAGACTGTGTGTGCTCCTACGGATGGGTTCGATCAAATATTTGCCGAGCGCACATATAATCAGGGCTAAGTGTTTCTTGCGTGTAATGCGACGGCAGATCTCTGTGTTTATTTTTAGATCTTGGTCGCGTACTCTCGTATGCGGCCGATGCGTTCCTCGGCGAACTATACCTCTTGCAAAATTTCTTCTATCTTTTCTTTAAGAAGTCGGTGGGCTTGGGTTCGTGTGCTTCTTTCTCAAAGGCGAAATCGAACCAAACCGAGGCGGTGTGTGGTGTGCAGCTGTGCGCGTGTTTTGTGCATTTATCAGGCCGAATGCAAGAGGCCTTTTGTGCAAATATGAGGATCGGGTTAATGACCAAAGCTGATCTCTGAAGGAATTGCTAATGGTAATCGCTGAAATACTGCGATGAGGTCAAGAGCGAACGTTGCTACGCTTTTGAGGTTAGCGGAAGAAACAAATTAAAAGCCTTTTTGCACTTACTGACACATTTGAGTTAGGCCAACATTTTCAAATATGCATTACTAAAGTGCATGCACCTTTATAATGATGACCCAATCGAATGCATATGAGGTAGATAATGGTATTTATAGGTATAACAAAATTCAACACTATATCGCTTTCTATTATAGTTTAACAGGATGCACTTTTCCCGGTTTATGGGTGGCAGAGCAAACTCTGCCATTAAATGATAATAACCGATGAAAATTCTGTATCATTATTTAATGATGATTTTAAGAATATTGATAGTAATCTCACTTTTTGTCTTCAAAAATGTAATTATGGATTCTTTTCTATTTTCCTGTTACTCTTAGGTCAAGGTCATAAAATCAAGAAGACATTTTTAACAGGTATAATCAGAAATATTATTATAAAGGGTGTTTTTTAAGCTCGATAGAGCTGTAAATTTCAAAAAATAAACCAAACAATTAAATTTGTATACAAAATTTTATTTATTCGAAAGATCAATTCATGACATTAATATTTAAAAATAATTTCGGGCATATGCCTATTTTGACTGTTCTTCTGTCAGTCCCATTTTGGGTCAATTTTTCGAGCAACGTCGGCCTTATGTCACGAATAAAACGAACAATGTTGGGTTCCAAGTTGTCAATTGTTACTGGTTTATCTGTACACACCAGTGACTTCATGTAACTCCATAGGAAATAGTCGGAAGGTATCAGATCACTCAAGCTTTGAGGCCAATTTATAGGGCTATTTCTTGAAATTATTTTATCGGCAAATCGTGATTTCAGTACATGGAATGTTTGTGTCGCTGTATGGCACATAGCGTCATCTTGTTGAAACCACATCTCGCCAGAATCAGTATCATCCATATTTTCGATGAAATATTCATTAATCATGGCCCGGTAATGATTTCTATTCTATTATTCTATTTCCTTGCCTCATTTGTAAAGAAATAAGGACCAATGATGCCAATGGCGATTTCTCAAGATAATTTACGAGAGTTTTCGAAATGGCTAAATAATTTTCTTTTAAGTTGAAGTGACAATTTTTGAGTATTTTTCAAATATACCAAACATAAAGCATTCGAAATGAAAATTCTAAATACTTATGTTCATGCTAGATCTTGCCATACATCCAGGAGAAATATGAAATGTTTAACTTCGTTTGAACTAGAAATTTTGTCTTGGTGAGGCAATTCAACGGATTTAAATCTAATTGAGCCTCAAATATATTACCATAGCCCTATTGATGAATAACATCGAAAATTAGTGAAAATAAGACGATATTGATTATTGGAGAAAACAATAAGAAATTAAAAAGTGGTAATATCATCACTTATATGAAAATAATTTCTTCGAGTTTATTGGGAAGATCGTTCAAACTTTTCATAATTTTCTGATCAATCAAAATTCATTCGCTAAGTGCTGTTAGGTAAACTTTATTACCATTTTTGAAATCTATGTATACCTACTTCTGTTTTTACACGCTAGATACGTTCCCGAGAAATACGTGTAATAAAATCGTGTAAAAAAATACATTGTATTTATGAAAAAGCAGAAGATTGGTTCCGGACCTTGTAATCAGTACATAAAATACGAATAAATCATATAGTTTTTTTTTATGCACATGAAATATCAATGTATTAAACGATGCAAAATTTCATTTGAAAAGAAAAAATGTCACTAATTCATCAATATCAAGTGGTAATAAGGTAAAAGCTCCACGAATTATGCAGTAGTTCTGAACGAAAGATTTCTTAGAATGGGAATTAATCGTGTTTAACAAAACAACTAGAGTAAAAGGAGAATGAAATTTGTTTTATAATTCGTGTTAAATCAAAATTGTGTAAAAAAGTTCGTATAAAAAGAGAACTGGGTGTATTGTATTTAAAATAATAATAATGATGGCTTCAAAACCATATTATCGAACGTTCTAATCAAATTTGCTATATTGGAGGGTAAAGTGGAAAATTTATTACGAGATAAAATATAGGAGTAATAATAATATTAGGACTTATACTATTAGAAATACAGACGCCGAAAACCTATAGATTTGAAATAAGATTATTTTTCTTAATTCCCAAAATGTTGTGGAGTTTGCCGAAATGAAGGATACAACTCCATTATAACGAGTACAGAGCAGTCCTGGAGATGATATATACAATATGTAATATTATACTATTTTTACAGAATTTGCAAATATGAAAAATCGAAAGTTGAAAATCTTGTGTAAAAAAATATCGTTTAGATGATTAAAGATCAAAGACAGGAAGAAACTCTATACCACGTAGTGGTTGCGCTGCGTATGAGTTTACTAATCCACGACCACCTCACACTAAGGGCGCTAACCGGAAATGAATAATGTTCATTTCTGTGAGGCATGTCCAGAAAGGTTTAAAGTGTTCGTAGATGAATCAGCTCTCAAAATAGCAATCTTCTCATAAATAATAGCCAAATTAATTACATTTGAAATGCCGAAGACGACGAACTCCTGGCTTTTATAGCGATCCGATACTCGGGCAATTTCGCCAATTCTGCCCCGGCAATAGCCGCTTTTATGGTCCCCCGGGCAATAAAGGCATATTTAACCACTTGAATATGTCCTCATTCGCAGCGAACACGTTTCTGCCATCATCCCAGCGCTGCCTGGTTTTCGCTGGCATTTATGTTCCCATGACATGATCACGGCGCGGCGGCAGCAAAATTGGCCGGTTGCATTTTCGCTTCAAAGCGAAGTCGCCTCGCATCGCGATCTCCTCCTTAATGCGACGCAGAGGCGCTCGGGGTTCGGATCGGTTCGAATTGCACTTGCATCTCTCCCGAAAATGAGTTACGACGTGTTTATGGCTACATTAAGACAGCGACCATTTCGCGATGATTACGAACAGTTCGGTCTGATCGTTCAACTCTTCATTAAATCATTAAAAGGCAATTTTTGACGTAATGATTACCCCCTGCGATTTTTTTCCGCATACGTTCGAGTATCATCTGGAATTTTTTCGATTTATCCTAAGCGAACTCGAAATGCAAAATGATAATAATTGACCTTTTCTGGAAGATCTGCAAGATCGGAACCAACTTTCAAGTGCCAGTTGTGGTCGACATCGAGATTCCTTTTTTTCTTATATTATATTTTGCTTCATGCATGGGGGCGCAACATGCGCTGGAGAACGCTCGATAGCCAGTCGATCGAGTTCAAATGAAGCCATAAATTAGGCCTAAGTAAAATTTCATGTTTGTCTCGATCGATTCGAGGTGGGAATATTCGGACAGCGCGTATGAAAATTAGTGAGCAGAACTGGCCGCAAGTCCCGTGATTAAAGAGGCACCAAGCTGAGTTATTGTGCGTTGAATCCTACTACTATTGGGGCTCCAATGGGATTTTAATGACTGTAATGGCGTGGTCTGGCAACGGCAGCACTCCTGGACACCGATCACACCGAGGGTCAGAAGAGAGATGGTCTTAAACGACGACGACGCGAAGTGATGAAGATTTGCAATGCATGAGAGCAATTTAAAACAAGGTCTGGAAATCACCGGCGCAGGGATGATCACTAAAAGGCGGAATGTGGCCATCACGTAACTCATTCGACGAGGAAGTTGCAATGGCGAACAAGGAGCGTTTGCAGAAAATATTTTAAAATGTTTGGGTAACACGAGTCTAATTTCCCACTATCTTACAATTTAGTTTACCTTTAGCACTGTCTTCTATTTCAAATTTCTTATGTAGGATTTCACTATCCTTAGTAATAATAAAAATGTAATAGGTGGTTCTGTCTGTCTGTCTGTTTCCTCAACCTATTTCAAAGAAATGTTGTATACACGCTTAGAGGACCATTAGACAAAGGATGGACTTTGTATTATCTAGCTTGAGGTAGGCTTGGGCTTGGGTTACGTCGACTTGAGCTAAATTTGATCTTGCTTGAGCCAGATCTAGGTCAAGTTTGAGTAAAGTTTAAGCCAAGCTTGAACCAGGTTAGAGACGAGGTTGAGCCAGGCTTAAGTCAAGCGACATACCCTACGGTTTGGAAAGATTAATAAAAAAGTATTACCATAAGCTAGTATCTACATAACATATGTATGAATAAAATTAGCAGTTTATTGTCTTTGAATTCTATAACTTTAAGTTAAATACATTTAAAATTATGTGATGATATAGCAACAATCATTTTGCCAAAAAGAAAAGAGGAGTCTGCAAAGCAATCCTTTTTTACGTTGACATTAAATTTAATAATATTATGTACAGAGTACATCGGATCAAAATAATATGTATTCCATTTCTCTCGATTAAAACATATTACTTTACTTCCAAATGTTTTGTTACTTTTTAATTTCGTACAAGAAATTTCATTCTATTTTCTGCATCGTAATAAAATATTTTCCCATAAAATAGCACCATCAGAACATTAATATTTGTAATTACCCATAAAATATATAACTACATCAGTATTTTCGTAATAATTTTATATTCATGGAAGAGAGAAAACTTTTATCACCAATAAATTACGATTACGTTTATTTTATGGAAAGTTATAAAAAGGTGTCAAATAAACAAGGTTTGAATATTTCATAAAAGATAGAAGAGAATTAAAATTGAATAAAAAAAGGAATATAAGGCACGTTACGATGAACATCCTTTTATGATTAATCTAAAAATACTATATTTCGATATTTTCGATAAAAAAAAAAAGCAGAAACTTTATAAAACTTTTAAGGCGATTACTATATGAAGTTTCGTTAATAAAAACTATAAAGTCAGCTATTCTTATTTTAAATGTCGGCTCTTATAGTTTTAAAGGATTATACTCAGTCATTAACGCCAAATAAAGTGTAATTTTTAAGAATAATTTATTAAATGGAACTGAGAATATTTAGATACATATATTTTAAGAAGTTGTACGTCAATTTTTAGGGTCAAAATAGCTGGCATTAAGCAACACTAGTCGTCTCTACGTAAAGTCTTTCTCACAGAACCATAGAAGTGAAACGCATTTTTCAAAGCTTATTTCCATGCGACACCTCCAGACTTGAAACTGCTTAGCTGATAAAGGCATGATTATATACATTGATTATATTTAATTAATGCTGCCAGGCTGCCGCCACTGCTGCGTGTTCTTTATAAAAAAGACTTTTCGCTTTAACATTATCTTCATCAACATATTGAATTAGTATTTAAGTTGCGCAGTAAAATTTGCGCTTGAATATCTCGTAAACGAAGAAGGGTTGCATAAAATCCATTTACTATAATACATAGAGGACTAACCCCTACAAAATATTTAAAAATTATTCAAATTCATTCTTATAATATTGTGCTCTCCCTTTGTTAGTCTAGGATTAAAATAAGTAATAGTAAAAGAAAGTATAATTTTAGTTTGAACTGTTTTATTTAATATGACCTTTAATATGATTACTTACTGAAACCGAGAAACATTTTCCAATCTCTTTTGGTCGTCATATTCTTTCCACCATTATAAATTTCAGAATTTGATAGCAGATTTCAAATCAGCGAACCGAAAATCACTGAGTGCCAATGTTCATAGTATTGCTAGGGTTTGAGAATTCAAAGTCAAAGTTGATGGCATATGTTGAATTGTTATCAAAACTGAACAATGCCTGCAAAATTTGAAAAGAATCGATTCGGTGGAGGTGCAAGAAACTTAAAAATCAAATTGAGTAAGAGAAAACAAGAGAGGCACATAAATATCAAGTTAAATAAAATCGTTTATAAAAATCACATCGCTTTTTATGAAATTTCCTATTTTTAACAAAGCCCTTTTCCAATTTGTTCGCGTAGAATGGAGCATAATGACTTAATTAACTATGAGGCTAGGCTCCGTCCTTTCCGTCATGTAGGCACAATCAAATGGCGCAGTCCGTCGACAGAGCGCTGATTAAGTGGTAATCGAATGTCTTAAGTCCGTGACAAAGATATTTTCCGAAGAATCTTTGAGAGATCGTCTCGATGTAGGTAAAACGTGGCCGCACAAAAAAGCCCATATCTATGCGCATTCCAGCGACGTCGAGTCGTTCTGCAATCTGCAGCCACCAGAAGATATCCATGCCGAGCAGAGATAATCAATTTGTGGTAGGTAGGTTCTAGGTCCGTGGTGGTGCCTTCCTAATGGCGGTGGATACTGGAAAGAAGGAAGAAATTCCTCAAAATCACGTCACACGACTGTACGTGCAGTACGGCACGTGGATATGATGTGCAGTTTTGAGAATTTCCACTTCTATAGCTAATTCCGCGCCGAGTCCCACTCGAGAGCTTGTAAAAGGGCATGAGCCCCACCAAACAGCGGGGATACTCCGGTCCCTATGAATTGGGTGTCATCAACCCCCGTTGAGGGAGCGGAAAGTAATAAAATAGAACCATCAAAATATATTCCCATGGCGCGCCGTCCTTTGAAGGGCGGGTTGCTGGCTGCATGAGCCCCAGACTCAAACTCAGACAGTCGGTCACAAGCCGGGACAAAGTAAAAAGTTTTCCTCCCCCGGGAGTGGGGGGCTTCCCAGGGAATGTCTCTTTTGCCCTTTGCAGCAATTGACGATTGGCCTCTCATCGCTATTTTCTCAGAGGAAAACCCAAACAAAGCGGCCCGAACCCCTCAGCACGCCCTTCGTCGGTGAATATGCCCTCAAAGTAAGTGGAAGTTCCAAAACAAACCTGCGGGGAAGAGGGTGTAGTAGGTTCGGGATGATAAGGAGACTGTCGAAAAATTGAGACTTACTTTTCCTCACATGGGGTGGCAATTTTCTTCTTTCCCTTCAGGACGACGCCAACGTCGAACTTCTCTACACCGCTTTTTTGTTATTATTATTTTCAGTTCATTTTTACGCCGAACAGCGTCTGACCTGTTGTGAGAAAGCCACCACGCTTCTCTGGTAGTAACAAAACCACCCGACCACCCACCAGCACTCTTCGACATACACTCGCATCCCCCCAAAAAAGGAGTGCATTCACCTTTCAGCAAGTTGGAACAGACAAATCTTTATGTTGGGGGTGCGAGCTGGCGGCGACGAAGGTTGTCTTGGTGCCGCGTCGTGCCGCACCGCACGTCTTTATAATCCCCAAAAAAAAGCCCTTTCCTTTCACCCCGAACCGGATAACCGGAGCGGAATGAATTTTTCTTTCTCATCCTCATAAGCGCGCTTTCCAACGTCCTTTTTTACTACACAACTTTTCCTCGGTTTCGCCGCTTTTTGTTCGGGGGCTTTGCTCGCTTGAGGCAGTTAAGGATTCAAGGGCTCTTTAGAAAACGTCTTGGCACTGGCCCCCCAAATTCCTCTCTCCACCAGCGCAAGGATTTTATGCCTCCTGCGAGAGCACACACAACAAAGCAATAAAATGTGCTCCTTCATTATGCTCCCTGCAGGCGCGGACTTTTTCGATCCGACGAGGTCCCCTTTAGCCAAAAAGTTCTCCGGTGTCCTTGAAACATTGGCCTTGCGAAATTAAGCGAAAGCTCCCGACAGTGGCGGCAACGGATTCCGCACGGAAAGCTGTTCGGGCCGTATACCGAAACAAATACTACTAAAACCCACTACAACGGCAGGAGTTGCCCTGGTTGATCGGTTGTCGTGACATGATAACGAAGTGAGGTAACCCAACCGAGACATAAATATATTTCTTAAGATTCGCAGACATGTTCCGGTCATGTCCTGTGGGATGGGCATTCTAATCGAAGTGAACTTGGGAACCCACTCAGATGAATCAAAGCATCGACTCTTCGTCGCTTTGGATGGACCTGGACGATAACCAGGCTCGAATTATTTTTAAGTTGTGCCAAACATACAATTTCTGGATCCCAGAACTCGAATTCGGTGTTTTCCCAATAGGATAACTTCGTTATGACTGACTGCGACTTATCAGTCCATTTATCAAATCTTTTCTCAGGGTTGCTTTCACAGAAAGACAGACTGTTGTACCATTTGTTTGAAAGTTACTTTGAGACTTCGGGAAAGCTTATTAAGGATTTATTCTGTTATTAAGCAAACAGTCCAAATAGAAGATAAAGCGGCTAGTTAGATATATAGATTAAATTCATAATCACACGAAGAAAAGAAAAGTACGAAAGTGAGACGTAACTGAATTATCAAAACACCTTCATAATATATAATAATATAAGGACGAAAATAGGTTTAAAAACTTATGTGTACAAAAACATTGGTAACAATAGTAGATATGTAGTTGGTTTTTTTTTTAACAACGAAAATCTCCTGATATAAAATTTTGAACAAGAAAAATGTTTACTAACCATTTGTTGATTAACTTATACTTACAATTTGAATTATGGCTAACATTTTTGTACCTTCACAAAGTTTTGCTCTTAAATGGCGACTGAATTGCTGTTTGACTGAGAATTACGTGAAAATTGATCTCAAAATTGTTGACGAATTATGAAAATAAGAACTTTTAACCACGTTTCACTTTATTCGATGGACATATTAAACAAAAGATACCGAATCAACAACTTGAAGGAGCAAATAAGAATTAACGCTTTAGAGATTTTATATAAATTAAACCATATTTCGATCTCCAAGATGGTATATATCTCCGCCTTAATTTTTTAAGTCTATTTAACTTATCTGTATAATTTTATCCTGGTGACCGTAATACAGGATCTTTGAAAAAAGCCTAATACATATATGCATATAAGCCTATACAATAATGAAAAATATATTCTCACAAAACAAATAATACTACACATCAGTGGCGTGGGGTGAAATTTTTGAGAAGGTAAGCCGGTGCAAAAATCAGAAACTTAATAGCGAAAAAAAACTTACCAAATGAAGTCAGATATTACAAAATGTGTTCAACAGTGACTGCGTGTATTCTTGTCAAATTTAGTCGGCCACTTCTATCATACTTAAAGTCATTGGAAGTTAAGTGCTATATGAATATTATGAATAAATATGGACATATATACAATGAACTTCAAGAATACTATAAGTGGCTTTGAAAAAAACCCGTTAGTCGCGTGTATCGTGCAATCAAACTAAAGCGGTTAACAAAAACTGTGAAAAGTTGATATGAAATATAATTAATCTTACTTATACTCCGAAACTAATCTACGATTTTTTTTTATAAATTCGGCCAAAACATCATTGTAAAAATTAGACTGATTTCTAATTTGTAAAAGAAGGTGTTTTTCTATCGATAAGAGTGCTAAATTTGAGAGCCTTTCTTCGGTTTGAGAATTTCTTAAATAAGTATGATTTTTCATAAATCGACTTATTAAAATGTTTGAAAAACCCGTCCTTACGCTTGTAATCTATTTTCATCGACGGTTTAGCGCGACCTAATTCGATAACTCTGCTTTTTTGCTGAAAAGATAATCTATTAAATTCATTTGCCTGTTCTAATAAAAAATCCGTTAAGCAGCATTCAACACTAAGTAACGCCATTTCCAACAAAAATTAAAGACTGAGAACAAGATATAAATAAAAAGCTACTAAAATGTCCTATAACAGACCACCTAGACCTTACAAAATTCTCACCAGCTTTTCACAATTAAATTCTATATATTCAAGTTTGTACTTCACTTCAAATCAAACATGCACGATAGACGGGACAAATCCTTCAACTGACAAATTGAAACAAATAAATAATCGTCATCTGAATAGCCGAACCTAACGAAAAAATCCTAGAAGCCGGATTCTATCGTGTTATCGAGAGGTAATAAAATAGCACCACACCACACTCATAAGTCACAATCCGTTGAGCACCAAGGCAAAAAGAGACACAAGTTAACAATTTTTTTATTAAAATATAATAAACAAAACCACAACACCCCTCCCTTCCGAGAAGACGACTTCTGCCGTGTTCTTGTGAAATAAGGGAGCATTCACTCCTACAATTCACAGCCCCTTCAGTATCAAAGAGATTTAAGGCCTAAACAGATAAAAAGTTTCAGAGCACTCGTCACCACTCGCAAATGCCAAAAACATCAATTTTACACTAAAATGAAGGGGACTGCACAGATAAGCGAGTGGTTAACACTCGTCCCTTGAAAAGTTCGCCAACTTTCTACTTTTAAAACTCGCAAATGTCAAAAGGGCAGTTTGCCATTCTTGATTTTGTGATGGTGATGTGTGTGATGTGAAGTGCGATTTCAAATTGCTGGTAAGGAACTATTAAGAGACATGAAATATGTTTTAAAGCAACTTCCTCCATAATTTCAGTGCATTCGACCAAAGTAACACATCAAATGAACAGATTTTTGACATTTGTGAACGGCTTATCTGTTCGGTTACTTTTTGCGAGTGGAGACGAGTGCTGTGGAACTTTTTATCTGTTTAGGCCCTTACAGTCAGCTGAATATTGTTTATGAAAACCAAACCCACCCCAACCAACCCCACTCACCCGAGAAGCCGCTTTCTACCGTGTTATAGGGATAATAAGAGAGCACCACTACACTCACACCCGTTCATAGAGAAGACACAAATCAGCTGACATTCTACCAAACAAATAACCACCCGCCGAAGTGACCTGAGTTTCAACTTATGCAAAACAAAAACAGCCGAGAAGCCGGTTTCTATCGTGTTATTTTCTTATAGGATTTGCTTTTAGTGAGCAAAGGATATCACACACGATTTCTTTGTTACTCGTGGAGAAAAGTGTGGGCTTGAGTAAGCCGTAAAATGACCGGCTTACAGAAGCAGCGAGCGAGCGCTTCATACCCGATGCAACCCCTTGATAGAACCTGCTACGGTGCGAGGGAAGGTTCCATCGTAGTGCAACAACAGATTATGGTTGTTTTTGGTTGTAACACTTGTTTTGCCGTGTTTTCTTTACGAGGTGAATTTTGGGAGCGCTTTCCAGGAATTTTACAGGCATAGAACAAGTTTTAAATTTACGGGAATAGGATGAGTTCCCAAAAGGGAAGCCGGTAGGAATCGTGTTATATGGACCCCACGCCACTGCTACACATGTAGTAATACTTCAGATCTTCGGATCTCCAGAGGTTCAAATAAGAATTAAGAAGTTATAAATAAGCTCTATTTGATCCCTTAAAATTTTTGCAAGGATCTAAAGTTGCAAAAGTAGAGTTAAATTTGAGCGACGGACCGAATATAAAAGAAATCTTGATCTTGGGTTTTTAACAGAATTAAAATCGCTAATCGCGGGATTGGTTAGGCAACAATATTAGTAGCTAAAATAGCTTATAAGAATAAAATTTGGAATTAACGATTTTTCGTAATTAGTATTGAACAAGGAAAATGTCTAAATATATAGCTATATGTCTATGTCCGATGGCGTGGACTTTTAACAATTTATTTTGTTTAAATTATAGAACTCTATCTTTCTAAGTGCATTTAATGTAGTTAAGACATGCAATTTCCTATATGTATATCCATTAAAGTTCGGAAACGACTTGATTAAATTTAATAAATACGATTAAGCCGCAACAGCTTCATTAGCTTTATGAGAATTTAAAAAATCAAAAATATATCTACGCGAAAAAGATTATTTCTTGTAAAGTATGTCGAGTCTGGTATGACAGTTTAAGCCATTATATGATAAATACAAGAATAAACATACATATAATTTGTCTTTACCGACACTGGTAGTTAATTTTTTCCCTTAATGGTTAATAATAAAATATAAAATTCGATACGTCATGTAGTTTGCTGAACTCAAGCAGATAATGATTTTACGGATGATAGATTGACCTCCGAGACAGTTGAAGAACATTAATATTAATTATGAAGTTACTTATCATTTTATAGTGAACGCGGAGTTTGGTATGGTCAAGATATTCATTATTCGTATACGTAAGCGTATATGAAAGTCAGTTTTTCTTAATAATATTTTTAGAACTGCATCGCAATTACCATACTACATATTGTATGTATATCTTCTAATTCTAAATAAGCAGATATTATTAGACAAAACATTCTTCCTGAATACGAATTCTACTTGAATATTTTTATGATATATTCAAATATGAAAAGTCTTGACAAATATTACAATTTAGATTTTTAAATAAAACAAATTTAAAAGAAAACCTTAACTTTAAGAAAGACATCGTTAAATCACATATAATTTTAATATGTTTATTATCAATATTTCAGATGTTCTTTAGTACAACAAATAATAATCTTTATATTGCTTTAAAATTACTTTGGTATGTGTCACTTAATTCAATTTAATTGAATCTAATTATTTATTATTTCAAGTGCTTTTAGTACCAGAATTAAAATAACTCATACAACTTCAATATTTATATGTAGCCACAGTCAAAATTGTGCTCTTAAATAATATATATATAATAGTGTGGAAGTTTCATGGATTATTGATCTAAATTGTAGAAACACTACCTCAACTTCAAAGCCCAATATCTCAAGAAATATTGATGTTAGCAATTTGGTGTTCAGAACTTTTTTGTAGGAAATTGAATTTGCTACAAGTTTGTCATATTCACTTTTTCTGTACCTGTTGTTGTTTACGAGATAGGGGCAAAAAGCGAGAATTTCGTGGAAAAATTGGGGTCAATGACCCGTACTACCTCGCTGGTGGGAGTTAGGGTTACATCGCAATGGACACTTTTGTAGAGCATTCAATTCTGAAGAAACCCTACCATTGCCCAAGATTGTGCCATAAAATGCCTCTGAGTTGTAGAGATTTGAAGAAAAATAATCAAAGTTCACGTGTATTTTATATGGGAAATCTTTATGCGGCTTGGTCTAGTACTAAATATTATTTTTTTGGGCTCCAATTTTCAGGGAATGTATGTTTAGGTATTAGCCACAAAATTTCGAGGTGGGACTGAAAAAAAAAAATAGTCGCGAAAAAAAAGCACCCTAATATATATATTATATTGGGTAATTTTTTTTTTTTTTTGAGGTTGTGCGGTGAAGAAATGCTAGGAAATAATTTGTTTATGTGTGTGCAGGCACACTGAAATTAAGTGGCACCTCCTTGAGAGGTCGAAATACTACTTTATGGTATATACTATAGCTTGAGCTTATTTCCCAGCCTTACAAGGAAACGTTCTGAGGTGTGTCTCACCGATTTTGATGAAATTGAAATATCCCAGTAGGAAAAATTGGGATGCCTCCCTCTAAGAGGTATAAGGGAGTGATGCGATCACAAGAGTAAAATCCCATGGGAGGAAAAAGGGATGACAATATGAGTTTAAGTCTCGCTCTTCGTTCGTTTTGTTTCTTTATTACGCGATCTGAAGAGTAAAATCCTAAGGGATCACAAAGGGATGGCAATATGAGTTTAAGTTTTGCGTATTTTTGTTTACATTCCGTGTTTTGTTTTTTTTTTACCGAAGAGGTTACAGTCTCGGAGCATTGAAAAAACAGTGAACATTCTCTTTCTATAAAGCGTTGAAAGAGGTTGTACAATAAATGCGTTATAATGTATTTGAAATTACATTTCCCAAAGAATAAACCTGGATGTCTCCTAAAAGAGATTTGATACCTCCAGGATGTGTCCTTTTGGCATGATTTTAACATTATCATGTCATTGCAGGAGAGATCTCTCTTTGACTACTTCCTGAACATAACTGGAGGTCTCCCTCAAGCATTTAATGGAAGGAAAATCGAGACCTCCACTTATGTTCAGAAAGTGGTCAAAGAGAGATCTCTCTTCAACTTTTTCGTGAGCATAAAAAGAGGCCTCGCCTGCAATGACATGCTAATGTTAAAATCATGCCAAAAGGAGACATCCTGGAGGTATCAAATCTCTTTTAGGAGACATCCAGGTTTAATCTTTGAGGCCTCCTTTTCCTACTGGGATGTTATAGAGTATCGAAAAATAAGAGACACGTGTTTTTTTTATCTGCACACCTGAGAACGTTTCCTTGTTAGTATTGATCTTCTGTTGACCCAGTAGGAAAAATTGGGATGCCTCCCTCTAAGAGGTATAAGGGAGTGATGCGATCACAAGAGTAAAATCCCATGGGAGGAAAAAGGGATGACAATATGAGTTTAAGTCTCGCTCTTCGTTCGTTTTGTTTCTTTATTACGCGATCTGAAGAGTAAAATCCTAAGGGATCACAAAGGGATGGCAATATGAGTTTAAGTTTTGCGTATTTTTGTTTACATTCCGTGTTTTGTTTTTTTTTTACCGAAGAGGTTACAGTCTCGGAGCATTGAAAAAACAGTGAACATTCTCTTTCTATAAAGCGTTGAAAGAGGTTGTACAATAAATGCGTTATAATGTATTTGAAATTACATTTCCCAAAGAATAAACCTGGATGTCTCCTAAAAGAGATTTGATACCTCCAGGATGTGTCCTTTTGGCATGATTTTAACATTATCATGTCATTGCAGGAGAGATCTCTCTTTGACTACTTCCTGAACATAACTGGAGGTCTCCCTCAAGCATTTAATGGAAGGAAAATCGAGACCTCCACTTATGTTCAGAAAGTGGTCAAAGAGAGATCTCTCTTCAACTTTTTCGTGAGCATAAAAAGAGGCCTCGCCTGCAATGACATGCTAATGTTAAAATCATGCCAAAAGGAGACATCCTGGAGGTATCAAATCTCTTTTAGGAGACATCCAGGTTTAATCTTTGAGGCCTCCTTTTCCTACTGGGGATGAATGAGTACCTACACAGTTTTAATTAGAGAGCTTGTTTTGTTAAGAACTGATGTTATAACTTCTTTGTTATGTGCTTCGAAAGGGTGAGGGTTTTATCTATATTTTATATTTTACTTCCTCAGACTAAGGGATGTTGCAGCCGTTAAGTTTAAGATTGTTATCAAGCCAGAAACGTGCATTGAATCTGTGCGTAAAGAACATGGCTTGAGATTTATTAGGGTAGAAGTGATCTTGATCGATGTCTAGTCCGTTCTGCAAATTTTCATATGTTACTTAATAACATCTTTCTTCATAGTTCTTCGGGTTAGAAAAGCGGTAAAAATTTGTTTCCCGCATTTTTGACATTATATATATTTCATTATATATAAATCAAATAATGGATAGAGTATAATATTCAATATCACAGAATTAATAATATCAAAAAATGTCTGAAACTAAATAAGCGTCGCTATCGATAACCTTGATTTTCCAAATTTAGAATTTTACCAAAATGACGGAATATTTGAAAGTTTTCCACAAAATTGCTTCGACAAAAATGCGATAGTCTTGCGGATTGAACTATTGAACTTACAATAAATATGAATGTATGTATTATTTATTGAATTCTCTTTTAAGCGGGGATTATCTTTTATATTTGAATTTTCTTTAAATAAAATCTCTAAAAACTACTTTGGAATTTGGACATGTTATTTATTATGCCTTCGTATTTATAAAAAATTTTACAATGACAGGTTTTTTATAAATATGGGCACAATTGTTTATTGATTAAGAACCCGCGTGAAAAACTTTTAAGGATGGTTGCGACGATGACTTCTTTCAGGTCATGTGAAATCAAAAAATTCAAACGGCTTTGTATTCTGTATATATAAAGTTATCGTCCGATAATGAAAAATAAAAAAAATTGGGTTTTTTCAGAGAAATGGCTGTTGTTAAGGCTCGATTTTTCATCTTTTTCGGACGATAACAGTATCCTTTCTGAATCCAGTAAAAATTTTAAGTCAATCGATACAACGGTTCGTTTTCAATCTTGGCAACCAGCTTCGAGAATTATTGTGATATTGTGATCTATTGTGAATTTGAGATCCTTGACGAACTAAGTATAATATTGGGTGTACAAATAAGTTTCCGACCTTTTCAGATAGGTGTCGTTAGTATCACTGCTTGCATATTATTCAATCGGGCAATACATGTTTTTCGGAGGTTAGATGTCAAGCTTGAATAATTACTAGTGAAATTTGTTCAATGCGTAAACAAGAATTATTTTCATGTAATTGAAAATGTCGAATTTTGTGCCGAAAAAACAACATTTGCGGGAAGTTTTACTTCAATATTTTTTGTTGAAGAAAAGTGCAGCGGAAACAAATCGTTTGCTTGTGGAAGTTTACGGAGAACATGCGCCATCGAAAACAACCTGCAAAGAGTGGTTTCAACGATTCAAAGTTGGTGATTTTGACGTAAGATACAAAGAACGTGAAGGCAGACCAAGAAAATTTGAAGATACAGAATTGGAAGAATTGCTTGATGTGGACTCTTGTCAGACTGAAAAACAATTGGCAGAAGAGTTGAATATTACCCAACAATGTGTTTCGCAACGTATACGAGCCTTGGGATTGATTTCGAAGATGGGAGCTTGGGTGCCACACATGCTGAAAGAAAGGGACATGGAACGTCGGAAAACCATGTGCGAATTGTTGCTTCGACGACAACAAAGGAAGGGGTTTTTGCATCGGATCATCACTGGGGATGAAAAATGGATCCATTATGACAATCCAAAGCGTAAACGAGCGTGGGTCAAGCACGGTGAACCAGGGCCGTCGACGCCAAAAGCAAATATCCATGGTTCGAAAGTGATGCTTTGCATTTGGTGGGATGTGAAGGGTGTCGTATATTATGAGCTGCTGAAACAGGGTGAAACCATTACGGGAGAAGTTTATCGACGACAACTGATGGCTTTAAAGCAAGCTCTAGCTGCAAAACGACCGGAATGGGACAACAGGCACAATAAAATTATTTTGCAACAGGATAACGCTAGGCCACATGTTGCTATACCTGTCAAAAACTACTTGGATGGGCAGAACTGGGAAATTCTACCCCACCCGCCGTATTCACCAGACATTGCTCCCTCTGACTACCACTTGTTCCGGTCGATGCAATCAGCCCTGGCACAGCAGCACTTCACTTCACATGAAAACGTGAAAAAATGGGTCGATGACTGGATCGCCTCGAAACCACAAGACTTCTTTTCCCGGGGAATCCGTTTATTGCCTGAACGATGGGAGAAGGTTATATCTTCCGAAGGAGCATATTTTGAATAAAATATTCTTTCATTTTCTACACGAACTAATGTCTTTTATTTCAGTAAAAAAGGTCGGAAACTTATTTGTACACCCAATACAATATAAAGAAGGATATACAAGAAGGATTATAACTTTTCGTTTGAACATTAATTGAATGTATTTGTGAAATTTAAAACAAAATATGACTATAGAAAACTAGAGTGTGTAAATTACCTCTTCAGCACAATCTCAAACTGAAATACCCTTGAGAAAATTGATCCAATAATTGCGACGAGATCAAGTATCTAATTTTCTCGAAAATTCGAATTCCAGTAGTCTCTCTGCGTGTACCCGCCGAACGTCTATAATCTAGCTGGAGGGAGTGTATCTCACCAGCCCTCAATTAGTACCGGCGGTCATAAAAGGCGACTTGCACTAATCATGAAAATATCACCAATTGCAACTGGTATCGATAAAAGGATCGGCGATTAGCAAAGGTGAATGGCACTCACTGATCGAGATAATTAATGCCTGCGACGGGAATAACAATCGATCTTTCGTGCGCACGATAGCTGAGATCATACGCAGGCGTTTAGCATCTAACGCGCCAGCTCTAATAGAAAGAACTGGCAGCGGCGCGCACACAGCTCTACATAGCGTTTTATTCGCGCGTTCCTGTACGACAGATGCATTTTTCCGTATCGTTTAATCAATCTGGATCTAGCGAGTAATCATGATCAATTACACTTTAACCAGCATGTATAATACGCGGATTTTCTTCGCTAAAGTAAACTGCCTCCTAGCCAGGCATGAGGCCGAGGTAATTTATTGAAACCCTCCGTGACTAAGGTGCGCTTGGTTCCCCGGACGGACTTAATAAATCTTAATCGATTCCAGTTTAGGTCTAGTCCCGGGAGCTTTAAATCGCGAAGATCTATTAATTTAGCTCTGATTTACCTGTGAACGGATCACTTCATTTTTATTTCGCGGAACGGAACCATCGTCTTCGTCATAGCCGCAAGATTGGCGGGACATGTTGCACTGCACCAAGATGTCTCGGCCGCGACCGCATGTCGCATCGCGCGACAATCAAGAATGCGATCATCATTAGTTGAAGCTGATGCCGACAGGGGAAAAGACTTTGTATTCAACAGGCGCGGAGATATTGCCCATGTTAAAAAATATTTTCCCTTAATTAAGGCAACTAACGATCGTTTGATAGTGCGCCACATACTGGGAACAGTCGCGGTGCCTTCGGGCGTTATTTGCATGCGTATGACGAGAATATTAAGTGATCCCGTCACCCAGGGTAGGACGATCGGGGAAATTATGAAGACCAAGTCAAGGCTGCGTTCGCAGACAAAGCCGGGCTGGGCGGCAGCGGCAGCGGCGCTACTGCGGGAGTTTTTCGCTTGCCGTCTTCGCTTCGTTTTAGTTATAGCTCTGCAATTAATGTCTACAGGATCTAATCTGCTCGATTGCTTTCCAGCGATGAACAATTATCTTAATTTTATTGCGGAGAGGATATGTAGTTCCGCGGATATCGCTAATGACTTCGCTACTAATGAACTTGAGAATCAAAATACGAGTTTTAAATATCAATGACGTAGAGAAATGCTGGCTGAAAACGGATATAGTTTATTTTTTAGTCTTGTGTATATATCTTTGTCTCACTCATAAAATCTAAGCATGTTGAAGAATTTTATTTGGTAGCTAAATTTAACTATTCTGGATAAGAGTTACGAACACTTAGCCTCTTAACTGCTATCACAAATTACTTTAAAAGATTTAATATTCTACCTCAACATTTAAGAAATTTTTAGTAATACGCTGATTGTGAATAAATGTTTTTTAAAACTATTCAAAGGCTAGGAGATTTTAACGTTTAAAGAGAATGGGGGGTATAGCTTTAGCTTTACGGGACTAATTTTTTAATTTTTTTATAAATAAGTTTTTACTTTAACTTATAAAACTTTTTTAGTTACAGTGAATGGAAAGAGAGAGCAGTGCACGGCATTTTTAGAGAATTAGAGATTATCTATTGGGGGAGCAGACTTTTTTTAAGTATAAGAAAAACGAACAGTAAACAAATTTTTCGATTTTCGCACTGAAATCTTGGGGGGGAGGAGGGGGGGCAATTCCGCCATGGCCCCCATAACTCCGTCCATGGTGCACGGAGAAAAAGTTGTAGAAACACAATAAATTAAGAATTTTTAAAAATGATTTGGCGCCAAAACCGAAAATTATTAACTAAATTTCACATTAAATTTTAGAGTTTACTACTATTTCGATGGTTAATTTGAAAAAAAACGTTTTTAAAAAACATTAATTTTCGTTACTGCCTATATTTGTTGTAGCATTAACATTTGACTTGTTGAATGTCTTACTCCCATAGTTGTTTCAACTAAAATATTATTAATCGAAAAAATAACGATCCGCAACAAATTTTAAAAATCTGATAATCAAAAACCCGATCTGAGATTACAGTACAATGCGGTATTTTCTTCAGTGTGTATTTTTCGAACTACAGCGTCTCTTATTTCCAGAAATTGGCTTGATTAATTCAGCAAAAATTTTAACAAAAATATTGTATTTTCAAAAATTTTAGAACTTTTTTGGGCAGGGACTGAGAATAACTGGTATCTTTGAATTTTTTGAATAAAAAAGGCCCAAGAAAGATGTCGGAGGTCCTGGAGGATTCTCATTTAGTTCTTTCCCAATTTGCGAAAACTTCTTAACATTGCAACGCTTTGTATGTATCCCACCAAAACTATAATTATTTCTGGACACCTATTCGCGCTACGAAATAATAGTTACAACAAAATAAAGGTTACCTTCAAACTTGTAAAAAAATTTTTGATTTATTTATTTTTTTGGATACGAATGTGAAAAACATTTTATTTGTCAGACTGAACACAGATTCAAAATAAACCTTTGTTTGTAAAAATGAAAAATTAAGACTTCCTTTTTCTATTTCAGAGCTTTTTGAAGGGCTCAAACATTTTCAAATACAGCCGTCTGAAAATACCTGCTATTTTTGCTAGAAACATATATGGCATATTTTTCAAAATATCTTTTTACTATATGAAATTGCGACAAATATCTTGTTATTTTGAAATCTCTTTTTTCCGGTGCGTAATTCTTATATGAATATTTCAAAGTTTAACACTAGTGCCAAAAATTTATGGGTTAATAACTATACTATACTATAATTACTATGTCAAACTTTCTATGTTCTTATGTTTCAATGGTGTATGATTTTTGAGAAAACCGCTGTGACAGAGGGTAGACGGACAGGCACGCGACGCGAGTGATTTCGAAAGGCTTCTGATTTCTCCTTTGGGGAGTCGGAAGTCTAAAAATGAGAATCAATAGTTTTTTTTTTATATGAATAAAAAAGCTATCTAAAGCTATCTTTCAGTAATATGACTCTTTAATGTTTTTGCTCTTCTCTGATTTTTGGTTGATGTAGTTTTAGCAAAAATGTAGTTTTAACTGATATTAAAAATATCTTAATGAAACTGATTTTGCTGATTTAATATTATTTTATCAAACTGATAGTTAGATTTTCATATCCGAAAATGAAAGTACTTCTTTACAATTTTTCTGCACAAAATTTCAATTCTATTTAGAAAACTATTACTTCTATAACAAAATCAAAATTGTAGTGGGTTTTATAATGAATTGTGTAATGTTTTATCCGTATGAAAAATTATCAAATTGATAACATTCCACATAAAAGTGAAATGCTGCTTTCTTTTATACTAACGAGTAAAAAATTTGGAAGAAGTGTATTACACATAGTATTTTTCATCTTAACCATCATTTATCAATATTCTTATTATTTTTGTTGACTCTGTAATGAGTAGAAATGGTATATAATAAAAAAATAAAGTGTATTATTGTTCCCTTTTTAAACGCTTTTATTTAGATTCACTTTTGTCTAATAGTAATAATCGAATCTTGTGATTCCACATGCTATTACTCAATTAAGCCATCAAGCAGATCTGATGACGTTTACTCCTTTTGATAAATTAAAAGCGTTGCTTTTGAAAAGTATTTTATAATATTCATCTTAACATTTAATATCACACGACTATTTTACAGAAATTGTTGAGTAATTATAGTACTAGCTTCAAAGGATTATCATAAACATAGTACATAAAGACCGAACAAATTCCAATTCTATTATCTCTTTCTTTCAAATTGTCATAATGACTAGTATCAATCTAAAGCTTTTAGTTCATGATTCAATAATCTTCCAATTATTATATTATAACTAGCTGGCCCGGCAGACGTTGTACTGCCCTTTTATATTGTTATATCCTAGAAATTGATTCAACCCGAAAACCCTTTTATGGATCCGCCATCTTGAATATCCAAATCTTGATAATTTTTAAAATTAGTGGCATTAACACAATTATTGTACCAAATTTCATTAAAACCCCTTGAAATCGAGAAATTTTTTTTATATATATTGGGTCCGCCATCTTGGATCTAGAAACTTTGATAATTCGATAATGATCAAAATTAGTGGCACCAAACAAATCGTACTAATTTTCATGAAAATCCGTTGAAGTCGAGAAATTTGCATCACCATATTGGATCAGCCATCTTCATCATCGTAGTGGTATCAGAATAATCATTGTATAAATTTTCATTAGAATCTGTTGAAATCGAGACATTATGGTCTCCCTATTGGACCCGCCATCTTGGATTTACAAATTTTACTAATATTCGAAATTAGTGGCCTCAGAATAATCATTATACCAATTTTCATTAAAATCCGTCCAAATTGAGACATTTTGGTCGCTGTGTTGGATCCGCCATCTTGAATTTCGAAATTTTGATAACATTCAAATTAGGGGCCTAAAAATAATTATAGTACTAATTTCCATTAAAATTCGTTAAAATCAAGAAATTGTTGGTCACAATCTTGGATTTGGAAATCTCGATAATAAGGTACAGTCGCCAAATATCGTCCCCTACCCTAATTTCGTCCCCTTCAATATCTACTCTTTTAAAAACCGCCGTCTACTATCAGTGACCTGAACCGACAGCTAGTTGCATCAATCGGCTATTGTGTAGAAGTGAGTACGTCACGACGTTCGTACCGACAGAAATTCGAAAATCAAAAAAAGTGTTCAAGGTGAGTTTTTCATTGAAATATTCTGGGATACCATAAAATATTGAGATACCTGACTTATTGATACAATTTTTTTGTCAAACTAATTATTGATATCTCAGATGTTAATCGATTAAGTAAAATTTTCAGGTTTATGACACGTTTTTTGCTTAAATGGATGCGACAAAATAAATAGAAATTTCCTAATATCGTCCCCTTACGTGAACCTTATATCGTAACATGTAACTTTAGAATGGTTTTTTTTTTATTTTTTAGATGCCGAAAAAATGATTAAAATAATTAAGAAAGGGCTGTTTAGATATTAATATGATATTTAGGTTCAATTTTATATAATAGAAAAAGAGTAAGTACAACTCCAGTTCACGTACTGATTATTGTGATCTCAATATCGTCCCCGGGACGAAATTAGGAGCCCAAAAATATATTTTCATAATTTGAGTATTTTTGTTAAAGCTTTTTTATAACTCTTTCTAACAATGTTAACGCGTTTTTGATTATTTTTAAGAATAAAGGAATATTGAACCTAATGTTTGATGTTTCATTTATTACTGTGGTATTTTTTTCAATTTTTTTAGATTTGTTTTACAAAAAGGGGACGACATTTGGCGACTCTACCTTATTCTAAATTAGTTGCCTCAGAATAACCATTGTACTAATTTTCACTAAAATCCGTTGTAATTGAGACATTTTAATAGCCATGTTGGATCCGCCATCTTGGATTTGGAAATTTTGGTAATGTTCTAAATTAGTTTAATAAGTATAATCATTGTTATAATTTTCATTAAAATCTGTTGTAATCAAGACCATGTTGGATCCGTCATCTCGGATTTGGAAAATTTCATAATATTCAAAATCAGTGACCCAAAAACAATCATTGTACTAATTTTCATTAAAATCCGTTGAAATCGCGAACGCGCGAACGGTCAAAATCGCGAAGTATAAAATAAAAAATGCTATTAAAAAGTAGGGGTTGGTGGTAGAAGGGTAAAAATTTAGGACTAAATGTGTTTTTTAATGCCACACCATAAAAAAATTACAAAAAAAAAATTTGTCCAAAAAATAAAAAAACTTTTTTTAGGGTGACCCACCCTTAACATCTAGGGGTATAAAAATTAGTTATAAACCTATTCTCATACCTACTGAATATATATATTAAATTTCATCAAAATCGGTCAAGCCGTTTCGGAGGAGTATGACCACTAACACTGTGACAGAAGAATTTTATATATTAGATGGGGGTCAATTTGACATTTTCAAAATGTCAGTTTAACCATAAGAGGTCTCAAAATGATACGAATGTAAGCTCAAAAGTAAAGATCAATATATTAATTTTAAAGTTATATTGTAAACATTTCAATTTTAATTAAACTATTATTAAAATGATAGTAAAGAAGGGATTGATTATCAAAATAACATGTTTCTCTATGGCTGAAAATTGTAAAAGAAAAACGTCAATTTTACGGCGATTATATCCAAACATTTCGGTCAGTGTATGTTTTCTAAACATCGCTTACTAGCACAGTTTTATAAGCATATTTTTGCAAAAAATTACATCATATAATAAAAAAAAGTATATAATATTAACAAGTAAATTAGTGTAATCCAAAAATGGCCCAAAACACCCAAAAACACCAAATCATTTAAATTTGTTTGAACTTTTCCTGGAAAAAAGTTTTTATAGCAAAACACGAATTATTTGCGATATTAATTAAAGTCCGCCTTTCATATTCTATTTGTACTTATTTCTGAGGTGCAGGTCTGAAATCGAAGGATTAAGATTTAATTTCATAATAATTTTTTGAACATGTCATTTAAATGGTCATTTGTTGCTGTTTTCGGGGGGATACCCATAACTTGGCCCCCAAATTTGAGGAACGGGGTTCGAAGCATTTTGCTGTCCTAAATACGGGAAAAATAAAGAAAAAAATCTATCTCGACCCGTTTTCGAGATATAAAAAAAAATAGTTAACACTTGTCCCGTATCAACTCCAGACAGCAAAATGTTTCGAAACCCCGCCACGACACTGAAAAACTTGAATATTAACGAACCGCCACTATTTTCCGCACATTTCTATTTTACCGCCGATCAATTTATTTACACGCACGAATTACAACGCACGAAAAACACTAATTTGTTACAAAAATAAACCCGATACCGCGAAATGTCAATTTAACTACCAAAACAAGCTGAAGTTCGTTTCGTTCTTCTTGAAAAAAAGGTGTGCCAACTGCCAACCGCTTTAGCAAGTTCGTTGAGTTCGTTCTTTTTCGATCAATCGATATTTTGTAAAAGGAAAATATTTAGTTAAAATGCATTTTGTAAAAGGAAAATATTTAGTTAATATGCATATTAACTAAATATTTTCCTTTTACAAAATATGCATATTAACTAAATATTTTCCTTTTACAAAATGCGTATTAACTAAATATTTTCCCTTTACAAAATGCATTTTAACTAAATATTTTCCTTTTACAAAATATGCATATTAACTAAATATTTTCCTTTTACAAAATATGCATATTAACTAAATATTTTCCTTTTACAAAATATGCATATTAACTAAATATTTTCCTTTTACAAAATATGCATATTAACTAAATATTTTCCTTTTACAAAATGCATTTTAACTAAATATTTTCCTTTTACAAAATATGCATATTAACTAAATATTTTCCTTTTACAAAATATGCATATTAACTAAATATTTTCCTTTTACAAAATATGCATATTAACTAAATATTGTCCTTTTACAAAATATGCATATTAACTAAATATTTTCCTTTTACAAAATATGCATATTAACTAAATATTTTCCTTTTACAAAATGCATTTTAACTAAATATTTTCCCTTTACAAAATGCATTTTAACTAAATATTTTCCTTTTACAAAATATGCATATTAACTAAATATTTTCCTTTTACAAAATATGCATATTAACTAAATATTTTCCTTTTACAAAATATGCATATTAACTAAATATTTTCATTTTACAAAATATGCATATTAACTAAATATTTTCCTTTTACAAAATGCATTTTAACTAAATATTTTCCTTTTACAAAATATGCATATTAACTAAATATTTTCCTTTTACAAAATGCGTATTAACTAAATATTTTCCCTTTACAAAATGCATTTTAACTAAATATTTTCCTTTTACAAAATATGCATATTAACTAAATATTTTCCTTTTACAAAATATGCATATTAACTAAATATTTTCCTTTTACAAAATATGCATATTAACTAAATATTTTCCTTTTACAAAATGCATTTTAACTAAATATTTGCCTTTTACAAAATATGCATTTTAACTAAATATTTTCCTTTTACAAAATATGCATATTAACTAAATATTTTCCTTTTACAAAATGCATTTTAACTAAATATTTTCCTTTTACAAAATATGCATATTAACTAAATATTTTCCTTTTACAAAATATGCATATTAACTAAATATTTTCCTTTTACAAAATATGCATATTAACTAAATATTTTCCTTTTACAAAATATGCATATTAACTAAATATTTTCCTTTTACAAAATGCGTATTAACTAAATATTTTCCTTTTACAAAATATGCATATTAACTAAATATTTTCCTTTTACAAAATATGCATATTAACTAAATATTTTCCTTTTACAAAATGCATTTTAACTAAATATTTTCCCTTTACAAAATGCATTTTAACTAAATATTTTCCTTTTACAAAATATGCATATTAACTAAATATTTTCCTTTTACAAAATATGCATATTAACTAAATATTTTCCTTTTACAAAATATGCATATTAACTAAATATTTTCCTTTTACAAAATATGCATATTAACTAAATATTTTCCTTTTACAAAATGCGTATTAACTAAATATTTTCCCTTTACAAAATGCATTTTAACTAAATATTTTCCTTTTACAAAATATGCATATTAACTAAATATTTTCCTTTTACAAAATATGCATATTAACTAAATATTTTCCTTTTACAAAATATGCATATTAACTAAATATTTTCCTTTTACAAAATATGCATATTAACTAAATATTTTCCTTTTACAAAATGCATTTTAACTAAATATTTTCCTTTTACAAAATATCGATTGATCGAAAAAGAACGAACTCAACGAACTTGCTAAAGCGGTTGGCAGTTGGCACACCTTTTTTTCAAGAAGAACGAAACGAACTTCAGCTTGTTTTGGTAGTTAAATTGACATTTCGCGGTATCGGGTTTATTTTTGTAACAAATTAGTGTTTTTCGTGCGTTGTAATTCGTGCGTGTAAATAAATTGATCGGCGGTAAAATAGAAATGTGCGGAAAATAGTGGCGGTTCGTTAATATTCAAGTTTTTCAGTGTCGTGGCGGGGTTTCGAAACATTTTGCTGTCTGGAGTTGATACGGGACAAGTGTTAACTATTTTTTTTTATATCTCGAAAACGGGTCGAGATAGATTTTTTTCTTTATTTTTCCCGTATTTAGGACAGCAAAATGCTTCGAACCCCGTTCCTCAAATTTGGGGGCCAAGTTATGGGTATCGTGCCCTGTTTTCGTTTTAGAAAGGTATAAACTGAAAAACAGGTGTGCTTTACTTGAATAAAAACCAAATATTTTAAACTCGTTTATTGTTTTCGCAGTCAAAAACAGAACTAGTGACTGATAAATCTTAATTTTCCAACATATCCGGACCAAAATACGTTCGTTCGGATTCTTCCGCATCGCAGTGGTCTCAGAAAAGTCCTCAATGCCAAAATTGGAAAGTGTCTAGGAAACCGGAGCGACAGAACAACAATCGACATCGACTGTAAGTAACCTTTCCGGCTGAATGCCCACAATTAAAAGGTACCGTCGTCGTCCAGTGGATTCAGAGTCGAGGAAGTAAAAACCAGCTCCAGACAGCGAAACTGTACCAGAAAAACCTCCAAAATACTCCGACCCATTGTCAACTGGACCCCGAAAGAGGCAATAAAAATTCCGCGGTCCCAGAAAATTGCGACCGGCAGCACAAAAGCTGCCCAGCGGCTAACTCGTTTTCGTTGACCTCCCTCCGCCCTCTAAAATCCTCTAAAACCCTTCTAAAAAGGAACTGATGACGCGTCCCTGCGAGAAGAACCCGCGCGCCCAGCGGTACAAAAAAAAACAAAAAAAAAAGACAACAACCAAAGAAAAGAACCAGCCGCTGACGACGAGGTAGACTGTTTCGCGAGCAGATTATTAAATCCAAGTTCCAAGCTAAGCTCATTATAAGAAAAACGAACACCGGGACGAAAGAAGTTAAGACTTCTTTCATCCGCCCGAGACTCACCCGCTCGCCTGCCCGCCCGCCGCGCCGTTTACCGACCACTCACTCGTTCGCCCGAGTCGAGATCAAAAACTTTTGCATCGCGTCTGGTGCGCGCAAGCCCGGCCTGGAACACTTTGAACTTTTCAAGGTCAATTGCGAGCGCAGTTCAATTTGCGCGCGCGTTTTTCTTTTTTGGCGGCTCACTTTGGTCTCGCTGGTTCTTTTGGGCGATTTGGTTTCTTAAGATGGATCAACCTGAGCTGCGCCGCCAGTGAGATGCTCTCGGGCATCTTCTGGGGGCTCTTGTGTTGAGGCACAGGCGCGTGTAGGTGTGCAGTGGTATTTAACGTGGCGGCTGGAACACGACTTACGAGTTCGAGCAGCGTCTGAGCGGGATTCTTGCTGCGATTCTAGCTGCCCTGCACGCTCCACGGTCTTGAGCCGATTGTAATATGGTAAGGATCCATCCGCGCAGAACGCACAGTCGAGGTGTTGCGCTTGTGCGTCTTTCTTATTGCTCGCGGATTTGTTTGCTATGCATTCATTCATGCAAACGAATTCTATCGTCTGCGAAAATGCGACTAATTTCACCTGGGACAGCGCTAATTAAAATGCAAAATACTCCAAAAACAGTTACCGGTGATCTCGTTCTGTACGCTCATCGTTCTCAAATCGTTGGAATTTGCAATGAAGGGTTTGGCGGGTAAATGATGCCATTCGGGGCGTTTCTGCAGAACCCTCCCGCGTGTTCTGTTCAAAAAAGCAGTTTTACCATAACCAAGTCAAATTACTTTACTTGTATCTTTCAAGAACCTTGAAAATCCAATAGTTGCTCCAGCTTAAGAAGTTTAAAGAAAATCTACAGAAATGCAATTAGCCAGACGCAAAGCAGATTCGAGCAATTAGTTGAGGGCTTAACTAATTTCTTCTGCCACCCAGTTTTCGCTTGCACCACAGTAATTATCCCACTCGATAAATAACAAGTACGGTAGATACAAAGTTATAAGCCTATTACATATAGAATATCTTATTTTTCAACATGAAAACGCGTTCATGTACAACACGTCCTGATGTAACGTGGAACAAAATTTTCTAAATAAAATCGGACATAGGAGTAATACAAAAAAAAATATGAAGATATGGTAATATAATTGCACAATATAATTGATATTGTTTTGTCATTTTCTATGATTTAAGGATACATATTTCCAATATATACCATGATCTGCTGACGTATACACATGTTCTAAGTGCAGAATTTGTTTGTTCACTTCCTGAATCAAATCAAATAATCAAAAAGAAAAGGGACTTTTGACCGTAATGTGCCATCTGTTGTCCGCTTGTAATACTTTTTTTTAAAATGTTTTTGTAAAACTTTCATTGACATTCTCTACAATTTGTGACGTAATATATTGTCTAATAATCAATCACGAATTTGCATTAAATGTTGTGGCAAATGCCCCAAAACTGTTTTGACGATCATTCTCTGGAGTGATCAAAGGTTTTCAAGTGGCAATAACGTTTCAGAAGTGATCGCGAGCTTGAAAACGATGAAGATCGTTGTAGTAGTAGTCAACGTCAACAACTGATAACAACATTGATGAAATTCAACAATTATTGGCCGAAAAACCCAAATTGACCATCAGAGAGTTAACAGAGAAGATGAACATCTCCTCTGGATCCATTCAAGAAATTTTTGTCAATCAATTGGGTTTCAGACGTATCATTATTGGTACTGGAAATATGTAATTGATCGAATATATTTTAAAAACGTAGAAAATTATGTGTTTTATTTTATTACTACTGTTCGATTGTTAGTTTGAGTCATTATATGTAACCTTTAAATTGAACCATTAGTTAAGAATCAAGATTTTATTCAAATTTAAAGAAAAACGTTAAAAATTCTGCTTAAAAGCTATAGGAAAGTTGCAACCACTCAATATAACTGAATTAAAACTTTCAGCCCAAAGTCTAAAATCTGTAATTTCTTTTATATTTCGGAAAATATAGAGATTTTCAGATCATTAATCATTTAAAAAAAAGTAGTTTGGCGGTATTAACTAGAAATCCAAGCTCATTGAAGGTCGTCTGAGATTTTTTCTCTAACTTTAAAAATGTACTTTACTTGAAAAAAAAAATTTTTAATATATATTTCGTCTTAACTAAATCACCTTGTATCACTTGACCCATGTTTAAAAGCTTAGGTTGTATAGAGTTTTTTGATCAGGTACTATTGCTTTCTTTTAAAACTATAATAGTTTGGTTGGCGAAATCAGGAAACAAAATCTAGGCTCAGAATTGCTATCCTCCTTTGTATGCGTATAAAACGTATCTTTAACTTTTATTATATTTTATTTAAGAGTCCGTAAACTATTTAGTAAAATAAACCCTTAAAAAAAAAAAAGGTTCTTTTTATAGCATTATTTTTATTATTTTATTATATTTATTATTATTTTACAGTGATTATTTGGGTTTTCATTTAGACTTGTTTTTTGTGGTTTATATGATCTTAATATAAACCGGTCTAAAATTAGGAAAGATAGAATTGTTCGAGTATTCAAAAATCAGATTTTATAGGTTAAAATCCTTAAGAACAGTCAGTCATACACATGCTGATTACAATAAGAATAAGAAAACAAAACAATTAAGTTGATAGAAAATGTGTTATTGATGCTATATTTTATTAAAATTCGGAGGATTGAAATTCACGATGCCAGTAATAACTAATATATATAACTACAATGCGGCAAAACATCGCTAATAAAATATCCCATAATAAAAAATAAAGAAACTTAATAGTGCCATAAGTCACTATAAAAGTCAATCGAGCTTAACCAATGTTGCGTTATATTTCTATTGTCTATTTTTATCTGCTTCATAAATAAATCTTGATCCTGATCCCATTGATCTCTATACTAGAGGAAGAAGTAATAAGTGCAGCGGCAGTTTGTCTGTAAAAGGAAGAAATCGGCAATATAAAATCTTGGCTCTGAAAATATGAAAATACTCCCAACTTTTATGTGGTGGTGGTAGTATTTTTTCTACTGAAAACGAAAGCATGCCGTCGAGGGTTGGGCTTATCATAAAAATGAGAAATTCGAGGGAATTCAAAAGCACAAAAAGGGTCACAACACTTTAAGTGTGGTAAAAGAGGAAAAAAAGAGCTGCCAGAGGCTGTGACAGGAACAAAATGTATATGTATATATATATAGGGAGCCATTAATCTAGAGTCCGCTGAACGTCTTTGAGAAAGTGCCGGGAAACGAAAAAATTAAGATGAATCAGGCACGACCACAAAAGCACCGTCGACGTCGTCGTCGTCAGCATCCTCTGGACCAGCGTCATCATGATCTCATCTCCAACACCACCACAAGCACCGAAGTGCACCAAAAACCAAAGGAAGGCAAGAAAGTGGCAAGAAGATGCTTCTTCTGGTCTGAACTTAAGCTGAACCCATCCACCCACCACCGGCTCCCCTTTGGCCCCTCAGGACCATACAAGGGGCGCGCTAAAAAAAAAAAAAAAAGAAATCCCCTTGTGGCTCGAGAGCTGTCAGCTTTCTTGAGTCCAAAAAGTTGAAGGATGAGAATAATTGCAAAAAGTGCGCATTGCACATGCAATTTAAGGAGAAGTCATTAATCTTCATCACGCAAATGATATTTTCTGAAAATGCTCGCCACATTTAATCTCGGCAGCTCTGTCGGCCGCCCGGCACCCTCCTCTCTATACACAATCTCTCCGCACCCTTTCGCACAGAAGTTGGTGATCTTGCTATTAATGAGATGCTGAGATGTATCCAAGAATCTTAAGATGATTTTCTGCTCCCAAGAGTCGCATTTTCGGGAAGAGAAATGCCCTGATAAAAAAAAAATTACTTAGAATTCAATGGAAATTGATATAAAATTAAGGAAAATTGATAAAGTGGATACTAAATCCATTATATCTTTAAATTGAGGAAACAGTTTAAGTTAGCTTAACAACTCTAAAGTTACTAGAATAATATGCGCCTTATTATATAGAAAATCTTATTTTTATCCCATAACCTTTTTAATTAAATTAATTAATTTCATTATCTTTTCGTAATCTCTACAAATCATGCAATAAATGATATATGGCTAGTGTAAGATCCAGGATTCACAATTCTTTATGCATTTAAAAAATAAAATAAGAAAATTACTTATAAGACTGCTAACTTTGTGATATTAATTCTTGAATTAGGTTTCTTTAATCAGTTTTAAACTTACTTAATGAATTATAAATTCAAAATTCTAATGGCAAATCATTATGTAAGCCTTACGCTCTATATACAAATCCTAGTCGAGTTTTGTTAGTTTTTGGTTTATCTGGTCGTAATGTAGCTTTTTTCCTTGTTTGCCTTTGATTGATGTCCTCTTTTAGTTTTACTTCTATATTTATTTTTTGTAACTTGTATGCACTTCTGAATAGTGTCATTTGCCAGATATTCATTATTTTTGCAGCTTGAAAGTCAAACACTGTTAATATATTAACATTTTATCGTCGGCATAAACTACATATGTTCCATTTAGTTTCATATATCTCATACTATTAATGTGGAGTAAATATAGATGTTCATATCTGAACAAATATTAATTAATCATTCAATAATAAGTTCAATTCAAACTAGATCGCGTTTTCGTTTACTTACGCCTCCGATCATATTGCACAAAACAGCAGTTTAGTGGGTCAATCCACTAACAAGGAAACGTTCTCAAGTGTGTCTCACCGATTTTGATGAAATTGAAATATGTTGTAGAGCATCGAAAAATAAGAGACATCCGGTCCCCGGGGGTTGCAACCCTTATTTTTTATTTCGGAATAAATTATATTTTTGCGTCACAAAAATAACAGTGTTAGTTCAAAATCATTGACAAATATTTTTTTACATACGATTTTGAAAAACAAAATTGACCTGTTTTTGCGTTTTCCTGAAAAAAGCTTCTCAAGGGGGTAAACTACCCCTAGCACTAACACATCATGTATATACTTTCAGACATCAGTTTTTTTCGTGAAAACCAGTATTTAGGGGTTTTTGGAGTCGCTGACGATTTTGAAAAACAAAATTGACCTGTTTTTGAGTTTTCCTGAAAAAGCCCCTCAAGGGGGTAAACTACCCCTAGTACTAATACATCATGTATATACTTTCAGACATCAGTTTTTTTCGTGAAAACCAGTATTAAGGAGTTTTTGGAGTCGCTGATTACGAATCTGATGTCAGATTTGAAAAATTTAAAATGGCGGATCCAACATGGCGGACGGATTTTTGAAAAATACATACATTTTTATAAAAAGAACTATAAATAAAAGTTTTTGAGGTCGCTGATTACGAATCTGATGTTAGATTTAACAAATTCAAAATGGCGGGTCCAACATGGCGGACGAATTTTTGAAAAATACATCAATTTTTATAAAAAGAACTATAAATAAAGGTTTTTGAGGTCGCTGATTACGAATCTGATGTTAAATTTCAAAAATTCAAAATGGCGGATCCAACATGGTGAACAAACTTTTGAAAAATACATCAATTTTTATTAAAAAAACAATAAAGAAAAGTTTTTGAGCTCGCTGATTACGGATTTACAATCGTAAATGAATAATTAAAAATGATAGATTCATTATCGCGCACATATGTTTTAAAAGTATTACAATTTTGATAAAAACTAATAAACAGGGGTTATTAATATCGTTAATTATGAATCAATTTGTAAATTCAAAGTCAGATTTATAAAATTATTTATATATATAAAACATTCATACATAACTGCATTCATCTGTGAAAATGTGTACAATGATGATAGTCTTCAAAATAATGCTTTAAACATAATGATTTTTTACACCAGGAACATCGAATTATAGCAACTTTTCTACAGCCTTGCACTTCACATCTAGTATTGCTAGAATTCCCAAAACTAAAATCGACAGGGTTCTATTCTCAAAATGTCCAGGCTTTTCATTGGTATATCCACTTTTATACCACGAGTACTTAAATAGATTTATATACCGTGGCGAGGAGAGTTGATTATGAACTAATGACTGCAATTTAATGATATTATTTCTTTAATGTAAATTAAGATCCGAATTCATTAATGTAACGCTATCCGAGAAGTGTTGAACGTAATTTTTCCATATTCGGAAACCAAATACATCCAATGGTTGTATGTTACCCGTAGTACCGGTAGGTATTTTTTTCACTTCTACTATTTTATTCGATGGAGTATTTTGTTCTATTATTTTGTCACAATGGCCGCTCCACGAATCAATTGAAAGGATTAAATGAGATCCAACGTTAGGGAGAAAAATATTTTTAAACCATGTTTTGAAGTGATCTGAAGTGTACAATGAAATATTAATATTTTATAATAACGTCCCATATAATTATAAATGTATATTACCTGTAGTTAGTTTTCCTGATTTTGAAGAGTCTACATGAATATTGTCAGGTCTGAATAAATTTTTTTCTACTACAGGACCAAAATGTCCAGTTGGCTCTTTCAAAACCAAATATAACGGTGATAAAAGTTTTCCTTCCCCAGATATTAGTGGCTGAATAGTATAGCTATGATTAGTTACTGAAATTGATTGCACCATACATTGCACGTTCTGCTCTCCTTTAATAGCCAAAGTTCTTCCCGAATGGATTTCCAACTGAAAACCGCTTTAGTCAGAATTATATATATATTTTGCATTCCAGCTGTTAAAGTGCTCTGTTTAACAATAGTTACAAATTGGTTTGCTATTAGTTCTCAAAGAGCACAGTTTATTGTAAAGAGCGCGTCAGAGGTAGACCACACATATATGTGTGTACATAGAATGTAGAGAAACGCCTATATACATTTGTATATCCATCAGGAATATTACAGATTTTTAAATGTATATTATCGTTTGAAGTTAAATACCAAGCAAACGGCGAACACTTCGATTAGCATATTTTATTTTGAAATATTGGCCTTCGACCTGGCTACAATTTCAGGCTTTGAAGCATAAGTTTTGGGTTTATTAGGTTTAAGATTTATAACATGTAACTTGAGGTTTGGAATTTATAGCTCACTACAATTATGGCATCAGAAAAAAAAAAATACATGGTAACTTTTTTAAGAGATTGAAGAACGTAATTTCGATTTAGATCCAATGTATTAAAACTGTAATTTAAAATTTTTTTATTATTTTTAATAAAAATTGATGTATTTTTCAAAAGTTTGTTCACCATGTTGGATCCGCCATTTTGAATTTTTTAAATTTAACATCAGATTCGTAATCAGCGACCTCAAAAACCTTTATTTATAGTTCTTTTTATAAAAATTTATGTATTTTTCAAAAATTCGTCCGCCATTTTGGACCCGCCATTTTGAATTTGTTAAATCTAACATCAGATTCGTAATCAGCGACCTCAAAAACTTTTATTTATAGTTCTTTTTATAAAAATGTATGTATTTTTCAAAAATCCGTCCGCCATGTTGGATCTGCCATTTTGAATTTTTCAAATCTGACATCAGATTCGTAATCAGCGACTCCAAAAACCCCTTAATACTGGTTTTCACGAAAAAAACTGATGTCTGAAAGTATATACATGATGTGTTAGTACTAAGGGTAGTTTACCCCCTTGAGGAGCTTTTTTCAGGAAAACGCAAAAACAGGTCAATTTTGTTTTTCAAAATCGTCAGCGACTCCAAAAACCCCTAAATACTGGTTTTCACGAAAAAAACTGATGCCTGAAAGTATATACATGATGTGTTAGTGCTAGGGGTAGTTTACCCCCTTGAGAAGCTTTTTTCAGGAAAACGCAAAAACAGGTCAGTTTTGTTTTTCAAAATCGTATGTAAAAAAATATTTGTCAATGATTTTGAACTAACACTGTTATTTTTGTGACGCAAAAATATAATTTATTCCGAAATAAAAAATAAGGGTTGCAACCCCCGGGGACCGGATTACTTACAAAAGGTTAGTATATTTACGAGACATCATTTCCATTTTGTTTCATTCGAAAAAATTCATTAGAACTTGAGATATTTAAGAAAAACTGTTTTTGGGGGTAAACTTTAGGGGTGGTTTTCACCCCCTAAACTTGCGTATCCGCAGATAAAATAAAATACGTGTCTCTTATTTTTCGATGCTCTACAACATATTTCAATTTCATCAAAATCGGTGAGACACACTTGAGAACGTTTCCTTGTAAGTGGCACACGGCGTAAGTAACCTAATCGCAAGTATGGGTAAGTATACAAAGAAGCCGATTGCATTTATTACAATACGTTTATTCTTTTCTAGTTGCATGCCGATTAATTGAATATAAACCAATTCACTTTATAAATTTAACAAGTTTGTTACCCAAAGCGCGTTTTTATCAATATTGAACAAGGGAGTCAAATTAAGTTTTCTCTCTTCCAGTTCGAAGTTAACAGCTGTAGCTTAGGTGAGTCTGAGCCAAATACTATAGTATCACAATAGTCAAATTAAGTGACCTGGTCCTTCGAGACGGATATGAAGCAACGATCTATGGATAAATTGGAGTTTTGTACTCTCCGAGTTGGACCGAGAACTGACCCCTGAGGCATTACAGTTTGGCAAATTATTTCGTGACTATAAATTTTGCTCAATTTTGTTGCGATTATTCAAATAATCGCTTGTATTCCAAAAACTTCGAAATATTGTAATAAAATAATATACGGTATCAAATGCTTTATGTGGATCCAAAAATAATTTCACAAACCAAATTAAAAGCTTTAAATTTTAGATTGGAAGAACTGAGATGTTTTCAATAATAAGAAATGTATGTATGTGAGATCATTGTCAATATTTTTCGCGAGATTTATACTTGGGAAACGCGAGGTATAAATCTCGCATAGTTCGGCAGAAATACTAACGAATGTATTTTCTAAAAATGGTGTTCACGTTTTAATCGACGAAGACAGCGATAATGACTAATAGATATTCTGTTTGCTTCTTTGTACATTGTAAATTATTAATAAAGCTATTTAACATACCTAGACCTTTCTGAATACAGCTTAATTTATCGGACTTAGTATACACTTACATACATTTAATTTGTTGACATATTTGACCTTTTGGTATTGATGAAACTTGGCGTACTACTGAATCTATTTAGATATCTAAAGCAATATTTAGTATTTTTTTCGAAGTAGTCAACCAAAGCAAGTTATAGAAGAAAATATTAACATTTTTATTTAAAATTTATATACACATATATAACGGATAAAATTATTGCAATAAACTCTATAATGTTTCCTTACACTCCCATTTGGTTTTACTTTCTCATTTTCACTAGTTTATTAATTATACGAGTTTGAAAAAAAGTTGGCTATTTTTTTTATATATCTCAAGGATGCAGCAATTTTGAGATGAAAAATATATTTATATTGACTATCAGTCACCTGCTCATCATGGTGATGTATGCAACAATATTTAGTAGGTTCTTATTGGGGGCACATTCGTCATGCTAACACGGCTAGACCCTTTAAGTTAATTGTATAATTTGCAATCGGTGCTCACTGCTTATCAATCATTTCTGCTGGTTTCTTTTTAAAGTACATGTTATTGGCCTAAAGATTTTGGATAGTTTGGATAGTGAAGTATAACACTCCTGTAAAGTATAACACTCCTGTAGTAAGTTTTTATACGATAACCTTGATAATTTTAGGTAGTTTACCGAAGTTTTAGTTAGTTTTCCTTAGCTTCCTGTATAAGACTGAAGTCTTTTTACCGACATTTTTAGCTAGTTCACCTAATCTTCTTGCAAAAAAATTGCTTTTTTAGATAATTTCCGCAAGCTCTCCAGAGTGACTTTTCCCAAGCTTTGTTTAATTATTTTTGGTATCTTGCCTAAAAAATTAAAAGACCCAAAATTGCAGTAACAATAGCGCATTTAATTTCTTAATGTTTGCTCTTTTCTTAAGTTCTATGACTTTATACTTGTTAATATGTACACATATTTACGCGTACATATGTAAGATTTTTTTCTTAAGTATAAAAAAAATGATGTTACTTTATACAAGGTTACATTTTTAAAATTCATGTAACATAAATTTTCTCAGTGCGGAGATGAGATCAATTTTGTCGTCTTAGTTGCCCACTTTCATTCCAAAAGGCGAACTAATGGCTTTCTTAGAGGAATCCGGGATCCATCCCATCCCGCTCGAATCGGAGCGTGAATTCAATGAAACGTGCAAATTAAGATAAAAACAGAGCGATTTCCTGCGAATTAATCATGTCGCAATCGCCGCAAGGGTCCCACTGAATTAATCTCATTACTTAAAAAGTCGTCCGGTCTCATTACGCTACCTATGAATAAGTCCCGAGTCCAGAACCTGGCCTCGAGGCATCTAAAAATAAATTCTAGTTGCCACCTTCTGGTGGTTGTCGCAGTCCAGTTGAGGCGCATTGGACCGATTCCCGGGTCCTAAAGCATCCCAGCCTCCGTTGGACCACTTGTGGCAAGAGGCGAGCAGTGCGAGCCGGTCGCCTAATCGCCTGCAGGGGGGGGAAAGTCGCCGGGCAGAAGTAACAGCAGCGAAATCTTGCGGGCAGGTAGGTGAAGCCTGGTTTTTTCCTCCCCCGGCCTCCTCCTTCTCCGTAGCGCTCCTGAGATCTCAGCGTCTGGAGCACTAGGCACCTCTTTCACGGCCAAAACCTGTTTTTTTTTCGACTATTCCTTCCCAGCAGCAGCCCAAGTGGCCACGATTTCTCCACGTGGATGAATGCCATACTCTCGCCGCGCCACTCGCTGCCGTGTGTCTTGAGGCTCCTCTTAATTCAAATGTGCATTTCGATTTCCAGCAAATGCAACTGCAACTGCAATGTACAAGACGTGATGCAGGCCTGTTTGAGCTATCCGAATCCGAGACAGGCTCCTCGGTGCCCCAAAGAGAGGGGTATGGGGACACTCTGGTTTGGGACCCCGCGTAATTTGTGGGCGCACGTTAGTGTCACTGAGCCCGAATGCGCGTTTAGCTTTCTCCGGACAATGCGCAAGAAAAATGGTTTGTCGCATGCTTCATTATCGGAACGCCTGATTTATGCGCGCCGAGCCATTCTAGCAATTTTGCATTAAACGCGAGGATTTCTGGGGATTTGTTTAATTGAAAGTGGACAAGCACTGAGTTTCGTAGTTACAGGAAGAGTAATGGAAGGGATTTATCAGATTTCTAAGAGCGAGTCTGAATCCGAAATAGATGAAATGAGGCAGATAACTTGTTACAGAAAACGGTGGTGTGTTATTTTATGGCTTGTTATGATACAGTTCCATGTTCTTACAAAATAAATTCTGTTTTAGATTTCTGGTCTTTGATCTTTAACATAACGATACGAATTTTTCTACAATGTTCAATACAAATTCATTAAAATCAGTCTACTGGTAATCTACTAGTAGTAGTTAAATTGGTGTTAGACAGATAAATCAATGGGTATTTTTTCGTACATCATCATGAAAATGTATTAATGTTTCGTTGGATTCGTCTTGATCCAGAATGTGTGCTAGACGTCGCAGTAAATTCAATATGGCGGGTGCTAAACGTCAAATGGGCGGGCCAAAAAATGACAAATGAGGTCTTGTTGGCTACGCCTTAGTGTTCCACGCGTCACATATCATATTTATGTCTATAGATTTTCTTTCCTGTTAATTAAGTGGATTTCATCTTATTTAAGCGATAAGAATTTTAGAGTGTTATTTAGAAATGCTTGTCAGATGTAGTTAATATACAGTCTGGCGTTCCTCAAGGTAGTCATTTCGATCCCTTACTATTTATGTTATTTATTAACGATCTTGAATATATGATTTGTGGTGTACGAATAATAACTTATGTTTAAATATTTGTAAATGTAATGTCGTAGTCTATAACCGCAAACTCTTTCCGTTTATATTCCATTATTTCATAAATAACACTCATTTGAATTATACTGATGATATTAAATATTTGGGTGTAATCTTTGACATATTAACTTTTTCAAAGCATTTAAATTATATTATTAATAAAGCTCTATCTATGGTAATGGTTTTATTAGACTTTGGACAAAGGAATTTCGTAATCCTCATATCTTTAAGGTCATATATAAATCACTTGTAAGATCTGTACTAGATATACAAATTTGGGATCCGTACTATTATTAGGTTGTAATAATAGGGGAAGTTTGAAATAACGCCGTAGCATAAAACAGAATTTATTGAAAATGAAAATTAACACAAAACAAAAAACAAATTCAAAAAAAGATAAAAAAAAACGGCTTGCGCTGTCCAGGAGTGCAGGCGGGGCCGGGCTGGGCCGAACATCACTTTCCGATACTCTGCAAAAATAAGAAAACGTATGAGCATTCACCAAGAACGCCCAGTGAGTGGTCCCTAACTGGCCCTAATGGTCAATCACACACACACACACACACACACAAATGGGAACAAATCCCTTCTTTTCTTACGGGAACAAATCCCTTCTTTTTTTACGGGAACAAATCCCTTCTTTTTCCATTGGGAACAAATCCCTTCTTTTCTTTCGGGAACAAATCCCTTTTTTTTCATTGGGAACAAATCCCTTCTTTTTTCAAAACATTCACTCCACATATCACACATACTCATGATATAATATTCACCACTCACCTGGTTTAATTTCAACTTAATTTAACTTCCAAATTCAACTATTTAATTTAACTTCCAAATTCAACTATTTCTCTACCAACTGTATCTCTCACTGTCTGCAATGAAACTGGCCGACTTACCCTGTTTGGGGAGATCGCTCAGCTATCCCTAACAAAGAAAAATATACCTAATCTCTAGTCTTTCCCTAATTCCGCAACAACATATCCTAGGCGACCCATTCGGGTACACCGTGGACTTTATTACGGTCGCGGTCCTAAATAAATATTCCGGCGCCCGATGCGCGATCAGCTAAATCCCTTTCCTTCTCGCATGCACTTATCTAATTTTCACGGACTTATTTTCTCCGTGGCCTCACATCATGCACCGTCAGGAAAAAGTCTGCTATTCTATTTTTAGCTACCTAATAAAAGACCTGTCTAAACCTGTGCAAGTTCTTGCTATCTTGCGCAGAAAATTTTACGTTTCGAACAAATCGAAGGAGGTTTTTGTTTTTAACGTAACAGTTGTAACATAATAATCTGATAATTTTTTAAGAAACTTTATTTTGATATTTTTGTACAATTTAGCTTAACGTTTTATTGAACATATAGTCATTATCAATGATCTCCTGCCAACGTTGGGGAAGCGACATGATTCCATTCTCGTAAAACTTGGGCTCACAAGAGTTAAAAAATTCCGACAACCACTGTTCCAATGCATCTCGGTCAACAATGCAGGATGGACTAAGGAAATCCAGCCTAGCTCCATAATTTTTTACATGTCGTCGAAGCGGTGTGAGGGCGGGCATTGCCGTGGAGGAGGTATCCATTGCCTTGTTCTCCTTTAAGATTCACGGCTACCTTATCCAGCATATCACAGTAGCGTTCACTATTGCTAGTCGTTCCTTGTGGTAATAGTTCCCAGTAGATAATCCCGTGCACATTCCACCAGACACTCAACATAACCTTGTGTATAGTAATTTTACATTTAACTGTCGGTACTCCTCTTTGACGCGCGCTAAGCCATTGTCGCTTATTGTTATGGTTAACATAAAGCATCCACTTCTCATCCCCGGTAACCAGATTACGAAGCCAAGCCAAAGTACGATGTGAAGTTAGTAATTGTGTACAAACCGCCACTCGCATCATCCGTTAACCATCCGTCAATTCGTGAGGTACCCATTGACTGTGCCTGTACACTTTCAAAGCGGATGTCTCGTCTTTTCAAATCGAATTTTTCCATAATGCTACTCGCTGCGCTGTCGATTATTGCACTGATGAAATGAGCGCGCTCACGGGTATTTATACTCATAGTCACAGAACTTTCTCGAAGTTGTAAAAAATTTCCAGAACGTTTCCGAAAAAATTATCAGACTATTATGTTACAACCATATTAGGTTAGTGTTCACATTGATAAGTATAAAACAAATTTTTACGTTTTACTCTGTCTCGACTTCCGTGGAATGATCGACTTTTGCTTCCTCCTTATGCTGAATATTTGAACTTACTCGATATGACTTCATTTTATAAAAGGCGAGTAATGCATTTATGTCTTTATGTCTATAAGTTTTGGTTGGTGTAGTGGATTCGCCTTATATTTCGTTTTTTCTTTATGCGCTCGCGAACTTTCCTTTACATTAAAAGTCATCGAAAAATTATGGACTTTTTGAACCAATATGTGTGGTGCTATAATAAATACTTCGAGTCCATAGATTTTAATCTTAAACAAAAGCTTCTCTTCTGTCTTTAACTTTCTTAGGTCAGATTACTCATTATTGTTATTGGCTTGTAAATAAATAAATAAATAAATAAATAAATAAATAAAAATTCTTCAAACAAACAATATTAATTAATGAAATACTAATCGGTAATTGCGTAGCTACAGCTAAAAGTCGTCATTCATTAGTTAGTCTCATTTGTTTGAAATCTTTTTTACAACTTGTTTAAAAGGCATTGAGAGAGTCGTAGTCAGGTTTTATTTCTTAATTTTTTTTTTTTTTAATAAATATATTATCTTATACAATATCATCTAGATCTCAAGCTCTCATTCGAGCGTTTTAACATTCAGCGACGCACCGTTATGTTTAACATTATGTGTTTTTTTCACATTTTAAATCTATTTTTCTCGAAACCATGATGTGATGGTAGATTTTTGTTTTCGAATTCTTAATTCATGAAAAAAAGTCGTATAAAAATCATATGCCACTTATGTGGCAACAAAAATGTCGTTGACCTATGTATTCATTAGTCCGTAAGCAGTTATGAAATAAAAATTGCTTACAGTTTAGCGATTTACTAATAATTATTAGACTAATAGTTTTATTAAATAGGGCTCTGGTTTTTTGTAAAGTTTTGTTGTGAAGCAATTGTAGTAAACGCCCTTAGAACAACTAAAAGAAGTATTGCTCAGCGTCAACTAAAAGTAATTTCAAATAGAGATAGTGAGGAGTGTGCCATATATAAAATTCGATAGATAAAATGCAGAATTGAAATCTATCCATAGCTTTGTGGTTTCCAAAGGAAATAAATTTCCCACTAGCCGGCGGCAGCAGAATTCGACCTTGCCAGAGTTCAAGCTTGGTGAAGACGTGAGGAGAGCTTCGCGTTTTCAGGCGAAGTGCATACTGTTCAGGGACAACTAAAATTCAAACAGATAAATCGCACTTTTAGCAGACGCTATAAAAGTTCCTCAATAAATGCAAAAAACGCCTCCGCTTGCGCCGCTTGTTCCGACGTACTCGTCGTCGAACCTTTTACATTTTTACAATCGCTTGCATCTTTTCTCGTCGCGCTCAAAGCGCTCTCGGCGGAATGGCGTTTTTCTGTGAAATTGCAGCGGTTTCCTGCATTATTCAGCAGGGGCAATTATCGCCTAAACAAATAAACAGTGTTGTGTGCACTTGAGCAACTATCTGTGATCATTCACCTCCGCTATCTATAGCAATCTCATTACTCCGATTGAGTGCATGACCTGCCTCAACGCGGCCCACAGTACGCAGTCGCCGTCGGTGCGGCTGTTGCTGTCGCGGCCGCCACGCCGCGCGCAGTCCCCGCCACAGCCCCAGTCACCAGGGTCCCATTGTGCGGTGACCCGACAATCGGCCTGACCATGATCCGAATTTGGCGGAGCTCTAAAGACATTTTGCACGAATGGGGCTCGTGTCCATCTCTTCCATTCGCTGGTGGCGCTCTCTGCGGACAGATACTTTCATAATTTTTTGCAAAAATCTTGTCCCCAAGAGACTGGACGGCGACGGTGATGCGGCGGGCGGGATCCAACCTCGGAAAGTTATTTTTATTTGCCCATCCGCTGAGCGGAGCCCCCCACACTGCCCGTCAGCGCCCCTGCCCCTGCGCAAAGTCAAGTTCAATCAACTTTTTATCTGTTTCCTCCGATTTGCGCAGCTGCTAAAAGTTTTGTTTATTGAAATATTCATTTCAGCGAAAAATTGACGCGTCGTTGTTTTTAGCAGAAAATCGCGCGCGAAAAGCGACGCATTGAAAAAAAAGCGCACTTAATTTAAGATGCGCGCGCATACGCAAGTCGTGTCGTCGCATCGTGCCAACTGGTCAAGAGCGCGCTTTTCTCAAAGTGCTTCCGCTGCTGCGTCTTCCAACGTTACTAAATGGTTACCTATCGCCTCCCACCACCCCTCTTCGCCCTACACCGATGAGTCAGATCCGCTGGTAAATATCTTTGTTTTTTTTTCGCACACACTTCAAGCAGAAAAGCTTTAAATAAACAGCAAAACATTTTAACAAAGCAAAATGAAAAAAAATATGAGGAAAAATAAAAAAAAAACCGTCAGCGGTCAAGTGATGACCTCGAACCACTGAACTGAAGATAGAGAAAGAGAAAGGGGGTGGGGAAGGCGAGAAAGACGAGCTAAACTCGACTGAAGACGTACTTTGTATCTCATCTTTGTATAAAAAGTGAAATTTCGCGCAAAAAGCGCGGATTAACGAATCAACTTAAATCTGGTTGGTGTTGGTCATGGTTTTCACAAAAATCGACGCAAAACCGCCACCTTGGAGCAATTTTATATGTATAAAATGGAAAAATTGCTTCTGTTGCGCGCCATTTAATTGCGCTATATTTGTGGGCTTCGTTAATTTTTTGATTTTAGCTCAGCGTGAAAGGCGTTGGGGCCGCCCATCACCAGGTCAGCGAACGCATTTGCTGTTCATCTAATTACTAATTTAGATTTTCTAAAAACATAAAGCGCAGCCGAAGTCGAAGACTTATCTGAAATGGCGAACTTTAAACTGCTGGATTCGCGCTTAAAATATGCTCAGCCATTTGTTCCGGGCAGCCATAACTTAACATATTAACTCGTAACTTCTTAACTGTTTGAGTTAATTGAATGAGCGCTTTTTCTGTAGAAAGGTAACATTTGTAGTTAAAACTGTAATTAATTAAATAAACGGTGTCTTTGCTAATTTAACAGGGTGTAAATTTTCAGAAGATTTCGCAAGATTCGTCAACATCCAAAATGTATGACAATATAAGCAGTACAACATGCTTGATGTGATATTGTAATAATGCATCCTACTCTGAGAGCCGTTTTTATTTTATGTGACTACACTCTAAAAAATGTTGGTGTAATTTTACTCCCCTTTTGGAACAAAATTGAATATCTTCTATAATGGTAGTAAAATTACACTTAAAAAATTACGCAATTGCCTGTGTAAAAATTCACTTTATTTGTGTAAAAGTATTACACACATATGCGGAAAATTACATATAAAAGATGTGAAGTTTGCATAATAAATGTGTGCTGTTTACTTCTTTAAAGTAGGTAAATTTACACATAGTAGATATAAATTTTTGGAATGAAATACTTCTTTGAATTTGGTATTTTTACAATACAGCTAAGGGGACAAGGACATTATCTCTAATGAATGGGATAAAACGAAGGAAATAGTAGAAAAAAGATTATTTTAATATTAAATTCGCAATAGCTTATTGTTTGCTTATTTAATAAACTCATAAAAATAAGACATATGAACTCATTTTTTAAAGTTCCTTATTCTAGTTATTTTACCTTTGGAAATTAATCATTTTTCATAGCTCTGAATAAATGGTAGTCTGAAGGGGCAATGTTTGGGGAATATGGTGGATGAGGTACCGTCTCCCAGCCTAAGCCCTGCAGTGCAGTTGTTGGCGGGTGGTGGATGCAGTGTGCGGGCGAGCGTTGTCATAAAGTAAAATGACATTGGCTCTTCTTCGTCTTTTTTCTTTGATAGCTGTGGCTAGTTTATCGAGCTGCGCCGCATATGTGTTAGCATTAACTGTTTCATTATTTAATAATTCATAAAACAGCATGCCCTGAGAATCCCAAAAGCAGCACAATAGAACTTTTTCGCCGCGGTTTTGATATTGCTTTGGTTGAGTTGGTGGGTCTTCCTTTCGTGGCAGCCAGAAAGCACGGCACGTATTGTTTTCGTAGAGAACCCACGACTCGTCCCCTGTGACCAAATCCTCCAAAAACTCCTTCCGACGCGGTCGAAGTAGTAGCGATTGGCAGACGGCGACCCGAGCAGCACGAATGGCGTCTGTGAGGGCATGAGGTGTCCATCGGGATAAAACTCTCCTATATCCGAGCTCGTGCAGGTGATGTTCTATAGCGTGATGGCTGCAGTGGAGTTTTGTCGCTAATTCACGAGTGCTTGCATCCGGCTTTTGTTGCAGTTCACGGCGCAAATCATCATTGTCGAAAGCTGGTGGTCGTCCCGAGCGAGGCTGACTTCGGTCTCCTGTACTGAAGCGTTTGAACCAACGAGACACTGTTGCGTGACTTGTAGTATCTGAGCCAAATGCAGTGTTGATGATAACAAATACTCGTAAAGGTATAGAGTTCGAATTTGTCGCTCATCCATTTTTCTTCAAACTGACTGAATTAATCGTGTGTGCGCTTTTATATACCCCTAGGACTGAAGCACCTAGAATGTTCTATAACATACTAGAATATGGTCGAAAACAATTGATTAGAAAAACAACATGAGTAGAGTTTTCTAGAGTGTCTCATTACTTTCGTGCCAACCCAATACACCCTTGAAACAAAATAAACTTTAACTTTAAATAATACCTTCACAAAATGATTGCGCATGTTTGAATGATGTAATTTTACATATTCATGTGCACGTTTACACCGATTTTGTGTAAAATCACACAACATTTACAAAGATGACTGAATGTCACACCCAAAGATTTAAAACTGTGTAATTTCACACTTTTTTGCTTAAGGGGGGGTAGTCCAGTGAAAAAAAAATTTTTTTTCGTTTTTTTTTTTTTTTTGCTTAAATATACTCTACTACACCTAGAAAATACTCCCTTAAAATATCTAAGCAAAATATTGAATAGTTTTAAAGATACAGAGAGTTTTCGAGAGACGTGTAATCCGAGCGCTCGAAGGTCCCCTGGCGTGTTTCGGAGCAAGGAGGACTCTTGTATTTTTGTTTGCTTCGCCCATTTTTTTTCGGTTTATAACGGTCTAGGTCCTTCTGCTTTGTATTTAAGGTTAGTTATGTATGGAGGAGGCATCGCGTTATGTATGGAGCAGGCATCGCTGCCTAAGGTAAAATTAATTTTTTTAGCTTTTTTCCGCATAAAAAACTTTAAACGCGTTTTTCTGAAAACAGCATGTTTTGACTCGGCGGACGTCAGATCACAGAGTCTTTTGCTCCGATTGATCTAAAAATTTAGCTGTATATTTCTTGATTGTGTATCTATCGTCGGAACTAGAATTATTAAAATCCATTGTTTATTTACAAAGTTATAAACAAATTAAGCACCCGAAAAACACCCGAAAAATTCGAAATGCAGCCATTTTGTTATTTTTTATTGAAAATTAATAATTCTAGTTCCGACGATAGCCAATGTTCTACAGATTAAAACCTCGTTTGAATTTTTTGTTTCAAATGAACCGTTGCAGAGATTCGACGTCCGCCAACAAAAATTTTTTTTTTTGGGGCGGCCATTTTGTCGGGATGACTCATCGAAAACAAAACAAAAAATTTTTTTTGTGTATTTTAATAGTTGTACTATCATATGTCAAAAAGTGTTTTAATTAAAATTGACTTCTAATATGAAAAAAAAATCGTTGAAAAAACAGTCGTTTTCACTGGACTACCCCCTTAATTACACTAAAAATGTGTACTTTTACGATTGTGATAAATGTTTACACAGAAAAAGTGTAAAATTGGTTTTTAGTAGCAATATCCAGTATAATGCCAGTAAAAGTAATATTAATATTAATGAGGAATAACAATTACGTTATTTTCATTATGGTTTTATTTTTGTTTCATCAGTCAATTAGTGCAAAAAATAACTTATACCATAATATCAGATTTTTGCAGATACAGAGAATTGAGGTAAAAAATTGTCTCGAGTTTTACATATATAGAAAAACCAGGTTTTTCTATGTAAAAATTTAAACTGAGCTTTTGTTCGCCAACTTAAATCCAGTTGCCTCTGGTCATGGTTTTATAAAAGTCGACGTAAAACCTCCACCTTGAAGAATTTTTATATAAATAAAGTGGAAAAATCGCTTCTTTTGCGTGACATTTGGTGACGCAAAATTGGTGGGCTTCGTTAATTTGATTTTATCGCAGCGTGAAAGGTGTTTGGGCCGTTAATCACCGGTTCAGTGGACGGGTTATATATTCATCTGATTACTGATTAAAATTTTGTAAAAACCTAAAGCCCAGCCGAGGTCGAGGACTTAGAAATGGCATTTTTTTAAACTGCTAGATTCGCGCTTAACCCATTTGCATCACAAGGAAGAATTAAAAGAAACCTATTTCACCAAATACAAGTAGAAAGAATTTCGTATTTCAGTATTCTGTATATATTTCAGTAATTATAATACTGGTTTGAAATATGGTGTCTCAGTATTGCTGTCTGTGCTCCACGTCTGCAGCGTAGGCTTTTGTACCCAAGAAATCAAAATAACTAAAGCAAAATAAACTTTTTTTTCCTAATCTTTTCGAAACTGGGAAGTTTTTTGCCGAACTGATTTGTGTATCTGTTGCAATATCTTGAAAAATGTCATCACTTACTTTGTCTAGTAAAATTTGAAATATAAATGATTTTTTTCTTTCCACTCGATTTGAAGTGAATAAATTTGCTTATTATCAGAATCACCATTATGGGATGTTAATTCAATAATTCGTCTTCGTTTTAGTGGTGTAATTTCTTCTTCAGTTTCAGTGACCAGGAAAATTGAAAATTATGATTTATAATACAAAAATAAAAGCAATAAATTGTTTAAAAAAATCAGGTTAGTCCTAGCTTATAAAACAGGTGTTTTAAAAGTGAAATGAAATAAATGTATTTTTTCTTATTAATTTTACTTTTTAACAATTCTCTCCAAATTTTATATGACAAATATCAAAATAATATGTACCGGAAATCAATCCCATAATCTTCTTATGATTCTCATACAAATAATATAAAATTAATAATAAAAACATCAATTTCATGAGTAAAAGAAAGGTTATAGCGGGATAAGGTGGTGAAAATTGCCCCCAGCGGAATCGCTACGACGGGTGGCGCTTTCGATAGGTTGTGTCAAAAGATGCCTCCATGCCAGTTTTTAGCCCTCTAAGTCTACAGTTACCGGTAAAATCGGTTTCGTCCCATTTTCTCGAAAATAAATTCTTACGGTCGCAGTTTTTATCCAAAAATTCTGAAAATTTCCACAAACCTTTATTTTTATGTTACCAATAATCGTGGATTTTTGCAGATTTTTACCTTTAACACGTTCCCTGCCACGTGTACCGCTGTCGCTACACGCTGAACCTCATTTGTACGCCAAGCTGAATTTTTGAATTTAAAATGTTTCCGTCTAAAATTTAATTTGTGGTAAAACTGTTTCATGTGACGTAATGATGTTTTCAGTAATTTTTGAGTATATCTATCTGTGTATCTATAATTATGAAAATAACATACGTTCTCTCAAAAACAAGAAAAAAATATGTATTTATAGAAAATTTTTAAAGTGGTTACCGTGCGCCGAAAATGGTACACGTGGCCTAGAAATGACACCTTCTCATAAACAGCATGGCAGGGAACGTGTTAAAATTGAGGTCAAGAGAGCTATTTTAATTTTTCAAATTATTTTTAGGTTAGAAACCGTATTTTTCGCCAAGTTTTAAACCATTGTTTTTTAAGTCCTTTTTCCGTTCTTTCGAATGGCGGAATCAAAATATCGAATTTCAGGGTGCGTCATTCCGAAAAATCGAAAAAACCGTTTTTTGTTTGCATTTTTTCCATTTATTTAAGGCACAACCTTAAAATTCAAGGGCGCACTACTTACTCATACAACCAAAAATAGTCCAGGACTCATTTTCAGTTGAAAACATGATTGCAGGATCGACTTTAATGTTTTAAAAATCGAAAAAACTAATTTTTTTCGGTATTTTAACCATTTTCTTGATATATAACCCTGAAATTAAAGAGCGCAATGCTCACCCATATGACCACACACACTCTAGGACTTATTTTTAGGTGAAAACATTCTTTTAGTATCGATTATTATGTCTCAAAACTCAAAAAAAATAATTTTTTTGTCATTTTTACCATATATTTGATGCATAGCACCAGGCACAAGAGTGCAAGGCACGCATAAGCATTTAAAGTGACCCAATTACGGGTTACGCCGGCTCGTGGGCGCGAAGGCAGTTGAACTATGAGCCGGCGTATCGTGCCGATTGCGCGGTTTTGCCCGGGGCTATGCGCTAAGGGTGTAAATTGCCGAATTAGCAATATTTGACCAATATCGGTCTTTAGTAATAAGAATATGGATTATCTATATGTAGTTGTAAGATTTGTTTAACATAAATAGACTGGTAAGTTTGGAATAAACAGGGAATTGTAAAGAAGACTTCAAGCTTTTCACTTCGGGACCGTGCATTCTTGCTGCCCGTTCAATTCCCTTGAGGTTCCTGCTCAAAGAGAGCTGCCTCAATATACTCACTGGGATAGTTGCTCTACCGAGCTACCCATATCTTCAAAAGACAACCTGAAAGACTGCAAGTCCAGGGACACACACATACCAGCGGACACCACATGGCGACCGTGACAGAGTGTCACACCAGAAATTAAAACACGCAAGGCTATAGCTACAAATTAAAAAGCTATGAGCAATTTGGACAAAGCATTCGAAGCCATTTTCAAAAAATTGGAAAAACAACTAGAAAGGAATACCACCAAGCTGACGCTATATCCAGCGGGTATTCCTATACCACCTTACGTCCCGGTAGCAGAGAACAAGGGTGAGGAAATCCCAGAATACATCCCAGGACCGAAGAAACTCTCCATAGAAGAGTACAGAGCAAGAATAGAAAGGAGAAAAAAGCCAACACCACCAACGGTAGTTAAACCCAAGCGAGGGGGTCGAAGAAAGAAGGCAGCAAGGGACCTACAATACTTCAAACTGCAAGCCACCTTGGCTACAACAGAGGAAGAACAGGCCAAGTACGTGCAGCTGGCGGCAAATGCAAAGAAGACATTAAATAACATCAAGCATAAAAATAGAATAAATAAATAAAATAATAAATAGGTACCTTAAAGTAAATAATAATAAAATAAATAACAGGATATACCATGTATAAATAGGGAAATAAATAATTACAAAAAAACAATTTTTTTTCCAACTTATAAATTAAACAAAAAAAAATTTTCCTTTTCTAGTAAATTCAATATATATAACAGAGGCATAGAAAATCCTCGAGAAATTGGCATTAGTAATTTTAAAATAGTATACGTCCGTATCAGTATAATAAAATAATCATAAATAGAATAGTAATACGAAAATGGGTACAACCCAAACAAAAAACGCAGACAACAACGGTGAAGTTGTAAACAACCTTATTATCGAGAACGCAGTTCAGGTAGAAAATAGGCAACTTTTAATCATACTATTAATAATAGCAATAATAAAATTTTTGGAATTCGCGTACTTGTTGTATAAAGATCATAAAAGAAGCTTAAAAAAGAAGTATATAATGTCGCTTAGCGAAAAAAATTGTACAAAGGATAGCCAATTGTACACATTAAAAGTCTAAAAGAGATATGTGGAAATTACATATAAAAATAAATGAGATAAATAGGGAACAGCAAAGGTTAGGCGAATGGACCGGCTAAACGAAATAGAAGAGGAATTAAAAAGAATATTGATAAATTTTAACAAGAGTAAAAACAGACAATATACGGGTAAAACACTGCAAGAAAAACGAGAAACAGTCGAATTCTTGGTGAATAAAACAAAATCTTTGGTAACAGTACCAGCGGATGCCGAAACAGTTATAGAATTCAAAGATACCTACTCGCGTATAAAGACCACAGCTGACTCTATTTTAGCTTTAATAGACTCTCAGATGAATGTAATAGACAATACAAAAATGGCATCATTTGATATAAAAACGGCAACGGCTTTACTAAAGCCATACGATGGAAACCACGATGAAACCGAAGCATTCATCGAGTCACTGGAATTACTAGATGAATTAACTCCAGAAGACCAAAAATCAACTATGATTAAATTCATAAAAACTCGCGTGTCTGGAAGAGCTAGATACGTAATAACAGACGAAATGACTTCAATAAGTCTAATAAAGGCCAAACTGAAGCAAAAATTTACCACAAAGATCTCATCAGAAGCAGTGTTGGCTCAGCTAAAAGCCTGCCGTCAAGGGAGCAAAAAGTTACTGGATTATGCAACGCAAATAGAAAACTTGACAAGGCAGCTAACAAGGGCCTATATACACGAAGAAATCGCAACCGGCGAGGCAGCAGAAAAGCTAGCCGAAAAAACCGCAGTGCAAACATTTGCCAAAAATGTCTCTAATCCCGAAACATCCCTGATACTAAGAGCTGGAAACTTCACAACAGTAGCAGAAGTGATCACAAAAGCTATGACAGTTGATGAACCTCAGACAAATAAGGTATTACACTATAATACGAGTACCAGACAAGGGAGAGGTCCACAAACAAATTACTACCAAGGAAGAAACGATACGTGGAATAGAAATAGGTATAACAAGCCCGGATATTACCAACAAAGTAATCGTTGGAGACAAAATCATAGGAATTCAGGAAATTCCAACAATAGAAACCAAAACAATAACAGGAATAATAATAATAATCAAAACAACAGCAGTAACAATGAAGCCTCACGAAGCGGCAATAGAAATAGCCAAAATAATAGAGGTTACACTAATAACAGAAGAGTAAACTACTGCGAGTCGGGGGAATACCACGCCCCCCAGCCAAACACGGAAGCAGTAAGGTTGGGGGTAACCCAGTAGAACACCGGGTATACCAAGTGAGTTTGTCCTTGTCAAATTTTATCAAAACATATGTTGATATGTGTGGCACGATATGCACGTTCATAGTGGATACCGGAGCTGACATATCCATATTTAAAAGAGAAAAAATTGACAAAGATCAGCTTATCTACCCGAAAAACGCATGCGTAATTCAAGGAATAACGGACACGAAAAAGAAATCAATAGGAACAACATATACAAAATTGCATTTTAATGAACAATTCATAATCGAGCATGTATTCCAAATTGTGGACAATGACTTTGCCATCGAAGCCGACGCAATACTGGGACTGGACTTTTTGCGAAAATTTAAAGCCGTTATCGACTACGACACGTGGACTCTTTCGCTAAACACGGGTGATAACTCAGTACAGGTGCCAATTCTGAGTGGCCCTACGGATAATTCAATCGTTATACCACCACGTTGTGAAATTATTAGGGAAATAAAACTCCCACACAAAAGTACCCACGAGAACATAGTAATTACAGGAGGAGAAATAATACCAGGCATATTCATTGCGGGGGCAATAACTTCTACAAGTAAACCACTTGTCAAAATTCTAAACACTACAAGCAAGTCGTGCACCATAAACGAAGTCGATATTGAAACACTGCCTTTAGCAGATTTCAATGTGCTTAAGACTAATATGTCTAAAACAAATAGAGTAGAACAAATTCTGTCAAAACTAAACCTAGGAACCATCCCCGAATATGCAAGATCTCAATTTGAAAAACTATGCCGAGATTACCACAGCATTTTTGCGTTAGAAAACGAGCCACTATCAACAAATAATTTCTACCAGCAAGATATAGAGCTGATAGACAGTAGACCTGTTTACACAAAGAACTACCGGATTCCTGAGGCACATAAGCAAGAAATCAGCCAACAAGTTGAAAAAATGCTAGCCGATGGAATCATAGAGGATTCAGTTTCACAATTTAATTCCCCAATATTGTTAGTGCCGAAGAAAGCTGCTGATAATAAGAAAAAATGGCGTTTGGTTGTAGATTTTCGAAATTTAAACAAAAAAGTATTGGGTGATAAATTTCCGTTACCAAGAATAGAGGACATACTCGACCAAATGGGCCGAGCTAAGTACTTTTCAACATTAGATCTCATGTCCGGCTTTCACCAAATTCCATTAGAACAAAATTCAAGAAAATTTACAGCATTCTCTACAAATCAGGGACATTATCAATATACAAGATTACCATTTGGACTCAATATAAGTCCCAACAGTTTCCAAAGAATGATGTCTATCGCTATGGCAGGCCTAACGCCAGAAGTTGCGTTCCTGTACATAGACGACATCATAGTCGTAGGATGTTCTCAAGCCCATCACTTAAAAAATTTAGCTAAGGTATTCGAAAGGCTCAGAGATAGAAATCTAAAATTGAACCCTGATAAATGTAAATTCTTTCAAACAGAGGTCACGTATTTGGGACACCAAATTTCAGCGCAAGGAGTAAAACCAGATACTTCAAAATATGAAGTTATAAAAAATTACCCGGTACCAAAAAGCGCAGACGATGTCAGGCGATTCGTTGCTTTTTGCAACTACTATCGTCGTTTCGTACCAAACTTCGCGGATATCGCACAACCTCTGAATAAATTGTTAAGAAAAAAAATCAAATTTGAATGGTCAGACATTCATCAAAAAGCATTTGATACTTTGAAGACAATTTTAATGTCACCCACAATTTTACAATACCCAAATTTTCAAGAAAAATTTATAATCTCAACTGACGCATCAAACGTAGCATGTGGTGCGATCCTGGCACAAAATATAAATGGAAAAGAACTACCAATTGCTTATGCAAGCAAAACATTTACTCGCGGGGAAAAGAACAAGTCTACAATCGAAAAAGAATTAACAGCAATACACTGGGCAATAACATATTTTAGGCCTTACGTATATGGCAAGAAATTTATCGTAAAATCAGATCATCGACCACTGGCATACCTATTTGGTATGAAAAACCCTTCGTCCAAACTCACAAGAATGAGATTGGATCTGGAAGAATTTGACTTCGAAATCCAGTACGTGGAAGGTAAAAAGAACGTCGGACCAGATGCATTGTCCAGAATACAGCTTGGTAGTAATGATTTAAAAGCCATTAGTATATTACAAGTACAGACACGCTCGAAAAAGAAGCAAGAAAATCAGTTACAAAGAAATGAAACGGAGATCAACTACACGGACCCGCAGCCTGATCAACTGCGTATTACTGAAGTATTATCTCCGACTGAAGTAACAGACCTACCAGAACTACATTTAAAAATTAATACGGGTACCCAAAGACATAAGAAGTTAGAAATTAAAGTATTAAGCAATTGCAATAAAGAATTCAAGCGGTATATAAATATGAACCAATCAGTAGAACCAGCATTAGTGCAGGCTTTCGAAATATTGGAAGAATATACAAATAAAACTTTTCAGACCAAGACTCTGAAACTTTCGGCCGAAAGCGAGATTTTTAAAGTAATAAATCAAACCGCATTCAAATTATTAGGAAATAAAAAGTTAACTACTATAAACATAAAAATATACAGACCACATATACATGTTACAGATAATAAGAAAATCCAGGAAATTCTGCACAATTTTCACGATACACCTACTGGCGGACATTTAGGCCAGACAAGGATGTACAAGAAACTAAAAGAAATATACAGATGGAAGAAAATGAGAAAAAGTATAGCAAATTATGTAAGTCAGTGCGAACTATGTGCCAAAAACAAGCATCAAAAGTACAACAGAGAACTACTAGAAATAACAACAACACCACAAAAGGTTTTCGACACTGTATCTATAGACACAGTTGGACCATTTACAAGAACTGAAGACGATAACCGGTATGCAGTAACAATGCAATGCGATCTCAGTAAATATATAATAATCATTCCTACTAAAGACAAGGAAGCAAACACAATTGCAAGAGCAATGGTTAATGGGTTTATACTCACCTACGGACCCATGAGTAGAATTAAGTCAGATCTTGGTACGGAATACAAAAATAAGATCTTTGACGAAATTTGCAATATACTGAAAATAAAACAAATCTTTGCTACTGCTGCACACCCAGAAACGATAGGTGCTTTGGAACGAAACCACAAGTGTCTAAATGAGTACTTAAGATGTTTTGTTAACGAAAATAAGAATGATTGGGACAAATGGACCCCATACTATTCGTTCTGTTATAACACCACACCAAATACAGTTCACGGCTATACACCATTTGAACTGGTATTCGCGAAAAAAGCGAACTTACCCGCAGAAGTAATAACTACCAAACCAGATCCTGTCTACAATTATGATCTATACAGCAAGGAGATGAAATTCCGATTGCAAAATTCCTTACATAAAGCAAAACAAAATATAGAACTGTCTAAGCTGCGCTCCCAACAAACCAATAATATAAACAGTAACCCAATTTCAATAAAAGTAGGTGATAAAGTACTTTTAGAAATACAAGATAGAAAAAAATTAGACTCGTTATATAAAGGGCCCTACATAGTAAAAGAAATAGATAAGGTAAATTGTATAATAGAAAGCAACAACAAAACTATGAAAGTACATAAGAATAGACTAAGGAAACTAGGAATAAATGAATCATAAAATAAAAAAAAAATGTACTAATATAAGTAAAATACACAAATGATGACGAAATGAAATAATAATAATGTAATAAATAGAATATTAATAACGTAATGCATAAAATAATAATACAATAGTTTGTAAATCTATCAATAATTAATATTGTTAAGAAGTATCCCAAAAAAATTTTTTTTTAAAAAAAAAAAATTTTTTTTTTCCCTTAAGGGGAAGGGTGTGATGCATAGCACCAGGCACAAGAGTGCAAGGCACGCATAAGCATTTAAAGTGACCCAATTACGGGTTACGCCGGCTCGTGGGCGCGAAGGCAGTTGAACTATGAGCCGGCGTATCGTGCCGATTGCGCGGTTTTGCCCGGGGCTATGCGCTAAGGGTGTAAATTGCCGAATTAGCAATATTTGACCAATATCGGTCTTTAGTAATAAGAATATGGATTATCTATATGTAGTTGTAAGATTTGTTTAACATAAATAGACTGGTAAGTTTGGAATAAACAGGGAATTGTAAAGAAGACTTCAAGCTTTTCACTTCGGGACCGTGCATTCTTGCTGCCCGTTCAATTCCCTTGAGGTTCCTGCTCAAAGAGAGCTGCCTCAATATACTCACTGGGATAGTTGCTCTACCGAGCTACCCATATCTTCAAAAGACAACCTGAAAGACTGCAAGTCCAGGGACACACACATACCAGCGGACACCACACTAATACTTGCAGATACGACAACGTTCAAGAACTAATTCTTAAGTGGAAAAATTGTTGCAATATCGACTAGAATCTTAACAAACATGACAAAGCATGAAACATAGGGAAGCTTCATATATATAATTATTAATTTATTTGCATGAAATAAGGATATATTTTCAATCTAGGCTGGAATAACGTTTATATACAATGATACAAAAAAACCAGTCCAATTTCTATCAAAATATAAAAAAATGTATATATTATTAAATATATAAGTAATAAAAACATAGTTATAACAGTATGTATTTAATTAAAAAATAATAATGTTTTATTCTGCAGTAAAAAACGTCTCCACATTCTCAATCTTCGTCACTATCTTCTTCTATGACTGGCTTAATATCTGAAATTGAAAATATTTCAGAGAGAATCTTAGATGGTCTAATAATCTTTGATTTATAGTATATCTAGCTTTACCTAGATAATAAATGACAGCAGCAATATGGGAGGAAGAGCCGGCAGTACGTAACCCATTAGCACAGTCACAGGTATGGCAAGATACCACTGTAGCCAATAGAATTGGGTTTTTACTCTATATCATTTGTAGGTCCATTGAATAATTTGTTGGGATCTTCGCATTCCTCCCTTTTAGGGAGGAGAATTTGAAAACTTCTTCCGAACATTAAATATCATCCGCCGGCATATTGAATATAATGCATTGTTTTTAGTTTTAGTAGTTTACAAGTGAATAAGAAAAATATTAATTGCGCAAATTGATTTAGTTGATTATTAATAATAGTTAAATAATCGAATGGGAATATCAAGGTGCTACCAATTGCGTGCCCTCGGCGGAATAGTTATGCTAACCCGTATGGATAAATACGAAACGCCATAGGCTAACATTCTCTTGGTTCGAATGATCTGTTGCATGACTTCCATCCTTGGCAAAAAAATATCCCGGGTACCGGAGAACGCTATCATTTTAGCTATTGAGTTTACGTCTCAAATAAATATTGGAAAAGGGAATTTAGATTTTTGATACTGCAACAATTTTTTCCACTTAAGAATGAGTCCTTGAGCGTTGTCGTATCGGCAAGTTTTAGGCCTTTTTGTGGTTATGCTTTAAATATATGGCAAAAATGTCAAAAAACTTAGTTTTTTTAAGTTTTGAGAGGTAATAATCAATACTAAAATAATGTTTTCACCTAAAAATAAGTCCTAGAGTGTGTGTGGTCATATGGGTGAGCATTGCGCTCTTTAATTTCAAGGTTATATATCAAGTATATGATTAAAATACCGAAAAAAATTAGTTTTTTCGATTTTTAAAACATTAAAGTCGATCCTGCAATCATGTTTTCAACTGAAAATGAGTCCTGCAGCTCGTTTCTGTAATTTCGATTGAGAATATTCTCTATTAAATTACGTCAAAAATATTGGTCGTCTTTAAATCGACTGAGCTAAGTTGATTTATTTTCGGATGTACCAGTAAAGAAAGGCATCGTGAATTGAATCAGGTGAAAATTAACGTTCGAATTTGAAACAGAATCTCAAGAGAGGAGAATATAAAAACACAGTGGTAGAGAATGACGTTAAAGTGACGTCAAATAGAGAATTTGAATAGAGTTAAAAGTTACAGAAACGAACTGCTGGACTATTTTTGGTTGAATGAGTAAGTAGTGCGCCCTTGAATTTTGAGGTTGTGCCTTAAATAAATGGAAAAAATGCAAAAAAAAAACGGTTTTTTTGATTTTTCGGAATGACGCACCCTGAAATTCGATATTTTGATTCCGCCATTCGAAAGAACGGAAAAAAGGACTTAAAAAACAACGGTTTAAAACTTGGCGAAAAATAGGATTCCTAACCTAAAAATAATTTGAAAAATTAAAATAGCTCTCTTGACCTCAATTTTAAAGGTAAAAATCTGCACAAATCCACGATTATTGGTAACATAAAAATAAAGGTTTGTGGAAATTTTCAGGATTTTTGGATAAAAACTGCGACCGTAAGAACTTATTTTCGAGAAAATGGGACGAAACCGATTTTACCGGTAACTGTAGACTTAGAAGGCTAAAAACTGGCATGGAGGCATCTTTTGACACAACCTATCGAAAGCGCCACCCGTCGTAGCGATTCCGCTGGGGGCAATTTTCACCACCTTATCCCGCTATAGGCTTTACTGTCTTATCAAAAGAAATTATTAAATTTTTTTGATACGTTCATACGCCAAATATATAAACAATAAAAATATAGGATTTTTACGAAATATGGTATTAATAATTTTATAAGATATACTAATAGCCCTATTCTGGCATTGTGACCGGTCACAAATCACAAGCTCTTGTGATGTTTGATTATGATGGTTGATGTGTGCGGTATTCTGAGTTAGGAAAATCACAATAAATTTACCTCAGTGTCCTGTGGCTTCCAACTCAGAATACCAAAAAATCACAAATAGTGATTCACCACACCCTTGTGATTCTCTTGTGACTTATGACTGGTCACTGACGGTTGCTAGAATAGGACTGTAAATATCATTTATTGCCAAACTTATTAATTTGATACGATCGTAGGTGAACAGTGAAACGTGATTATTCAAGTGAACGTCAGTTGTGAAGTAAAACTCAATAATTCTATAATATAATAAGCATTTCCTATATTTTTATTTAGGAAAGAATTTAAAATTGTATTATTGTTCAGACATAAAAACTTTTATAGAGCCTCCAATTCATGTTTATTATATTAATATTGGAAAAAAACCAATAAGAAATAAGACTTATTAATGAATGAAATAAAAATATATACACAAATTTATTTTAAATATTAAAGAAAACTTAAAACAAAAATTACACGGTATTTTTAATATGTCTCCGTATCAATTTTAAAAGAAATTTTTTAAAGAAGCTCATACGTAAATTGTATGATTTCGATATGGCTCCTTATCAATAAAATGTACATTTAATAAGAGTCGTATGTTTTTTATATTCCTCATTATCAAGAGTATTTTACTTTCAATACATTTTCCTATAAAAATAATACGCTGCTAAAAAGTAATAAGTTTTGATTTCAAAATAACACTTCATTGATATTGGATTGATAGATTTTTTATCGGAATCTTATAAATTTTACATTAATTTTCAAATTTTATTTCTTTTCTTTCGGAACAGTACCTAATTCAAACAGACATGAAATTAGCAGCAATATACAACACAATTTTAGTAAAAGTACAGTAGGTGGCCAGCTCATTATAACCACGTGCAAAATTTCGTTGTAAGCCATGTAGTGGCATTTTGAAATTGCCACTTCTAAAGAAGTTATGTACCGTTAAGTAGATATAAGTATACGCTATTTAAGGACGTAGCCTGCCGTGTTGTGTCACTTGATTTTCAGTGCCTAAAGTGATTAGAGCGTTAGGTATGTCAAAATTTCAGTCATCATTATTATTCATAATACCAAAAACTTTTTGCTCAAATTAGAAAAAATGTTCTTACTTTACAAATTTTGTGTTGGAAATTATTACAAGACTTCAATAAATTAGAAAAATAAGTTTTTGATAAAGTCTTCTTCTTGCTTTTGAGTATAGTGATTTGTGATTCTTGAATATCGAAATATTCTAATTTTTTAGAAAATGGGGAAGAAAAAAGATCTTAAACCCGAAAAAATTGCAGCGATTTTTGCATTAATTAAAGGCAAAAGACACTCTCTTCGGGAAATCGCTAGGTTGGAGGCCGTCAAACATTGTTGAGTAGTGAAATTAGCGAAGAAATATCGGGATGGTGAAGACCAGGTGATTCCTTCAGGTAGTTCGGCGACCTCTGGGCGTCAAAGGACCCCAAGAACTGATCGGGCAATAATTATTACGGTTGCCGCGAATCGCTCTCTACCATTGAGGGAAATCTGCACTATTCTAACAATCAAAGGAATCGAGCTTTCAGAGCGTACGCTGAGACGTCGTTTCAATGAGGCCAATTTAAAATGTCGGCGGCCAACAAAAAAGCCGAGACTGACGCCAAAAATGAAAAAGCGAGGCTATCCTTCACTAAGGCTCATCGACACTTCACAGCGAATGACTGGAAAAAAGTGAATCCTGTGAATAATAACTTTCCTTTTTTTTAGTGGCATATTTATTTAAACATCGAAATTTTAATTTTTGTGCAGATTGTTTTCAGCGATGAAACAATGCTCCACGTCTACACTACCTCAATAAATTTTGTGCGGAGGAGGCCTAAAGAGAAGTTTCACCCTTCCTGCATCCAAGAAAGGGTGAAGCATCCTCCTGGCGTCATGTTTTGGGGATGCATACACGAGAGAGGGCCAGGACCCATCTATAAAGTAGATGGTACGATGCTGTAGAACCAAAATATAAATGTCGTAAAAAATACCCAATTGCCTTATATCACTACAACAGGATTCAGGATAGTGCACCGTGTCATACAGCTAAATTTGTTAAAAATTTTATGTTAGAAAATAAAATTCCAATCCTTCCTTGGCCTGGCAATTGCCCTGACCTAAATCCCATAGAAAGCGTTGGGTACATTTTGAAATCCCTAGTTTGTAAAAGATCTAATCCCTCCATAGAAATCCTAGTCCAAAATATCCTTGAAATATGGCAAGGTGCAGAAGAAATCAATATGTGCATCGATAATTGCATTCAAAGTATGCCCGACAGAATTGCTGCCTTCATAAAAAATAACGGCGGGCACACTAAATTTTAAATGTAATAAGGAATTACCTAATTACCAATTACTTTACTTGTCATTAATTACACAGGCCTGCGATAGTTTTCATCTTACAAAACAAAGTAGTCGTTTCGATAGGATCTGTAGATCACGAATTCGCAAACGAAAAAGTTCTATCACGTCACGTTTTTGAAAAAAAAAATAGGTTTGAAAAGTACAAAAGACCGTATTTTGGCCATTATTGCAAATTAATTTCAAAATTATGAATTATCAAAGTATGAACCTTTAGTTATTATTTTAAAATACAAGAGGTTTAAATACTTTCCGAACTCTTCCTTGGAATTCACTTTTTTCCATAAGCCGATTACTTCATACAATAGACACTGAATGAAGATGATTGCTTGCGCACGCTCATGAAAATCTTATTCCCGAAGATGCTTTATAAGTGCTATAGATAAGTGGTATTTTATATATATCGGATAAGGATTCAGGCTATCTTTTGAGTCATTTTATGAGCTTTTTCCACGTTCCGCTATTTTTTAATGGATTTTTAAAACTGGCCAAAATACGATATTTTGTGCATTTCAACCCTATTTTGTTAAAATACGTGATGTGATAGAAAAAAACCGAGTTCAGATTCGTAAATAGGAGCCCCAATGCCCCATAATCAGATATAAAAACCGAGGAGGGGGACATTAGTTTTTAATTCAAAGTCCTGTGTTGTTTATGGTTTTGCTTTTGTTAACTATCAGTCCATTTATGCACAACCTCAAAGGTGTCACATGATTCACATCCTTTTCCCAAAATAACAAATAGAAGTATTGTAGAAGGAACGAAGAATTATATGATATATTTATATAATAATAATACTGATAATATATCAATGTAATTAAAATATAATGTAATGTTACAAAAAATAACTTATAATATCACATTTTTGTAGACGTAGAGGATTAAAATAAACAATCTTCTCGAGTTTTATATAGAAAATCAAGTTTTATCTCATTCAAATTGTTTTCTACGTAAAAATTGAAATTGACCTTTTATTCACCAACTTGAACTTGGTTGACGTTGGTCATGGTTTTATAAAAATCGACGCAAAACCGCCACCTTGGAACATGTTTATATACATATAGTGGAAATGTCGCTTCTTTTGCGCGACATTTGATGACGCAAAATTGACGAGTTCCATTCATTTGATTTTAGCGCTGCGTAAAAGGTTTTCATCATTCACCAGTTCAGTGAACAGATGTGCTATTCATCTGATTATTAATTTAAATTTTCTAAAAACCTAAAGTCCTGCCGAGGGCGAAGACCTTTCAGAAATGGCGGTTTTTAACTACTGGATTCGCGCTTAAAATATGCCCAACCGTTTGTCTCGCGCAGCCATAATTGAACATTTAAAACCATAACTTCTTAACCGTTAGAGAAATTAGAATGAGAATTTCTTCCATAGAAAGGTAACATATGTAGCGAAAATTGGCACAAAAAATTATTGGACTATACAGGGTGTTTATTAATTTAGCACGGTATAAAACAGAACATTTTCCAAGATGTCGGATTATTCGAAAAATTAATAACAAGCAGAGAGTACAACATATTGTAATCATGTACTATTTTTTTAATTTAGTTTTATTTTCATTAAAAGTACGAGTTATCATGCAAAAATAAAATTAATAATTTATTTCAGAACAATCAGGCTAGCCGTAGCGTACAAAAAAGTTATTTTAAAAGTGTACCAGACATGTAATTAGTAGCAACATACAACACAATGTAAGTAAACGTAATATTAATAAGGAATTACCAATTACTTTATTTGTCGTTAATTATTTATGGTATTATTTCTGTTTGCCAATTTGTGCCCGAACTCAAATGCGTCACATAATTTACATTCTTTCCCCTTAACATCAGGTAGAAGTACTGTAGAAGGAGCCGAGGAATAACGCTACACAAATAATATACAATTGTTTATCATGATTAAGATAGGAAAAAAAACTACTGATATTATATTGCATACATATAATCAAAGTAAAATATAAAAACACAAAAAATAACTTATCAAATTTTTGTGGATGCAGAGAATTGATGTAAACAATCGGCTCGATTTTTATACAGAAAAATCAAGTTTTATCTCATTCATATTGAAATCAAGCTCGGTTTTTCTATGTCAAAATTAAAACTGAGCTTTCGCTTAAATTATATGCGAAAGGTCAGTAATTTTTGCAAAAGCTTTAAATAAACAGAAAAACACTTTAAAAAGGAAAAGAAAAATACATATAAGAAAAATAAAAAATAAAGTGAACAGCGGTCAAGCGATGACCTCAAACCACTGAACTGAAGATAAAGAAAGAGAACGGTGTGAGGAAGGCGGGAAAGAGGTGTTGAGCCCGACTCAAGACGTACTTTGTATCTCATCTCTGCATAAAATGTGAGGTTTTGCGCAAAAAGCGCGGATTAGCGTGCCAACTCAAATCTGCTTGCTGTTGGTCATGGTTTTTACAAAACTCGACGGAAAACTGCCATGCTGGAGTATTTTTACATATATGCAAAAGTGGAAAAGTCTCTTCTGTTACGCGGCATTTGATGACGCAAAATTGGTAGGCTCCATTGATTTGATTTTGGAGCGGCGTGAAAGGTTTTGGGGCCGTTCATCACCGGTTCAGTGAACGGATTTGGTATTCATCTGATTTACTGATTTGAATTTTCTAAAAATCTAAATCAAGCCGAGGTCGAGGACTTATCAGAAATGTTTTTTTTTTTTAAATTGCTGGATTCGCGCTTAAAATAGGCCCAACCGTTGATCCCCGACATCCTTTTTAACCTTTAAAGATAATTGAATGAACGTTTTTTTTCCATAGAGAGGTAATTTGTGTAACTAAAAACAGGAATAAAAATATGTATACGCTATATATACAGGGAAGATGCTGTAGAACTCGAAAATGTAGATAGTTTCGTATAGCGCACGCCAAAATAAGTGGGATGAAAGCTCTCACCTAGATAATGAAGAAATTGTATAGCAAGGAAAGAGTAAAATCTCAACCGTTTATGAGTTACAGGGTGATTCATAAATTTGAAATTTTCATGGTATGCGCATCATGATTTTATTTTTATCTTTTGATCTGCTCAACCCAGCGATATCAAGCTTACCCCAAAATTATACTATCGCAATGTCTTTTCCAAAAATGCCTGAATGATCACTGATCTATAATTGTAGGTATACTCCATTCAGAAACTGAAAAAATTGTTTTAAAATTTCCTGAAATTCAGGATTTCTCCAAATTTTCCCCGAAATACATGCTCTTAATACACCTGGTTTTTATTATTATTGATTGCCCACTTATACTTATTATTATCTTCCAAAAAGGCACAACGTAACCTAATTCAATATATACCATAATGTTAGTTAAAGTAATATTAATATTAATAAGAATGACCTAATTACCAATTATTTTATAGGCTATTAATTTATTTATGGCTTTATTGTTGTTTACTATCAGTCCATTTGTGCACAAATTCAAAGGTGTCACATAATTCGCATTCGTTTTCCATAACATCAGGTAGAAGTACTGTAGAAGAAGTGGGCTAGTAACTCTACACAAGTAAGATACAATATTTTATAATGACTGAGATAGCAAAAGAAAAGTTAAAATAATAATACTGATAATATATTACATAATATCAGTCTAATCAAAGTATAATTTAATGATACAAGAAATAACTTATAATATCAAATTTTTGTTGGTGTAGAGCAGGGTTGGCCAATATGTGGTGTATTGGATGAATACAAGTGGCGCTTCAGTCAGTTCTGAGTGAAACATCGTGATGTCGAGGTTCTATCCATATCTATATTTATCAACCCCTAATCATGAACGTAGGAAAAATTTAAAAGTGCTCGAGTTAAATGGCGCATCTGAACTCGTCTGTGAAAAAATTTGGGCATGGTTCGCCACCACTGATGTAGAGGATCGAGCTAAAAACAATGGCTCATACTCCAAAAAAATTGAGCGAAAGTTCAGTCTCGATTAATGCATAGAAAACCCATGTTTTATCGGGAGTCAAATTGAGATCGGTTTTTTTACGTAAAAATTGAAACTGAGCTTTTGCTGGCCAACTTAAATCTAGTTGCGGTTGGTCATGGTTTTATAAAAATTGACGCAAAACCGCCACCTTGGAGCATGTTTATATATACATATAGTGGAAAAGTCGCTTCTTTTTCGCGGCATTTGATGACGCAAAATTGACGAGGTCCATTGATTTGATTTAAGCGCTGCGTGAAAGGTTTTGAGGCCACTCATCACTGGTTCAGTGAACGGATGTGCTATTCATCTGATAACTAATTTAAATTTTCAAGAAACCTAAAGTCCAGCTGCGGTCGAAGACTTTTCAGAAATGGCGAGTTTTAACTGCTTGATTCGGGCTTAAAATATGCCCATCCGTTTGTCCCGGGCAGCCATAACTTAACATATTAACCCGTAACTTCCTAACCGTTAGAGAAATTAGAATTTTTTTTCCATAGAAAGGTAACATTTATAGCAAATTGAAATCAAGCCGGTTTTTCTATATAAACATTTTTTATTTAAATTGTGCAAGAAAGGTCAGTAATTTTTGCTTAAAATTTCGAGGTGCTGTCTTAATGTATCAGAAAGTGAGTCCCATATACAGGGTCCGGCAAAATGTATTATGGCTTTGAGAAGTTAGTGTATTAGAAAGTCCAAATCCATTTTTTTAAACTCAAAAAAGCAATAGAAAAAGAAATCCTGACTGTGAAATCATGTGTGAAAAATCGCGTCATTTAAATGACGACCATTCTGCACATATAATTGCATTGCGTAAAGTTTCGAAGGTTCGTGGTTTTTCAATAAAAGGGCCTTCACACCTTTCTGTACTCGTTCGATGTTCTCGGGAATTCTAAACTATTTTCCTTTTCCACTGGATGTTTCTGGTCTAACTGAACTCGTCGTGCGGAAAGTATTGACCCATTTCAGAATCTTTTTCCTTGACGGAACACGGTCATGATGTCCGTCATTGAAATGCATTCCAAATGTCCGCGTGTGGCAATCACAGATCGGCCCATTTCGATAAAGGTGTCGTAATTAAAGTCGCGATGAGCCACAGCCTCATGACAACTAGCAGCTTCCGGTGCAGACATAGCAACCGTTCCGAAAACATTGAACATGCCCGTTCTGAAGTTGAAGATATTCCAAAATCATCATACATTTTTGCCGGACCCTGTATAACACAATTCCGCTTAAACATGCTGGCAGATTACGAAAAATTTGGAGCAACGGCCTCGCAAAATGTCTTTGCTAACAGGTATTTGAATGATAAAACTATAAAATAGGAAAAAATTAAAGATTTCTAGGCCAACAAATAGTTTATCACAGCATGATTAATATACGAATTTTTAAAGTTCAAAATTAAGTGAAAACTAATGGACATTAGAAAGAACTATACCGGGTGTTTCAGACCACCCGTCCACCCCTAATATCTCGAGAAATAATCATCAGATTGAAAAATAAAAAAATAGGGGTAAAATATTTTCGAAAAAACTATTTAACCAAAACCACCCCCACCTCCCACCCCCACCCCCATGGGCGGGGGTGGGGGTAACTTTTTTTCTTAAATAGCACCCCCTATTTTTTATTGCGGATTCGGAATCTACAGGAAAAAATAAGAAACTTTTGTTCCAAAAATTTTTTTTTTATGCACAGATGGCCCTGTAATCGCAAAAAACTATCCTATCGGTCATATTCGAAATGTTGTCCACCTTAATTAATACATAGTTGTACTCTTCTCTGAAAATTATCTGTGGAAATTTTCTCCTTGATTTTGAATCCAGTTGCAAAATTGGAGCCGTTGTACGAAATCACCGTTCGTAAGTTCTTGGTGTAATTCCATACGATAGGGGTGGAATTTTTCACTTTTGAGAATGCGTTGAATAGTAGTAACAGAAACACCACTATCGATTGCACGCCGTCTCAAGGAATCGTGTGGTTGAACGATTGTTGATGCAAGGATATCTGCTGACCTTTCATCCCGGACGCGGCGACGAATGACCCTTCCTTTATTATGATGAGGTTGCACAATACCCTCATTTTTTATTCTTCTAGAGAGCCGGGAAAATACTTTACGTGAATGAGGGAATCTATCCGGATACCGTTGTTGCCAAAGAATTTCGGCGGCAGCGAATGAACCTGATTCACAATAAACTTGCAACATATCATGGGCTTCTTGATTTGTGTACACCATTTTTACCAATTAAATCGACTTTATAAAGCTCTTCCAAGTAATTTTTATGATAAATATTATTGAGAATTCTCTTTCCAATTGAAATGATGGATTGGCGTCTCAAGGAGGATATGTTATTGACTTCTTAGTAAAGAGATGATATTGAATTTTTAAGGGGGACATATCCTAGCTCGTTTCTGTTATGTCAACGATTACAGGGCCATCTGCGCATAAAAAAAAAATGTTTGGAACAAAAGTTTCTTATTTTTTCCTGTAGATTCCGAATCCGCAATAAAAAATAGGAGGTGCTATTTAAGAAAAAAAGTTACCCCCACCCCCGCCCATGGGGGTGGGGGTGGGAGGTGGGGGTGGTTTTGGTTAAATAGTTTTTTCGAAAATATTTTACCCCTATTTTTTTATTTTTCAATCTGATGATTATTTCTCGAGATATTAGGGGTGGACGGGTGGTCTGAAACACCCGGTATATATCAAAATGTTATAAAATTACAACTTTTTAAATCGCTCAAAATTCTAGAAGTTATAAGCTTTTATATACATAGTTTAAACCATAATCAACTATTACTTGTAATAGTTTTCTTTTAAATTTACCTTGAATATTGAGAAAAAATATGAGAATTTCACGTTTTTAAGCTTTACCTCAACTTGGACGGCGTTCTGTGGGACATGTATAGGGGTAAACAAAATTTATTTCCGAATTAATACCCTTTGATATGTTCTTGAAAAATCCTAATTACTATTGTTTTTGAAATAATTCATTTTCCTAATTTCGTCCACCGATTTCGCTTTTAGACCCATTGTGCAGGGCGCTCTGACGATGCAGTGATTTTAAACGCGCGCGCCAGCTTACAATATCTTGCGGATAGAAGAAAGATAGAAAGACAGAAAGTATGTCATCTCGCCAAAGTGGCCACATAACTTGTCGTTGCCGGCCGCCGTCGCTGCGCTTGTGAAGTGGTCTGCTTTACACCTCATTTGCATGTGGGATGGAAAGAAAGTTGCTCGAATCAAAAAGATAGTAGCACTTGCGTCACCAGAAAATCACTGTCTTTGAGCGTTGAGGCTTTGAGCGCGCGGCGTGGCTTTGACCAGTTCAGGAAAAAAAGTTCACTCAAGCAAGTAAGCAAAATGCTTTGGCATCTTTACGATTAGAAATTTCTGGGACGTTGAACTGGTGAACGAGCTCTGACGGTTAAACTTGCGTCTTGCGCTCTGAGGTCTGGTCTGCGATCTAGGCTCTGGGGTCTGGGAGGCACTCGAGCACAGATAAGATGTTGTCCAAGGTCTTGAAGTCGTCCCATTCGCAAAAAGTGTTGATTAAAAGGTGTAAATCACTGAAAATGGAAACCAACGCAAGACTGAGACAGACTGATTTATGGATAAACTTATTGGAAGGGAAAATTTACTTGTCTTCCGATTTTCTAGAGAAGGGCAGAGGTATGGTGTGGCGTGTTGCCGACTGTCTGCATAGAGGAGAAAATCTGCTTTTAAAGTTAATGAGAAACATTAATGAGAACGGGAATTTTAATGATTTGCATTGCAAAATTAGCAGCTCAAGATCGAACTTTCGATCGAACAAAAATTCATCTCTTAAAATTTCGTAAAAGATTGAGTTTTGATATATGTACAGAGAAATTAATTTTTATTTTGCGTTGCCTGAGCACAATTATTTATTTCAAGAAAGCAAAACTAATGCCTTCTATATAAAAATACAATGAAGACACAACTAATCTGGAGGGTAAAAGAGTGCTCTAAACCTCAAATAAAAAGAAAATCTTGCCCTGAAAACTCCTCAAGTTAAATCTTAATGTGTAGATAGTCCTTGTACGGTTTTTTAGAAAGTGGACTCACATATAACATGGACATCGAGGTTGCGGTGGTTTTAGGCATGAACAAAAATCGAAAGGGAACAAATTCATTTTAAGGGGAGGTTCTCATCTAGAACGTAAAAAAATTGGGAAAAGTTCGTGATTTTTTTGAAGGCAAATGACAAGACATAGGGAAATGATATTTGGCATTATCTTTTATTGTACATTTATCTGTACGAAAAAATTTTTTTATTCAAAAACAAAACAAAATGGCGCCCGTTATTCAACTTCTCCGGAGGCATGTTTGTGTACAATTTGCGTACAAGATAACTCAAAAACGGTTCAACCGATCAACTTCTAGTTTCGTGCATATTAAAGTAAACAATTTTCTTCATAGAAAGAGTGGAGCACATTTTGAAAATTGTAACATATTCTCCTTTTTGTAAGTGATAAACTATGAAAAAAAAAGGCCGAAAACGGCCTGAAAATTTCAAAATCGCGCCATTCCGTCAATTTTAAATTTTTTTTGAAAGTCGTCCACTCTTTCTGAGACAAATTTATTCTAGTTTATAATAATGTCATCATTATTTGATTTCAGACCAATCTGCGACCCCTAAATTGTACGCAGCTGGGCAATTTTCGGAAAACATGCCTCCGGAGAAGTTGAATAACGGGCGCCATTTTTTTTTTTTTTAATAAAAAAATTTTTTCGTACAGATAAATGTACAATAAAAGATAATGCCAAATATCATTTCCCTATGTCTTGTCATTTGCCTTCAAAAAAATCACGAACTTTACCTACTTTTTGACGTTCTAGATGAGAACCTCCCCTTAAACAAACAAATTTCATCAACAAATCATGTTTTTTGGTATATTTTTGATTTTTTCATGGTTAAATTTTTTCTGAAGAAATTTTAACCACCACCATTGGAAATAACACCTTCAAAATCATAGGAAATATTGGTTCCCGATTTTTTTTTTCTTCGAATTTTTCACCTGGTGGGAAAATGCGTCCTGTGAGCGTTAATGGGTTAAACCATAATGCGATACTGATTGAAATATGTATGCAATTCAAAGATCGCCTGAATCCGAAGATACAAAACTGCCTACTGCAGCAACCCTTTTAGTGTTGATTAAGACAAGGGTATATAGAAGTAAATTGCCGGGATTTGGGAGCCATTTCCATTCCCGATTTTATTCCGCATGACAAAAAAAGGGAGTATAGTGCATTCGTTACTTTTTTATTTCCATACACCCAATGCGATCTGGAAGTTGCATCAGCAGCCCCGCAGTGCAGCACCACGCTTTTTTATCTGACGGAATCCATCAGGTTTGCTAAATAGGTACCTGCGTTGTTGCATATATGAATGCGATGCGATACGAACCGTCGCCAGGCCACGCTGCGCCCGCGATGCAATCGGGCGGGTGCAGCTGGTGCCCGATTTTGACACAGGTTTCAATCAGGAACGACAGCCTGTCACCATTCACACGAGCCGGGAATCACAGAAAATGCGCCAGCGAACGAGCCAAAATCAGCGCTAGGCAGCCCCATTTCCGCCTCCTCGATGAGCTCCCCGCTCCCGAGGCCCGGCCCGGTATCTTCTATCATTGCCCTCGGTATTATTTTTCAATTTCCCCAAGTTTGTTTTTCCTATTTTTCTAAGAACTGCTCCTGTGCCGGCATCGCGTTGTATCCTATTTTTCTTGCACAGATCCCCCCTTCAGAGGGGCTCCTAGCTGCTACTCTTTTATGGAACAGGACGCGAGGGCGGAGCCCAGCTCCCAGTTTTCTAAGCCAGATTATGCCGGCTGAGCCGGAGACGAGCTCTCCTCTGTTTCGTGTTTTTCTTTTCGGGAAATTTCTGTTTTCCTTCGATGATGCGTTTTTTTCCCGGCTCTCCTGTATTTATCTGAATTTTTGCTGTACCCCCTCCTCTTCGCCTTCCGTATACGGGAGTATTCATCCCGGCAATTTCTCTGTTATCCAATCTGTCAGCGGACTCTCGTCGACATCGACGACGATATTGGGCTCCTGGATCCCAGGTCCCGGGGACGCCTGCCTGTAGTATCGTTGATTGGGACTGCCCGGCCTGCCTCTGGGTTCTTGCTGTCGGCCCGAGCTGTTTTCTTTCGGGGAATCCCCCACCGCGCTGCTACTGTGCGCCCTCTGCATTCACCCATCCGTACGAGCGCTTTCGAGCGAAAATATTATGTTTTCATTTTTCCATTATTTTGTTGGTTTAATGAAATAAAAATTTGCCCAGAAGCGAAAAGCGCCAGCCGAATAAAAGTTGTTTGATTGGGAAACTGACAGACGAGCCGCCGCAATCGATATCACGCGATTCGAACGATGTCCTGCAACTTGCCGCGCAAACAACCTCCAGATGGAATTATAATTCCCGGGGGCGGATCATGTTATCAAATTACAGGAACATGATTTTACCCTTGCAAATCTGGAAATTATTCAAAGCTGAAAACGTAATAATAATTGCTATACAACAGATTTTGGATAGCCAGATCATATGTTTACGTATATTGTAAATCTTGATTTCTTAATCCTTAATGACATACATATGTTCAACTTGGTAGATTGTTCGCTAAAAACCCTGAAAAATAAAAATAGATAAATAAGTTTAATGTATCCAAAAACCGTGTTAAATTAATAGTCCGGTCAAAATAGACGAAAAAATGCTGGTAGGTTTACAATGATTCGCATAGAGCTGAAAACTGGTACAGACCTTGGGGACATTATTACAAATAAAATACAAAAGTCCCCTTCGATCCTACATCTGCAAAAAAAGTTATTCAAAGTCAAAGGTCGTGGGGTGTAGTTATTTTACGAGACGATTATTAGAGTTAATTTGAACAATTTTGACCACACTTTGTATTATACTCATAATTTTTGAGAAATTGGCATTTTAATACTTTTTCACCAAAAGGTTAAAATCTTAATTTCACCAGTTACAGAAATAAGGTCAGGGGAGAGGGGGAGGGGGAGGGGAGGGGGGAATGCTTTGTTTTCGTATATTTTTCAGAATATCTTTTTAAATATGCTATTTAAAATTATTAAAAAACATATTTTTGTGTTCCTCATAACCAGCCATTTTAAATAATAATCCACATGATACATAAAATTTTAAACCATTTTTGAGTACCTCATTGGTCCCCCTTTTAATTCGTATATGAATATTTTAAAGTGTTAACTAGTGAAAAATATGTGGATTAATAAGATGTATTACTACGCCAAATTTAAAGTTTCTTCGACGCATGGTTTATGATAATCGAATGGGAAAGACGAAAAGACGGACAGACGGACAGACAGATAGACACGGGGGTTATCTTATACGGGTTCTGTTTTTTTTCTTTGGAGATACAGAACTCTAATACATGATCCTTAAACAAAAACCAAACAAATAATTAATTTTCATCAGTTCTTTCACTTTGATTGCTTAGCAGAAAAAAATAACTGGGATACAGACATTCAAACAGTTCTAGAAATATGCCCATTTCACGCTCTGTCTAGGCAGGGAAAACTCGTTAAAGTATTCACTACTATGTGCTAAAAAGATTTTGGACATTGAAATCATTGTTCTTAAACTAATTAAAAGAACCTACAAATAAATTGCTTTTTTTCAAAGTGTCCACCATAATTTCGTTCGCACCAACAAGCTTGTCTTCTTACTTCAGTGGTTGTAATATCAAACCGCATCTCGTTTCTTCAAAATTTAACTTAAATATTACTTTTACTATTATAATATACAGAAATATAGAAAATATAATATAGAAATATACAATACATATAGAATATCCTTAAAAAATAATTAAATAAAATCCAGTTAGTATATTAAATATATATTAAGTAACAAAGATAGATATTGAAAAATAAAAGAGCAAGGAATTAGGACGTAATCTAGAAAATTTGAAAAGTATTATTACATAAGATGGGTATTAATATATCAGGAAGTAGTTTTAAGGCATTTCTTATTTTAACCCAGTGAGAATGAGGTGAAAAAAAGTTACGCAAGAATGTTGTAGGGTACGTCGTACAGTTCTTATTACTTAAAATAAATAGTAAAAAAGAACTAAGAATAATAAAAACGGTTAAAAAACATGATTACATAAAAAAAATACGTCAAAAATGAGGCAGGGTATCACATACCCGAGATAGGTTTGCGCACGTATATCCCGGCAGGAAAAAATACACAATTTTTCAAATTCACCAAGGTGTGAAATACCCTGGGTCATGCTCGCCGGGTTAAAAGTAATACTAACAAATAAACAAATAAAAAAAAGCAGGAACAATAAATTCTAATTCAAATAAACAATGTTTGAGAATTTGAATTATATTTGATTAAGGTTGTACAATTTTCAACAGTACCTAAGCTTTTATTAAAAGGATATAAATTAAACTTCTTAGCTTAGAAAAGAATCATTTTATTCTATAAGTTGTCTTTTCAAATGTGTACGATTAAATGGTGAATTTTAATATAATGTACCACTATTTATAAATGAAATCTGCTCCTCTATCCAGAAAAAATTGAAAACGTGACCAAACCTTCTCTCAACGAAGTGTTTCTTTCCATTGACACGAAAACCTCTTAGCATTCGCAGTTGAGCGTTTTCACGCTAGTCGATGCTCACACCTCCATTTTGCTTATTTAAAAAAAAACACGAAGGAGTAACAATACCTCACAAAATCAGCGTACGATAACTTATTGCCTTAAACGACATGATGGGTACAAAGAGAACTGCACGAGTTGCTTTTCGTGCCGTGCAAAAATAACACGACACATTAACACGCGCCGAAGTGTTTCGTTCTGACTGGGAATAAGTTTTATGGAAGGCAGGCACGCACCCTTCGTACGAACAGCACTGATCTTGACCTTTGAGTTACGTATCCATCACCCTCGACGAGGACGGACTCACTTTGTTTTGCTTACTTCGTTTCGTTGATGTTCAATAGCAATTTAATTTAGCAATTTCGTTATTACTTCGGATTGAGATCGCTCTATTTAATAAGTTCTCATTGTGAATTTTGAAAGAGTATTTTCGCTTTAGGGGTTTCATCCCCGATTGTGTTGCGCAAAATACTTATATATTGGTGCCCAAAAAATCCAGTCTTTTAATATTAAATCTATTATTTATAATATTACCCCTTTAATTTCCCACACATACATAGGTATCAGTGGCGTGGGGTGAAATTTTTGAGAAGGTAAGCCGGTGCAAAAATCAGAAACTTAATAGCGAAAAAAAACTTACCAAATGAAGTCAGATATTACAAAATGTGTTCAACAGTGACTGCGTGTATTCTTGTCAAATTTAGTCGGCCACTTCTATCATACTTAAAGTCATTGGAAGTTAAGTGCTATATGAATATTATGAATAAATATGCACATACAATGAACTTCAAGAATAATATAAGTGGCTTTGAAAAAAACCGTTATAGTCGCGTGTATCGTGCAATCAAACTAAAGCAGTTAACAAAAACTGTGAAAAGTTGATATGAAATCTAATTAATCTTACTTATACTCCAAAACTAATCTACGATTTTTTTTTATAAATTCGGCCAAAACATCATTGTAAAAGAAAGGTGTTTTTCTATCGATAAGAGTGCTAAATTTGAGAGCTTTTCTTCGGTTTGAGAATTTCTTAAATAAGTATGTATTCTCTTAAGGGCTGAAAAAGATCTTTCCGCGGAAGCAACTGTAATGGGAAGAGTTAAAAATATAAAACACAAGTTTAAAATTTGAGGAAAAGTATCTTTTAAAATGCCACATTTAATATGCGAGTAAAGCGCGAGAATATCAAATTGCCGTAATGAAGAAGTGGTATATAAAACGTTCAATTCATTTTTTAAAGCAGAAAACTGGAAAATTCCCGGGAAAACTGTAATTAAAGATGATATCTTTTCGTTAGGACTTGATTGAGCAAAATCATATTTTGATTTATTAAGTAAATCTAAAAATTTTAGTTGACTAAAGGAACTATACCGAGTTTTAATCTGAGAAATGACATTGTCTTTTATTTCTACAAACATTTTTCGATAATTAGTTTTTAAATCGATGTCAGAATTTAGCACTCGACGTTTTCTTGGAGGTTCTGTGCAATCCTTCACACTATCAAAAATCGAATCAAATTTATTTAAAAAGTCAGAACTCATCCAAGACTCGAAATTCTCTAGAACTCTTTATCTTCCAATTTACTAAGTAACGCCATTTCCAACAAAAATTAAAGACTGAGAACAAGATATAAATAAAAAGCTACTAAAATGTCCTATAACAGACCACCTAGACCTTACAAAATTCTCACCAGCTTTTCACAATTAAATTCTAGTACAATTACACTTCACTTTAAATCAAATATGCACGACAAATCCTTCAACTGACAAATTGAAACAAATAAATAATCGTCATCCGAATAGCCGAACCTAACGAAAAAACCTGAGAAGCCGGATTCTATCGTGTTATCGAGAGGTAATAAAGTAGCACCACACCACACTCATAAGTCACAATCCGTTGAGCACCAAGGCAAAAAGAGACACAAGTTAACAATTTTTTTATTAAAATATAATAAACAAAACCACAACACCCCTCCCTTCCGAGAAGACGACTTCTGCCGTGTTCTTGTGAAATAAGGGAGCATTCACTCCTACAATTCACAGCCCCTTCACTATCAAAGAAATTTACAGTGAGCTGAATATTGTTTATGAAAAAAAAATTAATAACCAAACCCACCCAACCAACCCCACAACAAGTTTTAAATTTACGGGAATAGGATGAGTTCCCAAAAGGGAAGCCGGTAGGAATCGTGTTATATGGACCCCACGCCACTGATAGGTATATACATATATATGAAATGTCTCAGAAAACATCATTTAAAAACATATTTTAAGGGCAAATCAGTTAAGTATGAGACCCCTAAAGCCACGCGACCTGTTGAAAAATTAACTCATTTCAGATCATGTCAATATTTTAAGAAAATTATAGTAAAACTATTGTATATAGTATGCTAACTATAAATTGTCCTTTTTCCTTTAGAATTTTTAACCATAGAGAAACACGTTATTTTGATAAAATGAATACTTATCAATCCCTTGTTGACTATTATGTTTTTAATAATAGTTGACGTAAAATTGAAATAATGTATTATCAATATACTTTTTAAATCAATATGCTGAACTTTAGTTTTGAACATTCATATCATTTTGATACCACTAATGGTAAATTTCGAAAATTTCAAACTAAGAACTAAACCCAAATTATGTATATTGGTAACAAGATTATTGAATCATGAACTAAAAACTTCAGATTGGTATTAAACATGATCAAAATTTGAAAGGGGAAGTTATATTAGTATTTATTTTGTTATTCATAAAACCGCACCACTTGAAATTCATATGAAAAAATTGAATAAAAGGATACCTACTTTTCCGAATGGAATGATTCTTTGCCATAATAATCAATAATAACTCATAAGCAGTTTGGCAGAAATTCATTTGTCTACTGCCTTTTTTTTTTAAGAAATAAATAAGGTTAGACTATTTATTTTCATGCTTTATTATTATTTATTTGTTTATTACATTAATTATGAAATTTGTGGATAATTTGATATATTTTTATATTTATCTTTTTTATAGATATAATTTACATTTTATGTACAGTGTTCAGTACCCCGCTGCCCCACTTTTGGCTGTAATAACCGCTTCGATCCTACATAGAAGGCATTGAGTCCACCAATACTCCAATGAAGTCATCCGTTATTTCGTTCCTCCACATAAGATCCAGTACTTGATTCAGCTTTCTCTTGCTCTCCAGTTTTTGATCTACTACTTTACGTTTCATCACATGCCACAGATGTTCGATAGGATTCAAATTGGGCGAATTCGCCGGCCAGTCTAGTTTCTGAATTACAAGATCAGAAAATATTTTCTGAAGCTGAAAATAACGTAAGAGGATATATTTTTTTTTTATTGTGTATGAAATAGACATTTTGCAGTTCATATGCCATACTATCCTTACCGATTTGGCACGATGACAAAGCGCAGGATCATGTTGGAAAATTACTTCATCAGTAATCGAAAGGTGCTCTTCAATGGCTGGTACCAAAAATTCTTTTATGGCTTGCTCATACTTCTGAGCATTCATTGTCCCATCAACGAAGTGTAAAGGACCTAGTGTGTAGAAAGAAAAGCATCCTTAGAGCATTTGACTTTGAGGAAACTTCACTGTTTTGATCAGGCACTCTTCCTTAAATCTCTCTGTTGCTGAACATCGCACGTATGGTTAATTGTCTGCTCGCAACAAGTTAAATTTGCTTTCATTGGACCAAATCACATGTCGCCAATCTTTCTTTGTCCAATTTTCGTACTTCTTTGCCCATGCTAGACGAACCGTCTTCATTTTCTTTGTCAACATGGTTTTTTTCACTGGTCGTCTTCCATAAAGTTCTATCTCTCGTAACTTTCTACTGATTGTTTCGGTGCTAAGGTCGACTAGATGATAGTCCTTTAGGTCTGCCATCATACGGACAGCGGTTTTAAAGCGATTCTTCAAAGCCATCCGTCGTAAGGCTTTGTCCGTCCTTGCATTTGTCTTCCGTTTTCTTCCAGATCCTTTCATCCTCTCAAGAGGGTCCAAATTCCCTTTTTTCTTTATTAATCGAACGATAGTTTAATGGCTGCACTCTATTGTAGCTGCTATCTGACGATACGACAGACCTTGATCTGCCAATGTAAACATTTTTACTTTTTCGTCTCGGGGCAACTGTTTGTATTTTCCGGGCATTTAACATTTTTCACATTTTTCGTTATCACCACTCAACTTAAACTGAATATCCTTTCACCGAACGGGTGACCCTTAGAGCAGGTCAAATTATTGCATCCCTCTCCCTACCCTACATTCTTCAATTATTGAAACTACCTGCGTGGTGCGGTTTTTATGACCGCAAGTGTACTATGTTATATAAAACTAATCTGCTGAACCTAAATCTGTAATTACTTATCAATTCCCGAAAAATAGTCGTACGATATTAAATATTGAGATGATTATTAACATATATATATATATTATATATATCAACTATAAATACTTAAATAAATACAAAAGTGAGTTTGTGAATAATCGATCACAATATTTGAATCTTTATAAAAGCGTTAAAAAGGAAACAATAATATAATTGGTTTACTTTTTTATTTATTTATATTTTCGAACTCAACAATATACAATATCACTTATTTACAATTTACAGAATAAACAAACATAATAAGTATATTGATAAAAGATGTTGTTGAAGATGAAAAAGATAATGTGTGATACACTTCTTCTAAATATTCTACTTGTTAGTATAAGAAAGCAGTATATTACTTTTATATGGAATGTTAGCATTTTTCATGTGGGTACAAGGTTACAAGTTTCATTTTAATTTCCACTATCATATTGAAAGTTTTTGTTGTGGATATAATATAATAAAAATTGTAGAAACAAACTTTCATTCTAATATGATTGATTAATAGTATTCTTTGATTTGAAAATTAAAGTATCAATTTGATAACAACAACTTTCGTTAAGATAATTTTAATATCAACTGAACAGTTTTTTGTTCAATTTGATAATATAATTTTTAAAATAACATTTCTTAGAGATCAACGTTTAACAAATATGACTTTAATAAGGATTTTCTTAGTGTACTGCTGTATATATGTGTGTATACATTTTGTGCGTTATCATGCTATCTAGGGACTTATTGAAGCACAGCTTAGTCAAATAGTCCAGCATTTTAAAAATAGTTCTATTTTATATGAATTTTATTGCATTTGCTTTTAGAGATAAAAAACCATAAACATTCACAAAGGAATTTATTGTTATTATTGTAAGTAACATCAAGCATCTTTTTATTGCTAAAAAAAAACAAAATATTGTTTCTATATGTAAATTAATTACTGGGTGAACACCCGTGAAGAAATAAATAAATCAGCTTTTGATGGATTTTCCTAAAAACAAATATATGATTCAAAGATAAGTGTGTGTTTTCACTTTCAATGTCCTCAACCTTGAACTCGGTAGGCGCCTTGTGCCCGCGGCGCTGAGCGATTCTCAGTGAAAAACAAATCAAAATCTGCAGCGCCTGTTTAAATGAATAAAGGCAGCTGAATCTCTTTGTCTTAAGATATTTCCATTCGCGCCTCATTGGCTCCTTACGAGACGTTTCCAGGCCTTCTCCCGTCCCTGGACCGCAGCATCCGAATTGAGCTGAATTCTGAACTGCAAGTGGCACTCTTCTGGCACTAGTTATAAATGAGTCAGTCATCGGGAGATCATTAATTTGGTGGAGCTGGTGCATCGCCTTCGCCTTCGCGCCTGACAATTTCGGTCCATAAATCACCCGGCTGGATGCGGAGACGTGGATTGAAGGAAAATCTTCTCGCACAAAGGGACCTGCACCGAGAAAAGTTGGGGAGAAATGGTGCAAAAAATCGGTTCACAGTCTTTCTCGGAGAAAAAGTACATCATCGTCGTCTTCGTTGCAAAAATGCAAGAAAATTGAGATGCGACTGTTTGTTATATATGGCAACCGCGAATTGGAAGATCGCAGCATCATCGCGGGAATGCATCCCGGATGCGAATTTTACCGCGGGGCAATTTCACCTTGTATGCAGAGAGCTCGATTTTCGCATAGCAAACTGTTGGGCCCCCCGCTGAAATGAGGAAAAACCCTTGGCAGCCGTAAAGACGATCCATCCGACAATTAACATCCCGTCCGGCTCGGCGGCGTAATCATCGGGTGCTGAATCGCAATGTAGTCGGGACGCCATGCCAGCGGAGCACCTGAATGAGGCTGGAAAAAATAAATTCCGCTGTGCACTGCAAATCCCCCAGGTAATTGCAGGTGAGTTCAGTTGTAATCGAGACAAATGCGTAAACTGGGGCCACAACTTAATTAATTTTTCCATCTCGCGCGGAACGCCTCGGATGCCCCAGCGTCGAGGTTTTAGCACTTTTTCAATTGATCTTATATGTGGATCTTGTGGGGCAAACGATGTCAGGCTCCGGCAGATGGGGCTCCCTGCGCCGCCGCAATGCCGTCGAGCAGAAGGTGATCGTTAAAATTGCTGAGGAAATCAGCTCGCTCTGGGCCCCGCAAGATAGAGCAAGGTGTGTAGGTTTCGCCGTTTCGCGATTTGGTTACTCGTACCTTTCGCGAGGTGAGCTCAAATTAGGGAGTGGTCGTCGCAGATTAATAGAATATGCCGTGAAAGATCAGAAGGCCTCGATCGTTCCAGACTTTTCCTGTTTTTAACGGTCTGATCGTCTCCCATTGCTACGCCATTAGATATCTCAACGAGAGGAAACGCACTAATTAATTACATCGACTTTGTCGACTTCCATCAATTTGTTTATTGCTTCAATTTGCCAGGTATGCACAACTTGCGTATACCATCGTTAGTTGGATGCGCAAAATCAGGATTTTGTAATTTTCCTCATCAATCAATAATCACAGAAGCTATTAAAAGGATCAATCACAGAATATAAGCTCCAAGATTGGACTTTAAACTGTAATTATCACAAAACACTGCTCCTAACAAGGCTCTGACTTGAATATACTAGAAATATACGTAGATTAAAGGTAAAAGATAAAGTATCTTACTCAGTGGCGAATTAACAGACAAGCACAACACGTACGTGCTTGGGTGCTTGTCTCCAGGTGCCCTTATTCTACCCAAGCCACTTTTTTTTTTTTTATTTCACTGTATACAATTTAAATCCATATCTCTTTCCTTATTTCCCTATATGTATAAAAGTGAAAATTCATTTGTTTGTTTGTTGTTCAATAACGCATAAACATTTGCTTCGATATTTTTCATTTTTTGTCGAAAGATAGTACATTTTCCAACTTAACATATAGGCTACCTTTTTTTCAGCTAATATATAGGATTTCAAAATGGCGAACCCAAGATTGCAATTGAAAATTTTAAATGTGAACGGATTTTTATGAAAATTGGTACTTAAGGGTTTTGGGGAATTCCTTCTTCAAATATGCTGTCCAAATCTAGACATTCAATATGGTAGTTCCAAAAAGGAGATCACAATTTCTCGATTCACAACACGATCAACAGATTTTAACGAAAATTAGTACAATAATTGTTTTAAGGCCACTCATTTCGAATTTCAAATTTCAAATTCCAAATTCAAATTCAAGGACATTTTAAGAAAATTAGCAAGTAAATTTCGAAACCACTAATTTCAAATCTATTACGAAAAGTTGTTAATTCCAGATGGCAGATACAATACAATATGGCGAATATAATTTTAGTAGTAGAAATACAAGAGTTATTTTAGGATTGCTGATTTGAAATACCTGTCCTACGTTTGCATCGATATTTTTCATTTTAAAATCATTAACTATAGCAAAGTACAAAATTTCATAACATAATAATAATTTTGAATATATATATTATTGATATACATATATGTAATAAAAAAATTCAACACTTCTCACTTGGTTAAGCCGATTTTTTTTTTTAAATATTCATATTATTCAAAATAAGCGCCGCATTTTTATTAACAAAGGATTAATTTTTCCCAATGAAAATCGATATTTTATGGTATTGTAACAGCAACCCTAAGGGACACATTTATAAATGTAAATGAAAACATTCATTTAAATATCTGATAAAATGTCAACGATTTATTGATAAGAAAACATAAATATTGGATTGAACTTGAAGCATATATTTTTGAGAGGTCTTTGCATGTATTCAATCAATCAGGTTACCATAGTATTAAATGTAATATTATTTTACTTATTATTACTCTAAAGCATATATTTGTTAACCCAAGATTTACGGCAACATTGAAAATGGCAGGTGGTGGCAGAGGATACGATTTGTTTGGAAATTTATTGGATGGAGTGATAGCTGCAAGTGAGGCAGCCGATATGTTAAATTTATTAAAGGAACTCAATCTTGATGAAGGTCAATTTAGGAAATGCGGACTTCTTAAACATTTGAAAGGTAACAAATTACATCAATCGTAGAATTTAAGAAACCGGAATTACAATTATTTTTCTAATAGAGGCTGAAATCGATAGATCAGTTTTAAAAACTATGTCACAAAGAGATTTCAAAACATTTTTCTCCAAGTACCCAATTCCATTTGGACTGCAAATACTTTTTGTTAACCGCGTAAAGGATTGGCAGAGTCGTAATGAAAGTAAGTATATATAAATGTAATATTATTATTAAATTAACGTGGTTATTTGTTGTTTTCAGCCATAATTTGAACAATGATTTTAAATTGTAACTTAATTTGGCAACTATACTGTTTGTCGTACATTTTTTGCATTTGGAGATTTAAGAACTCTATTTGATAGAAATGTATTTCGTTAATTAATTAAACTCTGCAGATTCTTTCAGAAATTACGATAATTTTAAAATAAAAATTAAAATAAATTTTTTTTATGTTACCAAAAATGAGAATTTTTTGCATTTAAGAAATCCAAAAAAAATTATTATAGTTCAACAATTACCTCAAAATAAAACAAAAAATAACACTAAGGTTCCTGTTCTGCTTTTCGTAGGGAATTAAACTCGTATAAAAATGTTTTTATCCATATCTTCAAATTCATTCAAAACCCAATCGATTAGAAAATAATTAATCTTCAATTGAAAATTGGAATTGGAAATTTATAAATTTTGAGTTCTCAATTCTGTAAAAAATTAAAGAGCACTTAATGATTTAAATCATTTTTGTACGAAAATACATTTCGTACTAATGCGAAAATCAGAACAGGGCTCTTATGTACACTGAGAGAAAATTCTAATAAAAATTACGGTGCTATCCCCTGTAATCCGGATATAAGTGACAAGTTTCTAGAAAATTTACGAGGGAATAACAGATAAAATACAGTTGACATAGTATTTTTTACTATTCATCCAAGAATTTTTCCGAAACGTCATAGGAACTTTTACTGTACAGCACAGTAAATTTTTATGCTGAGAAAAATTTCCTGTTGATTCAAGGAAAATTTACTTAGTAGTAATGAAATTGTACTAGTTCATAAAGGAATTTTTACGGTGTCACAACGTAATTTTCTACTGAATTTAGAAGCCGAAGTAGATCGGGTGTACGATCGGGTTTTTTCGGAAATTGGTACGACCTACGAGTGTTGTTCATAGTAAATTTGCTCGCTGCGTGGTTGCTTACGGAAAGTCTGTAAGTATGACATTTTTATTATTACTGCTATATATGTGTTTCATGGAATCTTCAAATCGGAGTGCTGTCCGACTGCTGGTCAGTTATCCGAAAGTCTTCGAAAGAGTTAGATCATATAAATTTTTTTACACCGCAAAAATCTTTCACAGAGAGGGTTTATATGCTTTATTATATTTTCGATTGGGATTTCTTTACAATATAAATATTTGTAGTTAATATTTTATCCTACTTTCTAATGCATTAAAATATCTACATCAAAATTTACCCAACGGTGTTTTTTTTTTCCGTAGACGGAAATTTTACGGTGCCACAGCGTAATTTTATCTTGTGCACATAGTACTTTTACCTATGCCTGTCACTTAAGTCCTGTTTACGGGAGAGCACCGTAATTTTTCTTTGAAAAAATCGTAAAAATTATTAGAATTTTCTCTCAGTGTACGATTTTGAAAAATTCATTCAAATAAAGTTATTTCTCATAAGCATAACATAAATGGTTTTCTTGTGAAATGTAATAGTAAATATAATGCTGTGAAAAGTAAGATTCTTAAGCAAAGCAGATAGTCGTGGATTACAACATTATGAACTTGAAAACTGCGTATGGGGATATATAAAACAGAAAAAGCAACTTATTGTTGTTAGTATTAATTAGAATACAACAAATGCTTTGATACGTTAATGATTTCATTTACGTTTGCAAAGTGTATGCAACCATCAATGCTTAAATAAAGCAGTACATATCTTTTTGTAGATAAATGTTTTTCGTCTACACTCTAACACAAATGCTGCTCAACCTGCAAGACTATACGTATTATATCGTATTATTTAGAAATATGATAAAGATTTTATCAATTTTGTCGATAAGGTTATCAACATACTTTCAAAAAGATAAATATTGCGCTGGTGTAGTAATCATTTATACATTCTCTTGAAACTTTCTTACGATTACGAAATTGTATAGTGGATGGTTTTGAACAAAAAGTTTACGAAAATTTTAAAAATGGCAGATTTAGTAGATAATGTGTTTGATTTGTTTGGAAAATTATTGAAAGGAGTTGGATATGTTAAATTTAATGAGGCAACTGGATATTGATTTAGATAAAATTGAAAAATGAGGTATTTTTCAAAAATTGAAGTTTGGAAAAATTGAATTTGATTTATTTTATAGTATTTTAGAGCCTAAAATTGACAGAATAGTTTTGAAAATACTGTCACAAAGAAATTTCAATGGATTTTTCTCTAGGCATCCCATTCCATTTGCACCGTATTTTATTTGTAAATCGCTTAAAATATTATTATTATCAGATTAATAAACAAAATTAGTTTTGGTTTTTGATTAATATAAAAAAAAATCATATAATTTTATAATGTTTTAAATGAACATAACTAGGTACATTATATCGACTGCGCATTAAAAACTTGTGAGGAAAAAGAATTAAGGTCTTATTTTAAAAAACGATGAAATGTAATTATTTATTAAATTTATATGCAAATTTATGTAAAATATTAAATTCTGAAATAAAACCTTATCAAATTAAATATAATTAAAATTTGGAAATTTGAAAATTGAAAATGTTTGGAAGTTGGACTATTTCTATTCTATATTAAATGAAGATACTACTACCGTCTAGAATTTTCAAAAAAACGAAAATGTTGTTTTTTCATATTTAGACTCCTTATACTCTCAAGAATCACCTCCTAAGATTTTGCAAAGAAATCCATAAAAGAAAAGTTATAGCACTATATAGCTAACTGTATTAGTATTATAAACTTTAAACGCGTTTTCTCGAAATGACATTTTTTGAGTCTGTACCTAGATAATCTCCGGATCTACCTAACCGAAACCTTGGTGGGTTTCGTTTGTTTAGGTTGCCCCTGTTGTGTTTAAGACATCTCAAGCCTGAGATTATCTGTCGGCAATGGGACTAGCATATTTTCGAGCTGCCGGCTTCAGCGCCCTCTATGCAAATTTCTAAATACAAAAATTAAATTAACAAATTTTTTATTTCAATCTACAAGGATCAAACTTATTGTAAAAAAAAGTTGGGTTTAATATCTAATAAAGGGGCTGAGAATAAAAATCATGAAAAAGTATAATTTTTTTACTCTCTTAGCTGTAGTAGTACTTTAAGGAGAATGGTGAATAGATGTTCTAAGGAAACTTATATTAAATTTGGCATTTATTGGCTTCCGAGGTAGCCATTTAAATAAAATCATATTCCATAACTAATCAAAATGTTTAAATAAATCAAGAAACTTTAAAAAATATTGAACATTGTTTATTTAATAGGATTTTTAAAAAGAAACCAGCCGATGGTCTACCCTATATAATTTAGGTAATGTTGAAATTAGTACGGTATAGATCTTAAAAGATAATTTCATATTGTCTCTTTAATTATTCAGTTAGGCATTACAATCCTTTGAGATTTAACTTTTCGGTTAATTAATTAACAGCCGATTTCGAAACTGTTTTACTTTCGCCATCTGCAGCCTATCCCAATTAAATTGTGTTCTATTCACGAGTAAGTCGCGGCTTCCTGTCTTTCTGCATTTCATGAAATTCATACTCGCGGCGACTAACTTTCTAATTTAATTTGGCGAAAAGCGAAACTAATTTAAGTTGGGCAGTGGCTGGCGCCGAATTTACCAATCGGTTGGGGAGGGAGAGACTGCCAGTTCCAGAATTGCACTCCTTCCTTTCGTCCCCGGACTTCAAAGCAAGCATTTTACTTTCTAATGTGTTTACATAGCCCCCAAGGAGCCAATAATTCTCTTCATTCAGAAAACGTTCAGAAATAAATTCAGAGGTTCCTTCGACCGGCTCCAAATATAAAGCAGAATGCACTTTATGTCGTTGTCGTTGGACGTTGTTGGAGCCGGTGAAAGAGGGCGCTTCGCGATTCTGCAAGAATAGCATCCTAGGCGGACGGACGAGCGGGGAGCACTGGTGAATGGATAGCCTCTAGGAGGAAAAAGCTGAATAAAAGATGTCCACATGTGCGCTCCAGACGTGTCCAATGAGTGTCCCCTCTATCCGCGGTCCTCCTAGCGCAGTCTCTTGTGCTTCCTTGGAGCCCCACTGCACCGGTCGCCGCCAATGGCAAGCGCTGCAGCATCTCTTCAGAGGACCACAATTCCGGCGGTTTTGCACCATCCAAAGAGTGATTCCCTCGGGAGATGCTGTCAGTTGCCAATTTCTCGGCTATTTTCGGCCCGCGGGTATTTGGACTCCTCCGGGTTGATGCGAGCGATGGTGTCATCGCGATGTCGTCGCCGAGAATAGGCCCCTCCAAAAAGGTTTTTTGCACATCGCCTCCCTTGACGGGAGCCAAAACGCGCGCAATGAGTCACACATCGCATCCCGTTGTCGTACGTTGAAGATGCGTCGGTCCTCAGGGCTCGTGCGCCATTTATCTCATGCCAGCGAAAAGATATTTATTATTCGCGCGTTTCAGTCTGAGCTGCGCGCGCACTATTTCCCAGCGGGGTTAACTACCTCTGTTTGGTGCCGCTTTCGTGTGCGGACGGTATTTTGGGCTAATTATGTTCGCATGAAGGTTTATTCCTTGATATATTGCACCCGGTTTAGTAATTAGCGGGGATTTAGAGATAACGCCTTGATTCCTGCGACTTCCTGTTCGCGCTGGGAAGAAGAACCTAACGTTTTGTTGCGCGGCGCAGCAATTCAGCCATGTTCGCTTATGTGTAGCGTTATTGCACCATAAATTAAACACTAATGGCGCGGGAATGTGCTCAGCGAGCGGCCGCGGCTGATTACGGCCAAGAAAAACTGTCTCAGCACTTCCACGATGGTCAATTATGAAATTAGCGACATAAAAGCGATCGGTTTATGTTGCGATCGTAGCGGTCTATGCTGGCGGACGTTAATTGCCCTTGCCTTGCGCAGTTCGCGAACTCCTCACTTTATTTATTTATGCTTACATACGCAATAATTGCGTATTAAGACATTTGAACCTCTTAATAATAGTATTAACTTACTACAAACTCCCTGCCCGTATAAATATTTATCAGAATTGTAATTTTAAGCAGGAGGTATGTTGGCCTTGAGAAATGGCAATTGTAAATTTTTGTTTCAACCCAAAATAAACACTTTCAAAATTAACATTCTGTAAAGAATAATTTTTCAATTCACAACTCTAATAAATATTTATTCCGGCTTCATAGTCCGGTCAAAATAGACGAAAAAATGGTGGTAGGTTTACAATAATTCGCATAGAGCTGAAAATTGGTACAGACCTTGGGGACATTATTACAAATAAAATACTAAAAGTCCCCTTCGATCCTACATGTGCAAAAAAAGTTATTCAAGGTCAAAGGTCTAAAAAATGGTTTTTCCATTTTTTTCCGGTAAACGGTAAGTTTTATCATAAAAATAGGTCAGACAAAAGTTGTAGATCATAAAATTATCTACAAAAATTGTTCTTATACTTTTTTTTCTAAGAATCACCATTCCTGAGATATTGCGATTCTAAATCACCGAAAACAATAATATGTATGCTAAACTGCCTATGCACACCATCTGATGTTTAATATGAGTAAAAATATAATATTAAAATATAATATTGGTTTGTCCGAAGCCACCCGTGTGCCGGACTCCCCAGGCTGCCCAGGCCTACCGGCTAAAACCCCGCTCCCTCTCCCCAGGAGCTCCACCCCGGAACCGTCTGTGGGACATTACTTCAGGGTGGAGTCCTACTTAGCCGCCCACTGAGCGTCCTTCAATCTACCCCAGCCGTTGTCCTCATAATTGAAACAGTCATAGGTTAGGTTAGGTTAGGTAGTTGTGGCTGCCAAAAAGAGGCACACTTAGGCCAACACAAGGCCCATTGTGATACCACACGAGACGACCCCGATTTTAACTAACCGTCGAACCATTTCTAGACTTTGATGAAGCGTTCAATGTCCCTGACGTTCTTCACATTCAGAAGGGGTAAAACGACAGTATTTAAATTATTTGAAAAGATGATTTAATTAACTTCGCAGAACCATTTCAAAAGATCGACTCTTCTCCACAAGACATAATCACAAACGGGATTCGCTTTCTTCTTGCTCTATATGGAGCTCCAAAAAATATTGATTGTTCAGACAAGTATAGGTATTTAAGTTTTGTAAAAAATACACGGAACAATAAAAGATAAAAGATTGCAATTATCTGGTCTTCCTCCAACATCTGCTTCTCCTAGTCAACACTTATATCGAGTGTACTATCAAGTTCAAGTATGTACTATCAATCAACTGGACCCATAAGACTGGGGTTGGAATTTAGTAGATAATACTTTGGAGCCAATTCAAACTTTACTCCCACCTGCTCCGGAAAGACTTCTCAACACTATCTTCTGCAATTGCAAAAAGGGTTGTTGCAAAATGTAGCTGTAAAAAAGTCGGGTTATTTTGTTCACCAGTATGTACTAATTGTCAAGGCCAGTCTTGCTCAAATGTTGAATCAACTTCAACAGATGAAGATTTTGATGATATCAATGAGGAGACAACTGATGTATCTTTTTCACATATACTGTTAGAAGAACAAGAAGAAGAAGAAAGCGAAGAAGATATAGCTATTGAAGTGACATTTGAAAATTATCAGTCAGAGTAACATCTTCCCGAAACCAACAATAATTCGTGCGATTTAAATAATTTTCAATAGTACCATTTTGCAGTTAATACAATTTTTTTTAACAAAACTTAGTCACAAAAATTGTAGACTATGCCTACCGGGGACACCACGTTAAAAAAAATGCGCCGAGTACACCACCTCACAGGTGGTGCGGAAATGTGTGCATTAGGGTGCTTTTTTTTTCGCGACTATTTTTTTTTTTCAGTCCCACCTCGAAATTTTGTGGCTAATACCTAAACATACATTCCCTGAAAATTGGAGCCCAAAAAAATAATATTTAGTACTAGACCAAGACGCATAAAGATTTCCCATATAAAATACACGTGAACTTTGATTATTTTTCTTCAAATCTCTACAACTCAGAGTCATTTTATGGCACAATCTTGGGCAATGGTAGGGTTTCTTCAGAATTGAATGCTCTACAAAAGTGTCCATTGCGATGTAACTTTAACTCCCACCAGCGAGGTAGTACGGGTCATTGACCCCAATTTTTCCACGAAATTCTCGCTTTTTGCCCCTATCTCGTAAACAACAACAGGTACAGAAAAAGTGAATATTACAAACTTGTAGGAAATTTAATTTACTCCAAAAAGTTTTTGAACACCAAATCCCTAACATCTATATTTCTTGATATATTGGGCTTTGAAGTTGAGGTAGTGTGGAAGTTTCATGGATTATTGATCTAAATTGTAGAAACACTACCTCAACTTCAAAGCCCAATATCTCAAGAAATATTGATGTTAGCAATTTGGTGTTCAGAACTTTTTTGTAGGAAATTGAATTCGCTACAAGTTTGTCATATTCACTTTTTCTGTACCTGTTGTTGTTTACGAGATAGGGGCAAAAAGCGAGAATTTCGTGGAAAAATTGGGGTCAATGACCCGTACTACCTCGCTGGTGGGAGTTAGGGTTACATCGCAATGGACACTTTTGTAGAGCATTCAATTCTGAAGAAACCCTACCATTGCCCAAGATTGTGCCATAAAATGCCTCTGAGTTGTAGAGATTTGAAGAAAAATAATCAAAGTTCACGTGTATTTTATATGGGAAATCTTTATGCGTCTTGCTCTAGTACTAAATATTATTTTTTTGGGCTCCAATTTTCAGGGAATGTATGTTTAGGTATTAGCCACAAAATTTCGAGGTGGGACTGAAAAAAAAAAAATAGTCGCGAAAAAAAAAGCACCCTAGTGTGCATATTATGTAAAATACGACTTCTTCAACTTTTAGAATCGCAATATCTCAGGAATGGTGATTCTTAAAAAAGATAGATAGATAATTTCATGATCTACAACTTTTATCAGATCTATTTTTATGATAAAACTTACCGTTTACCAGAAAAATTGGAAAAACCATTTTTTTTAACTTTGACCTTGAATAACTTTTTTTGCACATGTGGGATCGGTGGGGACTTTTAGTATTTTATTTGTAATAATGTTCCCAAAGCCTGTACCAATTTACAGCTCTATGCGAATTATTGTAAATTGAAATGTCTAATTTGACCGGACTATCAGGGCTCAATTCAAATTGTTGAGGCGTCCAAATTTTTAAATACGGAATTGCAGACAGGAAAATTTGGGGATATTAGAATATTATGTCCCTAAGTTTGGTATTAGGGATATTTTTTCTAAAATCTATAACTTATAACTCAGTCCAATATCCTGGAAACTTCCCACCACTTTACCTCTATATAAAAAATTGTTGTGTAAAAAGTTGTATATTACACCGAATTACATCAAAATACAGACCTATCGCTAATTTATGTCGTGTGGCTAAGCTTTTCGAGTCTATGATCTGCGATATTCTTTATTTTCACTGCAAGCCCTTTCTTCATTTATTTCAGCACGGTTTTCTCAAACGGAAATCTACCAACACTCATCTAATCTTAACTAATCTATTGGAATTTTCTAACTTGATTGGATTTATTTTCACTGACTTCAGTGGAGATTTCGAATTAATCAGAGAATTTTACTCCATAAATTATCGCATCTCGGCTTTCCGTCGCTTTTTATTGAGTGGCTTTCTTCGTATTTGTCAAACCGTTCTCGGCGGGTCTCATTTCGAAATTTTGTATCAAGGAGAATTTTGAATGCATCTAGCGTACCTCAGGGTAGTCACTTAGGACCTCTTTTGTTCATCATTTATTTAAATGATCTTTTTATGTTCCTGCCCAAATCAAAAATTCTTTGTTATGCCAATAGCGCCAAGATTTTTCGCGTCACAAATACTGAGCATGACTGTAATTTATTATATTTATTTATTAAAGGAAACGTTCTCAGGTGTGAGTCACCGATTTGATGAAATTGAAATATGTTATAGAGTATCGAAAAATAAGAGATACGTATTTTTTTTTTATCTGCGGATACGCACATTTAGGGGGTGGAAACCACCCCTAAAGTTTACCCCCAAAAACAGTTTTACCTAAATATTTCAAGTTCTAATGATTTTTTTTTTAAATGAAACAAAATGGAAATGATGTCTCATAAATATACTAACCTTTTGTAAGTCATCCTGTTCCCGGGGGTGGCAACTCTTATTTTTTATTGCAGAAAAACGATTTTTTTTATATTTTTGCGTCACAAAAATACGTAAATGATGTGTATTCTTTCAGACATCCGGTTTTTCGTGAAAACCAGTATTAAGGGGTTTTTGGAGTCGCTGAATACGAATCTGATGTTAAATTACAAAAATTCAAAATGGCGGATCCAACATGGCGGATAAACTTTTGAAAAATACACCAATTTTTATTTAAAAAAATAATAAATAAAAGTACCCCCTAAATGTGCGTATCTGCAGATAAAAAAAAATACGTGTCTCTTATTTTTCGATACTCTATAACATATTTCAATTTCATCAAAATCGGTGAGACACACCTGAGATCGTTTCCTTGTTAGATGCTTTTCACAAATAGTGCTTGTCTAAACATCTTCCCCTAAACATTGACAAATGCACTTACGCGTTTTTCATATAAGAAAAGTATTGTTTCGTTTGCTTACTCTATCGACGGATCACACACGAAGGTCACATTGACGCGATAGTGGGTAAAGCTGGCGTAACCCTGGATTTTGTTAAGTCTTGATCGAAAGAGTTTAATAATCCATACATCACCAGGATTCTTTTGCACCTTTTTGCAAGGCCTATCCTTGAGTACACCAGTTTGATTTGGTCTTCGTTTTACAGGGCTCACATTTCTCGCATTGAGGCAGTCTAGCGGAGATTGTTCAGGTTTGCTCTTCGCGATCTTCTCTGGGACAATCCCTTGCTGCTACCTCCATATGCTGATTGTCTGAAGTTATTTAATTTCGCAATCTTTGTAGCAAAGTCGCATCCCCACAAAAATTGTGTTTACTCATGATTGTTTAGTGAATAAAATCAAATTGCTTGAAGCCGTTGCCTTATTCAATATTTCCGTTCCTACCCGTATCGTTAGAGGTCATGACTTTCTCAAAGTGCCTTACCATCGAACGAACTTACCCGGCTTTAACTCTTATTCTGCGCTCATTGACTTCCATTTTTCGAGAGATAAAGTTAAGGGTCAACTTCGTTGAAGTTAATATATTATTGTTTTGGCTTCTGTTTTTGTCTCAAAAAGATTGAATTTAGGCTTTACTTTAGACTAGAAGATTTAAAATTAAAGAAAATTAGCGAACTGCCAAAAGTTAACTTAATATCTGTATTTATTAAAACCTATAGAAAACTGCAGCAATTCCTCCGAAAGTTTATATTTTAGGAACTTAAAATCACTAAAACTTTGAACAGATGCTAAAAAACGAAACGGTGCTGAAAGTCTTTTATTTGGGGAAATAGCATTGAAATCATATCCAGCAGTTCTTCAAAAGTAATCAAATCCATCCTGAGAAAGTTTTTATAATCCTTTGGTGAACTTTCCTCCAATTCCTTAATTAAATTAGTGTACGAAAATAGAATTTTGTTGAATGTCTTAGTTAATGAGTTCCATAGTTGTTTTAAAAATCAAAAATGCGCTTTTTTTTTATCCTGCAATGCCATATTATTTTCAATGTGTAATATGTATGAGTTGTTACGATATTAAATACATCTTCTTGAATATGAAAGTATGAAATCAGCGACACTGAAAACTATCTTTATACCAATTTTCAAAAATATTCTAAGAGTTTTCCCTCACAGTGATTTTCATGAAATCCATTAGTATGAAATGTTTTTATTTATTATGGGAATTGTTTGTAATAATTTCAGTTGATTGTACGTTAAGTTATTTTGAACCTAATAATGGAAAGCCTCTACTATAAGATCTATAATTTCATGTTTCCCATTATCGACCCATATCTTTTACGCTAAAATGCCTTTATAATATATGTATGTACATATATATCGCCTTTATAATATAATAATACATTTGTTTACTTATTTAAATTTAGTGACTAACAAGATTTAGTTTCTTTGGCCTTCATCTATTGTTATCAGCCATGAAGTTTGCAGCATTCTGCCCTCAATGATCGAGAAATGTGCTGCTTGGATTCGACAACCTATAATATGCAGATCGGTGATCGCCCACTGATTCATTCAAATAAAAACATCATTTTTTGTTGTTTTGTGCTATTCTATCATACACCAAAGAATTTTGCGATTAATTTACGATCAGTTCTCGGTTTTATATTTTATTGATCGTAAGATCACAGTAATCTGCGGCATGCTCCAATGTGGCGACGCTTTTAGAATCCCCGGCTACACGTCTTGCCATACGTGGCCCAAGCGAAGATGCGATCTCATCTCATCTCGGACAGTGAGGCCCGCTCTTCAGGTGATCAAGGAGATAATCTCCAGCAGATTGATCACGTCCAAGTAAGGCTCTCGCATAATCAATTTCCCTGACGGGAAGGGCAGGCAAATGGCATGCATACAACTTTCATGCATACGCGATCACCGACGTCGCGGCGACACGCGGGGCAATCGCTCGCGATGTTGATTCTGATATTTGCTCGCGGGGTCACCCCGGAGATGGGCGTGCGCATTCCAGAAGTCAGCCGCAGATGATCTTCACCTTGCCGGCACGGCACCACTTGGCCAGTGCCATTAAATCGGAGGATGAATCGGTGCACGGTGCATCGTGGTGCCGAAGGCGCATGGATGCACTTAGGAGCATATCGAAGCAGCGCTATGACATCCACCTGGACGCGCACAATCTCTTCAGATTTCGAAGATACTTACTTCAAATCGCCTCTTATTTTATTTATTCCCCGACTTATTTTGACTAGCTCGATCTCTGCAAATTGGTAGTTAGCAGGATCGTTTGGCTGCAGCCCGCGGATGCTGGAAATGGCACTCGATAATTGGTCGAGTGCAGGTAGCATCCTCGCTAATTTGTCGTTAACGCTCGTCTGCCGTTTGTATTAATCTCACCGCGCCAGCCGGTGCACCAATGACCAATTTTAGTTTCATTCAGTTGTCAATCGAATTTTTCTCGGTTTTCCGCACAACGATCATCCGTCTGTTGGACTTCTCCTTTTCGAAACGTTAATCAATGCAAACAAACGGACAAGACAAGACACACAGCCGGCCAGGAAGAGAAATCCAAATCGAAAAGCGGATAAGGAAAGTATACACGCCAATCGGTCCAGATCGGATCGGATCGGATCGGAATGGCAGGAGGAAGTTGAACCTAATTGATGATCATCTAGTTTCCTTTTTCGATGCGAAACGTGTTTACATTTTGAATAGATATAAGGCGTGGTGAAATAATTTAATTTTCTGCCTTTCTTGTGGAGTCATTTGCGACAGGCTCTATTTTGGCCAATGGAATCCGCACACACCTTGGGCGAGACATTCAAGGCATATGCACGTATTTTTTTGTTTATTAATAAAGCTATAAAACATTCCCATGTGGCGTTAAATTGCTTAATCTGCTTAGGTGGTGACATTCCAATTTATCTTTTATTTTTATTGTCGTATAAAAAATAGCTGCAGCGTGAAGGAAATATTTCAGAATTTGGACATTAAGGAATGTATCCAATGTTAATCAAAATAACAACATAAATTAATTTATGTAATACACCAATGAGGAAAAAATAATATTAATATAAAACCATCACATCTTCTTTTAGTGTTTAAAGTTATGATCTGTATTTTTAATATATATGTAAGTCTTTGTCAATAATTAATGCATTTATATCTAAATATGACAAATACCCGAGTAAACTAATCTAAATTTTTTAAAAAGACCAGAACACTGCCGCACGAGGTCTACACTTTGAATGTTTTATTCGACCTTACGAGGTCTATTTGTCGGACAAATTCCACCAAATATATATATATATATAATAGTATATCAAAAATGGAGTATATGTAAGGCCGTAGCTCTGCCACTTAGAAGCTACCACGGCCGCACCATCGGCTGAACCAATTATTATTAATATGTATCTATTGTAGTATAAATTGGTTCGGCCGTGATGCAGCCGAAATGCGGACGTTGTTGGAATCAAGATAATTCTCTAAAATTATTATTTCTTATGTAGTTTGTATTTGATATTTTCCATTTATTATATACATACATACAGATATGCAGAATATAAATATATGTATAATATTTGTATATAAAATAACTATTCTTACGGAAGTAAATTCTTTTTCCGACTGATTTAAATTCATATTTCGAAAATCGTTACGCATGAACGCAAACATGAGTCTGAATTCCTTTTCTACATTTGGCACACATTTTATGACAAAAAAACTTATGGTAGCAGTTAGTAAACAAAACATTAACAATGTTTTGCATACAATGACTATGTAAGCAACTGCTCAGCGACTGTTTTTGTAAATATTTATTAACCAAAGTAAACTAAAAAAATTTTGAATATTTTAAGGTTGCCTGGATTTTGTATATGTAGTTGACCTATTGTATAACCGAAAAAGATTGAGCTGGATTTTGGCTTTTTTACATATTTATTTATACAAAGTTATATTCTTTGTTTTTAACTAGATTAACAGCTCAAAAATACTGATCGCTAGAGGCTAAAATTAGCTTAACTCTTTAAATTCGTGTGGGTCCAGTAACACCTATAGGCTTCTAAAGAATTATATGTAGTTATGTTTGTTAAATCTTAAGGCTTTACTGTTATTACGTAGAACTATCTTAGTATTGTAAAATAAATCTACTTAGTAATTTGAATTATTGGCTTAGTTATCTTATTTACTTATTTAATTACCAGCGGTTCGCTAATAAACTGACTACTAGAAAAAAACGTATGTAAATATATACAAAAGAAAAAAACTCAACGAGTTCCAGAGAATTGATTTTGCCCAAGGTGCAATCATTGGCATTGTTGTGACGCTTTCCAACTGTTGGAGCGAAAAAAAAGAGTCTACTCTATCAAAATTTGGAGGCAATAGTAAAGTGTTTCTCCAAGGAAGATTGCGAAGGGCGAATCGAAGTAAATTTCGCTGGACTGATTCCACACGGTATCAATGCCAGAATTTAAGAGATTACAGTCATGCTCGTTAAAAAAAATTCTTGAAACAGAAAGAAACAGGCAAACATCAGTCATATATTGTAGATAAGAAACAGAAGAGGACCAAGACGACTGCCTTGAGGCACATCAGAAATATTAAATATTCCTCTGGGAATGGAATAAAATCCGCTGAGAGCATTGGGATAAATAGGATTGAACTTAGGAGGGATCTTTGTTAAATATGAAAAGTTAAAGTTTACGATATAAAAATTAATCCTTTTACGAGTGAACTTTATGTGTATATCTATACTTATTTACATCATATATAGTACATATAAGAAATTCTATATGTTAGTCTAACTGATCGCGGTAAAATTCTAAACTACTAATGAAACATTTTTTTTATCATTTTAACAAACAGCCGTAAAAGATATTCACTTTAACTAGGTGGACGTTTTAATTTCCCCAGGTATGTAATTTAAAATGTTTTCTATAAAATTAGGAATAAATAAAATAGCTTTTTTCATAATATACATCAAATATTATTATTCATTTGTTTAACAACTAAAAATACCCTTATACTTCGTAATATAGTATAAATACTTTATAATACGGTCAATTGCGACCCGCGTGCAGAATTTCTGTAGAAATTTGTAGAATTTCTAAAAATTTATAAGATCTAGGAATTCCATTTTAATTTTCCTATAAATTTCAATTTTTATTTAAATTTTAGGTCCGGTAATTTCGGAATTTCGCACATTGTTCTCAATGCTATATTTTCGCATATTTTTGTATTCCTCATAACAAGCTCTTTTAAATGATACCTCCACATGATTTATTAGATTTAAAAAAAAATTTAATTTGCGTCCTCTTTAATTCTTATGTGAATGTTTTAAAATGTTAACTACTGCAAAATGTGTGGATTAATAAGATGTATTACTATACTAAATTTCAAGAAAATCGGTTGTAACAGACGGACAGACACGTGAGTGATTTTATAAAAATTCGGTTTTTTTTTTTTTGAAGTTCGGAACCCTAAGAATTATTACTAACAGAGGGTTGGAAGTTAACCCACATAAGCTGCTCTAGCCTCTGATTACCTGGATCCATAATGTAAATAAATAAAATATTTTTTTTGGCTTATCTTGACAGTATTGTAAAATTAAAGAAACAAGCAAAGGTTCCTTCTTGCGAAATTTTTTAAATTAGATTTTATCTGCATTTAAGCACCATTAAATGTAGCAATTAGCAAAAGTAATCATTTTCTTCCTTGTATAGATTAGCCATACGATAAATAATTTGCAATAATAATTTAAATTCCACAGTTTACACTTTTGCTCCCGATTATTTAATTAAAATGCTCATTGAGCAGTAATTCCTGATAATTTTATTTAAAATATTTAGCCAAATTCATTCCCATCAAAGATTGAGTATAAACAGATTTACAGTACATCGAAAATACAAGTTTCTTTGCATTTGTTCTTTATTTAAACACTTCTTCTTCTTCAGGGCTCCACTCCTCTTTAGAGTTTGGTTATCATCCTTCTTATTCCAGGTTTGGATTTTACTGCTTTGAACAATTCTACTGATGAGTGCCCGAAACATTCTGTTAAGTTCCTCAGCCATGTGCTTTTGACTCTGTTTTCTTTCCACTTACTTTACCCTGCATAACAAGTTGCAAAACCTCATAGCGGGAGCTCCTCATGACATGACCCTTATACATATTTTAGCTACCTTATCTTGATTAAGTTTATAGGTGCCTATCCTATTAAGAACTTCTGCGTTGGTAATACGGTCACTCCATGAGATCTTTAAAATCCTTCTATACAGCCGCATCTCGAATGCATTGATCTTGTTGATCACTCGTATATTCATGGTCCATGCATCCGCACCATAGAGTAATGTTGTCTAAACATAGCATGTTAACATTTTTGATCCAATTTTAGGTTTTCTTTTCTAGAAAACTACTTGTGCATACCCTTCAATACCTTTCTGGCTCATTCGATACGTGTGCAGATCTCTCTGTTGTTGTCTACGTTATCCTCAATTAGAGTACTAAGGTATCTAATCAATCCTACTAAGTCTTTCTATCGGCGCATTGCTTATAGACAGAGAGGAGCTCGTTACTCCACTTTTGCTAAAGACTATGTATTTTGTCTTACTGACATTTAATCTTAAACTAATGTATATTCTATACACCCAGAAAAAATATCTGGCCCAAACAACTAATTTCATGGTTCATTTAACTATTTTTGCATATGATTTTCACCTAACACGGTCGCTGGTAAGCATGACTAGAGAAATCTATTTAGAAATTATTAAACTATCTTGTCATTTAAATTACACACATCTGGTTGAAACGATATGACGAAATTTGTTCAGACAACAAGTCCTATTGTTAAAACAACTTACGAGCTTGTTGAATCAACATGAATCTACTAGTTTAAACAACGAGACCCATTGTTAAAACAATTTACGAGATTGGTGAATCGACATGGAGCTAGCAGTTCAGGGAACGAGGTCCATTGTTGAAACAGCTTACGAGCCTATTGGCTTGACAGGAGGTTATACAACGAGACCCATTAGTAAAATCGACTTACAAACGTGAGAGCTTTCTTTAAAAATTCAATATTAAGCAATCTCAAAAGATTTTCTAATTTTTATTTGTTCAATCATTTAATTATGTTTTTACCAAAAATTGCTCAAAATTATGTCGTTTAAACTGGTGTCATCGATTTAACCCTCATATGCAGTTTTCCAAAAAGCAGTCATTTAGAGGGAAAATAAAATTTTCATGTTTAGAAATAGAGTAAGTACGAACAGAACAAAGTAACTACCGCATCTAGTTTAGTGGACCAGGCGTCTGGTTAATCAACAAGAATTCATGTTATAATAACTATACATATAGTATATCTAACAAGAAGGCTAGTCGGTCATAGTATTGACTTGAATACCTTTAAAGCAAGCAGACATCTAGTAACAATGACTATATATGCTTGTAAAAAATCATTGAAAGTTATGAAGTCAATTTAACGTGAATTGAAAGTTAAGTTGACAGAATTTCTGTTAAGAAGTCAACAAAAGTATTCTAGTAAAATTGACATATATTCCCTTTATTTTAACTCTTCTTTAGTAAAATTGATATTAACATAGTTAGATGAACTAGGATCTAGTTGATTGAAACAGAAAATGCAGACCAGATGAATTAAAATGATCTCACTGTTGAATCTACTAGAAATATTTGTTTCAGTGTACTATTCTCGTTCAATCTTGAAACCAAAAACTGTAAGTTATATTTGTTCTCCGCTGAAATCTTTTATTGTTTGAGATTTTACCTTCAATTTTGATTCCAGCTTCTTCGAAAACTCCATCATTGGTCATTATCGAAACACTTTGATTCCGATACAAATTCTTGGAATCAGAGTTCTTGTTCTTCTTTTGATTAGCTTTTTGTGTTGAACTTTATCGAATGCCTTTTCATAGTCTTTGAAGTACTATTTAAATACAACATTTAATATTTTGTATTTTGTCGTTATGGCATGATGACGTCAAAACAATTTTAAAATTCTCTCTTGAGCATTCCCCCATCAAGCGACTGTCGCGCCACCTCTCCGTCATCTCAGGCTCTTCATTGACATTTCTCATCTCAACTCCGAACCAAGCGTTAAAAAAAGAAGGCAGTCGCATTTTCTAGTCAGACAAACGTCAAGAGGACGACGTATAGATTTTTTTAAGTGAGTTTTCGGACGGGCCAAATAATTTTATTAGTGGATAAGTGGCCGCAGAAATACTTGGATGAGCCGGGACCATGTCGTACCGATACGGAGCGATCGAGGGGAACGCTCTGCACCCCATGGGTACGTGTTTTCCCTGGGGCTCCGGTCCGAGGGGCTCTGTTTTGCAATAATACCCGCTGGCCAGTGGTCGCTGCAGTGCGAGGTGCTTTTTGTCGAAATATAAATAAAAGTGGAACCTCTTCGATTGCGGAGGCTGCCGGCTCCTCAGTGATGACCCCGTTATTTGTTATTTTAATGTCTCGTGGGAAAAAAAGAAAGAAGTGATTCTTGCGCGGACCGAAGAGGAGTCGGACAGTGGCGAAATCCGATAATCCCCCGAATTTCGTGGAGATTTGCTGTTTTTTTTTTTTTTTTTTTTGTTTTTACATTTCTTCCTGCGGGCTGCGGCGACAACGGCTCCAATGACATCCAACTAGGATTACAGCAAAATTAGCACACTGCGTACAGCTCGAAATAGACACGGAGGACGGAGCGCGGAGGCATTTTTATTTGGCATTGTTGCGCGGTCGAAGTCGGTGCATTGATCCAGCGCAACCAGCAGCATTCCATCGGCAATAAAACATTTTTATGCGACTCGTCTGTCGCTTAGAAGGAGTTTGGGAGCTGGCACCCTTGGCTCGCTGCCAGGTGAACTTCCTCAGAGATAGTTTGAGGGAAATAAATAAAGGTTGTGTCGTGTTGAAGAGAAAATTAAGTAGATAAATGGCCCACAGGACAGAGCGAATAGTACTGAAGTCTTCAACTCAAGAAAGCAACTGCGAACACCTGAATATAATTTACATTAAATTGCAATTTATGCACATCCACGTTCGATTACTTAACGAGCTCTAAGAGTATTTTCAATTACCATTGCAAAGTGGTGCATTCGACGATTATACATATATTATGATACCGCAAATTGTTGGCACAGAAATTCGAAATCACAGCGGCTTTGATCTTCCCAGATATAATTTACACCCACGAAATCTAACGATTGCTTTGAGACATGATTGCAGGAAGAAACCTCTAAACTTGGCCTGCCTTCGTAGAAAGAAAGATACACTGTGATTGCAGCCAAAATACCTTTAACGATTTCATCAATGTTATAATTATTTCATTGAAGGTCTTTGGCGAGCGCACGAGATCATTCAGAGTACTTGCGATTTGATTACAATTAATTTCAATTCAATTAACATATTAAAATTAGAATTAACAATTGAATTGACTTAAGTTTTTTACAATATTATCCAAATTTTTAATATATCTTGGGACGTATTGAGTTGATTTTTTTTTTTAAACGAATGAACAATTTCTCGTAAACTGATCCTAAATAAAACTTGTTCAGAGTTGCTAAGGGGATCGAAAATGCGAATATTTTGTCAAAAGGTCTAATACCTACTCCAGGCGAATAGAATTTTTCGTATGGCTTAAAATGCCTTTATTGCCTGTCAGGGGTTAATACAAAGCAAATTATAAATTGTTGTATTTTTCTATTTTTTCTTTTGTTTCTTGTTGTATTGCTTTCCTAAGTAAGCAGTATTGCAAGATATATGCGTTTGTTTAAAAAAATTTCCCATTTTATACATTGATTTCATACCTGTGCCCTCAATTTTTTTACTTTAAGGGGATATTCTCATTAACTTTTTCAAAAATCCAATTTTGTTATATTTGTTTTATTTACAATTCTTTCTTAACACTTAGCCGACCAAATTAAGAAGCCTTCAAAATTAGTTGATTTTATTATATGTTGTGCTCCACAGTAGCAGTCCGTCAGCAATTGCGAAAACCCCAAGTCGAGGTAGTTAACAATGACAGAAAACGAGAAACGCGTTGCTAAAATTAAAATGAGAAATCTCCCCGATCGGTCGGACACCGACTTACTTCAAAATGGGGAGATCTCCCCGATCGGTCGGCAAAATGTTAAGAAATTCCCGTAAAAAACCTTAAGAATTCTTAGAACTAGAACGATTTACAGATAGAATACTTATTAGTTATACCGTAAAACCGATGTACTTATGCCACAGGGGGTTATTTTGGCCCAAATTCGAAAAAAAGTTTAAATTTCCCGTTCGGTGTGAACGCAAAATGAGCACGTAGTACCGCCATAAATCGATAGAAGGAAGTACCTTTACTCGCGCGGAATAAATTCTGATTGGTTGGCGTGACAACAGTTCGTAACGAGTTTCGATAAGTTGGTGGAAAATTTCCGCTTCTGGAAAGGTGGTGCAAACTTTCGTTGGGAACTCAAGTTCTTGGTATGTTACATTTGTTAGTTACTGGTTGCAAGACTTTCTTTATGTAAAACGTGACTCTTATTATTGGACTTTCAATAAAACTAGGTTACATTAAGCCCAGATGTTTAAAACGTGCGATTTATGGCATAAAACTAGAGTGGGGTTAAGTAACCTGTAAGATTGGCCAAGTTTAAGAAAAATAGTAATAAATACATACTTAATTATTTAAATCGTAATTTAAACATATTTCTATTCCTTGGATCCCCAAGAATGGTTTAAAATAGAAAAAAAAAAAAAACCAAAACTAATAAATATAGAAAGAGGTATGGCCAGAAGAAAAAAAATCGAACATTTTGGCCAAAGTAACCCGGTTTTACAGTATATAAAATTTTAAACGCTTCTCCTTAATCACTTTTTTCAAAACTTTGCACATGATAACTTAAAAACAATTTAACCTATTTGAATGTGTCAGGGCTTATTCTCTTCGTAATACCTCTCTCTATGCCTGGAATTATAATTTTTAAGATCGGTTGGTATTTTTGGTCTTATGTGAGAAGTTACTTACCCAGAAGTTTTCCATTTCTGGGATTTGATGAAACTTACTTACTTAAACTTAGAACTAAATAAAGTTGTTTATTTTTTAAATTCAAGAGTACCTAATTTTATTATAATGACAAATTTTATATCCATTTTAACCCTTAACTCGTATCGTAAATTTGACATACGTAACTGGTATCGTGGGGGCCGCGCGGCCCCCATACTACGTTTGCTTCTAGCAAGCAAATTTTAAATATGTACTTGAATAAATGCTCATAAATCATAAATAATAGGCTCGCTTTATGTAATCAATTAGTTTTTATTTATATAAATCTTCTTACTTAAATATTACAAGAGATCACAAAATAGTAGCAAATTTTTGGAAACAAAGAAAACGTCATTCGTGGGGGCCGCGCGACTCCCACCATACCAGTTAAGGGTTAAGGAACATTTGAATAGAAGGTTTTGGAAATATGAGTTTAATATAAATTCTTCGGTGGTCCTAACCTTTTACGCAACACTACAATAGATCTTCTCTACGTCTGCACTATCCTACCACTACCTCAATATCTGTGAGAATAATTTTTCTATTTTATAAATTTTTTTAAAATTTTTAACATATCAATAAAGGTGTCCTATAAACAGAAACTTGATAGACAAAGTTTTTAATCGAAAAATAATTCTTAAAATTCTTCTATTCTTTCACTAATTTAATGAGAATACCTTCTTAATCAGAAGAAAGCCAAGAACTCTGTGGTAAGCACATACACAAATAAAAGCGTGTGTTCTATATGTTATTTATTTAAATAACTTGTTATAATCAATTTTTGGTTTTATTCATAATTTATTTTCATGTGTGACATAGTTTATCATATTCCGATCAAGAACGCAAAATTAATAGGTAAATATATTTGGACATCAATCAGACGTCATTTTATATTTTACACGCACAAGATATTTAATTGCCGCACTGTCCGGATGAATTTCAAACATCTGGTAAATTTGGATTAGGGAAAAGAACCGGATAGTTTTCTACATGCTCCTATTACATTTTTAAGCTAAATTGACCAGTTTATTGCAAAAACTGTAGTAAAAAATTTCATATGCTAAACTGGATGTACAGCAAAAATTACAAGATGAGTCGTGTTCTGCGGCATGAGTAAAATTTGGTAAGTGCTGTCAAGACCTAAATTTTTTCCCGTCCGTAAGGTTAACAGACAGTAAAACATTTCGTCTATGGGTAAGACTTTATAGTTAACAGACAGATCCAATTTGGTCTTTTCCAATTAAGATATTCGCACTGTAGCGGTTACTTGGACGAAAAGGTTTTTTTTTATGTATTTATCTATATTTCGATAAAAAAGAACAATTTTCCTAAATTGAGTTCTATTGAAAATTCTCTTTTTCTATTAGTTCCACTTATGAGCGGTATCACCAATGGAACCAATTTTATGCCTCAGTTAGCAGTAGCTGGTACAATGCCGCCCATATCGGGACCATCGCTCCTCCCAACACATTTGTCAGCAGCGGGACTGAACGACAACCCTCTAGAGTTTAAGAACAACAATGCACACAATAAGATTGAGAAGACCAACAACGTCCCCAACACTTCTTCGAACAGCAACAGCAACAATGGCGGCACCAGTAGTAACAGCAACCAATTGGGGGCAGGGCCAATGGATCTAGAAATTGAAAACGAGACTTCGGCCAGTATGGACATCGGCAAGAGGAATATTCGTGAGCATAAAATAAGCACCAGTTCTGGGGATGAGAAATCCTCGTTACATGCAAATGATGGCAACTGCACGCCTACAACTCCCAACAAGCCGATTTTGATGGGCGGAGAAATGTTTTTAAATGGAATGCTGGGGGTAGGACCCCCACAGCAACATCCTCATCCACATCCTCAGGGTTTCATGATGATGCCAGGGATGATGATGGACCCCACAGGAATGCTCCAAATGCAGCAGTTCCCTTTAATGGCGGCATTGCCCCCAGCCGGTGGGCAACAGTCATCTACGCCTAACGATAGCAATCAACCTCAGCAGTCAATTGTTACGATGCAAGTTAAAGAAATTATCACATGCAAATCATGCACTCTGTATCCTCCAAACCCAAATGCCCCGCCCCCTACAATTCGAGAACGCCCACCGGGTTGTCGGACGGTTTTTGTGGGCGGTCTTCCTGAAAACATCACCGAAGAGATTATCAGAGAAATTTTCGAAAGTTGTGGCGAGATCACAACACTGCGACTCTCTAAGAAGAATTTTTGCCATATTCGCTTCGTTTTTGAGGCGTCTGTAGATTCTGCCATTTACCTGTCTGGGTATAGAATAAGGATTGCTAACAGCACTGAACCTGCGAACTGTGGGCGGCTGCACGTGGACTACGCTCAGGCTCGGGACGATCAGTACGAGTGGGAGTGCAAACAAAGGCAGCTGCAGCGTGAGCAGCGACATAGAGAACGTTTGGAACGTGATCGTCTTCGATCGACGTCTCCGCCTCCAATTGTACACTATACAGAGCACGAAGCGAGCAATATCGCCGAAAAACTGAAGACGGACGAGACATTTATCAAGGCTGTTCAGACCTTGATCGCCTGGCTAGAGCGGGGGGACTGTTCGAAGAAGAACGCCAACACTTTCTATTCGATGATCCAGAGCACCAATGCGCATGTTCGCCGTCTCCAGAACGATAAGGTGCAATTCGAGGAGGAGCTGAAACGGGCTCGGGAACAGTATCGAAAACAGATGCTCAACATGACCCAACAGTGTAAGTACCTAGATAAGTTCGGCCTCCTCCTTTTATAGCCATTACACCCGAACTTGTAAAAAAAGGATCATCCCCAAAAGAAGCATCAACCATTGGGAAATTTTTGTTTTTGATTTGAAACGTTTTTTTTAGAGCTTCTAACCGACGAAAGGTTTATTTTTCTTGGAATTTTTTTTATAATATATGATTTTGGACAATATTTTTTCCTTTTACCTTTAAGAAGAACAAACCTTTGATCAGGTGAGCATGGTTTTTTTTTTTCTTAAAAAAAAAAAACAAAAAATTAAAATATTTGTAAAGGAACCGTCCCCATTATACGATCCTCATCCATGTTCTATAACCAAACAGATTCAGACATTTTTTCTCTTTACATGTTAAAACAATTTTTTTTTTTTAATCACGTAAATCGATGTGGTTTTTTCATGAAGTTGTTTTCAAATTTTTTGGGTTATCTCTGCCGCGATCCCAACAAGGTATGTAAATGAAGTTAAGCGGTCAGTCTAGCCACCAAACAAAAGGAACATTTTCGTTTAAAAGTATTTCTCTAAAAGTTTTACGTTTTCTTTAGCTCGTTATCGTTTTCTACTTAGTAAGTTCAGCGGTTCAACTGTTTTCCTTTATTAACTGCACAAAACAATTCAAAAAATGATTCAAATATTGCTTCATTTAATGTGAAGAAACTGCTTTTTTCTTTAGTTAGTTTATTGCATTCAGTTTCATGATATAGGGCAATTAGAGATATATTTGAAAAACTAATACGTGATATTTTAGATCATATGGAATCTAATAGATCATTTAGGATTTATTTACGGATATTAACGATAATCATAAGGGTTTATATCTATTTAAATTTTCCAAATTATTGATTTCTTCGCACATATTTTCATAGAGAACTTCTGAGAAAATTCCTAAAATTGACGAATTCTTAAAAGGAAACCTCGTGTTAAGAAATCTTGAAAATCACACGTAATTTCTTGAGTTTTACACCCTTACACTATAGATTTTGTTTTTTGTACTTCGTGTATAATTAACACTTTTAAGATTAAAAATTACAGCAAACATAAATCAGTTGGAAACTTGTTTGTTTCCAATATTTTAAAGTTTATTAGTGAAATGTAAGATCCGTCAGAATGTTACTATTATTTTTCAGATATTATATACGTAACACTTAAAACTTTAAAAAAAATTTCAATTCGGAGCTCTGAATAAGGCGTAATCCCTAATAAACCAGACGAAGTAGGTCATTTCGGAAATTATCAAATCGCAAATTCAAATTATATTTGTACAGGCCATTCTTAATTTTTGGTCTATATTTTAATACTGTGTTTTCATAAAAGGAGTGGATTTATATGTCTCTAAAATAGCCTTTTCCTCATATCTTAATCTAGTCCTTATCAGTTTTTAGCTTAGGCTATTCGATTTTTTTTTAAACAGAATCACGGCCACCTTAGGTCTTCGGTAACTGAACTACCAATAAAGGCTTTAAAAGAGTTTAGCTCATTATATCCACTTATATTTTGTAACTTCGTAGTATTTCTAATTTCTAAATGACACGTTGTACGTTTAACAAAAATATCCAAGTCGAGCGGAAAACCCTACACTAAATTAAATTTTCTCATTTTAAGAAAAACACACAAAAATCAATAAAAAAAAAAAAAACATGTAAAGGATCTAAATACAAAACTCGTTACTATCTATTATCCCTTTCCCATCAGTCACTCAGATTGAAAAAGTGTTCAGTGCAGCTAGTCACAAGAAGGTTTGGGACCATTTCACCAAAGCCCAAAGAAAAAACATCGATATCTGGAAGAAGCAATCAATGGTACGTATACTTGTTTATCTCTGGGTCTTAAAGTAATCTCGCCTTCTTTCGTTTTTCCTGTCTTTTTATTAACTAGACTAACATTTTCCGTTTATTTATCTCACACATCTCATTATCTCTTCTTAATTTGCATTGAAACGTTTTCAGTGTATTGTTTATTAGCACATGTTATAACTTTTAATTTTGAATGCCAGTAGTCTAGTAGTTAGTCAGTAATTTTTGCACTTAAATGAATCGCTTTAACGGCTATAATCGCTAATAAAATTTAACTGCCAATAAAACTTTTTCAGATTATAAACTAATTCTAACAAACCACTAGCCTGCTTGCTACCCTTAACATTTATAAACATTAAACAGTGAATCGTAAAAAAAAAGCTTTTTATCTTTATAATATTTTCTAACTTTTGGACATTACGTTCTTAGGATTTTACGTAGTATAAGTGTTTCCTTTTTGTTGTTGTTTATTAAAGAGATTATTTAAGAAAACATAATTCCGACGTACAATTAGGCATTTGATGAACTTTTGATGATTGTTTTTTGCTTATAGAGAGAATGCGTTGATTTACGTAAACAAGTAAAAATATGGAGATACTCAACTTAAAATGAGTTCAGGCTTTGTGTTCAATTTACCTTGATCTGAAGAAGGAATTTACCTTTTTTGCCTTGTTTATAGAGGTAAATTCAGGTAGTTATTGTGAATAACAGAGCTTTTTTTAGATTTTTAATGCAGACCAGACTCAAACGAAATCCATTTATGTATACTCATATTTAATGTAATACACAAATGTTTTGCTCATCTAAATGAGACATTTTCAATAGTTTTAAAAAAAGGAAGAAAGTGTGTCATATCAATAATTTCATATTTTATTCTGCTTCATATCCAAGACTTATTTTTAAAGCTGATTTTCTTGGTAGTTTAGTATCGATTCGATTGAAATCGAAAGATAGAATAGATTAGAAATATTGGACATATTTTAAGATCAACACAATCAACAATCTGGGTCCAATAATTGTAATATCGTTATTAATTTGTAGAAATGATTTCAGGAGAAAAATTGTGAAAATAAGGCAAAGATGAAAGCATCTTTAAAGTAGAAGAGTAGAAGGCAGTACATTTTTTGATATAGGACATTCATTCTGGTTTTAAAAATTACTTGGAAAGTGTATCATGCTAAAAGAGAGAGAGCTGAGATGGAAATATTTCAAAATAGATTTTATAATACCTCATACCTCTTTGGAAGACGGCGTGAAGGACTCTAAAAACATGTCTTGATTCCAGATTCCAGAGAAAGTACAGGTATCCCTCGAGATACACGGTACTTGAGTTGCACGATTTTCGAGTTACACGGAAAAAAATTGCGACGTTCCCTCAAGTTACACGCTATTTGCGTTACACGGTTTTATACCAATTTTTATAAAAAGGGCAAAATAATGAGGATTTATCATATATTCGTCAATGTTCGCTATCTGCGGAATCCTTTCGCTTCCTGCTCTTGAAAAGTGGAATATACAGGTCAATAACATAGTACTAAATCTGAGTTTCCACTTACATGGTTTCGAGTTACACGGAACCAATTAATTGTGTAACTTGAGGGACACCTGTATACACTAAGATTCTTCAATTCGATCTCAGCTTAAAAACTAGTGAACTGATTTTTGTAAAGCCTGTACCAACGGCAATCTAATGGCGAGTCCAATAAGGAAATCTTAAATTTTGAGGTTTTTGGGTTTGCTGACTTCGATTTTGCTGCTGAAATTTGTAAATACAAGAGAATGGATCCAAAACGGCAATCAAAACTCCTCAACAACAATTTAAGTAGTCGAATGCGATATAAGGGCCAAGAAAATGTGTACTTAATCAAGTTGAAGCCATGAGTGGATGAAGGTGTTATGTACCAATTTTTTGAGTTTCGTTTTATTTTTACATAAATATGTATATTTTTTCCCGTATAATATTTTGGGATATAAGGAAACTAGTCTTGATGTCATTTAATAGAAAATTGAGAGAGGATGAAGGTGTTATGTTCACACGGAAGAATTCTTATGAGTTAATGTAAGTGTTAATTAAAAAAAACGCAACTCAAAAAATGTGATATAACACCACTCATGTATCAATTGTTTTACTTATAATAACGTATCTATGTAGTGAATGAAGGAGTTATGTACAAATTTATTATACATAATGTTACCAAGAGTATAATCAAATAACTATTGTTGTATCAATTACACGGCAGTTTCTAAAACTCGAAATACTATCAAAATCTCAATATTCTTACATAACACCTTCATCCACTTTTGTCTTCAATTATGTGATAAGGCATCTAGAGATTGTAAGTATCCCTGATTTCAATTAAAATTTCTGAACAGTCTTGAAGTATTTGGGGTATTCTTACATATGTGCAATATGTGTCACTAATATTCCCACTAAGTTTCAAGTTATTTATCTTTTTTCATGGATTAAAACGTTTCTTGAACCTCTCACAAGGAAAACATTATGATTATTTATTTAAAGGCTTAAATATATATTTTTAATTCCTCTGAATTTGTTCAAGTAACAACATTTCTTGCATCCAATAAATCCCTATGGATATCTGTTATTAAAAAAAAGTTGGTGTTTTAAAAAACCCTAAACTCAAAGCCATTTAATAAGGCGATAACCCAAAAATCCTGATTAAAGCTCGGTAAATACTCAAAATGTTAAAATTAAAAATTCTTTTTACTTGTACAGGCAGAAAAACCGAGCATTTAAACTTGTTAGTCTATAAATTCTAATGCAGCATTTAGTAATATTAATATCGCAATTTCTTAAAAACACTAGCCCCATATTTGATATAAATCTATAAACCTAATTTAGAAAAATATAATCGATTTCTTTTTTATATCCTCCAGAGGGGATGTAAGAATTAGTATATAATAAAAAAATATGCTTGAATCAAACTAGCGAAGTCTGGTCTGCTTTAAATAGAATCAATGTATAGTAAGTAATCTCGGCGACAAACAGAAAAGCCATAATATATTTTGTATAGAAGAAAACAGGCATAGTACAAATTAACTGGTTAATCCTGGGCAAAGGTCTACTTACTCTAACAGAATCAAATGTTTCGGGATAAAGAAGAATAGACAAAATGGACTTTTCTTTTAATAGAAAAATGCTGCCGTACACAGGTAAAAATCAGGTAAGAGCAAAATATACAGCGGGCTTGCAAAATTTACTCTAAAAAAAAAAAAAAAAGTATATATACTACAAAATTACGAACACGACCAAAACACACAAGCGGTCAAAACGCATAGAAAACTTGAATTTGTTAAGAGCAACTTTAGTGCGGGAGTTAGAGGGAGGCTTCATCACGGTGTTGTATTCATTTTCATTTGAAGTTGTTTTTTCTATTGCCAGCTCCAGGTAGAGCCACAAAAGTTTAAGAAAATTTTATAAAAGCAACGAGGTAAGTGCACTTCAATGTAACTATCATTAGAGAAAATTATTCGGGGAGGAAGCTAAACAAAAAAAAACGTGGTTCTCCAACGGATTGGGTGTTTTGACGATATTTTGGTCGTTCAGGGCAAGATTTAGCGACTTAATGCACTCGAATCGTACAGCTGGAGTTTTGGGCGTTAATTTAAGAAAACATATTGAACTTGATTCACCTGAATTTGTCGGTTAAATTAAAATCGAATCTCTTATTTATTCAGGAAATCCGATGTGTCCAAATCGAGGACGATGAAATGGAGATGTCCGACGAAGATCGTGACTACAAGAGCAGCACCAAAAGGACCAAATATGACAATGATAGTCTAAAAGTAGTTTGCTTCAATTATAAACTCTTGGATTCGAGTAGACAGAGCTCTAATTTCAGGAGGAGAACGACAGTTTACGGTGCCAACTGGAGGCGTTTAAGAATGAAATGAATCTCGTGAAATCTGATCTCAAATCGGACACAGACATCCGTGAACAGCAAATCAAAGTGCTCCAGGAGACGATAAGAAACCTACAAACACAGCTAATAGAAAATAAGGTTAAGGAAAAGGAAAACTCTGCAAAAGTGACTGAGCTCGAAAATAAGTTGAAGCAAGCAAACGTTAAGGAGTTACTGCTTAAGACAAAAATTGTCGAAGTCAAGTCGGGCTTGTCATCGAAAACCTCAGAAGCTGATGAAAGTGAAAAATCACACTCAGGTCAGTCTGAATCTCATGAGGAAGAACCTTCCAAATCGACATCAAGTGATTCGCCAAACCAAGTATCATCGTCCCATTCTGTCCAGGTAAGTACTTTAAGACTCCCTCTTTGTACAGATTGATCCAAAATTGTCCTTCCAGATCAAATCTGAACATATTGATGGAGACGAAGCGCGGATAATTGGATTAGTTTCAACATTTTTAGTTGTTCACCCGTTTGGTGCCAGTCCCGATTACATTTGTTCGTACCTGCAAAAAACACAACCGAATTTACGTCCAAGAGAGCTTGAAGAAATTCTAGGAAGATATAGATCGATATTTTGTGAAGAGATTACCGGGATTGGGGCAAAAATTGAACGCAAATGGAAATTTTGCGGTTTTGACACAACTGAATCTATCAGTGATTGAGCAATTTTAATTTTAAGAATGTATCTCAAATCATACGAAACTGTGAGTGACGAAATTGATGATATTATTACATTTATTGCCAGTGATTTTACTACAATAACTTTACCGTCTTTAATCTTCCTTAAATTTGTAGCTAAATTATGAGCAATTCATCTCAAATGACCACTTTATTAAATTAATTTCATTAAGAATAATTTCTGGTTTTTGTAATATTTATCGTATACCTTTACTTTTGGTCCAAAATCACGTCTAAAGTTGAGTAATTTGGTATTATTAAATAAAAATATTTTACAGATTTTATTTTATTAATTTTTTTTTATTTTTATATAAATAAATATTTATAGCAGACTAATGGGATTTCTCTACGGCCTGGATTTGGACTTGAATCTGTAAAAGTAATTTTGTAATTCACGCAATTAGAAATTTCTCGAAGGAGTAAACCGTTTTACATTTAAAAATTTCAAATACAATAGGTTAATGCTAGTAAAGTAGAACCTTTTCAGCTACATCTTCAGCGTCTACCTCAATTAATTCCATTAGAATAACTGCAGCTCTTGATCTTGTTACCGACTTTTTCTTAACGACCAACTTTACGGCAAATCTTTCCAAAAGAAACCTCCACTTAAGATTGCTCCTCGTTGCTAAATCCATTGTTTGAAATTCTCCAATGGAGAGTCCTAAAGCTTTTTCAGCAAATTGGTCACTTAGTTTGCCCTCAATCAAGGTGCCTGTATGATCAGTTAAATGGACATTTAGATCAAAAAAGTAATCGAATTTATCTCCTGACTGATTAAATGATATGCTCATCTGGCACTGTTCCAATTCGCAATTTTGTTGCGTTGACAGAATTTGGCGCTTGCAAAATTTGCTGAAGAGAATTGAAACTTATGATACGATTTTTGGTTTTCAATCGAACAAATTATACCATCGCCTGCCTGTAAGACGACCAATACCGTCCAGGTCGAATTTTGTAACCATTGCATAGAGAACCGCTGAAAATTGATCGCAATCATCAGCCAAATCGCCCTCGGCACGGTCGTAAATTTGTTGGACGGTCATCATCGTAGTGATGGTTTCAACTAAAACAAATGGGAGTTAGAAGCATTAAAAAGACTTCTTTAGCAGGGACCGAAAATTATTATTATAATGTGTTAATAAAAAAAATCATAGTAAAAGAGTGGTTTTTATGTTTAAGGGGACATTCTCTTTCTAAATTGTCAAAAAATCGATTTTGAGATTTTTACATATTTGGATTCTATATACTTTCAAAAGTTCCCTCCTAAAATTTCATCAAGAAATTCGTAATAGAAAAAAAGTTACAGCTATATTTGTAAGAGCGCTCACCCATGAGTAACAACCGGTTTCTATGCAATAAAATTATGGTAAAAAATCTTTCAACGCGTTTTTCTCGAAACTACCTTTTTCAAACTGGTAGGACGGTTTTCTCCGAATCTACTTGACCGATTTTAAAAAACCAAAGAGCATTCGATTACTTATTGAAAATACTAGAGGATATGCCTCTAAAATTTAAAAACAAAAAACCCCTTTTGTTACGGGGGTAACTTACCCCAAAACAAAATTGCTTTTTTTTCGCATTTTTCTGAAATATACATATGAAAACTTCAAAATATGAAAAAGTATGAGTTTTAGAGGCATATCCCTTAGTTTAGAGTCTCAAGCATAGAATCCATTTTGAATTTTTCAAAAATCTGTTACAGGAGGTCCACAAATTGTCCTACCGTATAAAACGTCACTTTTGGACGACGCCCTCTACAGGAGCCAAGGGAAACTAAAAATGAAAAAAAAAATTTTTTTTATATTCTTAAGACACAGTTGAACAATGTCCAAAAGAAATTTTGTCAGTAAATATAATAGTTTTTTCATAATAAAATTTTTAAAAAGTGCTTTTTTTCCCAATTTTGAAAGAGAATGTCCCCTTAATGGACAGAATGGATGTAATCCTTTTTGTGGAGACTTTTGGTTAAGAAATAAAACTTACACATCGAGTTTTATAATTTTCCTCATTAACAATAGTTATTGTAGGATACAAAATATTGGTTGATATTAAAGAATTCGATTTCATGTACAAAAGGTGGGAAGAAATTTTAATTTTGGCCGTTAAAGCAAAATTTCTTTCAATTAACAAGAAAATTATTAATAATGATTAAGTAACCTATAAATTTATATTAGATCATAACTTTTATTACTGAGAAAAATTATAAAACTTTATGTATAAATCTTATTTCTTACCAATAAAATATATATTGGACAATAATGGAACTATTATTGATGAGAATAATTGTAGAACTTGATGAATAATTCTAGTTTCCTAAAAAGAAAAAGTTGAAAAAATAATGGCTAACCAATAAAATTGAACTAAACAATGATTAAGACGGTTTCTATATTAGAAAAAGAAGCATAAGCCATCACTCTGTTTTGTGTAAACCGCATTTAAAGTTTTAAATTCGCTATTCTGAGAAACAACAGAAAAAGAGGTTTTAAGTTTTTTGGCGAAAAAAAGAACATTTTTAAGATTAAATATTTAAAATTTAATAGCATATTAATTTGATGGTGCTGTGCGCTTTTTCTATATAGCGGTTCAGCAATAAGAGAAAATAGCCTTTAGTGGGTTGCAGTTGAGAAAATGGAGAATTTTTTTATTTTAAGTGTAAAACAGTAACGATATCCATTTCTACGCATATTTTATATTTCAAAATTATTATATTTATATAAATGATTTTTATTTATAAAGCAGAAATTGCCTTTTTAATCTGTTATTATTGTATATTATTTTGAGATATTGATAAATTTTACACATATGTATACCAGACTCGTAAAATTGTCATATTCATTACAATTACCATTACGAGTAATTGCTGCAGTGGCAATTGTAATGGAAATGATAATGCTGGTGACATTAATTTTAATTAATGAAGCTTTCATTACGATTACCCATTGTAATGAGCTAATTGTCATTGTGCAATTATTTTTAAGTTCCCACTATTTTTGTCTCCTGTGGAAATTCTTACTTATTTTGAAAAATTTGGATAAAATCAAGAGTATCAAGACTTAATTTCATTGCCAGGCTTGTAAACGCTTCGCGGAGACAATGCTTATCAAACGAAATCTTAGAGAAGTTATCGTCTTGAAAGGCAATTTCAATATAGGAATTTAAATTTCACAAATATTAAAGGGCAGTTTTTTGGTTAAAAACTAGGTTTACCAAAGACTACTTTCAGTTTATTTTAAATGTACCTTCTTAAAGAAAATTCATGCCGTATTTTCTGAAAATATCTTGATTGATCTTTATTAACATATGTATGCCTTGTAGTTAATGAAATTTAATTGTGTTTTCATATAAATTTTCTCAAAATAAATAATAATTTTCTCCGGAGACAAAAATAGTGGGAGCTTTTAATACCACTGCAATAACAATTAATTACAATGAAGCAATTGAAGCATTACCGTTGAAGTAATAGTAATTTAAAAAAAAATCAATTACTGGTAATAACTACAGTAGGAGTAATATTACCAAAGTAAATAATTATTTTACAAGTCTGATGTATACTATTTTGAATAGGCAGAATCGATTGGAAACGGCGATAAAATACCCCGTTTTTAAATTGGGGATTTTTAAGTTTTGAATTAATGCCTATTGACTGGAGAGTATGTTTATACAAACTGCCTATTGACTGAAAATGCCGTCTACTACTAGACATAATCCATGAAACTTTTTAAAATATGATATAAAAACTCGGACTTGGATTGAATACCAACTTACAAATCCGAGCGGACGAATGTGTAAGTCTCCGAATATTTATATTTTAAAAAGTTTCGGGGATTATGTCGTTGAGGATTTTGTCATGAGATATTTCGTCGTAAAGAATTATGAAATTAGCCCAACCAGAATCAATTAAAGCGGTTTGCGGACAGTTGGTACGTGAGTCCTTACGACCCTTTTCCAGAAATCGCTTCATTTTTTTTAAGAGGAACTTTGACTATATATTATAATAATAATTGTGGTCCCTGTTTAAAATAAATAGTACGTTTGGGTAAGTCGTATCGGCCTAGTTCTTCTAAATCGATTTGTGGCAAATTTGTGGCGAAATTTGCTAAGGCCGTCGACTCCTTTCCCTCAGGATTTTCTACAATAAGTGTTTTCAGGCTGAGCCCTAGGACCGTAGACTTATAGAAAGCGGAATAGGCAATCCGAACATCGATTAAATGAAGCACTGTCGAAATAGGCTGCCACTGTTCCAGAGCCCTGTTGATCCAGTCTCTGTGCCACATCGTCAAGGAGACTCCTTTAGGGTAGCTTTTGTCTAAAACGATCACCTCAAGACACTGCCGCTCTTCGCCTTTCTTCGTTTTCACGCATCGTAGCGGCTTTAGGGCCTTAACAGCCACAAGAAGATCGACGCTCTGCCCCACTCTTTGAGCCCCACCGCTGTTAACGTCCGCCAAGCTTAAAATATTCGCCAGAGGTTTTAGAGGGACTTTTGTAAGAGCCCGGAACTCCGCTAGCAGATTGGGGCTCCCAATGTGCGGCTCAAGTGTTCCGCTTCCCTCGTTCACGACGAGCAAAAAGGGAGTCGATGTGTTCGGCTGGAATTGGTTTTCGGTTGCGTTTCGCGAAATTGGAATCACTTTTGGGGAAATTACGTTAACAATATCCAACATGTTAAACAGCCTGTCGTATTCCTCAACTTTTAGACGACTACCCCAAAATTTGCAATTTGTAAAATGCCTTTTACTGTCGCGAATGGTTAAACAAATGACGCCGCGCATCTCTCCTGAAGTTTTCGATTCAAAAACACGCGCTTCGATTTTACCAATTATTACTCCTATCACTAATGCATTTGTAGTTTCCAAGGACAATTCCCGTAAATATTTTCGTTGGATTTTAGACATTTTGTTCACTCAGCACGATGATCTGCGATCAAGTTCAAATCGATTTCCGTTACTAATTTAAAAATACGACAACCGTTATTTTTAAATTAGATTGTGATTTTATTTTCCGTTAGTTGGTACTACTGATTAGATCCCATTTGAGTTAAAAAATTAAATTTATACAAAGTGTTAGGTACTTTAGAATAAAATATGTCGGGAAACCATAAAATGCGGGATTTAAATATAACGATAAATGTGGAGTCAACGAGGAAATATTTAATTATTTAAAGTGACAACGAATCTTATGACTAAAGCAAATAAGTCGAGTCCACTTTTTATTAAAAAATAGCGAAAACAGGACTTACATTGAGTATGAGGTCCCCTCAGGGATTTTATTTCAATTAGTAACTTTCATTTGGAATCACAACTGCTGGATATATAACAAAAAAAAAATTTTCGCTTCTATTTCACGAATTATTTAGCTTTAAAACTTCGAAAAGTCACAAAATTTGGTGAACATTGCTGAAATTTATTAAATTAAACATTTTTGCATCTTTTTTCTATAAATAATTCTGCAAAATCCTACAAATAAGCTAAGTAAAGTAAAGGGAATTTTTTATTAATTAATTTTATTTAACGACTACAGATTCATGACAACCATAATTAGTATTGTGTGCCATAAAAGAACATGCAGCAAGAATATTGATCGAATTGTTTTCTCTGGTGCATAAGATTAATCAGTGATAAAAGCTCGAGGAATTTAATTATCTACGACAGAAAATCTTTAGATCACACAGGTTACTTCGCGTCTAATTGTTAGACTTGGCAGACCGAGAAGTAAACATCTAGCATGATAAGATGGCATAAGATCAACGAACAACTTACAATTAAGGGGGGGGTAAGGTATTAAAAATTTTTTTTTCGATTTTTTTTTTTATTTTTCTAATCGAATGCATAATATCTCAAGAAGATTGTGTTAAAATTTCAAGTCGATCGGGGCAAAATTGACGAAGTTATGAGTATAAAATTGTCGAATTTTATCTTGAATACTTCAGTACGCAAAACTTTAAAGCGTTTTTCTGAGACTTGTCATTTTTGAAGTCCGTGCCCACCATAACTAAAAATCTACTGGACCAATCGTTTTGAAATTTTGCACAGTGTTTCTTCACATAATTCCCCAGGTATTGTCGAGAGCTTTTTTTTTTTTTTCATTAATTATTAATTTTACAACAGCAAATTAGCCGTTTTTTTTAGCGAAAATCTGGTTTTTGGCTTCCAAGTGCTACGAAAAATCGAAAAATCGAAAAAAAAAAAATTCCTCTCGTGAATACCTCGACAAACATCTCCTTTAACGAATGCATTTTGATTTTTTTGTTTCAGATGATTTGGTTGCGAGTTATGATGGGCACCGCAAAACAACTTTTTCTCGAGGCGCCTCCGGAGATTCACTGTCACTCGCTCAATTTTTGATATTTTGCAATTAAAATTTAGGAGAATATTGTTCTAATGTTACATTATCATGTATGGATCGACTGAATAAACTAACACCATCTGTATTGCCAAAAAAAAATCTTGAAAACATGCCTTTTTTTTACCGAATTAACCTTACCCCCCCCTTAAAAAAAACAAAACGCGTGAAGTCCTTTGTATATGAATTTGATAATAAGGGCACCAGATTATCGAAGTATACTCAAGGATAAAACGCTCTAACTCGAAATACATGTCATAAGAGTTTGCAGGGAGCTAAAATTTTTAGAATTTCGTTTTAAAAATTCTACGCCTTGAAATGCCCTTATGACGGAAAACTCGATGTAATCTGTAAAGAACATATTTGTTAATTTTAAAAATTGCACCTAAATCCTTGGTTTGGTCCACTCTATTTTTTACGATAAAAAGACATACATTTACATGTTGATACATTAAGAAATATTTTATTACTATAAAGTTGGATAACGTAGGAGCGTAATTCCCAAGAGAATTTTTTAGAACAATTTGAAATCATCAGCAAACAACAAGCATTTCGCTGATTGAAAACAAGCCACAACATCATTAATAAACAGCAAAAAAAAAAAAAACGGCCCAAGGTGACCTTGCGGGACGCCTGAATTGAATGTTACAATACTACAATTGTGTGCTTGTCACCTTTAATAACAAAAAAAATTTGTTTTTTATTAATTTGTTAATTTTTAGGATTTTTTAAGATTTGTTTACAATATAGAGGTAGAAACATCTTTAATTTAAAATATTTACACAATTTGCAACACAACTTTTAGGAAATATGCAGAAATTCGAGGTCAGTTTTGAATTTAAATAAAACATAAAAAAATTGAGCAAGGGACCATAATTTTGGTTTTTTTTCGAAAGATAATTTTTTAACATTTAATATATAAATCCAATTTCGGGCATATGAGCTGCCAAATTATCATTTCAATAAATGGATTGTTGCAAGCGCTGTATGGCACATAGCCCCGTCTTGTTGAAACTACAAATCGTCAAAGTCAATGGCCTTAAATTAACAAGAAGGCAAAGATCATTGCTCTCTACCGCTCACCATTGATGGTTAGACATTGTTCTACTGAATTTTTGTACCAAACAGTGCATTTTTCTGGATCATCACACCAAATAGGACAATTCTGCCTATTTACGTACCCTTGAGCTTCATCGCTGAACAAAATTTTGCCATAAATTAAATATCTGCTGCTTCAATTCTTATACCAATTGGATCTTGTAAGCCTTAAGGCCAAGAGTCTTACGTAAAATTTTCTAAATTTTGGAAGAACAAAGTCCAAATTGCGACTCGACAAATTCCGATCGTTAGTAGCACTGGCTTCAACAGCTGCGATATTTTATTCAGAACGAACCTTCTTGTTGATGGCGTGTTATGCAGTGTTAAGTTGGAGTGGACATTTTCAATAACACAACAAATAGCACGTTCTGATATGCAATTATTCGGTTCATAAAATTCACGAAGTGCTCTATAAATTTCTTTAGCTGAGCCCAGACTTCGGTAATTTCCATAGTTTGCAATCGCTGCTGCGACGTATACTATATATATCTTTGCTTGATGATTTGTTAGACCTTACCGAATAATAATGACATTAACACTTACAGCAAGTGACAATTCATTTGACAGTTATTTCTATCCGAAATCCGGCGCCTCTTAAAAATCATCCTTCACAACCGATCGATATAATTATTTTTTTTAATATATTTGTCTTTTTTTTACTAAAAATGAAGGTTTATTCAAACTCAATCTGTTTCAGAAGAAAAATTTTCTTATATTTCATTTTATTTATAATTTTAAATCTTCTTCTCAATGCAGAAAAAGAAATAAAATCCAAAAACTATGTTTTAATGCTGCTATCGTTCTCAGAGTAGTCCTCATCCACGTCTTCTGTAAAGAAAACAAAAAATATATTTTCAAAGATATTTCAGAATTAAAGATAGATCCGCTCGTTTATAGCACCTACGCTTCCCTCCAGGTAATCTTCTTGCTCGTTCCGCTTCAACAGCTACAAAATATTCTGCTTCGGCCTGCTCGCAGGCATCTTGAAGTAAGGAAAAGTTAAAATTTTAAACCCATTTTATAATACATTAATGAATAAAACAATTTTCTTTTTGCTTACTTGAAAATGGAGCTACTGAAAGCTTTCCGTTTACTAAATGCATATCATCCTGATCGTTTGCTGGAGCCGTCTTAACTTTGAGCTTAATTTCACGGGATTTTGCTTCTAGAATTTTCTCACGTTTACTTTCTCGTTCAAACATCTATCGGATGCAATAATATTATAATATTAAATAATTTCTTCAAAATTGGCTGTTTAAAAAGCATAATGTATGACTAAAAGCTCCAAAAACAATCAAAAATTTGCCAAAACAATCAAAACTTTCCCAAAATCTTAAATATTCCTGAGTGTTAACACGGCCTCAATAAAATAACTTTTAAGGAAATAAAGTAAGAACTATTTTTAATTTGAAAAGCAACTAGTTTTATTTAAGTGTTGTTAAGAGCAAGAAAATCCTACCACAATGATAGTAGGTAGGATAGGATGGGCCCAGAAACTGTTATACTATGGCAACAAGTGAATAAATTGTTGGACCCACGATTTCACATCATAATGTCTAGCGTCCTCCATATTGAACTTGTTGTGACGTCATATAGCCTAAGACACATTCTGGATCAAGACAAATCAAACGACACCTCATTTTTTGTTAAAATCGGTTGAGTAGTTTAGGCTGTACGAGGTGACAAACTATCTCATACACATTACATACATCATAGCTGTAGTCGGGTAAAAAAAGAATCTATAACTTAAAAGCCCGCCATCGTTCTATAATCCCTCTAACACTACTTTCCATTTCAAAGAAAGGCCCCAATTCTCCTTATTGTTATCCTGTGCAATAATAATAACTTATTGAAATCCTGAAAATTTGTTTAGCTCTCTTCATAACCACTATAAGACATATGAGACCAATAGGTATTTACAAAAATGGTTTTTGATATGGGACTTACCGCAGTCAACAGAGGTTTATCATTTTTCGAGCTGAAAGTCATATTCTCCGACACTTCAATGAGAAATGTTGCTCCTTTTTTACTGCCACAACTTACAAATTTTCCATTTTCATTTGTCCTTAGACACAAAAGAGGATCATCACAGACCTTAATACTCAAAACCGGCTCGTTCTGCTGTTGCAATAAATCCCAAGCATCTAGAACACCATCGGATCTTGTAATAAAAAATAGGGACACCCTGAAATTTGTAATATTTAGATATTTTACAAGCGCGGTATAAATATTATTACTTTGTGTAACTCCACGCCCCATCAGTTAGCATGGCTTCGTGACTTTTTGTCCAAATTATTGAACTTTCGCGGCAATCCTCGGACCAAATCCTCGCTGTCCAATCGCCCACCGTTAAGAAGTTCTTAACAAAAGCTGGATTGCGCGTAATGGCATAAACAGGTCCCAAGTGGCAAGACATCTGCGGAAAGTTAAATTGTGTAAGTAAAATTTCCATTTTACAAAGACATCATCCAAATTTTGTTTTTAATATTCTTCATCAAAATCTAGTATAATAAATAAGTGAAAGTTCATTGAAAACGTTTGGTATTATATTCAAATTTGTCGTATTTCAAACAAACTATTTTCTTTTATGAATGCCGAAATATTTCTAATAGAACGAAATGAATAGAATGAAAGAATAAAATTTAAAAATTATAATTTTTAGTAATTTGGTAGTTGTGGACCGTTTCGGAAGTTTTCACAAAATTAATTTTGTTCAATATTTTTTTACACATCTAAATGAAGCAAATTTTATCAAAAATATATTGATAATTTCTTCTATTTACTTCATTTTATGGAAACATATACTAACTTTGCACCAATAATAATGAAATTTACGTGTCCTCTAGATTTTAACGAAATTGGAAGGGCCACCCTGTGGCCCAACTTACCCTAATAGTTATTTTTTCCATTGGTGTCTTTCCCTTTCGATTGCATGAAAAGAGCATTCCCATCTCAGTACCGCACATAAATCTTGTAGGAATGGTTGTTTCGTACTCCAAAATAGACACTCCATATGACCTCGACAGATCCTGTTCGTCAGTTTTCAGTGGATCCATGTATAGCTTGTCCAGAGGTTCATTTAGCTTCCTCGTATCCCACCAGAGGACTTGACCATCAGATCCCCCAGAGAAGAATTCTGTACCGCTTTTTGAATTGATCCAGAGCACGGAATTAACAGGCTCCCTGTGGCAAACCTCACGTTCACTTATCATCACAGGGTGCTTCCCATGTCTGGTGTCCCAAGCGGCAACCTGTCCAGAATACATACCGCTAACAAGCGTGGTAGGATCCTTTTGATTATACTCCAAACAGACACAGGGTGATTTTGGTTCCAAAGTCAATAAGGGCTGGTTAGGGTTCTCTATCTCCCAAATATAGGAATGATATAACTGCCCAAATTTATCACCTTGAAAGGTCATATCACAGTGGCTAACTGCTAGCTTCAAACCTCCGTCTGGCGACCATGAAAGATGGGTTATGGGGACCTTCGTAGGGTTTGGGTCCCTGTAAACGTTCACAGTTCTGGACTTGCAGGGCTCAATAAGAGGGGCAGGTTCCAATTCCTCGAAATAGTCCTCGTAGATATTCACTGCGTTGTTCTGGTAAATGCAGTGCTCCATTGGCTTAGTGAGCCCCATCACTTGCGTGATATAGTTTTCATCCTTTTCAATCTTTCGTTTGTATCTTTGGAATAGAATGAATTCTAAAATTAAGTATAATTTCTAATAACTTTGAGGTTACCTAACAGTCTGCTCCGGGTCCTGCATGTTGATGTCCTTGGGCCAACCACCTTCATTATGGAAAACTCCACAATGTTTGAATGTCGCTCTTTCAGTATTAGCCTCACTAATTGTCATTTGATTGCTACATTGCGTAGCCCTTGTTACTGGATTTTGCAGGATATATTCACGGAAGACATCTTTATTCGAAGGCTCAGAAAAAAGTATCTGTGAGGTATCATCAAAACACACAGGACGACCAAACTGTTTTCGTCCCTTTTGAAAAACGTATTCGACTTTATCCATGATTTGTTTGATTGAAAGTTAACTTTTCCGTCTGAGAAGTGTCCTGCCCAACTAAAATGTCTCTGAACAAGAACTTCATCGATCACACTTGACTAGATTATACATGAAGCGGTTACTATGGCATTTAACAGGGTATCGATTTAATTTCCCTTAAGAAATGATTAATGGTCTGAAACTTTTTGATTTACTCTGACTAAACAAATGGAGTAAGGTCAGGTTTTCTATTTAAATTAGATTGCTAATAGATGATAAACCATCATACGATCTACTGGTATGGTATTATTTGGGGATTTAATTCATTATTTATTTCAAGTCAATAATAAATTCGCAGTTTTAAAATGTTTTATTCTAAATTAATAACTGAATTCTTAAAAACAGCGTGTGAAGTTCTTGATTAGAAATCAAATCTATTGTAGTTTTAATAAGTTACACTTTTTAGATCATTTCATTATCAATTTCTGATTATTATGGAGTTTTCAACTACAATGCTAAATAAGCACCGTTTTAGTTTATCATTAAGTTAATCATTTATAGCAATGGCTGGATATTCTCTTCGACTTCCGAATATACTGAAAATGTCCCAATATAAGGCTCCACTTTAGTATCATCAATCATTGTAACGGAAAGCTTATATTTTCCTCTCGGGACTACGGATGTGAGTGGAAAATATTCCGGAACAAATCTGAATCCTTTGATAAGCAGAAATTTCTAAAGGTGGATGATAATTTCAAAATAAAAACATATCTTTAATATATTTGGGTTCTTATAGATATCCCATTTACCTCATAAGGGCAAGTCGTGTTAAGATTAGAAGTGTTTTTCAGATGTTTAGTAGCAATTTTCAAAACTGGGGTCTGTCTTCTACCAGCCATAAAATCGCACCAGTTCTCAGTTATGTTCAGCATAAAAGGTCGATATCCGTTGTAAAGTTTAAAAATTTCAAATCGGGTCTGTGAAAGTACTTCGATTATTTTAATTAAACAATGAAATATGCACGAAACATACACTAAAATTCCTCAATGGTTCCAACAAAGCCATATATACATTTAATTCAGAAACTCCTCGACTGATAGCTTTCACCTTACATGAAGAGTTCGTGAGACGCTTCGGATTCACATGAAACGTGCATCTTGTAGGTTTTATATTATTTATTGTATGTTTCATAACTGGACTAAGGAGCATCTAATGAAAATACAAATAAGAAATTTGGAATTGAATAGAACTAAACTTTCATACTTACATCACTTTGAGGAAATAGGAATAAAAGCACGAAATTCGAAACGATGAAAAATCGCAGACCGACCATTTTAATGTCTTTCAGAATTCTGTTTGCTAAATTATTGTTATATTCGGATTTAAATTAAATTGGGTATGTGTTTTTAATATGTTATTAATACAAGCCAGTCATTTGAACGACACATGCTCATTAAGAATACATTAAGCTGTTAAGTAATAGATCAGATCGAAAAAGTATGTGATGTTCGAGTAAAATGCTGCACAATATAATCACCTTAGCATTTTAAAGTTCAATTTTTTTGAAAGGCTGCTGCGCAATTATATAAGCTGCGTTTTTTTAAAGATCTGATTTGAATCTGGAACTTTGCATTGAATTGAAACGTTTTAATAGTTACCCATAATAAAACTTTATTTATCTAATATATAAAATTCTTCTGTCACAGTGTTAGTGGTCATACTCCTCCGAAACGGCTTGACCGATTTTGATGAAATTTAATATATATATTCAGTAGGTATGAGAATAGGTTTATAACTAATTTTTATACCCCTAGATGTTAAGGGTGGGTCACCCTAAAAAAAGTTTTTTTATTTTTTGGACAAATTTTTTTTTTGTAATTTTTTTATGGTGTGGCATTAAAAAACACATTTAGTCCTAAATTTTTACCCTTCTACCACCAACCCCTACTTTTTAATAGCATTTTTTATTTTATACTTCGCGATTTTGACCGTTCGCGCGTTCGCGATTTCAACGGATTTTAATGAAAATTAGTACAATGATTGTTTTTGGGTCACTGATTTTGAATATTATGAAATTTTCCAAATCCGAGATGACGGATCCAACATGGTCTTGATTACAACAGATTTTAATGAAATTCCAAATCCAAGATGGCGGATCCAACATGGCTATTAAAATGTCTCAATTACAACGGATTTTAGTGAAAATTAGTACAATGGTTATTCTGAGGCAACTAATTTAGAATAAGGTAGAGTCGCCAAATGTCGTCCCCTTTTTGTAAAACAAATCTAAAAAAATTGAAAAAAATACCACAGTAATAAATGAAACGTCAAACATTAGGTTCAATATTCCAAATCAAAAACGCGTTAACATTGTTAGAAAAAGTTATAAAATAGCTTTAACAAAAATACTCAAATTATGAAAATATATTTTTGGGCTCCTAATTTCGTCCCGGGGACGATATTGAGATCACAATAATCAGTAAGTGAACTGGAGTTGTACTTACTCTTTTTCTATTATATAAAATTGAACCTAACTATCATATTAATATCTAAACAGCCCTTTCTTAATTATTTTAATCATTTTTTGGGCATCTAAAAAATAAAAAAAAAACATTCTAAAGTTACATGTTACGATATAAGGTTCACGTAAGGGGACGATATTAGGAAATTTCTATTTATTTTGTCGCATCCATTTAAGCAAAAAACGTGTCATAAACCTGAAAATTTTACTTAATCGATTAACATCTGAGATATTAATAATTAGTTTGACAAAAAAATTTTATCAATAAGTCAGGTATCTCAATATTTTATGGTATCCGAGAATATTTCAATGAAAAACTCACACTTTTTTTGATTTTCGAATTTCTGTCGGTACGAACGTCGTGACGTACTCACTTCTACACAATAGCCGATTGATGCAACTAGCTGTCGGTTCAGGTCACTGATAGTAGACGGCGGTTTTTAAAAGAGTAGATATTGAAGGGGACGAAATTAGGGTAGGGGACGATATTTGGCGACTGTACCTTATTATCGAGATTTCCAAATCCAAGATTGTGACCAACAATTTCTTGATTTTAACGAATTTTAATGGAAATTAGTACTATAATTATTTTTAGGCCCCTAATTTGAATGTTATCAAAATTTCGAAATTCAAGATGGCGGATCCAACACAGCGACCAAAATGTCTCAATTTGGACGGATTTTAATGAAAATTGGTATAATGATTATTCTGAGGCCACTAATTTCGAATATTAGTAAAATTTGTAAATCCAAGATGGCGGGTCCAATAGGGAGACCATAATGTCTCGATTTCAACAGATTCTAATGAAAATTTATACAATGATTATTCTGATACCTCTACGATGATGAAGATGGCGGATCCAATATGGTGATGCAAATTTCTCGACTACAACGGATTTTCATGAAAATTAGTACGATTTGTTTGGTGCCACTAATTTTGATCATTATCGAATTATCAAAGTTTCTAGATCCAAGATGGCGGACCCAATATATATAAAAAAAATTTCTCGATTTCAAGGGGTTTTAATGAAATTTGGTACAATAATTGTGTTAATGCCACTAATTTTAAAAATTATCAAGATTTGGATATTCAAGATGGCGGATCCATAAAAGGGTTTTCGGGTTGAATCAATTTCTAGGATATAACAATATAAAAGGGCAGTACAACGTCTGCCGGGCCAGCTAGTTTTGCTATAAAAACTTATGCCCATTATGCGTCAACAAATGAATGCAATATTTTTTTAGTTAAAGATTTGAAATTTGGATGAGTAAAAATCATGGCAATTTAATGCGATTTTATGTGGTGAGGCGGAACGTAGAAAAAGTTATAACTTCTCAAGGAGCGTGAGGGATCGTTTATTCTAAAAGAATCAACCAATTTTGGAGAGTTAATTGAGCCTTGAGGAGTAAGTAAAGTGTAGGGGGATATTTTTACGGGTAAAAGACATAGAAGTACATTTAGCGACATTAAGGAGGAGGTAATTGATAGAACACCATGTGAAAAAGATGTCTAAGTCAGCATTTAAAATTTCACCATCCCTTTTAGACTTTAGATACTCGGCGGAAAATTTTGGAATCGTCAGCATTGCAGAGGATTTTAGAATTTTTTAAAATCAGGGATACATCATTGATATAAATAAGGAAAATAAGTGGTCCCAGATGGCTTCCCTGGGGAACGCCGGAATTGTTGTTTATTTCGTAAGACAGAACATTACGTAAATTTATATGCTACGCACCTACAATTAGACAAGTACGAATAAATCTAGTCAATGTAAAAAGATGTGAAAACCGAGAAAAGAAAGCTTGTGGATGAGAGTTTTGTGATTAATCCTGTCGAAGGCCTTGCTAAAATCGATAAAACCACATTCAACTTGCATTTCAGCTTCAGTAGAGGAAGTGCAAAAGTTAGTGAACTATATCAATTTAGTGGTCGTGGATTTATCTTTCTTGAAGCCGTGCTGAAATGACTGCAAAAAAGGTTTGCAATGGAATGAAACCACATTGCAAACCATAGCTTCGAAGATCTTAGCGATGCAGGAAAGATTAGCAACGAGGCGGTAATTGGAAATATTGTACCTATTGCCTTTTTCGTGAAGAGGGTTTCCACTGTCTAGGAAAGATACCACAAGATAAAGATAATTTAAATAAATAACATAGAACGGGAACGAGAGACAAACTACAACGTTTAAAAAAAGAAGATGGAATACTATCTGCCAAAGTGGAGATGTACTTAAAGATGGCCTTAGTATCTCGAATAAGGTCTTTGGTCTGAAGAGAAGTACGCGGAAGCTCTGTCAAATGGGTAAAATTTTCAATATTAATATCACAGTTGATATCAAAGAAGGCAGTTTTCAAATAGTCCCCAAAGAGATTAGCAGTAATAAGAGGATCATCGCTGCAAGAGTTTCCAAATTTCAGGGACGAAGGGTACCCGTCCGAATTAAGCTCAGAATTGACGAATTTCCAGAACTGCTTAGGCTCGTCATTCAAAGACGATGTCATTTTAAACAAATAATTCCTGTAAGATTCGTGAAGGCCAGAAATGTATTGAGAGCATAAGCCAGAAATGTATTGAGAGCATAGTCGGAATCACTCCTTGAACAGCAAAACCTCTTCCACGCTTTATTCTTCCAATTCTTCAGATGCTTCAGTGAACAGTCAATCTACGGTTGACAAACCGCAGTTCGTTTTGCGGGTGCACAAGGAATGCACTGCGTGGAACACAGAGATAGAACATCGAATAATCAGAAATTAATTGTTTTATTTACTAAACAACGCAAGTGACAGTAGTCATGTACTGTAATGTAGTCATACACTTTCTATATGATAACACTGATTTTCTCATTGACGAAAATGTTCGTTTTCAAATTCCAACATCATTCATTAAAATATAGAAGACATTTATTTTATTAATCCAACAATGTTGAGATTCTTATGAAATAACTTTAGAGTTTCAAATGCATGTGACTATAGGAAGCACCTAGAATCATCGCTATGATTTTCCTGTGAAACTTTAGTAACTACATAGTACCTTTTTTACCCGGCTACGGCAAAGCCAAAATGAAGTGTTATGATTTTAGCAGGATATGTATGTATGGATGTATGTTTATATTTACATATGTTCCACCATAGTGCTTAAACTTCTGAGCCGATTTTAATGAATGAGGTGTCAATCGATTCATTATTGTTGTCCGGGTAACATATGTTACATTTGATAGGAACCAAGTCAATATGACGGATGTTACATCCAAAAATTGGGAGTCTCTGAATTTGTTTTTTGCTATCGTATCGAGTGGGATGTTAAATGAAAGAGGAGAAAATTCTGAGCTCAAAAATATAAATATAGTACACATTTAAAAAACGTAAAAGTGTAAAATAAAAGAAAAAGTTTAAAAAACTGTAACTCGGCTACGGATAAAAATAAATAAAATTAAGATAAAGAAAGAAAGTCCCAAAACCTTTAACCCAACTAGGGATACATAAATAAAATAAACTAAAAGATAAGAAACAAGTTGATTCCGGCAGTTTCACATTAATAACATTATAATTCAATTCAAATGCTCTTGCCAGCCAAGCAAAAAATTTAAATTCAAAATTTATGTTATTGTTTATGCTCTGTGCTTACATCTACTTGTAAATTACTGACAAATAACTAAATTGGAAGTCAGTGGAGCAATTATTATTTATAATATTATATATAATAATTATATAATTATATATCATTAAACATTATTATTACGGTATTACGGTACTTTAATAGTTTAAACTTATTTAAATTAAAATCTGTGAGGGATGGACTTCTAAAAGAATAATGAAAATGTTGAAGAATATTCAGAGGTCTGGATTTTAACTAGCGAATTCCGAAATTCCTAATATCACTGCACTAAGTGACTCCATTCTTCATGTACAGAAATCGAGGACACAACGATGAAGTCATATATCTTTGCTATTATATTAATCTATAAATTAATTACATCATCTTATCATATCTTCTTCTACTTTTTAAAAAGTTTTGAATTATTAATGGGTAATAAACATTTCAAATCGAAAATAAGAAACTGAATTTTAAAGAAATTGTTGTAATATACATTTAAGTGGATTCCTAAAGTTAATAAAGTCAACAAAAATTTTAAAATGTTTGATTCTGAATTAATCATTAAACTCTTAAAAACACTGCTGAGAAGCTCTTGGGAAGAAAATTCCGAAAACGATTAAAACAAAATCAGTATAATCACAGAGAATAATTTCACTCACCAAGGACATTATAATTGTAGTTTTAATAAGTTATACTTTTTGTAAAATTGCATTTCCGATGAACAACTTTAAATAACATATGCATACAGGCAAGTGCAGAATTGAGGAAGCAATATTTTGCTTTGTTTTTAATTTAATCATTTATATTTTATGTCGAGGGCTGGATAATCTCTTCGATTTCCGCATATAATGAAAGAGTTCCAAGATACCGTTCCACTTCAGTATCATCATTAAACGTAGCTCTCAATTTGTATTTTCCTCTCGGGACCACGGATTCTAGTGGAAAATGTCCCCAGACATATTTGAATTTTCGGATAATCAAATAATTCTAAAAGTAGATGACAGTTTTAAATAAATACATAGCTTTAATATATCTGGGATTTAATTACATTTACCTCATAAGGACAAGATTAGAAGTGTTTATTAGATGTTTAGCGGCAATTTTCAAAAGTGGGCTCCATCTTCTGCCAGCCATAAACTCACACCAGTACTCAGTTATGTTCGGATAAAAAGGTCGATATCCGTTGTAAAGTTTAAAAAGTTCAAATAGGATCTGTGAAATTACTTCCATTATTTTAATTGGACAAGGAAATACGCACGAAACATACACTAAAATTCCTCAATGGTTCCACTAAAGATGTATACGCATTTAAGGGGTTATTCTACTGTTAAACGGGTAAAAAGCAGTATCTTTTTAAAAGTGTTGTAAAAAAAAAACTATTAGAGATATCAATTTGAAATTTTGCATGCATCTTTATTAATGAAAAAAATATATAATGGCATAGTTGATTAAAAAAAAAAAACAAAATGGCGGCTTCGGTTTATGATTGATGTAGCGCGCGCTGACGGCCAGAGTCGTTTTCAATTTTTATGGCTCAATTTAGGTTCAGTCTGTGTAAAATTGATATATAACTATGCAAAAAATTTTTTAGCTAAATCGCTTCATTAGTTTTTTCTCTACGATATACCGCGCACCAAAACAACACGTTTTGAGTAAATCGCGTTTAAAGTTTTTTTAACCGATTTTTTTTTTTTAATCAACTATGCCATTATATATTTTTTTCATTAATAAAGATGCGTGCAAAATTTCAAATTGATATCTCTAATAGTTTTTTTTTTACAACACTTTTAAAAAGATACTGCTTCTTACCCGTTTAACAGTAGAATAACCCCTTAATTCAGATACTCCCCGTCTGATAGCTTTCACCTCACATGACGTGTTCGTGAGACGCTTCGGATTGACATGAAACGCGCATCTTGTAGGTTTCATAGTATTAGTTGTATGTTTTATAATTGTATTAAGTAGCGTCTAATGAAAATACAAATAAGAAATTTGGAATTAACTAAAACTAAACTTACTTACATCACTCTGAGATAGTAGGAAAAAGAGGACTAAATACGAAGCGATGAAAAATCTCAAAGCGAAAATTTTAGCTTCTTTCCGAATTTTATTTGCTAAATTATTGTTAGATTTGGATTTATATAAAGCTGATTATGTGTTTGTTTATGTTGTTACTACAACGCAATAATTTGCACGGCAACATACTCATTAAGAAGACATTAAGCAGATCAGATCGAAAAACTATCTATGCGATTTTCGAATTCAGATTGTTCGAGAAGTCAACATTTTGCACTCGTCCGCAATGAAATCTTGGTATATTTCTTTCTCTGAATTCTATTTGTTCACTTTATATTAGATTTGGATTTGTAAAGCTGGTAGTGAAATTACTAACAACATAACAGCAGATAATACATATATATGTACATATATATGGGGCATTCTTTGTGAACGGACCACCCCCTGCTGTCCAAAAATGGTGAACTCCATTTAAGGTCTACCAAGGCTCAAACGAAAGGTTTTGGTCTCTACTTTCGAATGCACACTGGCTTTCGAAGATTCCGCCTACACAGAGCCCAATATGGCGGCTAAAACCACGTGACCTCCATTATTTTTACTACTTATGAGGTTATAAAATGGGTCGCATCATTCCGATTGAGGTCTACAAAGGCCCAAATGAAAGCTTTTGACTTCTGTTTTCGGAAGGCTCTATATATGTTTTTATATCCAAACAATTATAAATGCTCAGAGAATGAATAAATCGATTGAGTTACACGTTCACAAGAACTCTTACTTCACAACTGGCATTCACTTTAATAATACTTTAGATGATGCTAATTGCTTAAGATGATACAAAAACTATTAGGTTTACGCTTAAACATGTGAAACTTATATTTTTTCGTATGAAATTAATAACTTTGACACTAAATGATTTAATATCTTATAAAATTATTAATATTTCATAAAGATCGTATATTTTCTGTATTGACTTTCAAAACTTATACGTTTGGCATATATTTTTCATACTGGAAACGTATCAAAACAATACGAAAATAATTTATAATTTCTATTCATAAGAGGGTAAATTTCTTTTATTCATGAAACTGAATTTTTTAATTATTAATTTTATACATTTTTGTATGGAAATCATAAGAAGATTATGGAATTGATTCTGATGCATAGTATGTACTTTGATATTTGTCGTATAAATATTGATTTTATACGGAATATTTTTTTCGGTGTAGAAGAAAATAGGTCTATTTACTCCAACAAAATTTGCAGGTAGGCTCCTCTTGTATATACATATATTGGAGCAATGAACTAAAATATCTTGGCATTATTTTCGAAAAGATACGAAAAATAATCTTCTCGCATCTGCTCTTAAATTGATACACAAGACTTATAATTTTTCCAAATAGCAAAGGGATTATTTCGCTAAAAAAATAATGAATGAAGAATAAATTGTAGATTTCTCGAAAACTATATGAAGCACCTAGAATCATCGCTATAGTTTTCCTGTGAAACTTAAGTATCTAGTACCTAACCCGTTTTTTTCATTTTGCTTTTTGAAGATGAGGAGGAAAACATGTTTGGGATTCACATTTTCAAGAATATCTCTACAACTACTATATCTTAAGGAAAATCTGGAAATAAAGTTTTGGAATCTTTATACCTAATCCACTCAAATGATACCCTGCTTAATTGACTAAAAGCAAATTTCCTTCAGAGCAGTCTTTTCGAGTTTCGTAAAAAAACACTAACTCCCAGTTCATTAAGTAAAATGGTGTATTCATTAAAACATAAAGCTATTAATTTGATCATCATTAGCTCAGATCAGGCAGATGATATAGGTAATATACAGATACACATAGCCAACATCATTAAAATATGTTTTCTCTTACCAGCCAAGCAAAAATTTTCAATGCAAAATTTGTCTTTCTGTTCACGGTCTGTGCTTACACCTATTTTTAAATTACTGAGTTTTAACTAAATTCGCAGTCAGTGGAGCAATTAAACATTATTAGCGTACTATAATTAACTTCATCATTGAGATTAATAGTTTAATCTTATTTTAACTAAAACCTTTGAGAGATGGACTTCTAAAAAAATAGTCAAAGTGTTGAAGAATAATCAGAGGTTTGTGTTCTGAAGGTGGCAGTACACTTCTATTTTTTGAAAAAACCGATATTTCAAAAACATCAAATTTGTATACTACAATACCTCCAAAAGTAGTTTACAATATGTTAAATCGATTGAAAAGGAAGAAATATATATAATACGCAATACAATAGATGGTGTCCAAACGCATGCAACCGTCCTTCCGTGCTCTTGTGTTTCATTACTATCCCCTCTACTTTATATGCGGAGAGGTACAGAAAAAGTGAATATGACAAACTTATTGGAAATTCAATTTCCTCTAAAAAGTTCTTGAACATAAAATCGCTAAAATCCATATTTCTTGAGATATTGGGCTTTGAAGTTGAGGTAGTGTGGAATTTTCAAGTATTATTGTGCTAAATTGTAGAAACATTATCTCAACTTCAAAGCCCAATATCTCAAGAAATATCGATGTTAGTGATTTGGTGTTCACAAAGTTTTTGTATGAAATCGAATTTACTACGAATTTGTCATATTCACTTTTTCTGTACCTCTTTTTGTTTACGAGATACGGGTAAAAAGCGAGAATTTCATGGAATAATTGGAGTTAGTCACCCGTACTACCTCGCTGGTGGGAGTTAGGGTTACACCACAATGGGCACTTTTGTAGAGCATTAAATTCTGAAGAAATTCTACCATTGACCAAGCTTATACCATAAAATGCCTCTGAGCTGTAGAGTTTTGAAGAAAAATAATCAAAGTTTACGTGTATTTTATATGGGAAATCTTTATACGCCTTGGTCTAGTACTTAATATTAATATTAAGGGCTCCAATTTTCAGGGAATTTTTGTTTAGGTATTTGCCGAGGTGGGACTGAAAAAAAAAATAGTCGCGAAAAAAAAGCACCCTAATATATATTATTACCACGCATAACTTTTTACAGAGTAGTCCGATTTTGATGATTATTTTTTTATTGTATAGGGTAATCCTCGAAATTGGAAAATTTGAAAAAAATTCAGTACTAAGGGTAGGAAAAAATTGGGAATGATTTTTTATTCACCTGTCAACCGATTCTGTTGAAACTTGGCACACATATGTAGTTCTGATGTCACTACAACATAATAGAGACCTGGAATTGATCTGATGATGGAAACGGGAGAATTAGTCGATTTTAGCCACAAAAAATGAAAAAATAAAAATTGTTTAACAAAAATTAAATCGACGAAAAGATAAACTGAAAAGCGAAAAATAAAGTAAACCTTTTTAGTCTTAATAACTAAGCTACTAAACTAATTTAAGTAACTAATTTCGAGTCGGCACCAAACAAACAATCAATGAAGATCATTAAATTACTTTAAAGAAATAATCAAAACAAAATAATATAAAAATGCAAAGTGAAATCTCCAGCGATAAACAACAGCATTTCGCGATTTGTTTGGCGCCGACTCAAAATTAGTTGCTTACATTTCCTCTCGGGACTACGGATTCTAGTGGAAAATGTTCCCGGACATATCTTGCTCCTTGGACAATCAAATTATTCTAAAAATAGATGACATTTTTAAATAAATACCTATCTTTAATATATCTGAGATTTAATTCCACTTACCTAATAAGGGCAAGTCGTGTTAAGGGGTTAGGTGGGTTTGAAAATTTCAAAAAATCGATTTTTGTTTTTTTGTCTTATTAAATAGTACAATATGTTTAAAATATTCTCCTAAAATTTCAAATCGATCCGAGTAAAATTCTAAGAGATAGACTCTTCGGAAGGTCCGCCCATCAGGCCACGTCAGTGCAGCGCTTTAAACTTTAAACGCGTTTATCTCAAAACTCAATTTTTTAAGTCGGTGGACATGATTTCTCGAAAAGTTATGACGCGATTTTTTTCAAATCTTGCACACATCTTTGAAATAACATTATCTAGTTAATGAACGAAGGATTTTTTTTTTTTTATTACAACTAATTTTTTCGAGCCAATATATGGCGAAAATTTGACCAAAAAATGTGTTTTTTTGTTCAAAGTCTGTCAAAAATTCAAATTTTAATTTTTTTTTTTTTTTTTGCTTCGTTCATTAACGAGATTTATCCAGGTACCAACGGCTGAGTTTTCAGAATTTTTAAATAAAAATTTCACAAAATACTGTTTAAATATGTATCTTTGATATGCAGAATTGCTTAAATAAAATATATGATTCTATATATTAAAAAAAAAATTGTAAAAATCCCCATTTTTTGAACCTCTGAAACCCACCTAACCCCTTAAGATTAGAAGTGTTTATCAGATGTTTAGCGGCAATTTTCAAAAGTGGATTCCATCTTCTGCCAGCCATAAACTCACACCAGTACTCAGTTATGTTCGGATAAAAAGGTCGATATCCGTTGTAAAGTTTAAAAAGTTCAAATAGGATCTGTGAAATTACTTCCATTATTTTAATTGGACAAGGAAATACGCACGAAACATACACTAAAATTCCTCAATGGTTCCACTAAAGATGTATACGCATTTAATTCAGAAACTCCTCGTCTGATAGCTTTCACCTCACATGACCAGTTCGTGAGACGCTTCGGATTGACATGAAACGCGCATCTTGTAGGTTTCATAGTATTAATTGTATGTTTTATAATTGTATTAAGTAGCGTCTAATGAAAAATCAAATAAGAAATTTGGAATTAAATAAAACTAAACTTTCTTACATCACTCTGAGATAGTAGGAAAAAGAGCACCAAATACGAAGCGATGAAAAATCTCAAAGCGATAATTTTAACTTCTTTCCGAATTCTGTTTGCTAAATTATTGTTAGATTTGGATTTATATAAAGCCGATTATGTGTTTGTTTATTTTGTTACTAAAACGCAATAATTTGCACGGGAATATACTCATTAAGAAGACATTAAGCTGTTAAGTAATAGATCAGGTCGGAAAAGTATGTGATATTCGAGTAAAATGCTGCACAATAGAATCACCTTACCCTTTTGAAGTCCAATTTTTTTTAAAAGCTGTTGTGTAATACTTAATAAATTATATAATTTGCATTTTTTTACAGATCTAATTTGAATCTGGAACTTTGCATTGAATTGAGACTTTTTAATAGTTACCAATAACAAAACTTTTTTATTTTGCTACAAGAACTTATGCCCATTATGCATCAAAAAAGTAATCCAATATTTTGTCAGTTAAAGATTTGAAATTTAGGTGAGTAAAAATCATGGCAATTTTCCCCGAAAATGCGATTGTTTGCTATATGTCACAGTTTAAAAAATACTATTCAATGCAGAATTGCAGATCCAAATCAGATCATTAACAAAATACGATGTGTTATTGTCATAGTCCAAACTAAGGTTTTTGCATGGAAGGACTAATTAATCCTCGGATTGACCAATGGCTTTATATGGTCAAACCCTGAAATAAATTTTAGTTTCGACATAAATCCGGTCTGTTTTTGGTTCATGTGTTTACCACCAGCTATCAATGATACCAAAATTAAAATTACACCAAATTTGTGAATGATACTACGTTCATGAAATAAATACAACTAATTAATCAGAAACTAATTGTTTTATTTACTAGACAAAGCAAAAAAGTGACAGGAGTCATGTTATATACTTTCTAATATGATAACACTGATGTTTTCATTGACGACAAAGTTTGCTTTCTTCTTTACAATCTAGAAATTTATTTTATAAATCCAACAATGTTGAGATTCTTATAATATAGCTTTAGAGTTTCAAATATATGTGAGGAATTTTTTATTGATGATGTTTTAGAACAGTTTTAATGATGGAATCAAATGTTGATTATCTGTCTATTGGAAATTAAGAGTGTGACTTATAGTTCAGTATTCGAACTATTTTATTAGCATGACTAAAAATTATTTTTTGTTTGTTGATAATAAAATACTGTGGATTTATCGAAAACTATAGGAAGCACCTAGAATCATCACTATAGTTTTCCTGTGAAACTTTAGTAACTACTAACTAGTACCTTTTTTTCATTTTTCGAAGATAGAGATAGGGAACATTTTTTTTACTCACATTTTCACGAATATGACTAGAATTACCTTAGCAAAAATTTTGAACTAATAGTTTTGGAATCCTTATAACTAGTCCACTCAAATGGTACCTTGCTTGATTGACTAAATAAAATTTATCTCCAGAGCAATCAGATGAAAATCCACTTTAATGTCTTTTCGAATTTCGTGATTTCAGGTCCACTTCATTAAATAGAATGGCGTATTCATTAAGAAGACATTAATTTATTAATTTGATCATCATTAGCTCAGATCTGACAGATGTTATATTATAGAGATATAGATAGCCAACATCATTAAAATATGTTTGCTCTTACCAGCCAAGCAAAAATTTTCAATGCAAAGTTTGTCTTATTGTTCACGCTCTGTGCTTACATCTATTTTTAAATTACTGAGCTTTAACTAAATTCTAAGTCTGTGGAGCTATTAAACATTATTAGCGTACTGTGATTAACTTCATCAATGAAATTATTAGTTTGAACTTATTTTAATTAAAACATGTGAAGGATGTACTTCTGAAAGAGTAGTGAAAGTATTGACGAATATTCAGAAATCTGTGTTTTAACTAGCGAATTTCGAAATTCCTAATCACACTGCACTAAATGACACCATTGTTCATGTACAGAAATCGAGGACACAACCATGATGTCATATACCTTTGCTATTGTATTGATCTATAAATTAATTACATCATCTTACCACATCTTCTCCTCCTAAGTTCTAAATTATTAATGGCACTCTTTACAAAAGATATTACAGTATATATATATATAATTTTTGCATTAATCTCGGTTTAATTTTCCTTAAGAAGTATTCTTTCCAACTATGGTCTGAAACTTGTTGATTTACTCTGAGTCAACAAATGGAGTAGGGTTAGGTTTTCAATTTAAGTTTAAAAAGGTTGCTAATAGATGATAATCATCATAAGATCTACTGGAACAATATAATTTTGCAATTTAGTTTTCCATTTACTTTGTAATCGAAGCATATTATTTTTTATTTTATTTTATTTTAAAATTAGATCATCACATATTTGTCGATCGAATTTTGGTGGTATAAATAAATTTGTTGTAGTAAATTGCAGTTATTAATATGTTGAAAATGGAAAATCAGGGCAGCTTTAAAGTACATATTGCTGTTGAAAAAGGATTTTTCAGATATGAAGGTTTGTGACAAAATGGGGAACGTGAAATTAATATTAGAGTATATTTCAGAAGTCTACATTGGATTCTATCTGCTGCCTGTTATAAATTCACAATAGTGCTTAATGTTATGGAAGGAGTTATTTGTTGTAATGTTAAAAATAACAGGTTCGACTGAAGGAATGAGCTGCATTATTTTAAATTTAATTATATTAATAATATATACATGTACTAGCAGCATAATAATCGAATCTTGTCGGTGTTACAGTATTAGTAGATTACACCAACATACAACATATTCTTTCATCATTTTATGGAATAAGGAAAGAAAGAAAAAAAATACGAACTAAAGATAATAATAATAATTTTACTGTTTGTCCCGAATTTTGCACAAAATTCGGATTTAAGTGTGGAAAATAAATAAATTATATGTATATAAATTAATTTACAGAGCAGTTTTACTGTATGCACTGACTGTGCTAAAAGGCATTGTAATAAACTTCAAAGAATGAAAAGTAACATCTTAAAGATGATATTTAATATGCCATGGTTTTTCTCTACACGAAAGTTACATAATAAAGCCAATATCGATCTTGTATCCGATGAAGTTCTAACCTGCATAATCACTTTTTTACTATGTCTCATAAATTTGAGATAAATTCATTTTGGCTTTTATAAAACAGTTAATTACATTAATTTAGCGCAGTAATTATGTATAGTAGTTAACTTAGTTCTAAGATTTAGTACGCGTTTTTGCAATCTTTTAATTTTCGCTTCACTTATAATACTCGATTAATTACCTCCTCATTAGTCCGCAACTGTACATCACAGATTGTAAGAACTAAGATTCTAATCACTGAATTTTCGACACCCATTGTATATTATTTTAATAAATTCATATTCTATTCTACTCTATTCTAAATGTTGCATAATAAAGTTGACTCCAAGGTCAGTTTATTAAATAGAACAAACTCGTGTACATTAAGAAGAAAGAATTACAGACATCTATTACAACATTTTAGTGGATGTATGTAAAATTAACAAAGTCAATAAATTCAAAGTTTTAAAATATTTGATTCTGAATTAATCACTGAACTTTTAAAAACATTGTGTGAAGTTCTTGACTTTAGTTTTAATAAGTTACACTTTTTCAGTAATTTCATTTCCAATTTCTGATTATGTTTTACTAACTAAAATAAACAAGAGAAGTTTTCAACTGCAATGCTAAATAAGCAACGTTTTGCTTTAACATTAAGTTAATCATTTATGACAATGGCTGCATAATCTCGTCGAACTCCGCATATATTATAAATTGTCCAATATAAGGCTCCACTTCAGTATCATCATTCATTGTAAGTCTCATTTTGTATTTTCCTCTCGGGACTACGGCTGAGAATGGGAAATATCCAGGGACATATTTGACTTTTCGGATAATCAAATAATTCTAAAAGTAGATAAAATTGTTTAATTAAACACATATCTTTAATATGTCTGAGAGCTAATTCCACTTACCTCATAAGGACAAGTCGTGTTAAGATTGGAAGTGTTTTTCAAAAGTTGAGCGACAATTTTCAGCAGTGGGCTCCGTCTTCTGCCAGCCATAAGCTCACACCAGTACTCAGTTATGTTAGTCACAAAAGGCCGATAACCATTGTAAAGTTTAAAAGCTTCAAATCGGACCTGTGAAATTACTTCCATTATTTTAACTAAACAATGAAATATACAGGAAACATGCACTAAAATTCCTCAATGGTTCCAACAAAGCTGTATACGCATTTAATTCAGAAACTCCTCGACTGATAGCTTTCACCTCACATGACCAGTTCGTGAGACGCTTGGGATTGCCTTGAAACGTGCATCTTGTAAGTTTCATAGTATTAGTTGTATGTTTTATAATCGTATTAAATAGCGTCTAATGAAAATAAAAATAAGAAATTTGGAATTAAATAAAACTAAACTTTCTTACATCACTCTGAGATAGTAGGAAAAAGAGCACCAAATACGAAGCGATGAACAATTTCAAACCGACCATTTTAACTTCTTTCCGAATTCTGTTTGCTAAATTATTGTTAGATTTGGATTTATATAAAATTTGTTATGTGTTTTTAATGTGTTATTAATATTATGTTACGTCATTGAGCGCCAAAATGCTCATTAAGAAGACATTAAGTTATTAAGTAAAAGTTTGGATTATTAGAGAAATTAAAATGCCGCAATCGAGCACAATAAAATTACCAATCACCTTATCTCTTTGACGTACAAATGAGTTTTTTTTTAAAGGCTACGACTCTTTTTAAAGGTTACTAATTATATCTACGGCTCTATTCTGAGAATCATCCTTATTCTATGTAACTAGCCAAGACACTATTTTACTTATTGTCGCATAAAGTCTAACATCAAAACTAATCCCAAGGAATTTTGGAGCGTTATAAACAGTAATCGGAAGACTATCAACTATCCTGCCGTCTTTAACTTTTGTCAACGAAACAGGTCACGATTCAGCTACTATATCTAACCTCTTTGCTAAACATTTTAGAAATGCGTACATTGATAAGAGGCTTCAATTATTTTAACTACTTGTCTTGTCTTCCGACGCAATCTCCTAATGCTTTAGAAACTTTCATTGTTTTAGAATACATGAAAAATAGACAAAGATTTCTCGGATTCTCCCGATAACGTCCCTCGTGTTATGGGGCGTAGATGTAATGTTCCATTTGTTCAGCCTATTACTTTTCTATTTAACTCATGTCTACGTTGTTCTGTCTTCTCTAATGTTTGCAAACTTATGTAATCCTTATATTTAAAAAGGGTAGAAAGAACATAAATGAGAATTATAGACCAATTGATAGATTTTCGCCGACTTTCAATTTTCAAGTCTATTGTCAATAACTACTTAACCTTTTATTGTAGCCCTATTTTATCTACTAATGAACATGGCTTTATTAAAGGAGAATCGACTCTCACTAATCTGGTCGATTTCTCTAACTTCTGTCTAAATGAATTGGAACAGCACAAACAAGTCGACTATGTGCATACGGATTTCAGTAAGGCATTTGAAAAGTTTTCTCATGATGTGCTAATTTTTAAACTGTCTTGTCTTGGTTTTTTCAAAGATCTTGTTAGCATACGCCGATGATTACAAATCTTTAGATCAATCGAGACCTTACAAGATGCTCATAGCTTCCAATATGATCTTGCCTATTACGTGTTGTTAGGCTATCCCTTACAATTAAATGCCAGCAAATGTACTCTTATTATATAAGAGTTTAAAAGGCAATCCTTTGCCTAGGCGAGATAGTGTTACTGATCTTGGATTGGTCATCGATAGTAAATTTAACTTTGGGCTCCATATCGTCAGTATAATTGATCAAACGAATTCAATACTTGCTTTCGTGAAACTTTGGTCGAAGGACTTTGATGACCTTTTGATTTTGAGACTTTTGTATTGTATCTTTGCCTGACCCATATTGTAGTATGCCTCTATAGGATGGATCCCACACCATGACATTCACATCAACCATATTGAAGAATTGCAGAAGAGATACCTGCGCTATGCTCTTCGCCATTTGCCATGGTTTTGCTATAATCTTCCTCCGTATGAAAACAGATTGTTGGTTTTATGTTTGACGTCGCTTTCTAAGTGTAGGGAGGTTGCTCTTCTGAGCCTCGTAGATATTAATTCACGCCCCGAACCACAAAATGACGATCCTTCTAATATTCTGCCTACCACAGGAACAATTATAGCAATTTTGAACCGATATCGTCCATGCCCAAATATTATAATCCGTACATTAATTGTTTAGATTTTAAATCGAATGCGTATCAATCAATTAAGACTGTTTAGTTTTGGTATTGTTATTATGTATATTATATACTTGCTTATTAGCTTATTCGTCTTTTACTTAAAATTCTTTGTATTTCTCCTTAGTGTCAGATGGTCAATCAATTGTACTTGTTGATATATGAATAAATAAATTAATACATGACAAAAATTTGAGTTTGTTATTAAGCCTAAATAATTAGAAAATAAATTATAGAAGAGAAAAAGTAAAAAAAAAAAATCTTCTGTTGATATAATACAAATAAAAGAGAAATTGAAATGATAAAATTATGAATTCTTAGCGTAACAGGGAGGCGAAACAGAATATTTAGGATTTCGGTAGGTCTAAAAGTGAGGAGAGTAGGTGTTGATCACCGCCATAGATAGTTCTAGTTTCCACACACATCAAGATGTGCCTGATTGTTATTGGGCACTGGTATATTACGCATCCTCGCTGTGTCGCTCTAGCGACTCTTAGGGAATCGCCAGTCCATGTTTATAAAAAAAAGCATCAACAATAATGAAAAGGTATTCGATTTACACCTACTTAACAACATTTACAAGTGCAGACTTGAATGTAGCACTATCATCAGCCAGGTTTAGCGTGTGACATAGCTCATTAAAAAGTCTAGAACAATAAGTAATTATATTATTAGTTAAGTGCTTACTTCGTATTAGGTATCCCGTAGCATAAATATTAAATAAGGCATACTGATGAGATCAGCTTGGCTTCTCGGATCGAAACACTCATCGTTTTTTTTTTCTTTTTTGAGCCCGTTTACTTCGTTGGACGAGTAACATTCTTAATAAAAATTTTCTTCTGTCTGTCTATCCGGTAATCGCTGGATTGTACTGAAGGCGTAATTTGCAGTTTTGCCCTAAGCGAGGGCAACACTGAAAACCCGGACTAACGACTAATTCATCCTAGAATTGACTTATGGCTTTCTTTTGTCAAAACGTCAAGGAAAGAAAATTGTAGAGAATATCGCGTCTTTTTTGGCAATATCCCCGAATTTTCTGATGTGTTTTTGGCATGGTCCATAATTTTAGTATTAGATATCAAAAATACGGGGAATTTAAGGGGGTGAACCACATTAGGAGGTCAAATCATTATTACGATATATCAAACTATTTTTGGGATTTTTTTTCACAGTGAAAAATTCAATTGAATGTTTTTAAACTTTGAGGCTGTTTTATTAATGTTATCATCTACATATCATTAAATTTATTAATTAAATCGTTTCAATCAGAAATCGCTGATTTATTGCCAGTTCTCGACAGCAGGTCTTCACCCGACTTTTTAGCTTGCGTGCATCTTAGGGGTTGTAATTTTTATTAGAAATTGTAAACAAAATTTGTGTACATTATTTACACGTTTTGCAAAAATATTGTTACAAAATTTGCCATCGTTTATAATTCACACTTTGAGTTGTGATCGGGCAGATATAGGAATTAGTCTTCGATCCTTCCTTTGTGAGTGGCTATAGTATAGCAGATAAGTGCCATACTAATGAGATCAACTTGGCTTCTCGGATCGAAACACTCACCGATCATTTTGGGCTCGGTGGACGAGTGTTATTCCCAACAAAAATTTTTCTACGTCCGTCTGTCTGTCCGTTTGTCACTGAATTGTGGCGAAGGCGGATTTAGTAGTTTTGCCAGCCAGCCGCTCGGCGGGCAAAATTACAACAATATGAACTAATGCCGTCAAAAAAGCTTGGATTGATGATTGATATGGCTGTTTAAGGAAGAAGGTACTAATTTTCACCCTTTTTGTAGCTGTATACAAAAAAACAAAAAAATGTAAACAATGATATCATCTTAATTGTTAGTTCATATTCTTGGTAATTCAATAAGGTAAACGTACAAAACATTGTTAAAACGACCAGTGAATTAGTTTTTGAATTATCATGCATGCAAATTGAAAAAATATCTTTTTGAGAAAAACATGCAAAGAATACGTATTTCGTTCTAAAACTTTGAGAACATATTTTTCGGATGCTTTGCTCATGATTTATGAAATAAAAAAGAAACGATTTTTAGAACTATCTAATATTATTTCTTCTTTAAGTGACTAGCGACAAATGTTGGCATTATCTCCTACAACTTTCGACCAAATGTGCGACGTTTTCATCATACCATATGTGCTTTAATTTTATGGCGAAAGTGTTCGTGAATTGGTTGGGGATTTTTGCCATCAACATTTTATTCCGCGCTAAAATAGAATTTAGTTTTGACCTAAATCCTTTGTGATTGTGGTTCATGTGTGCACCAACAGCTATGAATTATACCAGTATTTAAATTTTACCAAAGTTGTGAATGATGCCACGTTTATGAAATAAATACAACTAATTAATCAGAAATTAATTGTTTTATTTACTAAACAACGCATGTACACCTAAAAGTAACAGTGATACACTTCCTAATATGATAACACTGATGTTTTCATTGACGAAAAAGTCCACCTTCAATTTACAATGTTCTTCATTAAACTCTAGAAGATATTTATTTTACTAATCCAACAATGCTAAGATTCTTATGAAATAGCTATATAGTTTCAAATGCATGTGAGGAGTTTTTCATTGATTTTAGAACAGTTTTAATGATGAAATCAAATGCTTCAGTATTCCAACTACTTTATTTATGTAAATGACAAAATTGTTGGTAATTGAATACTGCGGTTTTATCATAAACTATAGGAGGCACCTAGAATCATCGCTATAGTTTTCCTGTGAGACTTTAGTAACTAGTACCTTTTTTCGAAGTTTCGAAGATGAGGAGGAAAACATGTTTTGGATTCACATTTTCAAGAATATCTCTACAACTACTATATCTTAAGGAAAATCTGGAAATAAAGTTTTGGAATCATTATAACTAACCCACTCAAATGATACCCTGCTTAATTGACTAAAAGTAAATTACCTCCAGAGCAGTCTTTTCGAATTTTATAAAAAAGCTCCCAGTTCATTAAGTAGAATGGCGTATTCATTAAGAAGACATTAGGCTATTAATTTGATCATCATTAGCTCAGATCAGACATATGCTGTATTACACAGAAACAGATAGCCAACATCATTAAAATATTTTTGCTCTTACCAGCCGAGCAAACATTTTCAATGCAAAATTTATCTTATTTTTCACGCGCTGTGCTTACACCTATTTTCAAATTACTGAGTTTTAACTAAATCGAAGTCAGTGGAGGAATAAGCCATTATTAGCGTACTGTAATTATTTGCATCATATACCTTTGCTATTGTATTAATCTATAAATTAATTACATCTTCTTTCCCCATCTTCTCAAACTTTTTAATAAGTTTTAAATTATTAATGGCACCCTCTACAAAAGATATTATAGTATCCCTATCCCTATATATATATAAAAATGAAAGTTCGTTTGTTTGTTTGTTTGTTTGTTTGTTTGTTTGTTTGTTTGTTTGTTTGTTTGTTTGTTTGTTTGTTTGTTTGTTTGTTTGTTTGTTTGTTTGTTGCTCAATCACGCCTAAACGCCTGCATCGATATTTTTCATTTTTTGTCCGAAGGTAGTACATATTCCGACTTAACATATAGGCTAATTTATTTTCAGATAATACGTAGGATTTCAAAATGGCGGATCCAAGATGGCGGCTGAAAATTTTAAATTTGAAGCTATTTTCATAAAAATTGGTACATAGGGGTTTTGCGGGATGGGGATTTCAAATCCGCTGTCCAAATTTAGAAATTCAAGATGGCGGATCCAATATGGCGACCAAGATTTCCTGATTTCAACGGATTTTAATGAAAATTAGTACAATGATTGTTTTGAGGGCACTGATTTTGAATATTATCAAAATTTAGAAATCCAAGAGGGCGGAACCAAAATGGCGACCATATTTCTCTATTTCAACCGATTTTAATGAAAATTAGTACAATGATTATTTTGAGGTCACTAATTTTGAATGTTATCAAAATTTACAAATCAAAGATGGCGGACCCAATATGGCGACCAATATTTTTCGATTTCAACGGATTTTAATGAAAATTAGTACAGTGATTATATTGAGGTCACTGCTTTTGAATGTTATCAAAATTTAACGACGTGGACGTAGTAGTTTTCTGTTCCCTTTGGGGTGCTTGATTTAGGTGAGTCCCCTCGCCTCTCACCGTCGGGGTTCTTGATTTAGGTGAGTCCCCTCGCCTCTCACCGGGAACAGAAAACTACTACGTCCACGTCGTAGTTCCTGGGTAATGCAAAATGTAGTTAAATACTTTATCGCATGTTCGGTCGAAAGCTTTTTTCGTTCTGGCGTCAAAAATAGGGGTTACCAATAGAATTTTTGAGTTTAACCTTCAAATAACTTTGAAGGTCAAGGTAATTTTCAAGGTCGTGGTCAGATACCTCTCTCCACATCAAAAACTTTTGTTTAAAATGTATTTCAAAAAACGTCATCGCTTCTCGCTATTGTACATATATACGTAAGATAAATTACCTTGAAATGACCTTGAAATTTGAAACTTGACCAAGGTCATATCTGAACGTAAAATTTTCCGCTCTTTTCAATTCCGGGGTCAATAGGGGGTCATCCCATTTGAAATTTTACAGTAGACCTTCATATGACCTTGAATGTCAAGGTCAAGGTCATTTTTAAGATCATCACCAAACGCCATTTTTGATACCCTACAACTTTCATATTAAACTTTTTTCAATATTATGTGATCCTAAAAAGTTATTAGGTTGTCTCAAGTTAAGTGACTCACCCGATATAGTTATATTAGTTGTAAGGTTTAGTAAGGACTTTTGCAATCTTTTAATTTTCCCTTCACTCATAATACTCTATTAATTATCTCCTCATTAGTCCGCAACTACATCACAGATTGTCAAGAACTAAGATTCTAATCACTGAATTTTCGATACTCATTGTATATTGTGTTCATAAATTCGTATTCTATTCTACTCTATTTTAAAATTTGCATAAAAAAGTAGACTTCAAGGTCAGTTTATTAAATAGAATAAACTTGTGCACATTAAGAAGACATTAAGACAGATACTGCATTATACATATATATACAGAGCATATGTAGCTAACTAAACATTTATTTAAAATGTTTGACTATGCTGACGCAGAAAAGGTTGTCTTAGAAAATTTGTCATATCTTTCACGCTCTGTGCTCCGTGCACTAATTTTTAAACAACAGTTTTCTAAAGCTAGCATTTAAACTCATTTACGTATGATACCTTTTACAAAAGATTAATTAGGTGTAATTTTTCCAAGAGGTGAGTGATTAAAATTGAAAATTTAGAAAATCCAATTTTTACTGAAAAATATTATAATATTTTAGTGGATGTACCTCAAATTAACAAAGTCAATAAAAAATTCAAAATTTTAAAAAATTTGATTCTGATTTAATCACTGAACTCTTAACAACAGTGTCTGAAATTCTTTACTAATAGTAAAATCTACTGTGGTTTTAATAAGTTATACTTTTTAAGTAATTTCATTTCCAATTTCTGATTATGTTTTACAAACTAAAATAAACAAGAGGAGTTTTCAACTGCAATGCGAAATAAGCAGCTTTAACGTTAAGTTTATCATTTATGCCCTTGGCTGGATAATCTCGTCGATCTCCCCATATAGTAAAAATTGTCCAATTTAGGGCTCCACTTCAGTATCATCATTAACTGTAAATATCGCTTTGTATTTTCCTCTCGGGACTACGGACGCGATTGGCAAAGATCCTGGGACATATTTGAGTTTTCGGATAAACAAATAATTCTAAAAGTAGATGACATCTTTTAAATAAACACATATCTTTAATATATCTGAGATTTAATTCCACTTACCTCATAAGGGCAAGGCCTGTTATAATTGGAAATGTTTTTCAAAATTTGAGCGGCAATTTTTGTCAGTGGATTCCATCTTCTGCCAGCCATAAACTCACACCAGTACACAGTTATGTTCCCCAGAAAAGGCCTGTAACCATTGTAAAGTTTAAAAGCTTCAAATCGGACCTATGAAATTACTTCGCTTATTTAAATTAAACAATGAAATATGCACAAAACATACACTAAAATTCCTCAATGGTTCCAACAAAGTTGTATACGTACTTAATTCAGAAACTCCTCGCCTGATAGCTTTCACGTTACATGACCAGTTCGTGAGACGTTTAGGATTGCCATGAAACGTGCATCTTGTAGGATTCATAGTATTAATTGTATGTTTTATAATTGTATTAAGTAGCGTCTACTGAAAATTCAAATAAGAAATTTGGAATTGAATAAAACTAAACTTTCTTACGTCACTCTGAGATAGTAGGAAAAAGAGCACCAAATACGAAGCGATGAAAATTTTCAAACCGACCATTTTAACTTCTTTCCGAATTGTGTTTGCAAAATTATTGTTAGCTTTGAATTTATATAAAATTGGCTATGTGTTTTTAATGTGTTATTAATATAAATATTCAGTCATTAAGCGCCAAAATGCTCATTAAGGGGGTAGTACACTTCTTAAGGCCTTTTTTTAAAGATTTTTTTTTTTATAGTTAACTTTATTTTGATCTTGCAAACTTTTATATATGATACAACTAATATTCAAGAATATTAAAAATTTTTTTTTTTTTTTTTTTCTTCATAGGGCCCTAATATGGCTGCCTGAAGGTGACCCCTTTTTAATCTGGCCGGCATGATATCTCGACTCTGGAACGTCGTAAACAAACAATTCAAAGTGCATATTAAAATATAGATCAGTCGCTATCGTTCGAACTAGGATAAAAAAATTTGGTAAAAAAACAAGAAAATGGCGGACTTTTTAATTTTTCGGTCAGTTTTTTTTGCAAAAAATTGTTTAAAAAAAGGGTTAAACATTAACCGATTTTCAAAATCCTAGTTCGGACGAGAACTACACATGTATAGAGTATCCCATAAAAATTTGAGCCCGATCAGACCAATAGTTTTTTCAAAATCATGTCGGCCAGGTCAAAAAACGTGGTTTTGAGAAAAACGCGTTTAAAGTTTTTATTCGATCATTTTAAGGTGCGATAACCGTAAGGCACCGCTACAAATGTGTCTATAACTTTTTTTTTACATCGAATTTCTCCAAACGGTTTTGGGAGAACATTTCTGTTATATATTAGAGCACATTTATGAAATAAAAAAAAAATCGATTTTTTCAAAAAAGAGAAGTGTACTACCCCCTTAAGAACACATTAAGTTATTAAGTAATAGTTTGGATTATTAGAGAAGTTAAAATGCTGTAATAAAGCGCAATAACATTACTAATCACCTTAATAACTCTTTGACGTACAAATTAGTTTTTTTCAAAGGCTACTACTTACTTTCTACTACTTTTTTTTTAAAGGGTACTATTCTGTCTATCTATTCTGAGAATCATCCTTATTCTATGTAATTAACCAAGACACTATTTTACATAGTGTCGCATAAAGTCTAACATCAAAACTAATCCCAAGGAATTTTGGAGTGTTATAAATAGTAATCGGAAGACTAATAACTATCCTACCGTCTTAACTCTTGTCAACGAAACAGGTCAGGGATTCAGCTACTGTTTCTAACTTCTTTGCTAAACATTTTAAAAATGTTTACTCTGACAAGAGATTCTCTAAAACTAACTTACTACCTAACTACCTATTAATTTAAGTGCATCTTAACTCTTTGAGTTCTTTGAGATAGCTTTAACATGTTCATATTTAGAAGTTAAGCATTTCAGTCTGAAGTTACTTCTTAGATCATCACCGACCTACTAACGGGACACTGTGCCCTAAAATACCATCTCAAAAAGATAGGTGTAGAGGATGATGATACATGCCGATTCTGTCTGGAAGAAGAAGAAACAGCAGATCACGTACTCTGCCACTGCCAGGCCTTATGTCGGCACAAGGCTGACACACTTCGGAGCGTCTATCATCACTCCGGCAGATGTGTCAAATGCGACGCCCCAGAGTTAGAGTACCATCGCCTACTTCAAGGACCTTGACTAAGATGGGGTCTAATCTAGAGGGGTTTAGCACAATAGATCTTTTAGGTCGCGCTTGCTATCGAGAGGCACCTAGAGTACCTTAACGACCCACTGCTAATAATAATAATAATAATAATAATAAATACTTCTTATTTCATTTGTTGCTTGCTGGACCAACTTTGTTCCAACCAGTTGATGTAGTAGCCCTGTTGATGTGTCCCATGGTTTCTTAAGCAATATTTTTAGTAATTTATTTTGTGCTATTTGGAACTTTTTGATGTCGCGATATTACAATAGATGGGTGCTGTTTTGTAAATGATCAGCTTGTTTTCTGATGTAAGATGAGATTTCCTATTTAGTAACGGTTATAGGGTAACAAGGCATTTTTGCAATTTCGAAATTGTCTGTTGTACATGCTTCTGGAAGTTTGTTTTTGATCAAGGTGCATTCCTAAGTATTTTATGCTTTTGGACCATTTGATGGGCTCTTCCATAATATTTATCTGCATTGATGGTAGGTATCTCTCTGCTCTCCTCCTTGTAAAAAATACAGATTGTGTGTTCGAAGTGTTAACTTTTATTTTCCACTCATTGTAGTAGTCATCAAGGAGTTGCAGTTGAACTTGTAGGGTGTTTATTATGGATTGCGAGTCTTCTGCCCTACATTATATTGCTGTGTCATCTGCAAACATTGCTAGTTCGCATGTATCTAACTTGGGTATATCTGATGTATAAATGTTGTATAGAGTGGGGATGAGGCAAGATCCTTTTGTCAGATAGGTCGCCGTTGACCCGAACTGAAAATTTTCTATTGTTGAGAAAGAATTGTATGAATTTAGTGAGATACCATGGTAAATTCATTTTTACTAGTTTGAGTATTAGCCCTGCATGCCACACAGAATCAAATGCTTTTTCAATATCAAGAGCTATAAGGCCTCTTGATTAACGGTTCTTGAGTTTATCTTGTATGTCGTATTTTACTCTATATAGGTGATGAGTTGTAAAACAGCCATGTCGAAATCAAAGTTGAAAGTCAGGGATGATTTTTGCTTCTGCTGTGTGGTGCTGGATTCTTTTCGAGATTACCTTTTCGAAAAATTTTCCTATTGAAGATAAGAAGCTGATAGGTCTGTAGTTGTGTGCTAGTGAAGAATCCTTACCAGGTTTTGGTAACAATATTATCAGAAATCTATTATAACACTTTAGTGGGCACACCTAAAATTAACAAAGTCAATAATAAATTCAAACTTTTAAAATATTTGATTCTGAATTAATCACTGGACTCTTAAAAGAAGTGTGTGAAATTCTTAACTAAAAGTCAAATATACTGTGGTTTTAATAAGTTACACTTTTTAAGTAATTTTATTTCCAATTTCTGATTATGTTTTACAAACTAAAATAAACAAGAGGAGTTTGCAACTGCAATGCTAAATAAGCAGAGTTTTGCTTTAACGTTAAGTTTATCATTTATGCCCTTGACTGGATAATCTCGTCGATCTCCCCATATAGTAAAAATTGTCCAATATAGGGCTCCACTTCAGTATCATCATTAACTGTAAGTATCGATTTGTATTTTCCTCTCGGAACTACGGCTGAGATTGGGGAATGTCCCTGCAAATATTTGCCTTTTCGGACAAACAAATAATTCTAAAAGTAGATGAAATTTTTAATAAAACATATATATTTAATGTACATATCTCAGATTTAATTCCATTTACCTCATACGGGCAAGGCCTGCTAAGATTTGAAATATTTGTCAAAATTTGAGCGGCAATTTTCGCAAATACATTCCATTTTCTGCCAGCCATAAACTCACACCAGTACACAGTTATGTTGGGATAAGCAGGTCGATATCCGTTGTAAAGTTTAAAAATTTGAATTTGGACCTGTGAATTTACTTCCATTATTTTAACTAAACAATAAAATATGTACGAAACATACACTAAAATTCCTCAGTGGTTCCAACAAGTCCGTATATCCACTTAATTCAGAAACTCCTCGACTGATAGCTTTCACGTTACATGACGAGTTCGCAACACGCTTGGGATTGCCATGAAACGTGCATCTTGTTGGATTCATAGTATTAGTTGTATGTTTCATAATTGTATTACGTAGAGTCTAATGAAAATTCAAATAAGAAATTTGGAATTGAATAAAACTAAACTTTCTTACGTCACTCTGAGATAGTAGGAAAAAGAGCACCAAATACGAAGCGATGAAAATTCTCAAACCGACCATTTTAACTTCTTTCCGAATTGTGTTTGCAAAATTATTGTTAGCTTTGAATTTATATAAAATTGGCTATGTGTTTTTAATGTGTTATTAATACAAATATTCAGTCATTAAGCGCCAAAATGCTCATTAAGAAGACATTAAGTTATTAAGTAATAGTTTGGATTATTAGAGAAGTTAAAATGCTGTAATAAAGCGCAATAACATTACTAATCACCTTAACTCGTTGACGTACAAATGAGTTGTTTTTAAAGGTTACTACTTATTTTCTACTACTTTTTTTTTAAAGGCTACTATTCTATCTATCTATTCTAAGAATTATCCTTATTCTATGTAATTAACCAAGACACTAGTTTACTTAGTGTCGTATAAAGTCTAACATCAAAACTAATCCCAAGGAATTTTGGAGTGTTATAAATAGTAATCGGAAGACTAATAACTATCCTACCGTCTTAACTCTTGTCAACGAAACAGGTCAGGATTCAGCTACTGTTTCTAACTTCTTTGCTAAACATTTTAAAAATGTTTACTCTGACAAGAGATTTCTCTAAGACTAACTTACTACCTAACTACCTATTAATTTAAGTGCATCTTAACTCTTTGAGTTCTTTGAGATAGCTTTAACATGTTCATATTTAGAAGTTAAGCATTTCAGTCTGAAGTTACTTCTTAGATCATCACCGACCTACTAACGGGACACTGTGCCCTAAAATACCATCTCAAAAAGATAGGTGTAGAGGATGATGATACATGCCGATTCTGTCTGGAAGAAGAAGAAACAGCAGATCACGTACTCTGCCACTGCCAGGCCTTATGTCGGCACAAGGCTGACACACTTCGGAGCGTCTATCATCACTCCGGCAGATGTGTCAAATGCGACGCCCCAGAGTTAGAGTACCATCGCCTACTTCAAGGACCTTGACTAAGATGGGGTCTAATCTAGAGGCTTTTAGTACAATAGATCTTTTAAGGTCGCGCTTGCTATCGAGAGGCACCTAGAGTACCTTAACGACCAACTGCAAATAATAATAATAAATACTTCTTATTTCATTTGTTGCTTGCTGGACCAACTTTGTTCCAACCAGTTGATGTAGTAGCCCTGTTGATGTGTCCCATGGTTTGTCAAGCAATATTTTTAGTTATTTATTTTGTGCTATTTGGAGCTTTTTGATATGTGATGTCGCGATATAACAATAGATGGGTGCTGTTTTGTAAATAATCAGCTTGTTTTCTGATGTAAGATGAGATTTCCTATTTAGTAACGGTTACAGGGTAACAAGGCATTTTTGCAATTTCGAAATTGTCTGTTGTACATGCTTCTGGAAGTTTGTTTTTGATCAAGGTGCATTCCTAAGTATTTTATGCTTTTGGACCATTTGATGGGCTCTTCCATAATATTTATCTGCATTGATGGTAGGTATCTCTCTGCTCTCCTCCTTGTAAAAAATACAGATTGTGTGTTCGAAGTGTTAACTTTTATTTTCCACTCATTGTAGTAGTCATCAAGGAGTTGCAGTTGAACTTCTAGGGTGTTTATTATGGATTGCGTGTCTTCTGCCCTACAGTATATTGCTGTGTCATCTTCAAATATTGCTAGTTCGCATGTATCTAACTTGGGTATATCTGATGTATAAATATTGTATAGAGTGGGGATGAGGCAAGATCCTTTTGTCAGATAGGTCGCCGTTGACCCGAACAGAAAATTTTCTATTGTTGAGAAAGAATTGTATGAATTTAGTGAGATACCATGGTAAATTCATTTTTACTAGTTTAAGTATTAGCCCTGCATGCCACACAGAATCAAATGCAAGCCCGTCGTCAGTATAGATTCTAGTCCAGCCTTGCAGACTGGATATGTTCCTCACGGCGCTGTTGGTGTTCCTCGGCTGTCTTCTTCTTCTTCTTGCAGGAAATGACGGCAGCATATCTGCGTTGATCGTGGACTGGCAGGTGAAAATCAGGGGAATCACAGAGCCGGGAATGGGATATCTAAACTTATTACTAACTGGAGAGCCCTTTTCAGGGCCAATGTTGCTGATGGTCGGGGATTTATTGATTGGAGCCCTTTCATTGTGTTGTGATGAGGTTTTCTCCAATCAATCCAGTTTTTGGCAACAAGCTTTGCCAATAAGGTTTCTCCCCTGATGCGCATTTCGTTTTTATTTCGTATTTTTTTAATAAGAGTTAGTAGTATATATATATTTTTAAAAATATTTAATTAAATATACATTGAAGATGTAAAAATTAAACTTTATTTAAATAAATATTTTTTCTACACCGATCGTTCTCCTTCTGTCTAACCTCCGTGGGCTACGCTGTCCTTGATATGCTTTCCTAAAGGATGTCGTCTCCTTTAGTTTACTCCTCAAAGGTTTCAACATACCTTATATGTATATAGAGGTCCATTTATTAGGAACATCTTATTAAGAGAAATATGAAGTCTCTTTGTTCTAAAAGGATTTTATATTTAACAGAAAATTAAGGGAATAACCGAATTTTGTCATAAATTTAAGAAGAAAATCCGTATCCTTCGGTAAGCTAAATTTTAAGATGAATTTTCACATTAGCATTAGGGAAGGTCTCTTTACTTTCTGATAATATTACAGTATATTTAGAAATATTCAATAAGAAAACTGTATGTTTAATTGAAATTGTGGTATTTTTCTCAATGTACAACCACAGACACAGTTGATATAATAACACAATAAAAGAAGGTGCAAATGTTAAGTTTTCATGCAGTGATAGTATACAAATCATTTTAAAGTAAAAACTTGGGACTTACTTGAAGTGATTTTGTGAAATTAAAATACATAGTACTATATATATACTTGTATTATTGTATTCCAAAGTAGCTTGATAAGATTCAATAAAATCGTTAAAAAAGTTGCCCTTGCTCCTACCGTCTATAAGGATCCAGCAATTGAATTTAAGTTCTTGACTTTTGCAAATATTATTCTATATTATACACTACATACTACCTGAGCTGCAAAAATGAATTTTAATCAGTACGTTTTTACGCGACAGAGGAGAAACTTTGGACGGCAGTGTATTTTCTCCGACCGGAATCAGTTAATTTATGATCAGCCCTCCAATTATGCCCTAATCAATGACTACATCCTGCGGGATCCGGTTGACCGCGGCACCCAATTGAGCAGAAAAATGGCCCTAAGTGAGTGCAACACCGAAAGCGCGACGTTAGTGCATCGCGGAATGCAACACCTCGAAGGAGGATGGCCGAAGGATGTGAATTGCTTGGACGAAGAGATGACAGTCAGATACAGGAAAAAAATTGAAAGAGAAGAGGTGTGGGGGAAGCAAGTGCTAGAACTAACAAAGGTGGTTACTATTCTGATCTTCTATGATTATTAAATGTTTACCATAAACGCGACCTTTATATGCAGCCAGCAATGCATGCAGTGCTTCAAAATAACGCGGTCAAAGTGTACGAGGAATATTTTGAAGATATTCCAAGCATCGAATTGGTGAACGATTACATGGGGCATGAGGCTAACATCTTCCGCGACAGATTTGAGGAGTCACCGCGCGTTGTTCGTAATATCGCTTGGCATCCCATGCACAATAACATATTCTTGGCTACCCATGGATCGTGTGACTTATATCCAGACCCCTTAATTCCCAAGGATTGCTATATTTGGTATATAGGTAGGTAAATATATACTAGATAGAAAAGGATCGGGAAAATTTTGTCCACCCATAAATAAAAGAAAAATCTTTTCCTTTCGATATAAGAAATAAGGAAGGAAACAACATACATTACACTGTGTGACAGTGATTTCGTACCAAAACAAGTATTATGTCATTTCACTCGGGTTTTTCTCGTGGATTGCGAATTCGCAAATAAAAATGTCCTATCACGTAGAGTTTTTGAAAAAAAATAGGTTTGAAAAGTACAAAATACCGTATTTTGGCCATTTTGGCAAATTAATTAAAAATTTTCAAATTAATTTAGGCACTTGTATAGTAGCTGAAATAAAAGTATGAACCTTTACTTATTGTATTAAAATACGAGAAGCTTTAATACTTTCCGAAATATTCCGTGGAATTCAATTTTTTCCATAAGTCGACTGCTTCATACAATAGATAGTGAATGAAAATTACTGTTTGTGGACGCTCATGAAAATCTTATTCCTGAAGACGCTTTGTAAGTGCAATAGATTAGTGGTATTTTATGTATATCGATAAGGATTCACGCTCTCTTTTGAGTCATGTTACGAGCTTTTTGCACCTTTCGTTATTTTGTAATGAATTTTAAAAAATGGCCAAAATACGGTATTTTGTACTTTTCAAACCTATTTGTTTTTCAAAAATGTGACGTGATACAATATTTTTGTTTGCATATTCGTAATCTACGGAAAAAATCCTATAGAAATGATATATGACTTGTTCTGTAACAAATTAAATATTAAATTTTGTCGCACATTGTTATATGGAGAAAAAAATTAACCTTTTAGTTCCCTTTAATTTTTGGGGTAAAATACATATTTAATATTTTATGCTTTTACAATTCTTGTTATATAATAAGAAGCAAAATAAGGTGAATTGAAGGCTAGTTTCAGGGCCTTTGTTATTGTGGGAGAAGCGGCCGAAAAAGTTGTTGCGATTTCCAAAAGGATGAAATTTTCAGAAAAGACAATTTTTTTATAACACGTATTTAGTAAATTTTTCATTAAAAATGCATGTTTTGTTTAAAAAATTTAATTTCGCAATTTTCTAGTAAATTTGCTTGATTCATCTTGCAATATTCAATATTTTTTACAAACGTTTTGGAAAAATACCTCAGAGAGGTAAAACTGAATGCATAATCTCAGTAAAATTGATGCTGGATATATCCAGCTATATTCTACCCTAAAATTACAACAAAAGGGAAAATTTAACTTGTATTAGGATTGGTATTTTATAATATTGCAACAATTCTCGCTCTTAAATTGCGTACATTTGACTACGTTCTTCGTACGAAACTTACGAAACATTAAGAATTTGTAATTTTACTGATTATTGCGTTAAGTCGTCATTCGAGGAGTTAATGTTGAAGTTTTTATTCCCTTCATTTACAATTACGAGGTTTTTAAGTTATTATAAATGGAAAGAACCTTTTCATATTTCTATTCACCTGGCTATTTATATTTATGTACAATATATTATATGCAGAAATGTAACATCAAAATAGCGGTTCGGAATTTTCTCTTGTTTGTTGTGATGAATTTTGATTTTCTTAATTAACTACAGCCTTGTAGAAAATATTTTATTTCATTATATTTCTATACAAGCTTAGCAATATAAATATTAATGAAAATATATTTCAATATTTGTGCAGAGGCACACATATAGACAGTGAATTATGTTCTTTACAGCGAAGATTATTTTCTCCTTTCTCTGCTCTAATATTAAACTCTTTTAATTTATTTTTGCAGAGCTTAGCTCCACTTAAAAAAATTTAAATTAATTTCAATATCATTGAAATATTTCAAGCTACTCCTTTTGAGTACATTTCCGACACCGGTCAATTATAAATTATTAATAATGGATATATGTATTCATTTTCGTAAAACTTAAATCCTAATTAAACTAAATTTATTTTGTATGTTGGACACAAGTATCTTTTCTTTCTTTACAACATATTAAATAGGTTGCCAAGTTTTACGATCAACGAAAAATATTGTAACCTATTTTTTTCTTCTAGTGTAGGATTTCAGCTTTAATTTATTAAAAAAGAAATGCCTTAACTCGTTGAGGGATGTAAAAAAATAAATAAAATGATTTTCCGATTTGTTCAATCAGTATTTAAGAATGTAACCCTATACATATATTTAAAAAGAGTTCTTACCGAGCTACAATTTGATATTAATTGCAAACATTAACTCTATGAGGCTAGTAACTATAACCACATTAAAATGAATACCAAAAGTGAGATTTCGCGCTGTCGAGTCAGGATTTCGCAGGGTTGCCAAGGCAAGTGAGTAATATCTTCATAAGTACTATCTTTCCTTAAAATTTCATCCGTTCAGAAATCGGAACCATTATTTGCGGTCGCCTCTTGGACAATTAGAAAATAGTCCCAGTTACATTAATGTTGATTTCTCTCATTGTATCTTTCCGTTCACATGAAGAAAATTCATATGAGCCCCATGCCACACTAAAATCCCCTGAAATGGCCACGAAGATTGAGTTTTGTCCGAAGGACGCGAACTTAATAGTAGGAGGGTTAGTCTCTGGAGGAGTAGCTATTTGGGACTATCGAAAAGCAGAGAAACCAACAATTATGAGCGAACTAGAGACCGCCCACAGATATCCCGTGACCGCACTATGCTTTGTTCATTCAAAATCAAACACAGAATTTTACACGGGCTCAATAGACGGAGCTATACACTACTGGGACGCTCGTAACATTAACAAGCCGGTAACCCGCTTTCTTGCCGACCCGCAGAAAACGGACAATCAGGATCGCGGAAGATCGCACGGTATCACTGTTCTCGATTTTGAATACACTATACCTATTAGATATTTGGCGGGCACTACACACGGATATATATTTTTGGGTAATCGTAAAGGCCTTACGCCCACTGAAACTTTGGTAGCGAATTTCAAAGTAATTGCGGGTCCGGTACGAACTATAGAACGAAATCCAGTATACATGAAGAATTTCCTAGTTAGTGGGGAATTTTGTGCCAAAATTTGGACAGAAGATTGTAAGGACAATCCTTTGCTTCGTACAAGAAACCACAGATCCGAAATAAATTGCGCTGTTTGGAGCAAGGGTCGCTGCTCGCTATATTTCACTGCCCAACAAGATGGCACTGTTGATTTCTGGGATCTTGTTATGGACCATCACAAACCAATCTACACGATGCGCTCAATTTCTTCACCTATAATTAGCATGAGGGCTGATAACGCAGGAAAATATCTAGCTACAGGCGCTAAGGATGGGACTATTCATTTGATCGCAATGGACGAAGCTCTAACATTCAGTCAACCAAAAGAAAAAGGTTTAATGTCTGCAGTAAGTCAAAATACAATTGTTAAAATACAATTATACGTAATAGGGTCCATAAATCTTCAGCAAGGAATAAGGTTAATTAAACAAAATGTTTTTAATGTTCCGGTGTGTGGCTTTAACAGCTGTCTAAATTCTAAACTATGTTATCTAGAAAATTAATATTTAACATAGTTACATATATAGTAGATCGTTTCATGGTCAAAAACTATTTCCGAAAATAAAATGGTATTTTTACTTACTTTAAATAAGACTCAGACTCGCGTGGGTAATCTATATTTATTTATTTTATTTTTTTTTCAAACCTTTTATCGTATGGTTTCGAAATTAAGGGTAGGGAGAATGGTAAGTTTTCACATATTTTTTTAACAACGTCGTATAAAATGCTACTTCGAGAATTAAAATATATATGTATGTATATTAGGTGCTTTTTTTTCGCGACAATTTTTTTTTTTTCAGTCCCACGAAATTTTGTGACAAATACCTAAACAAAAATTCCCTGAAAATTGGAGTCCTTAATATTAATATTAAGTACCAGACCAAGGCGTATAAAGATTTCCCATATAAAATACACGTAAACTTTGATTATTTTTCTTCAAAACTCTACAGCTGAGAGGCATTTTATGGTATAGTCTTAGTCAATGGTAGGACTTCTTCAGAATTGAATGCTCTACAAAAGTGTTCATTGCGTTGTAACCCTAACTCCCACCAGCGAGGTAGTACGGGTCACTAACCCCAATTTTTCCACGAAATTCTCGCTTTTTGCCCCTATCTCGTAAACAACAAGAGGTACAGAAAAAGTGAATGTGACAAACTTGTTCTTGTTCTTGAACACCAAATCGCTAACATCGATATTTCTTGAGATATTGGGCTTTGAAGTTGAGGTAGTGTGGAATTTTCATGGATTATTGAGCTAAATTTGTAGAAACACTACCTCAACTTCAAAGTCCAATATCTCAAGAAATATCGATGTTAGCGATTTGGTGTTTAGAACTTTTTTGTAGGAGATTGAATTTCCTATAAGTTTGTCATATTCACTTTTTCTGTACCTCTTGTTGTTTACGAGATAGGGGGAAAAAGCGAGAATTTCATGGAAAAATTGGGGTTAGTGACCCGTTCTACCTCCCTGGTGGGAGTTAGGGTTACCCCGCAATGGACACTTTTGTAGAGCATTCAATTCTGAAGAAATCCTACCATTGACTAAGACTATACCATAAAATGCCTCTGAGCTGTAGAGGTTTGAAGAAAAATAATCAAAGTTTACGTGTATTTTATATGGGAAATCTTTATACGCCTTGGTGTAGTACTTAATACATATTAATATTAAGGGCTCTAATTTTCAGGGAATTTTTGTTTAGGTATTTGCCACAAAATTTCGAGGTGGGACTGAAAAAAAAATAGTCACAAAAAAAAGCACCCTAATATATATATACTAGGGTGATTCAAATTTATTTATTTTCTTTTTTTTCTTTTTCAAACAGGTTCAATCGTTGCTAGGACAGGAGAGAAAAGTCCTGGCCCAATCCCAGCTCATAATATCAATATTTATTAATAGCTCATCGAACTTTTTTATTTTCCATAAAAATAACATGGGAAAGAATGCATCACTAGACGTTTTAGTCTGTATCTCCTGAAAAAATGATCATACATGAATGGAACCAATTTCATTAGAAAGAGCATAGGTTCAATAGGTTAATCAATAATATTCATAGTTGCATTGAAGAAGTCACAAAATCGTGTTTTTCCTCAGCCTTGAATTTATGCCTCCAGTGTGAATGCTAATAAACTATTGTTGTGTTAACTTTACGAAACAAATGCTAGAATACTTTTTCGTAGATAATTATATACTCTTTTTAATGAAATTGGTCCCATTCATGTATGATCATTTTTCACGAGATACAGACAAAAACGTCTAGTGATGCATTCTTTCCCATGTTATTTTTATGGAAAATAAAAAAGTTCGATGAGCCACCAGTAAATATTGATATTATGAGTTGACGGTGGGCCAGGACTTTTCTTTCCTGTCCTAGCAACGGTTGAACCTGTTTGAAGAAAACAAGAAAAAAATGTGAATCACCCTAATATATATATATTTTAAATTTTCATCACAAGGGCTTTCTATCGATATATCTCTTGCCATATACCATATTACAATAGCGCTCGGAACTTATATGTATACACATACGCGCATTAGATTCAGATAATTTAAAACTTGCCTGGCTGGAAATTTATGGAATAATGTGCTCTTTGTAGAATTTTTTGGCGGGAGTGCGAATGCGGATTTCATGGGTTTATATTATTTATATATTCGAAACTAAGAAATTCGCATTCCCCCCGACGAATGCCGCAAATACATATACATACAATACAATAAATTCTGCTTTCAGATGTTCGAAAGGGATCTTCATCGAGTGAAGTTATTGGAAGGCCGCATTAGAGAAATTAAATTGAAAATGGCTACAGAGAAGAAAGAAATTAAAACTTTTGAAGACGAACCTAGCGGAGAAGATGTAGGCAACGAAGAAGAAGAAGAAGAAGAGGAAGAAGCAGAAAAAGAAAAAGAGGGGGAAGAGGAAGGTGGCGAAGAAGTTGAAGATCTTGAACTTATGGCGGCGCGTAATAAATTCATAGAAGTTGTAGCTGAAGAAGAAGCAAAACGAGCAGCCAAAAAGTATTCCCTTCTCACTCGTACACCATTCAGCCCGATTTTTGGAAAGGACGATAAAATTCCTGAATTTGTTCCTACGAAACCTATTTTTGAAGAAGATGAGAGTAAACAAATTGCAGAACTTAGGAAGATACTAACTGAAAAAAGGGAAAAGGAGAAGAAGGCTAAAGCTCCAGCAAATGTAGACAATAAGATAGATGAAGCTGTTGACATTACTGAAGATGGCGAGGAAAAGAAAGATGAATAAGAACATAGCAAAGAGGAAGAAGAAGAAAGGCGGTTAAGGAATACAGCATTAAGTTGCGATCGGAATAGCTATTATAAAATGTCATTCTCACCAAACCACAATGTTTAAGTGTAATTAATTACATGCTATACATAAATACAACTACAATATACAGATCAACTTACTAAGTTTGGGTATTTGAAAATTAGCATGTGATTTTCAGGTTTTTTACAGAAATTAAATTTAAATCTTGAATGTGTTACTCATGAGAAATGTCAATTCAAGGGCTCTTAGAAAGGCATTGGGCACTGTTGACAATGAAGTATTTTACGAAGGTTTCGAGGAACCGAACGATAAAAGCCACTCCAGATATTAAGGGATTATCTGGGCAAAAGGACCATTAAAACGAACTAAACAGCCTAGACCGACATATCAAAGTTGGCGTACATCAAGAGTCAGTATTAGGCCCATTGCTTTATTTGCTGTGTATAAATTATAATAAATTCAAAAATCTGAACGGAAAATACATCATATACTATGCAGACGATACGTTATTATTATGTTCAGGATATTCGCCGGGAAAATTAGAAGGCAGCATAAATGAATATCTTAAAAAATACGATCACTGTCTACAAGACAAAACATTATCAATTAACATGCAAAAAACAACCTATATAATTATAAAACAATAAAAATAAAAACCCCATTAATATTAATATACGAATCAACGGAGGGAATTGTATCGGAATATAATTACCTAGGTTATAGATGAACAACTTACTTGGACTAAACATGTAAACTGGAGGAGAATGGCTGGACTTATTGCAGTCATAAAAATAAACAACTATGTATATATTCACAAAAAAATTAAGAATACATATAATTTATAATGCCAATATTTTGTTGTTGGTAAGTTATGATCTCATAATATGCAGCAAAGCCACAGTAAAGAACCTGCAAAGAGATTGTTAAATAGAGCCATAAAAGCAGTGTTTAATTTGTCTTCAGGATAATTTTACGGCAATTTTATATGAAAGTACAGACAAATTTAACTTGAAGCAACTAACAGACGTAGAAATGGCTAAAATCATTTATAACATTACAAAAAGACATACAAAATCATCTATTAACCTAGTTTTGAGAACATAAATTCACGAATGTAATACAAGAAAATTAATGATGAGAAGTTATAATCTACCGGCACCAAGAACTAACCGGCTACAATATGATCGAATTTACTCTTCAGTTAATTATTATAATACCTTGCAAAAGAAAAAAAAGAAAAAATGCTCACAGTATTCTGAAATTTAAAAGACTTAAAAAGTACGTTAAATTTAAAAATTAAGCAGCATTAAAACGGAATAATTAATAATATTGCATGTACATGTGTGACCCCTTATACTCCCTTTGGGGAGAACAAAATTGAATTAACTTTTATTCTTAAAATTTGTTATTTAGCTTTAGAATTTCAGCAAAATGAATCCTCAGAGCCTAAATTCGAATGCCAAGCAGAATTAGGTGTATGTTTCCAGCAGCATGCATTTTGAATGAATTTTCATAAAAGCTTTTGGATTGAATTACATTATAAGGTACAATATGTTAAAATATTTACCCATAAAAATTGGTTGATTAATATTTAATAATAAAATAAAAAAAAAAAAAATAAAGTAAAAAATATATATAATCTAATACAATATAGGCTTAATGAAATAGTTATATGCATAAATTATGTAACGAAATATATTTCTGTCAGGATAATATTGAGAATTAGTGATAAAAAACATTCATATTAATTTAAAAAAGGTTATGGTTATGGTTAAAATGGAAGCTGTTTGCGGTGATTCGTGTCTATCATTTTCAATAATCAAAACTGGTCTAAGTTGTTTCGCTGGCGACGAGAATCATTAGAAGATAACCCACATACGGGAGGTCCTGTGACGGTGACTACCCCAAAAACATTAAATTATTGGAAGAAATTGTTCTAAGTGACCGATGTTTAAAAACAAAAGAAATTGCAGCACAGACCGGCATTTCCAAAACAAGTGTTCGAATTCTTAGCGCAGTGCAAAAGCGAGTGAATGTTGTGAACAATTTTTGGAGCTTTAACGTGAGGATAAAGCAGGAGTAATTCAATCAATTTGACGGGGATGAAACTATAGTCCTCAACTATGATCCAAAATCCAAAAGAGATTCAATGGAAATGGCATAGGAAAGGAGATAGTATGCCAAAAAAAGCAAAGGTTACTCAAACTCAAACATAATAGCTACAATTTTTCGGGACCTCGAGGGAATATTTCTGATGAACTTCAAAAAATCGAATAAAGTCGTTAACGCGGTATATTACTCTGAGTTATTAAATCAGTTGCGTCAAAAAATTATCGAGAAAAGGCGCAGAAAAATAAGCCGAGGTGTGCGCTTGCTTCATAATAATGCTCCAATCCACACTACTTCACTTTCCATGGCTCCTATTCGCGATTGTGGCCTTACAGAGATTAAAAATCCCCATATAGTCCTGACTTGGTCCCCAGGGCCGGATTTACCTATGGGCACTTAGGGCACTGGCCCACGGGCCCCCACCAACTTGGGGCCCCCACCAACTGTAATCTTAAATATTTCAGAAGAGTTTAAAAAAAAATAATTGTATGAAAGCTGAACGGCTAAAAAAACTTTTCAACATTTTTATTGAAGATATTTTTATTGAACTTGACTTAACATGTTTACCTATAAAAAATAATCGATAATAAACGATAAAGCCTTAGAAATGTTTATGCACTTTAAGTGTATATCAAAAATTTTAATCAAAGTAAATTAAAATAATTGACAATGTACTTATTTTTTAAACTATTATAAATCATACTCTGTTATGAAAGTACCATTGTAGCTTCATAATTATAAAATTACGAGTAAAATTAATACTTCCTTTCTTGATGTATATTCTTTAAAAAAGTCTAATTTCCTATAAGTCAGTGTAACTGCTTTGAATTCTTGAAAATTGATGAGTTCAAAGATTCTGCGAAAACTTCAAAAATTCGCAGCGATTCGCGGAAAGTCTAATACCTTAAAGCCGCGTTTCCAATACAGCGTGGAGATTCAGAGTATTTGCTATCTCTACACTTCACACGACAGAGTTGTATCTTTTGTCTCTTTAAAAATCTCACTCTGAATCCGAGAGTCGGCGTGAAAGTGGGACCTACAGCCGCGTTTCCAATACAGAGTGGAGATTCAGAGTATTTGCTATCTCTACACTTCACACGACAGAGTTGTATCTTTTGTCTCTTTAAAAATCTCACTCTGAATCCGAGAGTCGGCGTGAAAGTGGGACCTACTTCTACTTCCGCGCTGGCGATGTCGAAAGCTTTCGAACTTGATTTAATACGAGATGGCGCTGCTGCAAAGTTTCTTTCTTGGAATGCAAAATTGGCAAAATTATTGCTTCTTATATGCGAAATAAATTTATTACTTAACTAATTTGTTTACAGAATATAATATTCTGTAGAATTGCTCGTTATTTTGGCAAAAATGAGTTATCCAAATTTGGGTTTTTCGGATGAGTTGCACTAAGTCATCTACAGATGGCTCGTATATTTTCGAGCTACGTTTACAATCGACAATATATTTATGTAATGAGCTACTGCAAGGGTAGCTGCAACTTTATTTTCCATAATTTGAATTAATTTACAAGATACAATCTTCACTCTTCACATAATATTGGACAAGAAAATTACAGGCAATAACCTGATTTCGAAAGCTCTGAATATTTCGAACATACTCTGCGCTGCCATTTGGAACGGGCCTACTTTGGCGCTGAACTCCACGCTGTATTGGAAACGCGCCTTACTTCTACTTCCGCGCTGGCGATGTCGAAAGCTTTCGAACTTGATTTAATACGAGATGGCGCTGCTGCAAAGTTTCCTTCTTGGAATGCAAAATTGTCAAAATTATTGCTTCTTATATACAAAATAAATTTATTACTTGACTTATTTGTTTACAGAATATAATATTCTGTAGAATTGCTCGTTATTTTGGCAAAAATTAGTTATTGAAATTTGTATTTTCGGATGAGTTGCACTAAGTCATCTACAGATGGCTCGTATATTTTCGAACTACTTTAAAAATCGTCAATATATTTATGTAATGAGCTACTGCAAGGGTAGCTGCAACTTTATTTTCCACAATTTTAATTAATTTACAAGAATACAATCTTCACTCTTCACACGACATTTGACAAAAAAAGTACAGGCAATAACCCGATTTCGAAAGCTCTGAATATTTCGAACATACTCTGCGCTGCCATTTGGAACGGGCCTACTTTGGCGCTGAACTCCACGCTGGCGCGTTTCCAATACAACGTGGAGATTCAGAGTATTTGCTATCTCCACACTTCACACGATAGAGTTGTATCTTTTGTCTCTTTAAAAATCTCACTCTGAATCCGAGAGTCAGCGTGAAAGTGGGACCTACTTCTACTTCCGCGCTGGAGATGTCGAAAGCTTTCGAACTTGATTTAATACGAGATGGCGCTGCTGCAAAGTTTCTTTCTTGGAATGCAAAATTGGCAAAATTATTGCTTCTTATATAAGAAATAAATTTATTACTTGACTAATTTGTTTACAGAATATAATATTCTGTAGAATTGCTCGTTATTTTGGCAAAAATTAGTTATTGAAATTTGTGTTTTCGGATGAGTTGCACTGTCATCTACAGATGGCTCGTATATTTTCGAACTACTTTAATAATCGACAATTCTGAAATATATTTATGTAATGAGCTACTGCAAGGGTAGCTGCAACTTTATTTCCCACAATTTTAATTAATTTACAAGAATACAATCTTCACTCTTCACACGACATTTGCCAAAAAAATTACACATGATTTCGAAAGCTCTGAATATTTCGAACATACTCTGCGCTGCCATTTGGAACGGGCCTACTTTGCCGCTGAACTCCACGCTGTATTGGAAACGCGCCTTAAAACAGGTCTTGCAGTCGACATTCATTAGTTTTTCTTCATTAGCTCGAGGGCTTTTGAACAGTGCAGTTATTTTCCAAGTCTAATTTTTCCTCGGATATAATTGTATTTTTAAAGACTGTAAGTATTTCTACAATAAACATTAAATATATTATGATAACAAATAGAGGTAATTTTTTTAGTATAAGCAAATATGTAATAAACATTTCAGTTTTGCTGCAATCAAAGTTGTGTGTAAAAGTAAAAATATCCAAAAGAATTTTAAATAGGACAATGGATCGACAAACTGATCGGCATAAAACTAAAAGAACTTATGTGTCAGGTTTTGAAAAGCGTGCAGTAGCAGCTAAAAAACAAAAAAAAGTAGAAGAGCTTTTAACTCATACTCATCGCATGACTGACTTTTTCACTACTCAGAGTGATCCATCAGAGCCGTCTATTAGCAACAATACATCTAAAACTGATATTCAAAATTAATATTTGGAAACGGTTTCAGAAGTTACACATGTAATAGATAATAATTCTATTATACAAAATAGTAAACCGACTACTCCTCCACGTATTGGACAGTGTAATTCCGAAATTCACGCTTCAACTTCTCCAACCCAAGAGCAAACTACATCTGAGGTAAGAAAATTATTTTTCAAGTGCCTCCTAGGAATAATTATGTTCTTCCTGAAAAAATATTTATCTCTCCGTTTTTACGAAAATATTATACAGGAGATTTACTAATTATTACATTAGAACAAAAAATAAATAAGAACAATTCGAATTTAAAGTAAAAATTGTTTAAAAAAATTGAGTTTAAATTATATGAATAAATAAACTTGTTTTTATCAAACATAACACCAATTACTTTGTATTTCTATGTAAAAAATTAAGCATGTATTTGACTTTTTGTTATAAAGGGTGTCTCATTAAGAACTTGAATTTTAAAAATTAAAAAATATATATTTATTTAATATTTTATTAACATTTTTTTCTACATATGTATGGAGGTAGTGATGACATTTAAACATGAAACAAAATATCGGTTAAATGGCCACCGTTGCTCTGTTGGCAGGTATGCACTCTTTTGACGAAATTTTGCAGTAAGGGCTGCTGGATTTGACGAATTTGAGTTCCTCAGTTGTCTCAGGGTGGTTCGCGTAGACCTTACTTTTCAAAAAACCCCAGAGAAAATAGTCCAAACAATTATATATATGTTATATTATATCAATAAATAAAAAAAAAAATGTTGCCAATTTTGAATTCCTTAAGTAGGACCCCACCATCTGAGTGCTAAAATAAGAAGCCATGCATTCATACTGAATATTTAAAACTGTGTGCAATATGACTTTTTTAATTTATAAAATATATTTCAAGTATGTAACTTTTTGAAGGTGTTAAAGATATTTTGAATAAATTAAAGTTAAGTGGTAATCAGCAAAAGGGGTACTATACTAAGTGCGGTTGGCGCCTTAGGCGCCGACCGCGCGAAATTTTTTAGGGCCCCCACCATTTTGTGCCCATAGGCCCCCACACATCCAAATCCGGCACTGTTGGTCCCGTCTGACTATTTTTTGTTCTCAAAACTCAAGGCAGATTTAAGGGATAGAACATTTAACAGCGACGATGAAATTAAACGGGCAATGGACGATCATTTTGACTCCAAGGATGCATCATATTTTTCCAGTGGCTTTAGAAGCTTTAATCAGAGGTTCTGAAAAGGTTGTGAAAATAAGGTAGACCTTATTGAAAAATAAAAACATTTTTCTCTGTTATGTCCTTTCTTTCTATGTTAGGCTTACAACTCATGAACCGCATTACGTAGTGTGGGAAAATTTATCGCTTTGGTGAAGCTTGGAGTCGTCTGGAAATTCTACAGTTTCATGTAGGAGAGTCCTACCCATATTTAATGCTGCATATATACCTATATAAAAATAAATAAATAAATGCATTTATAAATAGACTATGAAAAATTACCTCAATCACTAGGCGAGCCATAGGCCCCAAGATTAACTGAAATAAAGTGGTATTTTGCATTACAAGCAGCTAAAAGGACTATGCTGTGACCCCTTTTTTTTGTTGAAAAACTTAGATCCTGCGTTGGGTGGGCACTTTATGTTCACGTACTTACGTGAATTAAAATCGGCTGCAATATTCTTAAATTCTCTTTTATTAGTGCCGTGAAGCACATAAGTATATGTTTCTAACATAATTTTTCGAACAGTCGATTTCCCAAATTTGGAGGTCCAAGTTATTAAGTGTTAACCCCTCGCTTATCTGTGCTGATGTATTTGGCTTTTGCGAGTGGTGACGAGTGCTCTGAAGCTTTTTATCTGTTATGGCCTTTTTATTTTTAAATTTAGCGGCAACTGAGTGCGGGGCATTACTTAACGTACTCTTAGCTACTGTCAAACAATCGAACCCAGCTTCATGGCATCTGATAAAAGGTCATAAGCACGTGTAGTGTCAAAACAAATCCACCAGAGGTGGAACACACTTTCGGTCGCAGCGCGTGTGAGAGAACGTCGAAGGCATCCTAAGAATTTTCGCATAGTATTACTTACCTGAAAAGTTTGAAGTGTTCATAACTTTGTGCCCTGACCTAGAAACATAAAATAAACATCGCGGAGTGTGCAAAAGTCAGTGACATTTTGGTAAAACAGACAAAAATCGTGCAGAAGTGGTGTACGTGACTCGGCGAGATTCCGTTATGGTCGGACGAATTGCTGCTGGGTAGACACACGCGCCGCGGAGAGGAAAACAAAGGGAAATCGAGTAGGAGTTCTGAGCCCGTCTAGTCGCAGACAAGCAAAGGCAGTTCGGTCCGGCACTCCGAGGTTCCATAGTTCAAGAGTTTTCCTGTTCTAGTTGAATAAATTAAAGTGAATCACAGACTCGAATCGAAACAACGAAATGATTCAAGTCGAGGCGCCTCCCGGGGTTGTTGTCGTTCGGGCGAAGCCGCGAAAAGTTTTCAAGCCGAAAGCGAAGATGAATAGGATCCCCCAGGAGCTCCTGGATGATCCCGAATTAAATGCGGCGATCGAGCGACTTCCGGCCAATTATAATTTCGAATTACACAAGACCATCTGGCGTGCCAGGGAGCTCAAGGCCAAGAGAGTGGCGCTTCAGATGCCCGAAGGTCTGCTCATGTTTTCCCTCGTCATTAGCGATATCATTGAGCGTTTCACCGACGCGGACACGGTCGTCATGGGCGATGTTACTTATGGGGCCTGCTGCATTGACGACTACACAGCGAAAGCCTTGGGGGCTGATCTGTTGGTCCATTACGGGCACAGCTGCCTCATTCCAGTCGATCAGACCGATAGCATCAAGGTGCTCTACGTGTTCGTAGATATTAAAATTGATCCCTTGCATTTTATCGATTCGGTGAAATTAAACTTTCCTGTCGAGGAGCAGAAGGGCCAAATCGCTTTGGTTAGCACAATTCAGTTCGTCACAACATTGCAGGCAGCAGCTACGGAGCTTAGGAAGGGCGGTTATGATGTAATTGTCCCACAGGCGAAACCTCTCAGTCCAGGAGAGATTCTGGGATGTACAGCCCCACAACTTCCACACACTGTTGAGACCCTGATTTACTTGGGGGACGGCAGATTCCACCTTGAGGCTGCAATGATTGCAAATCCAAAAATCTCAGCTTATAAATACGATCCGTACGAGAAGAAATTCACAATAGAGAAATATGATCACAAGCAGATGCAGAGTATTCGTTGGGACCACATAAAACGTGCCAAGGCAGCAAAAAAATTCGGAATCATATTAGGTACTCTTGGCCGACAAGGTTCAGGTCGTGTTCTGCAGTTCTTGGAAAAGAGGCTACGCGTTAAGGGATACGACACCACAGTCATCCTCCTGTCGGAGATATTTCCGCAAAAATTGGACCTCTTCGAAAGCATTGATGCCTTCGTTCAAGTCGCATGCCCCAGACTATCCATTGATTGGGGCAGCGCCTTTAAGAAGCCTCTCCTTTCACCCTACGAACTATCAGTAGTTCTCGGCGACATCGAGTGGACCCCCAACAATTTGGAACCGAACAATGTCTATCCAATGGATTTCTATGCTACAAACAGCTTAGGACCGTGGACGCCCAATTTTAAGCCGCCCGCTGTTGGTGAGTGCGAGAACAAACCATCGGCCGGATGCTGCGGACGCTGCGTACGTGCCGAGCTCGAGAAGGACGGCGACGGCATCCTTGACTTGAAAGTGTGATAGAACTAAATTTATTAGTTGATTAGTCCAAGTAGCTTGATTTTTTTTTTTTTTTTTACATATTTATTAATGCTGTAAATAAACCATCATGTTTTAGACGCAAGATATCTTTGTTCCTCCTATCCTGACCCTTTTTAACTTCCTCTCTCCATTAGCTGAAGATGGACTGACGTCATCAGTCATTCAAGAATCAAGGCAAGGTCCTGAAGAAGGATGGTAAACACAAAACCCAACTTTTTGGTCAGGTCAAGCCCGACAGAAAATTGAAAAATCACAAACTTTCTGAACGCCTTTTGGGTTATGTAGTGGTTGACGTCATCGAAATGATGAAAACATTCTCAGGCTCCGATGAGTTGCTCGGGAAAAAAGCTGGAGAAGCACACCAAGATGAAATATTTAGGGTAAAGATGGGACATGGTTCTGCTGAATTGCTGATTTCTCCAGATTCAGATAAGTCTAGAGCTTGTGAATGAGTGCACTTGAGCAGCTGTCCCAGTTCTATTGGTAAAGTAAATACCTCGAACTACCACAAAGCCTCGAAATTTTTATTTTTCTCCTTCAAAAAGTCCTCTTTTTATTTTTCCAGCCAAAGGACTTGTGCGCAACTCTATGAAGAAGTTGTAGTAAAGGTTCGGTGGGCCCCCCTTCGGTTTCCCAAGCTTTCAACTTGGTGGCTACTCTCGGGTTAGATAGAAGTAAAATTAATTATTCAACGCCTGCATGGCTTCGTGGATTAATTAATATTACGCTCAGGGTTGGGCCGAAGCCCACGTTACATTGCATGGAGGCGCTAATTCAACTTTTCGACGAGAGGAACAGAAGAAGAAAGTCTCTATCAATTATGACGCCTTTCAAATCTATTGAAAAGAAAAACCGTCTGGGATGAGAAGAGAAGGAGCTGAAAATGATGAATCAGGCCCGAACAGGGAGCCAAAAAATATTTTTCGACGTACCTAATTCTATTCAAACGAAAGCTTCGCACTAATAACTCTATGTCGTAGAGCAAAATGGATTTTTCTGACATGTCTATTAAGGTGATGCTCTATTCGTAATAATATTTACAAGTTTACATTTAGAATAGAAAGCTTTATTTAAAAATGTAAGATCTAAGAACAAACTCCATACTTAGGTAATTTTAGATACTGAGAAACGCCTATCTTATGTAATTCGCATAAAGTAATGCAAAGCGTACCTAATCACAGAAGGTACTATCACCTGGATTTTGTACTTAAGTAAGCGTGAAATTAAAGGGTTGAAAGGGTTCCCCATTTAATCCGCTTCAGGGTTTTTCCCATCAAAAAACGGAAGTTTGATCGTTCAAAACTGCTGCGGCGCTAGAAAAAATGATGCCAAAATCGATTGTTCGATGGATTTCAACTTTCAAGGTAATGTACTTTATTTATTTTATATATATTATTTGTCCTGGAATCAATTACTAAAAAAGGTCCTGACGGTTCATCCCCTTCATTGCTTGAAAACTGTGCAGCAGGTCCTAAACAAATGGAAAACCTTTTTTATCGCACCGATATTTAAATCATTGTCGCCATTATGAAGACAGTTCCTAAATTGTTAGGTTATTTAGCAAGCACTAAAATTATCTTCTTGGTGAAGAGCTCATAGCATCATGAACATGGATTCGTCTCTGGCAGGTAATGTGTTTCAAATCTGGCGATACTTATACAAAAATAGAAAGGTCTAGGCTTTTACTAGACGCTTCGCAATTGGTTTTCTTTATATTTAAGAAACCGTAAGCAATACGTAAAAACATGTAGTCTCTTATCTAGAGAAATAGTGTCTTCAAGGGTTCCTCAAGTCATCTAGGAACTTTACTCTTTCTGCTATTCCTTAATGATATTGTCACAATCTTTACGGGAGCTATTTATTTAATTTCCGTTGATGACTTTTAACTATATCTCACAATTAGTTCCAATGTTGATTGCCTCACACTACAGGATGATTTTGTTAAATGATGATCGAAAAATAGTTTTCAATTAAACATATCTAAGTGCGAAGTAATGTAATTTCACCGAAATTCTGATCTGATCTTTGACTACTCGATTGATAATGATAGTTCCCAATAACAGAGTCAACCTAGTTACGGACTTAAGGGTCATATTCGACAAGAAAATTTATTTTACACCCCACATAGAGTTGATTTCAAAAGCTTATCGATGTTTGGGATTCCTTAAGGTACTACTACCGTCTAGAGAGCAAAAAAATAACACTTTTTCATGATTTGTTTTCTCAACCCCTTTTGATCTTTGTAGATTGAAAAAAAAAAAATTTATTTTATTTTTGTATTTAGAAATTTGTATAGAGGACACTGAAGCCGGCAGCTCGAAAATTGAGATGTCTGAAACAAAAAATGCAAACGGGATTTTAAAAAGGAAGGTCCCTTACCTTGCAATTTACCACATTTAGTCGAAAAATGCAAAAAAAAGGACATTACAAAAGTTTGAAAAAAAAATGTGATAAAATGAACTTTTGCCAAACATTTTTTTTTTTTTATTTGTGGGCAAAATTGTGGTAAATTACAATAGAGGTAACCTAAACAAACAAAATGCACCAAGGTTTATTCAAATCGGTTCAGGAGATCCGGAGATTATCTAGGGGCAAACTCAAAAAATGTCATTTCGAGATTTCGCTGTATAACGCTATAACTTTTTTTCTATGACGAATTTCTCAACAAAAATTTAGGAGATGATTTTTGAGACTATGAGGAGTCGAAAAATTGAAAATTGTAAATTCTAGACGGTAGTAGTACCTTAAGCATAAATTTGCAGATTTTAGAAACTTTCATACTCTTAAAATTACTTACATATTAGAATATCCATCAATCATTTTGTGTCCTTATTGCAAAACTCATATAACGAGAATAGAATCTGTACAGAAAGCATTCACGAGATTTGCTATCTATATAAAAGCTAAATGTTCATTATCATAATATGTAACCTTGTAAAAGTAGATGTTTGCTTCTCGGAATATCTGAACTAAAATTACGACGTGAAGTGATTTGTGCAACATTTATAAAATATATACTGTCATATATTATCAAATCACCTGAATTATAACAATTATTTCATGTATACACCCCTGAAAAGCCTATTCGTTCTCGAAACCTGTTATTTGCTCAAAGACATAAATAATTATGGCTATTATGAGTCAATATCTAAATGTCTCCAGTACTTTAACAAATTTTCTTCAATTGTAAATATTAGCATTACAAGACAAGTTTTCAAATCTACCGTCTTTGAGAATTGTAACTTGCAAGCATGAATTTTACTATTCAGTTCTCATATAGCCCAGTCACAAGGATTTTTCTGTTATTTGGCACAAAACTTATACAACAGTTGTTAAATAAAAAACAATATTTTAAAAGCCTAAAATAAAATAAAAACGATAATAACCAACTCAAGACCGAATCAGAATAGCTAAATTTGGCCTTATAGCTTTTTTATTATTATTATTATAATTTTCATTATTAGTGAATTAACAATAAATGTCTGTTCCCAGTTAGAAAACCTGAAAAGAAAAAACACTCTTACTCTTTTTCTTTTGCAATAAATTAACAATATATTTTTTTCGTACAGTAGTAAAAAATAAGTACATCGTTAGCATTATTTTAAAATCTAGACTGAATGGAAAAGTTTTTAAGAGATGTTATATCACGGTTCCTATTGGCCTTATATGTAAATTATCTCGAAAACGATCAGTTGCTCATAAAAAATGCATAAGTAGTTAGATCGTTTAGTAGATCATTTACTAATCTAAAATTTTAATTTTTCTAATAATCAAAATTACGATCAAATATTACTTTGGTTATTCTTTTCAAAACCAATTCTCATACATAGTGATGAAAAAATATGTGAATATGAAATGAAAAATTTTTCGTTACGTTGTGGCGAGTGTTCTTACCTAGACCAAATCATGCTTACGAAACTAAAAACTTACAATATAAAGCTTTTAATGAATAAAAGTTGAACGCAAAAAATTATACGCTTATTTTGTTATTTGTTATTAAACCAACGCATCGAAGAAATTGCATTCTTCGTGATCACGAGTTAAAACAATATTTAAATTCTTTACGATAAGTCTGAAAATCTGTCGCACACGGAAAAAATTTTGAATTTTAAATCTGTAATTGTTTTTATATAATTTGTTTTATTTTACGTTGAGGATTTAGACTTTTTGTTTCACAGATTGCAGTTATACATAACTATGTAAATTTTATTGAATTTTGCAATAATAATAATGTGATATTTTAATAGTTTTATTTTCTAGTATCTACACTTTTCTTTAATTATCACATTTGTTACTAGACGAGATTGTTCAATGTTTGGTTTGGGGCGTTAGTCGGGGTGCCAGAGGTTTTCATTTCGTTGTTGGACGGAATTTGATGAAACCTGGCGGAAAGGGAAGGTCATGGCCCGTACAGTGACCCATTAAAAAAGTTAGAATGAGCGATGTCGGGAAGGTACTTTGTTATTGCAAAATAAATTTGATAACCCGTTATTTTTCAGTTTTCTTGGAATAACTCGAAAACGAAGCGTTTCAGCGAAAAATATTAAATACAAAAGTTGTTCAGCTGATGATTTTACGTAGGAATACGGTTTTTTGATTAATTAAAAAATTGTTTTTCCGACCGAAAACCAGCAGAAAAGTAACAAAAATGCAAAAACAATAAGCATTAAAAAATAAAGGAAAAAAAAACGATTTCCATCGTTGATATTTGGGTTATTGATAGGTATTGGTATTGTTAACCAAATGCACCCGGTCCGGTTTTTCAAAAACAATATGGCGACCTATTGCAAAATTGTTAAATTAAAACTTTGGAACGCTGTAAATTCTGACTGAACAAACGGATCTTGATGAAACAAATTGGAATCGGTAGGTATTAACGGCATCTTTGAGTGTGCCAAATTTCAAAATTTTTCAACAATTACTTTTTTTGTTATTAACTTCTGTGCTTCGTAATTTCGTCAATTTACAACATTAAGCTTTGCAACAAAATGCATCAAATCATCAAAACTCGCTATTTTCGCGTTTTTAGTCACCACTGTAGGATGTTAAGAGTAATCAAATGCATTTTGTTATTGTTGTAATGTTGTAAATTGACGAAATTACGAAGCACAGAAAATGGTTTTTGGTTAATAACAAAAAAAGTAATTGTTGAAAAATTTTGAAATTTGGCACACTCAAAGATGCCGTTAATACCTACCGATTCCAATTTGTTTCATCAAGATCCGTTTGTTCAGTCAGAATTTACAGCGTTCCAAAGTTTTAACTTAACAATTTTGCAATAGGTCGCCATATTGTTTTTGAAAAACCGGACCGGGTGCATTTGGTTAACAATACCAATACCTATCAATAACCCAAATATCAACGATGGAAATCGTTTTTTTCCTTTATTTTTTAATGCTTATTGTTTTTGCATTTTTGTTACTTTTCTGCTGGTTTTCGGTCGGAAAAACAATTTTTTAATTAATCAAAAAACCGTATTCCTACGTAAAATCATCAGCTGAACAACTTTTGTATTTAATATTTTTCGCTGAAACGCTTCGTTTTCGAGTTATTCCAAGAAAACTGAAAAATAACGGGTTATCAAATTTATTTTGCAATAACAAAGTACCTTCCCGACATCGCTCATTCTAACTTTTTTAATGGGTCACTGTACGGGCAATGACCTTCCCTTTCCGCCAGGTTTCATCAAATTCCGTCCAACAACGAAATAACCCATTTTTTGAACCTCTGGCACCCCGACTACGTGGGCAAAATAAATTTCTCCTCTTTACTACGAGTAATTTTAGAAATTACATCATATCTTTAGCTGCGTTTTTTTAATGATGCGATCTGGATATGGAATTTTGCAGTGAAATGAATTTTTTGAAGCGGGAGCTATAGCAAAGATTTTAAAATTTGCAACAGACGCATGAAATTGCCATGATTTTTATTCATCCAAACTTCTGATCTTTAACTGAATAAATTATTGTGCTCATTTTTGTTGCAAAATGGGTATATTCTAAAATTTTAATTCAATGAAAAATTCCAGACCTAAATCAGGTCATTAAAAAAGCGTAATTTTATTTAAAAACCTTCAAATTAGTACTTAGTTCGATAAAATTAAACGATTCGATTTGCATTTTGCTGATTTGAAACATTACTATCATACTTTGTGCGTTCTAATCAATTAGTTTCTAAATTATAAGATTGCCAAACTAATTTTTCTTTTTTATTAGTGATTGATTTGTTTTATATTATTGTACTATATATGTATACTTCAGGCTGTTTTCTAGTAATCAATTTCTGCAGCCTACTAAACAATTCAGCAATTGGTCTTGCTAAGCTGAATTGAGAAGTCTACTGCCGAAACTGAGTTTTTGGAAACAGCTTAGTATTAAGGCTATTCTTTTCCTTAAACCAGTAGTATGAATAAGGGTAAAAACTCAATACTAAAGTCTATAAGTCACTGTTCAAATTTTTCGAATATGGAAATTCCTGTAGGGCTGAGCGCCAGTCAGTCTCGGAAGTAAGAGCGCCCCATTCACCTGACTGACGGTGTCCGTTGTTCTTGGTCCAAAAATACGACAACTCAAAAGAGGACTGCACGACGGGAGAGTGCTTTTGGCGAGAGTTCGAAAATCGGCTTTTCCGATTCCGAAACATTTTCCTCCCATTCCCGCAATGTGGAAGTTGGAAGCTCTTCTGCACCCGCCGCGGCAGTACTGAGTCGTGCGCCAATCGGCGAGGTTTTACATAGAACAGGATTGCGGAGGACCCTTTTTTGTTTCTGGTGTTTGGCACTTTATATATAACACCCCCAAATTGTGCCATAGAACTTCTTGAATTAAATTAAAATCGACTAGTACTTTTAGTCCGTTCGATAACCCGCGAGAGATTTAATCCGCCAGTCTCTGAATCGGGCCATATCGGTCGGAATCGGTTCGTTTGTGAAGGAATCTTGTGTGCATTCTGTTGGATAAATGTAGAGTGTGTATTTTAAAAATTACTTTTTTTTTCCTCGAACCCTTTTGTGGTTTGTGGCTGGACGAAATGATGAGACTGTGTACAGTCTTCCGGAAACGTTTCTATTGCCTAAAATTGAGTTTTAAGTGAAACTGTGGGAGGAAAGAAGGTTTGAGGAATTTTGGAGATTGTCGTCCTTTTGCATAGAAGCGTGTACGCGCCCACTCATCCGAACACAAACATGAAATGCGAACCCTCTGCAGCGGGGCTCTAGTGGCCTCCTTTCACCCCCTTCACCAGCCAGCGTTCGTTACCTTCCATCCCGAAGGACTCGTCGCGAGCAGATCCCCCCAGCGGCGGCACCAGCAGGCTAACGGCAGCGGCGGGCCAGTAATCAGCATATCCAGCGCGCCCGCGTGTATTCAGCACGTTGCGTTCACGTTCACCCGGAGCAGGGTCATCGTTGTCCCGAATTCCGATCATCCCTCCGCTGCTGCTGCTGCTGACGACGACGACGTCGGCACGAATCGATTTTTCCAGCTTTTCGTCTATATTTTTTCACTTGCCGTCGTTTTTTCCAAAAGATTTCTAGCCTTCCATCTTTTGTGTGTCGTTATCGTTCGGTTATTGTCGCCTCCTGCTGGTTGGTGGCCTGTGGTCGTTGTTGTTTTTGTTGGGGTTGTTATTTTTCGTGCCCTTTGATTTCAATTCCATTTCAATTGAAAATTTGTCCCGTGGTCTGTTTATAGCGTGATAGTGTGCGGGAAGTGGAAGAGGTGCTCTCTGCAGTGGCGGGGCAGTTCTTTGGGACTCCATCCCTTCTGTGGTTGTTTGGAAACCCTTTCGATTCAATCCTGGCCCCTGTCCACCGCCTCGTCTATCATTGGGTTGTTATTATGTAAATCAATGTATTATTACAGGGTGTTGTTGTGAATAATTACATAAATTCCTTTTGAGCCCTCTCCTCGACCGTTCCGCGTGGATGAGGGATGAAAATGAGTGTGCCTTTTCCTGGACAGATTTTGTTGTCCCAACAATCCCGACCCTTCTTTGCTAATGCTAATGAAGGAAGTCTGCAATCTTAAAGATTGGCGGAATTTGGTTTGTTGTCTTTAGTATTTTAGTTACTATAGTGCTATATTTTTTATTTTTGACCTCCCGCAGGACCTTTCGAATTATTGCATAACGTGGCGTCTGAAGCCAGTGCACAAAACCCGTGTGCTTGAAATATTCAACGGGGGAAATATTTAGGAGGGATTGGTCATTCCGGTGCAATGACTGAGCTCTTTTTGTTTCATTCAGCTTGGTTTTCCAATAAATTGATTTCGCAATTCCTAAAGCAATGTTGGAGCTGTGTTTGCTAAAACAACTCGGAAGTTTTGTTTGTTCTGTTGTTTAAAATAAATAAAGGGAAATGCAGCGGATCGAAATAAAATATCTGTTTGTTCAGTTATCCCTCTGTTAGCGCTGGTTATTTATATTTTTAGTATACTATTCAAAATATATTTGCACATTTTTGAATATTTTAAGACTCCTAGTTCAATTGAATTACTTTTAAAAGTAATAATAATTCTCAAATTAAGTGATTGCATTATTTATAAATACCACGTGAATTGCAAGTACTTCAGTGATATCGGCTTACAATTTTAACTTCATTTTTTAAATCATAATATAATTAAATTATCGTGTTTATTACGACATTTATTGGGGTAGGTACAATACGTTTTAAAGCGTGCAAAATTGCGTTTTAACACTTTATTTATAGTACTCATCAAAACAAACAAACATGTTTTTGTAAACATCAAACCGGGAGTCAACTGCTTGTGAGATATTCATAATACCTAATCGGTTTTTCTTTGTTAGGGTACAAAACTTTGAATTGCGGATAAAAAGGGATTCGAATTTCTTCGGAATTTAGGTAGTGTGGGATTTGTTATTTTAGATGTTGCAAATTAATAATATTAAAGCTTTTAAAGTGGACTGAGAGTTATTTATTTTATAAAGTCCCTCAAACTTATAATAAATAAGAAATGTACATATAGTGTGTATTTTATTTCAAATAACTCAGTTTTGAATTATTACCTTTTGAACACGTAGCAAATAAATAATATTTGTGAGATCGATAGAAGTTACAATTAGCCAGTTTATTGATGTACAGGGTGCGTCAAAAATTCGTTATTAGTATTTGATACTATAAAATTTATTATCCTTAATCCTCTCATACTAAAATTATTTATAGTTAGAATAAAATCTTGTAATTTAGTTTTTTGATAATATATGAGCAAAACTTTTTCTCTATTGAGAGTATCAGCGTTAAATTCAAGGTAATTTGTGATTCAATTTCCCTTATTATAATATAGTTCTAGAAATCAGTACAAAAAGAATTGTTCAAACCCATTTTGCCAGTTATCTCATAATCAATTTAAAAATTAAGAAAAAACAAGTCAAAAACCACCTTTTAATGTGGAATGGTTTCAGTATTTATAATTTGTAAGATAACAGATTAAAAAACGAATGTTTCTGCCCAACAACAAATAGTTAGTTGAGATTTTTACATGTTCTCTAATTCTTAATTGCAGATCAAAAATCTCTATGGAAAAATTCTTAAAAAAAAACATTTTATATGCACCTTTCTCTATTCGATCCAAAATTAAACTAGGTATTAAAATTGCCAACTTCCAGTTTTTTTTTTTTTAAGAATGGTTCCTCAGTAGTAATACTATACCAAATTTTGCTTTTGATAAGTATTTTTTGCTATACCAAATTTTGGTTATTCAATTTAAATATCAATAGATATTAAAATTGAATTTCTAAACTTTGTAGATTTTCCCGTGCAAAATGATGATATTTCAAAAGATGGTGTATAGATTATTTATACAATAAGAACGTTAATTTAGAGCCAGAATCCAAGTTCATTCATCTATAATGTTTTTAATGTAGACTAGCAAAAGAGGGCAAAATGTATTTTGAACTTTCTGTTATATAAAAAACTTCGAACTAAACATGTTAGAAAAACAAACTTGAAGGAAAACCAGAAATCATTTTATGTGTGTTAAAGCATCATACCAGTGTCGAAGGCTGATTGAATATCGAAGAAAACAAGTCCGACCAATTTTCTCATGGACATTTTATGGAATTTTCCTTAACACTTACTATTATCTAGTTATCCTTAGAACTAGTTGGAAAGTATTATGCTCTGCTCGAAATTCAAACTGTTAGTTGACTTTCAATTTATTTATTTCAGCAAATTCTGCAATTTCATTTTGATTATCTTTTCTAATATATTTTGACAAAATTACCCAACAACTGTAGGTTTCCCAGGTTTAATTTAGCAACTTTCCATGATTTCGGAAAATAGTTTGAGACAAAAGTTAATTATAAAAGTAACATTTTGCCAAATTAGGTATATCGTCGTATCTGGGTATCTTATTTTTCCGGGACCTTTTTAATATTATATATTGTATTTAAACAAAAAATTATTTTTGACAGAAAGATCTAAACACAGCTGCTAATATGCAATCGGGTTTTATTTCATCATTAAGAATGGTTCCTTTTTCTAGGCTTTTCTAACGTGTCATACATTTTTCCTCTAGCGACTACGTTTGGTTCCCTGTTACGAAAACCTACACAATTGCTGATCTTGTTACCCAAACAAAAAGTGTTATTTCTTGTGTTCAACGAAAATTTTGAATTTTTTACAGATAGAGTAATCCTTAACCGAAGATTCTCTTCACGAGAAATACTAGAAATGTGGACCAAAAACGTAACTAAGAAAGATTCAGTCGGACAGACAAAGGATTTTTCACTAAAAACTTCTCCAGTTCCGAATGTCTGACAATTTGTAAATAGTGTGAACCAGTGAACCAGTGCCCTGAATAAATACAAAAACCATGTAAAAGCCTCAAATTGTAAAGCAACACTTAAGTAAAAGCAAAAGGAGAACTAATAGAGACAAGGTTAAATGTTAAAAATGTCCTCGATATCGGCCCAAGGTGTTGTTGAACGAGCCTCTGCAGAATTATCGAAACGCATCAATGGCTTGGGGCTGCGCTCGAAGCACCACCACGGAAAAACGTCGGTGATGGAACGTGTCACGAACGCCCTCTGCGGCGGCAGCAGTCACGGCAACAATAGCTCCGTAACGAATTGCCCCGAAAAGCCCTCGCGGGTCCCAGTTCCGACCTCCAGTTCGACAAGTGGCAACTGCGGCGGCAGCGGCAGCGGCTCCGGTGGCCCCAGCATGAGCGGGGGCAGCAGCAGCGGCAGTGGGGCCAGTGGCCGCCAGATGGGCTGCCAGTCGATGGGCGGGGCTTCCGGCAACAAGAGCCAGTCGAGCACCCCCCAGAGCATGAGAAAACACCACCCCCACTCACACCACAGCCACCACTCACACATGCAGCAGTCCGGCAATGCGCAAATCGTTCCACAACTCCCTCCACCGATCCTTAGCATCGATCAGCTGTTCCAGGACGAGCGGTTCCTTAGCAAATTCTTTTTGTACTTTAGCCCCTACGACCGTCGGATGCTGGCACAGGTGTGCACCCGATGGAGGGACATCCTCTACAGGAGTCCGCGGTACTGGTCCGGATTGCTTCCGACGCTGCAGTGCAGGGAACTTCGACAGGTTCCCAGCCAGGATAGGGTCAAACTCTACAACTCACTAATACGGCGAGGATTCCATGCCCTTTGCCTAATTGGGGCCACCGACGAGGACGCTCTCGATGTGGTGCATTCATTTCCACTCGCTTCGAAACACATACATTCGTTAAGTTTAAGGTGTTCGTCGATCAGTGATCGAGGACTGGAGGCTCTGCTGGATCATTTACAAGTGAGTTTTCTTTGCACTATATTCACATTGACTATTTTAGATAATTGTCCCTGATACAATTTCAAACGATTTGAATCTGTGTATCGCAGTTAAGATTGAGATTTTGTAAAACGATCAGCAACATTCGCGACCCGTATCTGGCAATAGCTGAATCATCAATTCATCTCTGCTGAATAATAGGGTCAGACGATTCCTTAATTCCGCAGTAATATTTCTCTATTTACTTTAAAAAAATTCATCAAAATTAGAAATTACAGCTGCTTTACTGATTTACAAAGAAGCACATTGAAGTCAGGCCAAGTTTCTCTTATAGATAGAAAATACTATACCGGTTTTGGACTTTTTTAGGTTTTTGGGACATATGTATCTACTCTAAAAGCACATACGATTTTCTAGACTTTACATTTTTTTATCAAATATATTTAATAAACCGTGGCTATAAAATTGGACTCAGTTTTGTCCATCTATGGACCAATAATTTAAAAAATTAGACAGTGTAAACAGAAATTTCATTAGTTTTTTAATAAATAAGATTTAAAAACTGATACATAATATTACATTTATTAAACCTCAGCAATACAATAAAAAAAAAGATACTTAATTCATATAAAAAAAAATAAACTTTTTGTCAGTACCGTGAAATGAAGTTAGTTGACTTTATTTCCAATTCAAGAAGGATAGAATTTTAACTAACATTATTTCTAATTATATTTATCATAATGAACCGAATGGGACAAAATTCGAAATAAAAAATAGATATTGGTTGTTTAATTTAGTAAAGACTTTGCTTTTGAAACGTGCTCTTTCCAAAATTTCCTTGTGAACTGAAAAATGTTTAGGTGTAATCTGTAAAGTAAAAATGCCAATTAGTATAGATACATACAATACATAAACAAATAAAGGTAATATTAATAATCTCAATTGACTTTATTTCTTTTGCACACTTAATCACTAGTTATCTTAAGTTGCACACTTAATCACCAGTGTCTTTGCCGAAGTGCAGTCAGAAAAACAAACACTGCATGTAAGCTGAACTAATATGAACTATCATCCAGTTTCCTTAATGTTAACAGCGGAGTACCTCAAGGTTCTATTCTGGGTCCGTTTTTTTTTTTTTTTTTGTGGTGTTTATCTTAATTAATTGATGATTTTGCATCCATACTGTGGAATTCTTATTTTCGTGTTATCATTTCCAGGCCGTTGGGGCTTGTTGAGACCGCCATGCATCGAATGAATGAGGATGTTGATAGTGTATAGAAATGGGGTAGAGATAATGCTTTATGCTCAGTGGTGCCAAATCAAACTCCATAATTATATTATATATAAAAATTGAATAAATAAAGGATGTCCCAAAATTTACGCAAGAAGTAATTTTGATAGAAAACACAGGTTTGTAATTAAAAATTGTAATTATTTTATTGATTCATAAAGTATACAGTATAGGGTTATGTATGGAAAACAATATCGGGTAAATGGCCTCCACGGATTTGCTTTGAAATTTTCCATGACCGTTTTACATAAATGTGGCTGAATTTCGTTGATACAGCGCTCAATATCATCCTTCAAAGCGTGGTTGGTCGTGGGCTTATTGGCATAAAGCTTAGGCTTAAAAAAAAACCAAAGAAAAAAGTCCAACGACGTTAAATCGCATGACCAATTCTGATCACCAAAACGGGAAATTTCACGACTAGGCAATAATTCATGCAGTAATTGGAATTGTTTTTTGTATATGCCAGCAAAGCCATGGAGGCCATTTACCCGACATTCTATTAAATACATAACCCTATACTGTATATTTTATGAATCAATGAAAAATTTACAATTTTTAATTGTAAACCTGTGTTTTCTATCAAAATTACTTCTTGCGTGAATATTGGGACACCCTTTACTTCCTATGCTTTTGGTTTAAGGCTACATTGCCGTATTTCAGCTTATGTGAAGTCGGAATTAGGTTGCACTTTAGATACATATTTAAATTTCCGTAAAATTTTATTTCTTAAAAACTTAATTATTATTAATTATTTATTAATTATTATTAATAGCGATCAAAACTTCTCACAAAATCTATTTGCGCATCTACGATTTTAATAAGCTTATTAATATTATCACTGTAGATGTGTGATGTAATTATTCTTATTTTGCATGTGTATACTTTAATTTTATTAGTTTTCTTACATCTCTCTATTTTAGTCTTCAGTATAGCTATCTATATAGTTTGTTTACTTTTATTTTACTGTTTATAAATACAAGAAAATCTAAAATGCGATAGTTGCCAATAATTCGACGCAATGCTGTTAATTTTTATCAAATCAATTAAAAGTAGTTTCGACCATTAATATAACAATACTTTTACATTTACTTTACTTTAATTAGTTGTTAAAATGCCTTTTTTGCGGAAGCACAAATAACAAGAACAATTAATGGACAATAGGTTATTTAAAACTTTAACAATAGCTGAATAAGTGGCTGAATAAATCTGTTAAGCCTAATAAAATAACTAAACGGAATGTTTTTTAGAGTTTTAAGTAGAAATTGTTGTCATAGAAAATTTCCGTCCAATGGGAACAGTGTCACTCGAAACGTTAATTTCGGAGCTTTTAAAAAACTCGAATCGCATAAATAAAAGTCAACGAAAATGCTTTAAAGAATGAGTTCCACGTGATACACCATCGTATCTACGTGGACGTAGGTGCCGTCATTAATTTCTGTCAGCGAGAGCCCCAAGGACCACTCCCAGCGTCACGAGTAAAGCCCCTAGTGGAAGAAATACCAGTGGAGGAGTGCGAAACACTTTCCATTCTTCGCCGCCCTTCCCGAAACGTGACCATAATTCAGGCACAGGGTGGCAAAGAAATCTATTCAACCGTGGAAGCTCGAAGCACCACAACCGCAACGCAAGCCTTTGGCTCTGCTAATCCGGCGACGCTCTAATTCTCTGACCGAGCGGAGAAAAGTGCATTAACCGGACACAGCTGCCAGTTCAGCGGCGGCACCAACCGAAGAAATCGTTAAAAAACTTTCTGGATTTTGGCTCGTTTTTAGGGAGCATCCGTCCCTAAAGGAGATGACCCATTAAGGAGGATTAACTTTTCGTTTTTAGGACGCAAGAAAAAAAGTTTTATTCGATCGTGGCTATTCGTCGCCGTAATGTGCGAATGCCTCCCCGTAGTCCGAACCCATCAGTTTTGGTTTCAGCTCCACGCCCTTCCTATAGCTTCTGAAACTAAGACCAGCAATCACTCCGGAGTCTCGTCGCACATTCCCTTCGTCAGTCCCAAGCCCCAACCCCACGTTCAATGAATTCGATGGGCATCGCCGCCGCAAAAGGTGAAACTATCTGTCCCGGTAATTCCCAGCAAATCCACAGGGTGTTCGAAAGAACGGATGAAGTATTTGTTAGAAGGACAGGCTAAGGACTAACCGCAGGCAAATTAGGAGGACTATTAATAGTCATGAGGGCTTCTGTGCGGTCTAAATGAATGCATCAATGTCGAAAACATACAAGTCCCCAAGGGTCCGGGGAAATAGGGCTGCGGAGGGTGTAATCATCGGTGGGGACGCCATACTTGGAAAATTTTAGAAAATTGAAAGTACCTCGGGATTCTGGGGCTTATTATGTTCACCAGAGAGCAGCACTAAGTGGAGCTTTCCAACGAACTTTGGGGCTGTATGCGTGCCCTGTATGCTTCAAGGGGTGCTCCGCCGGGTCCGATAGTATGACATTAACGTAATGAACTCTTGAAAGACTTAATGGGCTTGTTATGAGACCCTTTTATGCCTTTTTAATTGATCTGAATAAAGTTTAAGCCGATGCTATAGGCCAATGCGTGGGCTGATTCAACTGGATGAAAGATGAGTCTTTAATTATTGAGGGTATTAACCATTTTTTCGGGACTCACTTCCCAAAGAATGAAATGTTCATAGGTTTCGTTTTCGTGCCATATTTCGCAAAAGTAGGCATACATTTGGTACAGCCTATTTTCTCAGAGACGATGAAATATACAATTTATATGGTATATGTACTTCTCTTTCATATTGACCCAAACATACACGTAATGTAGGAAAATCTTAACATGCAATCTAAGTTTTATATTTATGTAGGTGCTTAAGGGTGTCACAAAATTCTTTCTGCAATACCAATAAAAAAATTCAAATTGTAAGAGATATGCTTGAGGTCTACTTAGAAAGAAAATTATCGGCAGTATATTACAATAAATAACTTCTTAACACGTTCCCTGCCACGTGTACCGTTATCGGTACACGCTAAACTGCATTTGTACGCCAAGCTGAATTTTTGAATTTAAAATGTTTTCGTCTAAAATTTAATTTGTGGTAACACTGTTAACTTAATTTTTAATTGTTATTTTGCGCATTTTGTCCTTTTAATATCTATAATTATGAAAATAATATACGTTCTCTCAAAAACAAGAAAAAAATATGTATTTATAGAAAATTATTAAAGTGGTTACCGTGCGCCGAAAATAGTACACGTGGCCTAAAAATGACACCTTCTCATAATCAGCATGGCAGGGAACGTGTTAATAAAATTAATATAAAGAACACTTGATACGTGAGTTTAATTCACACTTGATAGGCTTTGTTTAGTTTCACATAAGTAACATATATATTTATACGTACGTTTATTAATTCAGAATACTTAATACGTACTTATATTCCAAAAGTGCGAAAGTGAATATGACGCTTTTTTAAAAATAAATTAACTAACACAAGATTTCTAAAGTTTTAAGCATTTCGAATTATAAACAAAATTTCCAGATATTCTTTATTATTAATAATTTTTTATGACTGTACTTTTTCTATAAAATCCTTATCAATGTTAAAGTGAGCTTATTTTTTTTATGATTACACAGTAAAAAATGTGTGGAATATTGCAACATTAAATATGGTAAAATATTAAATGGTTTAGTTTCAAAAATGCACATATATCCGAAAATATATGAAAAATTATTGACATTGGATTTTGAAACTAAATTAAATAGTCGCACATAAAATATTTAAAATTCGGAATAGACGTTAAAATTACATACCGACAAGAAACAAACGCAATTTTTCGAACTAACATGAAACATGGCTGCATATATCATATAAAAGGTATTTTTCATTTTAACAATTTACAAACAAGTAATAGCTGTGCCTATTTATTCTCGTACTACATGTCATAACAGTTTCAGTGAACTTTAGAGATCGATCGCTTTTTGGCTGTGTGAAGTTTAAAATCAACATTTTTCGAACATAAGTATTTCCGAAATACATAACTTTATTTCAAAAATTGCGTTATTGACATTCATATATAAAGGTCAAATATTTCAGAAACAAGTTGGGACCGGCAAAAATGTTGAATAAATAAATAAAAAAAATAAAAAATGTATCACTTCGCTTAATTGCGGGCCCGAATCTTATAAAAATTGGGAGAGATCCGAGAAAAAGCCTCCACACGCAAGGATTCGAACCCGTGACCACTGAATCACAAGCCCAAGTGCTAACCACTACACCAGCCGCCGCTTTGGGAAAGTGCTACAAAGAATGCGATTTAGAGCCGCGTGAAAATGTTTGTATAGTATTATTTTGTAAACGCTTGGCCATCTGGAGTTCCCACTTCGGGTACTTTCATTTGTAGCCAAGCCCTACATGTCCTATAAATTTGAGCGAAACCGGTGATGACGAGTAGGTGCCTTCTCCTTGTTAGTCAGTTACACATATCACTCATATTTTAGAAGTAGAAATTCACTAAATTTTTTCGTAAGTAAATTGATAAAATTATTAAATTAATTTAAAGAAACTAATAATAGCTTTACTGATCTTTTATTGCATCAGAAATTAGACTGCAGCCCATTCTACAAAGATTTTTATAATTTTGTATTTATAAACTCTATTTATAACAAAAAAAATATCCCCAACTTCTCTTTCTACGAATGGTATTTTCTTGGCTCGAATCTTTTTTATATAAATACGTAAAAAATTCACACGTTACTCCGCTGTGTGGCATGTTAAAATTCTTGTGAAAGAAAAGTATCCAACGACAGATTTTTGGTTAATATCTGAATATCAATTTGTAGGTATTGATGTCGATAAGCCGATTCGTTTCTGAATTCAATTGAATCTCAAATTCTAGATGAAAACAGCAGATTCTGGTATAAATTTTATGCTAACGAGTCGTTATCTTCGTTATGCAAAAATTGAAACAACACTGTTGCTTCGATTCGGCAGCAATTCGAGTGGTAAGCTCATAAAGGATTCGAATTCAGTTCGAAACCTCATCATTTCTGCCCATTGATCTCCACTCAGCTCCCTCATTCGATTCCCATTAAATCCAATTTGGCCGCATATCATGTTGCATTTTTGGGTGAGATCTGAACAAATCGCCAGACATTGGGCTGGGATTCCCCACAGGCATGATTGAGGGTATAATGAAATTTACAGCCGTCCATCATGCGAGAAATATGACGTTCATGCCCCTGGACCATGTCCGAAAGGTTTTACTCCATTATTTCATTTATATGGGTATAGGAGGGGCTCAGAAAGGATGTTTGATGGCAATTCAGCAGGACAGGCACTGCCGCAGTGAGCCACAGAACCGACAAGGACTAAATTTTGCATTACCATAAAGCAAACAACGATGACGAAGAATCATCGTCTCATCCTATAGGACCCTAGCGTAATTAACTTAGCGCTCTGGCAAAAGCTGATTGAACCGGAGTTAATGTGGCTGCTGCATCCCAATGTTTGTGCGTCGCCAACATTCGCATAGAAATTTATTTTCAATTTATGTTGGGCTAGAGGAGTCTGGAGGAAGTTTGTTACGAGCTCCCATTTTTAAGGTCTGGATTTCATGGGACCACCTCTGGTGAGCTGTGAGCGCTTCAATCGCTCCCTTTATTCTCGTTACGAGCGAATATGACACGTCGAGGAAATCCTTCGTCATGTTATCGCGATTTATCCTCTCTAGATTAAACGCAGAAACACAACGCCCTAGCATAGTCTGTCTATAAATACAGAACGCCTCCCGGGTCCCGATGGAGGAGGGACGGGAATAGGGAGGATATCTAAGGAGTTGGCTGAAATTTATAGTCCACTTAAGGCATTCCATTGTGCCATAAAACTCACTCGTCTCCTCGATGATCCCGGAGGACATTCAGGAAAATATGCGAGCAATTTCCCTGTCTGCGAAAGTTTTTTTATTTCTGCGTTTCATCCAAAATCTTATCCTTTTTTTAGGCTTATTTACTCGTCTAGCAAAAATACCCAACAATTGGTTTTTTAGACTCAATTTATCCAATCTTTTTTAAGTCTTTCGGACGGATCCAATCTGAAAATCTGTGCCACTGTCCTGATTTTTTCTTACATACTACATATACATATACCTGCCCCCAGAATTCCGCGGCGCCGTTTTGCTTGGAATATTTTCCAAAATATTTCTAAAAGCTATTTTTGTGTCATATTCCCTGGGTTTGTTAGGTATTTGGAGGTTGAAAATATTTTGCTTCGACTCTCTGCTTCGCCCCCGCTTAAATTTAAGAAATTTCGCGGGTGGCCGACGTGTTTTATCGCAATTTGCACCTTGTCATCATTTTTCGTATTTGTTGTTTGCTTGTATGGATATAACTCGCAGTTTGTTCGAATTTGTTTTGCCTTTTGTTTGATAACAACCGATGAAAGACATGTCAAAGCAAAATGTTACACACAGGCCTACATATGTCTAATTTATTTTTGTAACTGGTTGTTTGTTTATACGATTTTTATATATGTCGTTAAAATGAAGTCGCACTCTAGAGAGTTCATTGTGAGTCATTTCAATTCTTGTTTTATGTTTAAATTTTATGCGAATAGGCTGCGTAAAATGTGCTTGCGGAGTTAATATTTACGTCTATCTCATATTTATTCTATAAAATGGGAGAGTTTGTTAACCCTAAATCATAATTCTACTTTTAAAGCTCAACACAATAAAGATGTTATGAGTTACAACAAAACCTTCTATAGTATAAATTATTACCAAAAATCAGATCTTATAAGTTTCTTAAAAAGACATTCGTGGCATCCTTTTCATTTGACGATGATATAAACCACAACTTAAAATTACCTATAAATTACACAAAGTATTCACAAATCACAAAGTTATAGCAGTTTAAAATACTTATTATTAATGCTTACTATATTTATATTACAAAATAACTCAGGGCTTCATTATATGTAATCTGATACACCACTATTATGATACTATATGATTTGAAAAAAAATGAAAATATGTTTCTAAAGTTTATTTTTCAATTTTGGCTGCACCAAAATTATTAAAATCTTTTCAGTAATTTAGACATTACTATTCATATATATGAACATACATAAATAATGAATATCCATAACCCTTCATTTTTGTCGCTATAGCCGGTTCTATGTGTATTATTTTATTTAATACCTATTTTACCTGACTTCAAAAAGATCTAAATTTTTAATTTATAGTTTGTAATACTTGCATTATTCAGATGCAAAAATTAACCTTCTGTTGGCTGAAATTTTACTATTGCGATCAAATCCTCTGGATTTTTGCTGTAATATGGCCTTAGTACCTTTAAAATTTTGTTTATTTATTAAAATCTGCTCATTAAGGCACTGCAAGACAACATTCGTACATGCATAGACTAGACTGCTAAACTAATTATAGATCTTCCTTTTTGACATACACTTCAAAAAATATTTCTGGAGAACTAATTTGGTAAAATTGATGCGTTTGAATCAACTGGTTAAGCTAACGATTGTAATTTCAAATTAACTAAAGAATTGCTGAAATATAAATGTATGTCAATTTAATTTAAAAGTGTTGAAACTAACAAGTTATATGATTGAATAGTCTTTTTGTTAGATTAAGATTATGGTTAGTGGTCGCGTTAGATTTTTTACCTACGGAAAATAGGTAAATCTTACAAAAGTACAGACAATGAAATTAGTGCAAAAAATGAAAGGGATAAATATTACAAAAGACGAAACTAACCATTTGCCTTACGATTTAATTTCAAAAAATTGTACGCGTGCACACAATTAAATTTAGCGCAAACCTATGTGTGGAGTTATAAAACAGTGATAATAATAAATATCATAATAATGTTTTATTACAAGTTAGAAGAAATGTATATACATATTATAGTTTTTAAATCTTTAAATTTGCGGCGGATGCAACCGGTGAAAGTCGAATTTAGCACAGAAAATCTTTGCGGGCAAGACTCGACATTTTCATTTAAATGGCTAAATAATTTCTGATGATACATGTAAAAACTAAAAGGTTTATTATATTAAGTTCAATTTTATAAGGTAACAGAGATCTACGGAATTTTAGGTCTTAAAGATAATTTCTTCTAAACGACATCCATTCTTGGTAACGCACTCTTGTAATCGAAGTCTCATCTTGGCAAGATCATTGGATCGATTGCGGCGATTTTACGGCGAATATTTTTTTATAAAGCCTTTATCATTCCAAGATTATTGTTGTACTCCTAAGATTTCAGGTATCCCTATAAGAAAAAGTCACAAGGTGTCAAATCTAGCGAACGGGTTGGCCAGGGAATGTCCCAATACTTGCTTGTTAAGGGGACTGTCCGATTTTTTAAGCCAAAAAATAGGTAATTTTAATTATTTTTTTTCAAGAAAACTACTGAAGGTATGACAACGATTTTTTTTTTAAACATTTTATTGATCCTTCGACTACATTAGAGAATTTTGTTGAGTCACTCCGGAACCGGGAACCCCCCCCTCCAGCTCTTCAAAGTTTGCCGCTCCATCCGCTGGTTGCGCGAGTCTTTTTGCCTCAGGTGAACAAAAATGAAAAATTCATAAATTTATTAAAAATTTACACTATTTAGCCCATTGTAATAGGGACAGTTTTTAAAATGGGAAAAAACATACAAAATGGCGGACACTTGAAAAAAAAAGTCGTTTTTTCGTCATTTTTTTTTTTAGTTTTTTGGCAATATCTTTGAAAAAAAAAAAAAAAAAAAAAATGTGATTCTATTACAATGGGCGTATATATTATAATAATAAGTGTGCCAAGTTTCAAGATAAAATCATGAGCCGTTTTCTTGTAATTAGCGCAACCGCCATCAATTTCGACGAACGGAGAAATTCACCGTCAAAGTTTAAAGTGCATTTTGGCTAGAAAAAAGTGTATTTTCTCACGAAGAAAGTGGACTTTAGTCGGGATTTTTTTTACTAACGTCTAAACTAAATACCTACCTCCTTATATTTCATTCATCAATTCAAGGCCACAAATCCGAACGCTATTCACACGCGTTTCATAGCTCGCACCTGCTCTCCGGCTCATCGACTCAGACGGCCGCGCGACGGGAGGCACGCCTCTTAAATGACCTGTAACTTTTGAACCGCTCAAGATATCGGTTCCAAATTTTTACAAGTTATTTTTAAAAGTATAAACTATTGATTAAGCGAAAAAAAAAAATTTGATTTTTTGAAGCAAAAAAATCGGACAGTCCCCTTAATTTCCTGGGGAAAATGTCCTCAGCTTCTCCATCAAGCTCTTATGGCAGTATGTAGACTCGCACCTTCCTTTTGAAATTGAGTTCTGTTGTTGTATCGAGAAAACATTTCGTCGTTGCGCGTGCAATACCGCGAAAGAGCAGTTTGTAAATACCGCGTAACAGCAAAAGGCGCAAAATTGAAATATTGCGCCTACGCATTCTTAACATAGTTTTGGTCCTTATAGATCTCACAGAATTAAATTAGCCTATAAAAAACCTCATTTTTGACATAAAAAAATTCAATTCTATGTATATTAAAAATGTTTCATTTCAAACCCGCGTATCTGGTAATTGTAAACTACTTTTTCTGTAATTTGTTGTAACAAAACCGCGTAAGTGACTTTAAACAGAATCTAAGCAAGTTATTAAAGTGATTTTATATGGAATCTAAGCAAGTTATTAGTAAGCTAACGTTATTTTCCTATAAAATAGGTCGCAAAGAAGTAGCCTTAGAGTTCAGTCCATAAAATATAGTTAAGGGGAGGTTCTCATCTAGAACGTCAAAAAGTAGGTAAAGTTCGTGATTTTTTTGAAGGCAAATGACAAGATATAGAGAAATGATATTTGGCATTATCTTTTGTTGTACATTTATCTGTACGAAAAAATTTTTTTATTCAAAAAAAAAACAAAATGGCGCCCGTTATTCAACTTCTCCGGAGGCATGTTTTTCGAAAATTGCCCAGCTGCGTACAATTTAGGGGTCGCAGATTGGTCTGAAATCAAATAATGATGACATTATTATAAACTAGAATAAATTTGTCTCAGAAAGAGTGGACGACTTTCAAAAAAAATTTAAAATTGACGGAATGGCGCGATTTTGAAATTTTAAGGCCGTTTTCGGCCGTTTTTTTTCATAGTTTATCACTTACAAAAAGGAGATAATGTTACAATTTTCAAAATGTGCTCCACTCTTTCTATGAAGAAAATTGTTTACTTTAATATGCACGAAACTAGAAGTTGATCGGTTGAACCGTTTTTGAGTTATCTTGTACGCAAATTGTACACAAACATGCCTCCGGGGAAGTTGAATAACGGGCGCCATTTGGTTTTTTTTTTTAATAAAAAAATTTTTTCGTACAGATAAATGTACAATAAAAGATAATGCCAAATATCATTTCCCTATGTCTTGTCATTTGCCTTCAAAAAAATCACGAACTTTACCTTTTTTTTGACGTTCTAGATGAGAACCTCCCCTTAAATAGCTAAGATATTAAGCGGTATTTACAAACTGCTCTTTCGCGGTATTGCATGCGCAACGGCGATTTGCAATTGCGGCAACAGAAACTCATTAATCATTCGACAGTATTTCGCAGAAGTGACATTTTCTCGCTAGTTAAAGAAATAAATTCCTATTATTCCTTGTGTAGGAATTGTGCACCAAACTGTGGTCTCGGGATAGTGTAATTGCTTTTGATGGCATTCTCTAGAAATGCCTCCAATGTCTCCAATAACGCGTATTTTGTTTATTAACGTAGCCTCCGATATGAAAATCTGCTTCATCAGTGAATAATATGTTTCCAAGCGTTCATTGAGTTCAAAAGTATTCCATCATAGTTCTAGTGTAGGTCTCTCGCAAAACATAATCACCTTCGTTTAAAGCTTCCACGATTCGCATTTTGTAAGGAAACAACTATAATTTCTTTTCACTTGCACTGTCGACTTTTTAATGCTGTGGAGGCCGCAATATTTTTTATAACTTTTTTTAGATTCCTCATATTTTGAAGGATACAGCGTCGCTGCTGATGTGTTGTTAACCACTATTCTCACTTCCTTGAATTTCTGTATCCACGACCAGATAAATTGTGTCCTCGGTCCCTCACTCAATCGATGTATATTGAAGTGGGTACAAAGAGCAAAGAACAAGTGATTCGCCAGACTTGAAATAAAGGGTGGGCCATCGGCTGGTTTCTTTTTACAAATGCTATAACATAAACATTTTTTAATATTTTTGTTGATTTATTGAGAAGTGTAAAGTGTTTAGTTATGGAATATGATTTTATTTAATTAGATACCGCGCCTGGCTTGGCAGTAGCTCATCCGGTCAACCTAATTTTGAAGCACATTTCCGATGGTTTTCACGATTTTACTATTTCACGAATAGCTCAATCAATATTAACATAACATCGATCTTTAAAGGCACTCAAAAAACACGTTTTCAATATTTCGCAACATTGTTCAAACGTAAATCCACTCATTTGGTATCGCGGAGATATGCCATTGTATTTCTGTAAATTTTTTTAGCACAAAACATCTATCTATATCATAATAACATGTGATTTCAAAAGAAACCAAAAGCCCACCTTATATTTTACACCTGCAAATGCACAAACTGAGGAGAATTCCAAGATCACACAACGGACGCTAATCCCCCGCGACCTCCAACCCATTAGCTTATTAATAATTCAAATTAACTTCAAAGAATCCCATTGTACACCCTTTACTTCTTTTATCAATCGTTGTTCTAATACTTTTTTTCAAATCTTTAAAATAAACCTTCCCTATAGCTTATAAAGAAATTTGCTGAGTATATTTGAGTAAAGTAATCGATTTCATCATAAATGAAAAATGAAGCTATCTCATTTTTTAGAATGAAAAGTGGCTCGTAAAAACTGTCTATGCCACCATTTATGTCGTCACCTTGTCTTGTAGAAAGTTATCCTTTCAATCATAAAAATTCATCCCAAGATGTCCAAAAAGATTGAAAAGACGACAGCTGGTGGCAAGGTGTGTCGGTCCGATATGCTAATTCCTGCGAGAAAAAGCTGTGATCGATTACCTCCGCAAAAAGAGGGAAAATGCCAAAGAAATAAAAGTACGCATTTTTATATGCATAATTCATTTACCGTGAATAAACTTAATAACGCTGAAAGAACTTTCACTCCGGGTAAAGTGTTCAGAATACCCTGGAGCCACCTTAACCACCTGAGCTACATGAGCTCCCATTATCACCTCAAAGGATTTCCTCCGTTCGTCTGGCGGATTTAGAGCGAAATTGAATAACGAAAGCTCTTGGATCCTCAAGACCCACTTTTGCCACTTCTTTCCAATTTAGAAACATTCTCCCCGGCGGAGCGCCACTCGACGTCTGGATAATTTCACCTGATTTTCTCCAATTGGTCCAAGCGACCAGGTTCGCACCAAAACCGAGGATATCACTCGTTTCGTCGTCATTTCTGCTCCAATTAACCATCCTCCTCGGAGCAAAGTTTTCTGGTTTCTCGCAGTTTTCAACTATAATTTTCGGTTAATTGCAGCAAAATTCCGCCAGATGATGATGCCCTTAGTAATGTAAATGCACCATAAACTGTGTGACGAGTGGCGTTGAGCTGTTGATCCCGATATCTTGATGCTAAAAGTGTTTGAAGATTACTGTTTAAATAAGCAAATAAGACCTTTTTGGTATAAAAGTGCTTTAAATAATACAAATTTGAAATGACTATTTAAATCTCTCAATTTGCAAGGTAATTAATTTACATGGTTTCAGCTTTATACAGTTTTTAAATTAAAAAAAAAAAAAAAAACAATTGTTGAAGCACACAGAAATGAAAATACATTAAACAAAAATATCTTGTTCAAAGCATTTGTTTAGTGGTTCATTTAACTATTTTTGCTTTTCATTTTGCAAAATTACTAGTAAACCTGACCGGGTGAAATCTATTTAAAAATTATAAAACCATCATTTTATTTGATCCAAACCAGATATAGAACATAGTTTTCTGGTTGAAATGACATGAAGGAATTAGTTCAGTGAACGAGGCCCATTGTACGTCTGATAAGAAGGTTAATCGATCAGAGTTTTGTTTTTAAATAACTTTAAAGCAGCAAGAATAATTAATACGCTGGATAGACTATAAACGAATTTTAGAATTTCGAGGGTCCGCAATTTCAAAATTATCATATTGCCTTGAAATTAAAGTGTAATTTGTGTCAACATTCTTTTTTGACGGAATATTCGGTTGAATTTGCATAAGAAATTCAAAGATAATAAGATATTTTTAAAATTGTGACCGCATGAAATTCTGAATTTTATTCGCAGTCTTTCCAGGGCATAAGATTAAATGGAAATTGAGAATTTGAAAAATATTCATGAACAACAAATTAAAATTAATTGAAACTGGCAAAAAATCTAATGAAAAATTAATGAGTAATCAGTGTTTTCGTGAGTTAATTAGTGTTTTTCAATGAAGATTTAATTCAGTTTGTTCTTTAAACAACTTCGAACATATGTACTTCCGAGATCACTTGAAGATCATATTTGAAAGTTATTTATTTTATATTACTATTTCCATTCTATTTTTTGTCATGGCGCTATACACCTAGTCCTACACGGTTTTTAAATTAAAAAAAGAGGTAATTTGTTATTTCGATTATTTTACACACATATATGTATCTATATTGAAAGCACTACTTCCACAAACTGGATTTATTATTAAAAGAAGCTACTTCGTATATGTTAATAATCACAGACGTTAAAGGGAATGAGATATTCAAATCAATAACAGGAAGAATAGTTTTTTATTTAGTATGCTCCACAGTTGTACATACATATGAGGCATTCTTTGTGAACGGACCACCCCCTGCTGTCCAAAAATTGTGAGCTCCATTTAAGGTCTACCAAAGCTCAAAAGAAAGGTTTTGGTTTCTACTTTCGAATGCACACTGGCTTTCGAAGAGTCCGCCTATACAGAGCCCAATATGGCGGCTAAAACCACGTGACCTCTATTACTTTTACTATTTATGAGGCTATAAAATCGGTCGCATCATTCCGATTGAGGTCTACAAAGGCCCAAATGAAGGCTTTTGACTTCTGCTTTGAAAAGCTGTATCGCAAATTTTTTTTTTTTGATTGCTCAAAATTCAATATGGCCGCTAGAACCATGTGGTCTTTATAATTTTACCACTTAAAAGAGCACAAAATGGCTCGCGGCATACCGATTGAGGTCTACAATGACTTAAATGAAAGCGATCTTTGCAATACAGCTTCTGAAAGCAGAAGTCGAAAGCTTTCATTTGGGCCTTTGTAGACCTCAATCGGAATGATGCGACCGATTTTATAGCCTCATAAGTAGTAAAAGTAATGGAGGTCACGTGGTTTTAGCCGCCATATTGGGCTCTGTATAGGCGGACTCTTCGAAAGCCAGTGTGCATTTGAAAGTAGAAAAAAAAATTACTTTTGAAACTTGGTACACCTTAAATGGAGCATATACGAATTTTTTTTATATTCTTTGATTCGATTTAAAACTTATTTGGATATTTCCTTCTTGTTTATATGTATGTAACGTCTCGTTTTACACGGTTTCGATTAACAAGTTTTATCGTGGAAGGTATCTACAGTGTAAATTGAGAGATATTTAGGATTACATGTTTATTGAAACAAACATTAACCATGTTATGAAGAATATTTACGTTTTAACGTGAATTATGATTTAAATCGACACAAATCCTGTTTAAAAATTAAGAAATGCATTCTATTCTTGTAAAATTGACATGCTTTAACAATTCTATAGTAAAATTTACATTAAAATAGTGATCTCAATCTGGTTGATTGAAATAGAAAATTCGAACCAGATAAATCAACAAAGTATAATTTTTAATTAACTAGAAATATTTTTTTCAGTGTATGTATTCAAAAACAAAGACAACGATTTATTTACTGGGGAGCATGTTACATATATACGTATGATTTTATTTTTATTATTTCCCTTCCTAATTTATATTTATTGATGTTTCCCTTTAATATAAAATATATGTCTTCGAATATTAGTACAGAACCAATCTCTGGTTTTTTTTCATAAAATCTTTATTTCATTTTACACGATTACGAATCTATCTACGATTTTTCTTTATAATATTCTTTGATTTGATTTATACGGTCTAAACTCTAAAGCTTATTTGCTATCCTCATTTTTTGTACTTATGTATATTGCGTGTCATTTTATTTTTTCGTATAATCTACCGTGCAAATCGAAGGATAGGTATTTACTTCAGTAAGTAGGTTTTCTTAAAAAAAAACAAATAACGTAAGAAAACAGATTACTGGCAATATGGGAAAAATTCTCCCCTAATGCTGCTAATAACATCGAAAAAATCTTTCATTCTCATCTCATACAAATTTAAAAGCATGAAGATCTTTGAAGTTTTTTCGAAAACATATCAAACGTGCCCAACACTCCCCAAATCCTGTGAAATCTGCCTGACGCAGGGATCACGCAGCATCCTTGTGTGCCAGCTAATCTCCGCTGGAATAAAATTACACTCGTAAAATGAGTTTTTGGTACATCAGTCCATCAGTCTTCTGCCCACCCCCGCCCTGCTTATTATGCAGAGACAACGCAGAGCCTGGCCTCGGGCTGAGCGGAGCACGATAATTTTATCGGGCGAATCATTCCTCTTTTCAAGAAATGTTTGACATGGTTAATGGCGCGCACCGAAATTCGCTCAAATTAATTACACTAATTGCCAGCTTTTAGTACTTTTTTCCGTTCTCGTTTATTCGATTGCTCTTTGTGGAATCTTATTGAATTAATTATTGTATTATGTATTATATTAAAGGAGATAGCACGGCTATCTACCGCCGCGGCAGAGACAATATTTACGACCTTACGTTTTTAGACAAGAACATTTTAATGAATCGAATTTAATATGAGTATGAGAGCTTTCTACGATCGAAATAGTTTTATAAAAACTATTTGTTGGGATTCTGTAGCCAGCTAGTTATATGGTCTGTGGGTCACAGCCCTATTACTCTCTCAGTTTTATACCTTTTAAGATGAAATTTCATGTGAGGATGTAAAGGGTGTCTTTATCAAAAAGTGCCAGTTTTCCGATAAGGATAATTATCAAATAAGCTGTCATTTCATGTAAGTGTCAATTTTATTTTTATTCGGTAAGTCTAACCACTCTTCATGGATCTTTCCATATATCACAGCAACGATTCCAATTCATGGAAATTTATTTCCGAAATCAGGTTCAGCTATAAAAACTTATAGATCACTTCGTGAATTTTATGGCCTGAATAATCGCCCATCAAAACGTGCTACTCGTCGTTTTATCGAATTTTTTATTTCTAAAACTTCGGGTCATTGATGTTGAAGACTTTTGGTTGCAACATGACGGTGCTACGTACCATAGGGCGGCCAAAACAATCGATTTATGGAAAGGACAATTTGGCGAAAATCTTATTTCCGGTAATAAACCTGTTAATACGCCACCAAGATCATGCGATTTTACACCACCGTGAGATTTAACAAAAGTCAACTTAAGATATGTCATTGCAGATATACAGCAGCCGCGGTGCTCATATGCCCAAAATTTAATTTGAATATTATATGTTAAAAAATTATCTTTCGGAAAAACCAAATTTATAATCACTCAATTTTTATATGTTTTATTTAAATTCAAGATCCGGAAGCGCTTTATAATCTTTTTTTCAGTAAGGATATGTAGTCTTCCTTCTTAAATATTTTATTACCTTTCAATAAATCGTTCAAAATTAAGAAAGTCTTTGTTGTCAAAAATTTGTATGAAAACAAAAATTTTATTTGCACATATATATGTCTTTAATACAAGAGATCGTTGGTTTATTCAAACGTCAGGATTGACTCAATTCAATTGGTCTTTTTTACTGTTTATTTCCGAAATAAACCTCGCCAAAATGTACCTCAGTCGATTTTCAATGAGATTCAGGTCAGAAGAGCACACCGGTCATTGAAGAAAGTTGATTTTATGGTTTTTGAACTACGATTTTGCACTGACACTATATGTAAATCGGCATTATTTTGAAACGTAGGACTGTAGGACTAACATATCTATGATCAGGCAAGCTGTTCTCCATTTATAAGTGATCAGACAGACAAATTACATGTTTTTATAATATGTAGAGAAACGATAATAGAGATCATCGAACCAAAATTTGGAGCTACAATTTTGGTGTCTTGAACCTTTTTAGGATCATTGGATATAATGAATAAAATCTGATAAATTGGATGTAAAGCTGGTGCACAACTGTACCTATTCCCTATAAATGTTTATTAACGAAATTTTCATGGTCGGTACTATTATTTTATTCAATTCTATTTCCAATTTCGCTTAATTATGTAAACGTGCCCCAAAAAAATACAATGTTAAATAGCGAACTTTCGTTAAAGTTTTACGTCTCTCAAATCACCTTTCCATTTGCAAATTCACTCGTTCGTGAACCAAATATAAAACTTTTCTCGCAAAACCTATTCAAAGTTAAATGAAATTCAAATGAAGCCCACTGACATTAATTCAATTCGTTTATTGTTTGAGCAGAGAGACCCACCCAATAAATGCGGCTTAAGTTTTTTCCACAGAAATTTTCCGCCTGGCCACCGTTGTGGAGGCGTATCCCCGGACCCCGATCCTGACCTGAATTCCTCCGAAAACAACCTGTCAATGGGAAGACAAAAGCCAAATAAATGATGAACGACCATAAATCAGAGCCAAATTCCCAGCAAATAGACCCAGAAATTCCGAAATGTCGGCCAATCATGAAATTCTCTGATCATTTGCGGAATTTCACTTTCAATTTCCGCAGCGGAATTTCACTTTCAAATCAAATATATAAAATATATAGGTTTACTTTTCATGTACTGTCCAGGGAGCAGCAATAAAACCGAGCTTGTCTTTTTCGTATTTCAATATTGCGTAAATTGACTTACTGTCGGCGTGGATCGATATGATTGCTTTTCTGGCAGTCAGAAAAAATAGCCCGGTTTCCAAAAATTAATCAAATCCCAATAAACATTCCTTGCATACGCCTAATTGAAATTAAAATCAAATTCTCCCTTGGCCACAGGGCAAGCAAAGTTATAAGGATCAAGAAATCGGCGAAAGTGAGTAATTTCGCAATTTAAATGCAAATCAATTTTTGGCTGGACTCCAGGGTCCTCGTGTGCGTTCCCCCTTACATTAGTATACATGCTCCTGGCACTGGCTGGCATCTTCTTGGCTCCAGAGCTCGGGAACAAAGGGCTTTAAGGTTCCTGCATGTTACCAGCTAAGGAAACAAGATAAAATGCAGTTCTCGTCTCTGGTAAACGCTGACAGACGTTGCCAAAGGACGAACTCTTCCCTTTTAAACATAGTTCGTAGAAATAAGAAAGGTATTAACGAAAAATTTAGTTTCTACCTACTTTAATGTGGGTGTTTCGATTCAAGCCGCCAACCCTTTTCTAGCGGATGCGAAAAGAGTTGGAGTTTTCACTTGCACTAGAACATAAATTGAGCCTTTGGTAGGAATTTGTTGTGACACCATCCTGTGCAGAAAAAGGCTTCCAATCGAGTCCTCGAGAGCCATTATGAATGTTTTTGTGCTTTGCTAGTGATATTTATGAAATGCTCGAGAGTCCTACAAAGCCTATCGCATGAAGGGTTTTACGAGGCATTACTCCACCGTCAGAACAAACCACTCGGATATGGAACGGTGGAATGCAGGGGACAGGGTAAAGTATCGGCAGGTGAGGAAATGTCATTGAGAGGACCCCAAGATCGTTGTGCCTGGCCGATATCGCCCCGAGGTTTGATTGAGATATCCGCCCACTAGGGAAGGGCTTAAGTGGTTAATGGTTTTCGGGGAATAAAAACGAATGAAAATTGTTTTAAGACTTTAACATTACCTTCTTTTTTATGACACTTCGATGTCTATCTTTCTGTCTGGCAGAAGCTTTTCTCAGAAACTACCATACACATGCCATTGACTTGAAATTTTTCATGGCTATAAAACTTTTTTGTTCGCACCTAGTCCATTTAGTCAGAATAATTTAAATAACAAATTATTTTTCTCTCACTAGGTCAAATATCATGTGAAAAATCATTCTTCACATTTTAAAATTACATATTTTTTAATTTTAAAGGTAGTAGTTTTTGAAATAATAGTAAAATTATCCTAAGATTGTGGGTCAACAAGCTTAATATTATAGTTTTAGAGGAAAGCATTTTGGAATATAGTATTTCCAAGAAAAAAATACTGAATTAGAATACTTTCGAAATTTTAAAATCAAGTTCACCTTTATCTACACTAATACATAAAGAGAAGGATAGTTTGTTTATATTTTTGTGTAAGACATAATCTCAGAAACTGCTCAGCCGATATGACTGATTTTTTCACCTTTTTCAAGCTTATGTATTGCTGGTGGATGAAGGCTATAAATCAACACGAGTGAACACTTTTACACTAATTTACACTACTTTTTTATGACAAAAAGATCACTTTTTTTGCTTCGGTTGTTTTTTTGTTTACTTTGACATGGTATATGACAAAATAATTTAACACATGACATTGTACATGATAAGACATAACATATAACATGATACATTACACAAGATGAAATAGAACATGACACAAAACATGGAACAAAATGAGTAAATTGATACAAATTATTATTATGTTATTAAAATAAAAGTACCATTCTGTTATATCACATGTTGCGTTGCAAGTGACCGGTAATATTAATATTAAATAAGCCGTTATTTATATATAGTATAATTTGATAGGTAAGGAAATTGGACTTGAATTTTGAGCCTTGGTTTGAAATGCACTTTTCAGGACAAAATAATTTTTTATTCGAGTTTTCAAGAACTCAGACTAACCAGGAGAAATATAATAGTTATGTTTGAATAAATTGTATGCTTCTTCTAACAAATTTTATGAAGTCTTAAAATGACTTAATAAATCCAAAATATTGTATTTTGTATTTTAACTCTATTGAAAAACGTTTTATTCTTCAAGAGTATTCAGGGGCGTAGCTACCACTGCACTGTAGCAGCGCCCCAAAATATGTAAGCAAGAAATCGTACAATGCTATCCATATATTAGTAAAAGAATAAAATTGATGCTTAGTTAAAACATTCATAACTTTATGATATCAATACTGAAATAAATAAATAATTGTTCATACTTTTAATTCACATTGATAAAAGCCCAGTCTTAATCCGCAATGACTCTATCGCTGCTTATAGTTGGCATCCACGAAATATTCTCGGGGTACGACCGCCGCCTGAAATCTACATTTACGGGAAGCTCTGTGGATACGACCGCTGCCTATAGTCCGATTGAAATAACTAAAAGTTCACACTCATGGAAAACTCTGTGCAACCACTCCCGTGGGAAGCTTTCTAGTTTTGGGAATGTATAACCGCGGTGCACTGTGCCGTACCGAAAGGGTTAATGCGCAACAGCTCTACATAATTCCGTCTCGAGAAACTAGCAATTAGACTAGTCAATATGCTTCAAAATTCGCAACTTATTTTACAATTCTTGATTAATTAATGGATTTCAATTGATATTGTTTAAAATACGTAGAATGACGAGTTAAATCAATATGCAATTAATTTATTTAAAAATATTTCTGTTTTGTACTCTTTTCATTCGAATATCTCGAAAAATACGTTTTCTTTATCGAGAAAAATTGTTAAATAGTTTTGCAGTATCGTCAGAAGTAGATAATATACTTTTAACTAGCTCTTTAAGTCCAATAGTTCATAAGATATTAATTTTTTAATTTGAATCACATACTTCTTCCAAACTGACTATTCATACGATATCAAATAAAATTTTGAAGTCTAAAAAATACAAAACAATGGAAAGAATTTTTTAGAGTTAAGTTTTTTAATATGTATTTTTGACAAATTTTTATTTTCAAATATATTTTTTTTTATCCGAGTGCTTTTGTTTATTTTCCGAAAAAGGGCCCGTAAGAAATGTTGATACAGAATTACCCCACTAAAGAGTATTATAAATTTAGTCCGAAGATTTTTGATCGTAAATATGTAAACTGAAAATTGTTCCTCCCTTTATCTACAAACCTACAGCCAACATTTTTTGGAAATATACACCCTGATAAAGAAGTTAGTTCCTTATTAAATTACAGAAAGAAAAAATATATGGGTCAAGTGCGAAAAAAACTCTATTTGATAGAATACATTTCCTTTTTGAAAGTTGTTGAATAATGTTCTCAAGTTAGGTAAAAGAATGAAATTTTACAAGATTTTTCTATTTTCCCATTTTCTTTTTACAGTCCCTTTTCGAACTAGAACTGGCGGGCTGCAATGAAATCACCGAAGCTGGACTTTGGGCTTGTTTGACTCCTAGAATAGTATCATTATCGTTAGCTGATTGCATTAACATCGCCGATGAAGCTGTTGGAGCTGTTGCACAACTATTACCGTCTTTATATGAATTTTCACTTCAGGTAAGATAATTTTCTGCTTACATAAAACTTTGAAAGTATATTTGTCAAACCCCAACAAAATAGAATATGTATTCAATCAATTAACACTAGAGATGTAATCAGGTCGAAGTAATTACGACCGCTTAAAATAACTCGTGCATTTGAAATAAAAAGCGAAAGTTTCATTTGAGATCATTTATTTTATTTTCGTTTTGATATTTAATTGTTTGTGCATATTTAACCTATAGAAATTAATTGATATTAGTAGTTGACAAAAATTTCCCTTGTTAGAATATTAGAAAACAATACAAAAAGAAAAACAGAAATTAGACTAATATTCTGTAAGTTATATAATTTTAAAAATTGCAACACAAATCAAACATCAAGAAAGTTGCAACTTCTTATAGAAGTTTCTTTCACTTCGCAACAATTTTTATGAAATCTTCTTAGGCCTCAAAAAGGATTTAGTTTTGATTGCGCTAGCAATAATTTGAGTGCTTCCTCTCGACCGAAAAGGTTGAAGGCGCAAAGGAACAAATTTAGATCGATTCATTGAACAGGTTCAAGAGTTGTTGAGCCCGCTGATTAAAAAAAAAAAACATCTTGTTTTAAAAAAGGTTTTCAAAGTTTTTCTTTAAGATAAGTTGCAGAAGAGCAGTGGTATATTCAACAGGGTGTAAATAATAAGCAACCTCAAAGTTTCAATAAATGCAAAACCTTATTTCTCGACCTAAGTCATAACAAAAACACCTGATATTTGAATTGCCAGAGTGAATACAGCCCAGTAAAAATAGACATAAAAATATTGAAAGTTGGAAAAAATGTGTAATATGTAATATGTGTTGCAAATATCTCGAAAATGGTGAACCTTACATTATAATACTATCATAATCGCTTGAAACTGACTAGAATTGTCGTCCCTATTATAAATTCTAAGGTCGTGTGTAAGAGAGTTCATATGGTTTACTAGTCTACGCTCTCGATTATTTGGAGCGCTTTATCTCGTGAATGGTTTCTCTTACAAAATATATTTTGAAATCGTTTTTGTAGCACATTATCTCAGCTACAAATTAGTAAGTTATGTTTTTCTTTAAATGCAAAATACTGTTTTCGTGACCTTTCACCCCGCGTAATTAACCCTAATACTAAGGTGCATGGAAAAATTTAGCCTGTTACATAATTCTCCGTGTTGGATGTATATTTTTTCTACACTAATATTCAATTCAGCACAATTGGAAATCTAATTGGAAAATAATGATTAAAGTTTAAAAATGTTGTTTAAAAAAAAATAACAACATTATACTTTCTACTCAAAAATGTTAAGCATACACCATGGAATGAAAAAAGGGAGAATCAAATACGCCAAATACCAAATACCAAATATCTAGAGAAATTTGAGCAACAAAATTTTTTATATGATGAACTAAAAGTCTACTATTTATGATACTTATGCGTGTTTTTTAAACTAAGGCCCGATTCAGAAAGTTTTGTTCACTTTTCCCGATGCTCCTATTAGAACAATACGGAACAAATAACCCCACCAAGCACATGCATTAGAGAATATACTCCTGTAGTATTAAAATTAATTGTAAATTCTTAATTTGGCTGAGTCAGTTTTCAGCATGAGCTCTCAATGCGAACAAGTGCGTCAATCGATTTTGCGCATTTACATGGAAAATCCTGAAAAGAGTATTTCAAGGATTGCTAAGGAGGCCAAAACAAGTCGTCCGACAGTAAAAAGAACTATTATTATTATTAGATTCAGTGGAGAGCAAACAATTAAGGAAAAACCAAAAAGTGGAAGGCCGAAAGGAACTGCAAACAAGAATTTAGAAAGAAAAGTGTTAGTCGCCATCGATAAACAAGTCCATATCTGAACGAGATGTTGCCAAAAAATGTAAAACTAGCCAAACAGCTGTTCATCGAATTAAGGTTCGGAATCAAATAAAGACATTTAAAAAACAAAAGACTCCAAAAAGAACGGTAAAGCAGCAAAATACAGCTATAACTCGAACCAAAGAACTTTATAAACTGTTTGCTGCGAAACAAAATTTTTGTTTGGTGATGGATGACGAATCGTATTTTAAATATCATCGGACATCAATCCTCCAAATGTCCCAGAACTTCGCCCACTTGAAAGATATTGGGCTTTAGTAAAGGCAATATTGAGGAAGGAAGGAAAAGTAGCCAAAAACCTACAAGAATTTAAAAGGTTGTGGACCGCAGCTAGAAAAAAATGACATCAGAGACTGTGCAAAAAATAATGGCACCCATTAAAAAAAAACACGACTATTTTCCAGGAAAAGGAAAAGTGTTTAATATTTTTGTATTTTTTTAAATTTTAACATGTATGTTAATTTAATGAATTAAACCGATTTGTATTCTGAAGACATATAAACCGAGGATTTAATTTTATAAAGTGAATGAAACTTTCTGAATCGGGCCTTATATTAAACTAATAATTTCATTGATTCTGAAAAAAGTTTGACTTCTCTACCCAAACCAAATTTAACGCCAGAATATCTAGTTTTAATTCTGAGTTGTATTAAATTAGAACAAAAATAAAAATCATATTTTGATAAATAATTTTTCGTTAAAATATCTTTCAATTTTTTTAGTTTTTTCCCCTAAAAACTTTTTAGATCTAGGCTAACGATGTAGTATTAAGAATTGGGAAACTCAATAATTGGCAACTTTTTGAAGCTAAATATACATACCTATGTCGAAATCAATTTTGTACGAATCGATATTTAAAAAAAAAATACAGTATCATTGAGAATATTGTTTAATTTTTTTATATTTTCATTTTCAGGCCTACCATGTCACAGATGCCGCCTTAGGATATTTTTCACCTAAACAGAGTCACAGTCTGAGCATACTTCGCTTGCAGTCGTGCTGGGAGCTAACGAACCACGGAATCGTTAACATAGGTGAGTGAGGTCGTCATTCCGGATCCAATCATAGTTAAAAAATATTTGCTCTGTTTGATTGGATATGAATTGGGCAATCTGATCGAAATTGGACCAGGGGGTGAAAAGGATAAATAGACAAATAGGTAGGAAGAGCTTCTGCCCACGTCCCTCTCATGCTTTCGAGGGTGGTTTAGAGTTGTTCCATTAAAAGTGGTTCTTTTGGTATTCATCATGTTACAGCACGATGAAAATTTACCTATATCTCAAATGTGCATGTAAATTTCTCGGAGCTATGAGCACGAGTATGCAATTTGCCTTAACCCAGTTTCGCCCAGTGGATCTTGTTTTCATAAAATCGATTTCTTTCAATTTGCTTCACCCACTTAGGGTATGCTGTGGGTAGGGTTAGGAAGGGTTCTGGATCTGCTATGTAAATGGGAATCGGTTAGAATTTTATTAAACATAACCCAGTCATCTTTCACCATTAAATTCTTCCCGAGAAATTGGAGGAGCACTGCATAAAGCATGCTCCTTCAGGCCTCCTCCGGATCTTAAAAGTTGCAAAGGACAGTCAACTGCAGCTTACGTTGCACATAAATACCCATGGAGATGGAGCCACGCCTGCAGTTTCGGAAAGCATTGCAAAAATGCATAAGACCGAGCCGAGCTGCATCCAAATGAGTTGGCAGTCATTTTAAAGGGAAAAATACTGCGGTAACAACTCTTGACAGCAATAACTTACAAAATGGAACACGTTCTCCGAAAACACAGAAACAGAAATAAGGCAAAAGGTATAACAAAAAAAAAAATAAATAAAGCAGAGATGCAGAAAATTATAATCAAAACATGCAGTGTACACTGTTGTTTCTCTGGGGAGGGTACTACATGCAGTCTCAAGTGGATGTAAAAAAAAGGGCCTGGTTTAAAACTGGGTTTCTTTGACTCGACGCGCTCCTTCCTTGTTTTTCGTTCGTTTGAGCTGGCAAATAAAACGACTAAAGGGACTGCAAATAAATGTTTCGAGCCCGACATCAAGACAAAACAATAACGACAAACTTTTTCTGCTTAATGCTGCAAATCCTTTCCGAATTGCCGCGCGCAGTACTTAAGGACGAAAGGGGCCAAAATCTCAAAGTGAATTGCTACGGGGGATTTTCAGAGCAGATTGCCTAGGACTTATGCGTGGAACTGCATAAATCTGGGGATATTGATTAGGATTCTTCATAGAATTTGCCTCTAGACATTTGATTTTATCAAGGATTCAAAAGGATCAAAGATAAAAAGAGAGGAAAATTAATTTTTCAAAAACCTACAAATAGGATGTTGCCGCAATAGATTCTTTATTTAAGTAGGTTTAATAAATAGCACAGTTCCAAGTGCCAATTGTGATTTCAGCACAAATCCTTCAATCTTCTTTTAATCAAGAACGCTAAGGGTCTCACGGGAATTTATCATCTGTTGTACTTCATAAATCACAAAATCATCATAACTATTGATGATCAAGTTGCTTCCTTAATGTATTTGCATGAGAAACTTGTACCACTAGTGACCAACGTTTGTAATAATAGGTGATTACCGTGGTTTTCCCTTAATATTTACAACTTAATTAAGGAACGAAACTACGCTTATTCTAGGAGGACGACCTTTAAGCTGTCTGTTTTTCACGAGGACTATCGAGCATTGAGGAAAGGCACGGTATTAGTTATACGCACTAGGCTTCCAATGAAGGTCCTATGGAATAACATAAGGCAAATCGGATTACGAAATGGTGACGGAGGCCCGTGCTTGGCTGATCCGGACTCTCTGATTCATAAATTTTGGTTTCATCATCTAAATCAGCTTAACTCTGTGAATGATTTCACAGACTCTGAGTTTTCTGAAGGTGACCATAATAATTTTAGTTTTATAAGAAGTTGTCACTAACAACAAAAATTGTACAAACTAAAGGTAGAACATCTACTGTATACTTTAACTTATAATTTTAAGCAAAATCGAACGGAAAACAAAAATTAAAAACGTAATAACACTATTACCTTTTTTTTTTATATATCTTTATTACAATTTGGTGCAGCTACATCAATAATAAATTGAATAAAAATAAAAATAATATATGTTATTTACGTAAATTTTCTAAAACAATTGGGAAAAACCGAAATTTTTTTAAGATTAAAGACAAAATTTTAAAATGTTGTATCAGACTGTCTCCAGTCATAGCAGGTAGATGAATTTTCTCTTTTATTATGGATAGGATATTTTGTTAGTTATGTTTTTACTGTGGACTATTGTCGTTTCGTTAATTAGGAAGAAAGATATTAACAAAATATGAAGGTGACCTCCATCAAAAATTTGAATTTAATAATCACCCTGTAACTCGGAAACATTTGACATTGCCCCTGACATACAATTTTTTATGTGTCTAGGTTAGTTCTATAACCCTCTTTCTTTTGGGCCACCACAAAGCAACCACCTATAATGATCCTATGTACATATATTTTCACCTGCCGAATGTGTGAAAGCTCTTGGAATAATATTTAATAACTCTTTTACCTGAAATCATCACATAAATGGTGGATTTTGAGCTTTTTGGGCATCTAGCTACTTTCAACCAATGAAAATGTGTTCCTTGTCTGCTTATTGCTGGTGCCTATTATTATTATCTACTGCTGTGAGGTTTTTGGAAACCTTGATCATAACAATCGCGCAATATAAAGTCCTCGAGTTTGATTTGATAATGTCTCACAGTATAAGAAGTCTATCTTTGGGGGTGCCCTACTGCGAATTACTTCGATTATTGGTCACTTACACTTATGGTAAAATAATTAAATATAGTCGATCAAAATATCTCTTTGATTTCCTTAATTTTTCTAAATTGAAGCAATCTATTCCTATAGTGTCAATGGCACGCTTCTTGATTACCAAACGCCTGCTTTTCAGACATGCAGCTAAATTGTGGAATAAATTACCGCCGTTGATATATCATACATATGTAGTTCGAAAATGTAAGTTTTATTTTGTACAACTGGTTTTAATTAACTTATAAATAAATAGATAACTCTAATATTTTTTCAAATAATTAAACTTTTGCTTATATAGCTTTTTTCAGTCATATTTATCAAACTATCGTTAATAACATTGATAAAGAGAATTAAAAAAAAAATGCTAATCGACAAATGTATGATCTGCACATACACTGCTATGACCTACATTTTTTTATCACATGTCTACTTCCAAAAATAGAGAAAAATTCGCAAGAACTACTATTAACAGCCTTTAATTTACATAGTGAATTTTTGCACCGTAAAATGTGTTTCATGTGAATAAATACGAGGGGCGGCTGAAAAGTTTTGAGCCTAAGGTATTAAAAATGCTGATAGAAATGTATAAAAAATTTATTTTTCTAGGTAATCACCCTCTACTTCAATGCACTTCTTACATCTGTCATAAAGGGCTTTTAACCCAGTGAAAAAATATTCATCATCTTTGCCTTCAAAATTTTCGTCTACCACCGCCTTCATTTCTTCGTCACTCGAAAACTTCGTCCTCGGAGGTCTTTTTTCAAATTGGATAAAAAGAAATAATCGCTGGGGGCTAGGTGTGGACTGTATGGTGGGTGGTTGATTTCTTCAAAGCCTGTCTCGTCCAGGGCACACCTTGCAACTCGCACATCTTGCACGGGCGCCTTGTCGTACAATGTGCAGAAGACTCAGACATGGTGATGTTGACACTTCAATTACTAAAAGCGTAATGAAGCTAATGACATGAAACTCGGTATTTATACTAATAAGGATATTTGCATTTAGATACATGCAGCGCAAAACATTGGTGACACTTAAAGGTACTTAGGCTCAAAATTTTTCAGCCGCTCCTCGTATCTTTCGATAAAGGCAGTTTGCCGAAATCCTCCTAAACAATGAACACCTCTCATACGTAAATACAAAAAACATTGTAAATTAAGTAAATTCCATACATCATTCTGAACATGAATCTAAACCGTCTTTCGACAGAAACAGACATTTTTCAATAATGTGACGGGTGAAGCTTCGACGAGTCTTCCGATTGAATAAAATACACGCTTTGTGTAGTGCGAATTTTAAGAGCTTCGTGGGCAAATGGAATTGCATTTTAGTAATAATATAACAAAAACAGTAGCTTTACTTAAAACTATGGTGTGTAGCAAGTAAAGCACTTTATGGAATTTTTCCCTTTTACTTCGCTGTCTGCTACAATGATTTCTAAAAAATGTTTGATTAGGAAATCTAAAAGCAAGACATGTAAAAAGTACACTTTCTTTACATAGACTACTGAAGCATGTGAAATGTTTGCATGGAAAATGAATTCCCAGCAATATACAGCGATTTCTCATCATTCAAAATTCTTTTCTAATAGATCATCAATAATTTCTCCAAACGTCCTGATTTAATTTTGAAAGGTTATTTTATTAAATGCAAATGGACCATCCCACAATGTCTGAATATCGTTCTATTTTCAAAATGTGGAAAAAAATTCCAATTCAATTGTTCTCTGCGAAATTGTATTTTGCGAATCTAATTGGCTTTTTCGGCATTCACCCACCCTAGAGCTGGATAAAAATAATATTCCTCTCGGCTGTTATTAGTTTGAAGAAATCAATTATTCCTTTGTAGGAACATTTTATCGTTTTCCTACAAAATGTATCTTCTAAGATCGAGCGCATATCTGCCTGTTACGCGTTTCATTCATGATTTGAAGAGTTCACAAAGCTTTTATGAAAGCAACATTAAATTCCTTCCTTCATTTATTCGATTACTCAAGCGTTGGCGCCCTTGGAGAAAAGAAGATTCAGTGTGCAAAAGCCAAAATAAGTATGAGATATTTAAGTACTTCTAAAGTCCTTCCAAGAAGTCAAAAATTTCTCTTAAATTTATTGTAGGAGACAATAAACCTATAGAATTTGTTGACAGGTATTTAAATACGCATTGAAGAACTTAACATGTTCCATTTAATAGATCTCTTAAGTGCGAAGTTTTTTAAAAAAACGTATTTCACCCCGGTCAACTCTTTGTGATAATTTTCCTTATATTTATCACAAGATGGTCAAATTTTTGTAAACAAAGCTGTAATTGGAAAGAAATATAAAAATAGATGTCGCCCACCATGCAGAATGAGAACTTCTTCGGTGTTCTGAAAATTCTTCAGAGTTCTATAAATATATGTTAATGACCTTGTCCTCTATCACGATACGATTGATGCGACAGCAGCACTCGATCACAGATCGATTAAATCGAAATGCCACCTAAAAATACTCTGTCAAGAGTATAGAAAGATTGAGATGAAAAAGAAATTCCTGAGCTACACCACTGCTGTGAATATTGAGCAATAAACAACACCTGAAATAGCACTTCTCTCGTCCTCAGGTAAATTAAATAGGCTCATTATCGAGATGGAGCTTGTTCTGTTTACCTGACCATTCAAATAGAAGAGGTGTTTCCTTTTCTCCGTGAAGGTCTTTCGTTCGATTTGTGAGGTATTTCGGTTAAGCAAATTAGAACATGCCATTACCAACAACAGCAAATTGATCAAAGACATTGTTATAGATTTTTCGTCTAACTCTCCGCACCTGCGAAATTGACGCAACGTGCTCTACAACAGAAAAACCTTCTTTTAAATTTTAATTGATGTACTGCCAGACAGCAGATGTTGACACGGCACATTTTTCAAAATGTGTTAATTGAGAGGACTGGCAAAGAGCCGTTCCCCATAGTCCTAAATTATATTTAAATTGGAAGCTCTTCAAGAAAAAATATATATAGTATAATTAAAAGGCACGCGGCGGCACGACAACTAAATTTCGAAGCCAAGTGAAATAGATGAGTTCGGGCGTTAATGAGCCGCGCTGGATTATTTATATATATATATACTTAAAATATATAGGTATCAATGTACCAACGCGGTCGATGTCATTATTGTCTGAAATTAATCAAAGGCAACATATTTTGCGCCCGGAGGTCTAGCGGACGATTTTGAGGCGTGGGAGACTTCCGTAAACATTAGACAGATGATGAGTTCGGTGCGAAATGAAAGAGTTTATTTTAAAATATTTAAAACATTTTTGCACCTGAATACGTCGCATTTATATTGCGGTCACAAACTATTTGGAGATGAAATGGGATGACCGAATGCCTGAGCTAATTTAATGCTTCTTAGTCACATCACGATGGCTGTAAAACTTAATTTATTTATTTTATAACCAAAAATACATTTTTTATAACTAATCTCTAATTTAAAATTAGTAGTATTTATTTATTTTGAGTAAAAGAAATCAATGTTGTTATCTCAAGGTTAAATTTGTGTAATTAAGAAGAAATTGTCTTCTATTTAATCCCAAGTTTTATTATTATAATAGTTTGAAGTTTCTGCAAAATCGAACTCTAAAATCAAAAATGTTGAAGATTAAATTGGTGGTAATTATTAGCTGGAGAAGATGTTAATTAAACTAAATTTCTTCTTCAAACAACCCCAAATGAAGTGAATATGAAGAATTTTTCGAATTAAATAAGTTGCACTTTTATTATATCTTAGGCAGACACCACACGTAAATTATTGATTAGTATCAACTATTAGTTTAGACGCTGTGTGTCACGTAGTAATTCTTATTTTGGTCGCTAAATTACGGAAAAGTTGATCATTTACGATTTGCTAAATGAACATTTTGTCTAGATCATCTATACCTAAATGATGAAAAGTGTACTAGAGTTGAACTCTTTTGGTATTTATATATCGGCTATCAAATCAGCATTGCATGGCATTTCCGTCATTATCATTTCCTCCGGTTGTGCTATAGTAATGTGGTTGATTCTCAGACAGTAGTTTGACAATTGTCAATTGATGTTTAATCGTTTAGAAATGGCTGTCTGTCACCTCTCCATTAATGAGTATTTTGTGCTAAATTACATTTTTAGTATTTACTAATTATTTATTTAGTGTGTTATTTGTCTAGGGTATTATCTAAGTTTTTGTGCTTAAATTAAGAATGTATCTCTTTTTCCTTGCATAGGAATTAAGTATTCGATTATTGCGTTTTAATACATTATTAAGCGGATATACGTAGTAATTCATCTTTGTGACTCGTATGTTCAAGTAACGAGTTAATTCTTGTTTTCACACTCACAGAATATTACTGAAGTTATTAAGAATTAGTTAATATCCTAAAAATTTTAATTCTGTTCTATGCATTTCAATAAAAAAATACTCTGATGAAAATACCTACAGAAGTCGAATACTCTTTTATCTCATGCAATTATACATATTATATATATTACATATATGTACATATATTTCATTGTATCAAGGTGCGAATATCCTTTCGAATCCTACGATATTTATCTAAAGAGGACATTTTCAAATCTATTCAACAAGTTGACTACGAATACAAGCCGGGTTCAGGGAAAAACTTCTTTTTTGCGTAATCAAATAGTAAATATATAAAAGAATTTATCAAAATGCAAAATATATAAATGTAAAGCATTTTAGTTCGATATTAGCGATGACACGTGACCAATTAACAATAAAGTGAATTCTTGTCTAAAAAGGAAAAGGTCACAGAAAGTAACAAAAATCCTTGTAATTATGTTGTAGATACATATTCTTCTGCAAATTTTAATTTTTTTCCCCCAGATGATAGGTGATTTTCAATGCAGTAAAAAAGATAAAAAAGGATCAAATGCGAGTGAAACTTGTGCGCCGAATCATATAATACAGCTAACAAACCAAATGTTCGCAATATAGATAACTTCAAAAAAAGTGCACTCTATCAAATAAAGAGTGCCTTTTGTAATTCATGTATTATTTGAAAATGCAGGCGTAACGCACTAAAAATTCACAATAATTTCAGTGTACTGGCAAAACCCGATTTCAGGTCAAACCAGTTTTGCCTATGCCAATCTAGTTTAACCAAAACGATTAAAGAACGACTAGTTTCTCTTAAGGGGGCAGTACACTTCTTTTTTGCATTTTTTAAAAGTGTTTTTTTTTAATAGAAAAATTTATTGAATCATTTGAAAATTTTACACATTAAAATATATGTATCAAAGAAAACAAAAATAATTTTTTCGAAATTTCTGGCGTTTGTACGGCAGTAATATGGCTGCCTAAAAAAAACCCTTTTCAAACTGGTTGGTAAGAAATCTCAGCTCTGGAACGTCTGAAACAAAAAATTCAAAGCACATATTAAAATATAAGTCAGCTGCTATCGTGTGAACCACGATGAAGTATTTTGGCAAGAAAACAACAAAATGGTGGAATTTTTAATTTTTTAACGTTAATTTTTATTTATTTTTTATTAAAATATTTATAAATAAAATAAAATAAAGGTTTGTGGAAATTTTCAGAATTTTTGGATAAAAACTGCGGCCGTAAGAATTTATTTTCGAAAAAATGGGACGAAACCGATTTTACCGGTAACTGTAGACTTAGAGGGCTAAAAACTGGCATGGAGGCATCTTTTGACACAACCTATCGAAAGCGCCACCCGTCGTAGCGATTCCGCTGGGGGCAATTTTCACCACCTTATCCCGCTATAGCCTTTGTTGATTTATTGAAAAGAGTAAACCTTCCTATTAGTTATGGAATCTGATTCCATTTAAATAGCCGCCTCGGCTAACTTAACAGTCAGTCCTGTCAACCTAATTTCGATGGTTTGAGGCCCTGTATAAGCATAGTCCGATCAATATTTTGCTTAAGTCCTGAATCGTTTCTGGATTGTCAGCATAACATCGATCTTTAAGAACACCCCACAAAAAAAAAAAGTCCAACGGCGTCAAATCACACTTGCGTATAAATATACAAAAACTGTTTCGGCAACATAACACTCATTTTGGAAAAAAGTTTTCAATATTTCCCCACGATTTTCAAGCGTAAATCTATTCATTTCGTATGACGGAGGTATGGACACTGTCTGTTTCAAAATAACATGTAATATGGTATTGGTATACCATAAAAGATGGCCAGCCCTTTATTTTGCTTTTACAAAATGCCGATGTGTTTCGAAAGCCAGTTCTAAATCGGGACGCCAAAATTACGAGTATCGCTTTGGCTTGTTTATATAATATATAGTAAGTACGATAAAAACGATATTATTTATCAGTCCTAAAATTCCGCTTTAACAATAAATTTTACGTTTAAAGTAACATATAGGATCTAATTTGTCCATCTGTCTATCGTTCACTGCAGTTTATTTGTCCCTCTCTGGGTTCAAAATGTAGACTTTCGAAATTTAGACATGTTTTATATTATAATAATTTTAAAACCGTTTAGTAAAACATTCATCCTAATTAAAAAATAGTAAACAGTAAATATGAGATTAATTTTAGAAAATATTTGATTTCTTTATATTAAAATTTATTCAGTCATTCATATGATTACAATCAACTTAAATTTAGGAAGATACAAAATCATCTAGGGTCCACATTTACCATTGAGAATTGCATACATTTTGGCGTTTCTTTCGCAATAGCAACATTATTATTTTATCTTTTCCCCTACAGCATAAAGAAACGATCTCAAGTTGACCGGGTTTTTTTTTATTATATTTATTGCCGACTTAAAAATTCAATCAACAGTGTCTTGCCATTTTTAACATAATTGTATGTGCACTTTATTTGAACATTTCATATTCAAATTTATCGTTCTGCCTGCTTTTTTTCCCATTCAGCACGCTACATGGTTACATAATAGCGATTGTCTCAGGGCTCCGTGCAATTTTCACCGAGTTCACCTTGCTCGTTCGCATTGAGCTGAGCCTGCTTACTACTTTCACGGCAATTTCATCAATATGTATATTGATAAATTCGGCGAAAAACACGGAGAAGCGAAAAACAATTTTCATGAAATTTTCATTTTGTCATGCTGCCAGGAGCGATCCAAATCTAATCCCCGTTGAGTCGAGTTGGCAACATGAAACTTCCTTGTAAATTTGATACCATTGCGATATTGTGAATCTGGTCCCCATTCCCCAAAATCCAACCGCGAGTATCTGTTTGTCTATCCATGACAAATGAAGACTTGTGTAATTTGTATGTTATGAATAATTCCTGAATTTCGATTTCGAATACGAATACGAGAAAAATCCAACGCCAACGGACGACAGGCGTCCAACATGCGTCCTCAAAAAGAGCACGAACGAACCACTTCGATTGCAGCAACATGTTTTTTGACCTAAAACAAGATGTCGCGAATGTGTAGCACCATTGGCACATGTTCAACATTTTCTGCGGCATTATGTATCATGAACCCGGACCCGGTGACTCGCACCGCTGTTTTTTTCTCGTATTTCGTGTTTTTGGCGTTTGCCAGGCTGCATTAGAAATATGCTCGGAATGGGGGACCTAAGGTTATTTATGTTGGAAATAGTGCTCCCTTCGGTCCACCAGCCCGGCTCCGCATGACTTTTTCAATAATACAGTCAGCGCCGGAGCTGGCACATCCCAAAATTCTGTCCTGGTCTAGTTGGCATCCGGAAGCGTAAATAAGGCGAAATGATTTGAATATTCTTAGAACGGCAGAATTCGAATGTACCCGGGGCACGGCGAATGAGTTCTGCGCCACTGTGTGGTCCCGCCAATCACTTTCAATGAGGAAAATTCAGTTTTGTGCAAAACAATAGCAAACCAAATCCAATAAAAACAAATTAAATTATTACTTATGTTTTTCTTTTGTGTTAGTAACGTACAGAAGAAAAGAAGGGACATTTATTAGCATTTTTATCAAGTACATGAAAGACTTTAATTTAGCTTTTTTCCTTGCGAAAAACAAAAGCAACTTCTAATAACTCGAATTGGTTTTATAATAAAAAAAATCGGAATTTGAATTTGTAACAATTTTTTAGTATTTTCACTTATTTCTTAATATATCGATATTTCACCGAAAATATGGAAGAATATGAAGTTGATACAATTTTTATTTTAACTTTTTTAATTAATATGTAACTAGTCAGATATGCTTGAAAATTATTAAACGATAGACCCTGTAAGCTTTGAACTGAATGTTCAACCACTCCCCAGACTTTATTTGTTGTAAGGATGTAATCTGCAAGAAATAATTGCTCAAATATGAAATAACCAAATTTTGTCAACACCTTTTTCAAAAATTTAACGAATTTTCTTAAGAAAATGTTATATTTAGGTACTATTAGCTGAGTTACCAGCTTTGACGGTTATTAATTGAACACGTCACAAAACCTATATTTTGATATATTCTAGAAATTGTAGTGGCCTCGAAAACCGGGGAAACCCCGAATTGGTTTTTTAATTGATTGCTTGGCGCATATAGGTGCCAATTTTCATGACAATTACTTGAAGTTTAAAGTGTTTGAAACTCTATATTTTCTCCGAATAAAAAGTATCCTATTTGTTACGGTTAGGTTAAAATGTAGTACATTCGGATTGAAAAATATTGAAGGATTGTGTTAATTTAAAATTAATCTTTTTTTCAAACTTTTCACACTAGAACAAATTATATCAGTAGTCTTTCAAAAAAAAAACTTGTCAGATATAAATCCCTCGATGAATTTGTTACAATTTCACTTGTTGTGATCGCAAAAACGAGTAAGACCATAATTTTAGCAATTGCACTACCCGTTTGTGTCGGTCACAAAATGAAACTGTCACCAGATATACTCCAAAAAAATTGAATCCTCCAAAAGTAAACTACATTTATCACAAGTAAACTAACTAATTTTAATTGTCGATTATCACAAAAACATACAATGTCTTGAAGCGCAACCACTTTGTTTAGCGTCTAACTAGCAAATGACTGGCGATTTAATTGGCCAACCGATTAATAATCCAATCTCGAACGGTATACACAATATTTTTCCAATTATTGGTTAATTTTCCAGTCGTGTTTTGTTTGCTGTTTCGATTTTTCTTCGCTCTATCTTTCCAGGTTTTGTGGTTTTTCTAAGATGATTCGTCGTCATTCAATATCTTCGGATTCGGCTTTGCATCAGCACTATCAACACCCCTAGCTGTGGATCTAAGTCAGGTATTCTATGGATCCCAGCATCTAATTACTCCATGTGCGGCTACCTAACGTACTATTACCTTTCCTAGATCTAGATGGTATGACCCCCAGATTGATTGAGCTCTAGATTCTCTTGTTTGCCTTCGAAACCAAGCCAAATTCGATGGATTACCATTCACGATCCTCTTTAATTACAGGACGTCCTTAGCAATTTCAGCTCCACACTTACTCGTAAGTAGGTACAAAATTCCCTTAAAACGAACTGCTCAAATCCAGGAAGCAAACAGTGTAACATTCTCTAAAACATCATATGCTCCTGCGGTTTCGGTGAAACTGCAGATGTCTTGGCAAGGTTTCGTGGTGTAACTGACCCAACTGAAAGTAGGTCTGCTAGATCGGGTGTCTGAGGTTTGAGACTGTACTCCCATTTAATGCCACAGAACTGCTGGATGCGATCTCCGCTCGCCAGAAGTAATGTGTTTTACATAAGGAGCCAAACCGAACGCCGATCGAATTTAACACTTTGTTTTGTTTCGATTCTTTTTGCGGCTGAGAATTGTTCTATTTCTGGTTTTCAATATAATTTATTCAATAGTCGATCTAATTCGTATCCAATAAACCTTCGAAAGCGTCAATTTTGTAACTGCGGTGAAAGGTAATGTTAAAGGAACGATTCGTATTACAGTTGACTATCTAAGGAAATGAGAGAATTTCTCATAGAAAACCAAAGCATAATTGCTTAATTTATGTGATAAAATCTTTTTGTTGAAACGAACGATCGTGTCTACATATTTTAATAATAGTTTATCATCAAAAAATGTTGATCAAGCGGGTTTTATTACTAGATCTTTAACCGTCCAGTTTTTTTGATGTTTTGGTATTTCGACAATCCGTTTTTTTCGCCATATTTAACGTAATTTAGTCGATAATTAGTTTTAAACTATGAATTCATGATTTTAAAAAATAAATCACTTCTCCGACACATTTCAGATGGCATTAAAGAGTAAGAAAATATAATACAATAGGTATATACATATATAGAGTTCCTTTCGAAATGCTAGGAGTTATTTGTTTTTTATAAATTTTAATCTTTAAACTTTACGATGTTATTTTTATGACACTTAATTTCAACTTTTCGAATACCTAATAGAATGTGGAATACATAATCCTGAAGTTCTGCAGTTACGAGTGTATATGAAATCAGAAAATATTCCTAGTGTTGTCCTCCGTAGATTTAGGGATTCAGTTGGTGAGCCCTTACCTTCCCATTTAACTTATCTTTGCGTATACGTACTTTTCTTGATATTTGGAAGTTGTTTGGAAGTTTTCTTCTATTTACATTTTTTAATGATAAAAAAGGGTTTTCGAAAACCTCTTAATAATGCCAAAATCCTACGTTCACTCCCTAATCAATGCTATTTAGAAGAAGTGTGAAAAAATTTGAATAAGATCGGTCCATTAGTTTTTGAGTAACCGGTGTAACCACCGACTTCAAAAGTAGATTTTTGAGAAAAACGCGTTTAAAGTTTAAAACAAGAATAATATGGAGTTCTCAAATTTCTGTTTTTAGAAAATCGCAAACAAGTAGGTTGTATTTACACTGATTTGGCAAAATATTTAACAAGCTATCTGTGTTTATTCTTAAACTTCAACGCCTTGGCTTTCCCAATGATTTCCTACATTGAATTAAGTTATGTCTTAACAATTATTCCTTTAAGGTAAAGTTTTCATTTTCTCTCTCTGATCCTGTTTGGGTGCTGTCAGGTATTCCACAGGGCAGCACTCTTGGCCCTTTGATATTTACTCTTTTTTCTTAACGACGTATTCCCTCTAATTGAGAACGCGCATGTTCTGGCCTAAGCTGTTGACTTAAAAATATTACCACCCCATTTATCTAATTTTAAATTTTAAAATTGTTCTCCTTCTCACAATAAAAATAAAAATAACATAAACATAAACTTATAACAATCATTTAAACAAAAGTGATACAATTTTTTTTGTCTTTTATTTTCTTTAATCTCCACTCTTATTATAAAAAAGTATTTTATGTAGATCTTTGCTTTTTTATCTATTTTAGTGTACTGATTGAACATCGTATGTTTATATATATTTAATATTTTCGAAAAGTGAATGGGTTTCTTAAAATTTTAGCTTTAGAGTCTCACAAATCATGCAAAAGAGAAACTTAAAATTTGGCATAATACATAATATTAACCCTCATAATTTGCACCAGTGTGCAAATATTCATATGACAATTAAAGAGAGGGTAAATTAGGTACTCGAAACATGTTTTTTGATTTTGTATTATATTATGTATCAATTAAAAGGGCTTGTTATGCGGAATGCGAAAATATTTGTTTTCATAATTTTAAATAGCATATTTAAAAAGATATTCTGCAAAATTTGCGAACATAAAGCATTATTTCCACTTATTTCCGAAACTACTTTACCTAAAACTGTAAAAAAAAAACAGGGAATATAACGCCTTGCTTGAAGTTTATTGGAAAATTATAATAAAAGTTCTAGGTCTCATAGATTTCTAGAAATTCTTGAAAATATGACACGAAACTCTCTACGCGTGAGCGTAATAAAGTAAAACTTTCTGAAATTTTTGAAAAGGCTGCAACACGGCCTGTGGCTTTCGTTTATTTTATTCGGCCCCGCACTGTAAAATATATAAAAAATTGGACTAGTATCTGTAAAGCCATATTTTTGCCACTTAAAGACTATCATGGCCGCACCATCGGCTAAACCAATTTATAAATATATTAATCTATATAAATTGGCTCGGCCGTGGTGCAGCCAGGGTGCGGCCGTTTTTGTTTGTACTCAAGTTCGGCCCTCATACGGCCGAGCCTGCGGCCGAATCATATTTTCCAGAAACACTACGGACCCTGTGCAGCTGTCGTACTGCTATCTGAAACCGTGTAGCCGTGGTGCAGCCACAATACATTTCTACTTTATATATCACACTATACATTTCTTATACAACTAAAATTTCTGAAAGGTACAACAGCAACATAACATGATACTTACAAAACTAAACTTAATTTACAACCACAACTTACTTTTTATTTTATTCATTCATTCGGTGTCTCATTGAACTGACACAGGTGCTGAAGCCATTATATATGAATCTGACCTGTTTTACTGCAAGCAACCGCAAAGTTCCATAATCCGCAATTTTGTAGGAATTACACAATTCATGTGCAATATTAAAACTGCTGAATCATGGGAACATTTGTCAGGGATTTGCATACAACATACAAAAAAAAAAATATTATCCACTGCGCCCGTTATTCCCAATTACGATTGTTATACCCTGTTACACGCTATGCCATAGTTTTTTCGCACCATCATCATCTGTTCGTTTCGTCCCAGAAGCATGTCCTTGGTGTTAAACAATTTCCCGAGTAATAGCAGCCAGAAACGAGGGACGACGATATTCCATCTCATATTTTTTTAGCTATGCCGGCACGGAGCATTCAAAGCTACGTGGAGCACAGGGTGTACTTAAATAATCCTTCTGAAGTGGAAGGAAAAAAATCCCTTTATCCCAGACTCCCGTAAAAAGGCCGGGCACAACTATTAAAATCATCGAGGAAGCACTCAGGAAGAGCTTCCTTTCACGTCTCGAGCTCCCGGGAAAGGTGGGTTAAAGCAATCTCGACCCACTCAAAGTAATGCGTACAGAAGGCGAACAATGGGTCGAGCTGGTTCTTCGCCGAAACAAGGTCAGTCCATTGTTTAAACAGGGTGGCACACAAGCCATTTAATAGTGGCAAATTGCGTTCATGAGGATGCTGGAACCAAAATGTGGGTCACTCGCCCCTGTACTCGGAGCCGCTCGCTTTCCCGCATAATTAAAAATCGATTGGTCTATGTATTTTTCTTCTCGCTGATTAAACAAATGAGTTCACCCGATTCGGTTATTGTTATTGCAATATTTGCTCAGCACCCTCTGGGGCTATTTGTATTGGATTGGCGCATTTCTCATCGTTGCTTGTCTTTCTTTTATTTCATTTTAGTGCACTCACTGCCGCACTTAACCGTGCTCAGCTTGTCGGGATGCAGCAAAGTTACAGACGATGGAGTCGAACTGATAGCGGAGAATCTACAAAAATTACGAGCTTTGGACCTGTCGTGGTGTCCGCGGATAACCGATGCTTCCTTAGAGTATATTGCCTGTGATCTTAATCAATTGGAGGAGCTCACTTTAGATAGGTAAGTTGAATAGGAATAATTAAACTTTTTCTGATCATCATAAACCCCCAGCATACTTGCTAATGTTCACCTATATGTAGGTATCTCGAACTCAAAGGGAGATATCGAAATCTCGAAAACTAAACAATGTATCGAGATTTCAAAAACTAAACAAGGCATCGAAATCTTTAAAACTGAACGAAATATTAAAATCTCTAAAACTAAACAAGGTATTAAAGGCCCTATTTATGTGCAATACATTTGCCAGAGTTAAAATAAAAAACTGTGCTAAATTTGTGCACATAAACTCGAATGAAGGTAGAAGAGGTTGCTAATTTAACTAAAAAATATTTATTTAGCAAACACGTAAACCGCAATCAAAATGTCAAGTGTTATTGATATGCTATTAATATTTCCATAAAAACATAATTTTGTGAACTTTTAGTTTATATTTGTGACATCTAAATCACGCGTTTTGACAAAATGCAGAAAAATTAGTGAACATTTGTTTTTACTAAATTAGCAGAGTTACGTAGCATGCACATAAACAGGGCCAAAATCTCTAAAAAGCGGCCAAGTGCGGGTCGGACTCGCCCATGAAGGGTTCCGTAGCAGCACGTAACATAATATAAAAGTTCTTGTTATTATTAGAAAATAATGGTTCACGGTTATGTTTATGAAATTAAATGTTTTTTTTTTTTTTTGATTGAATGAAAGGTAAATTGCGGTTTAGGATTTTTGATGTATTAAAAAAAACTACGCACTAGATCTCGTTCAAACCAATTTTCGGTGGAAGTTTGCATGGTAATGTACATCATATATTTTTTTTAGTTTTATCATTCTCTTATTTTAGAAGTTACAGGAGGGGGACACACATTTTACCACTTTGGAAGTGTCTTTCGCGCAAACTATTCAGTTTAGAAAAAAATGATATTAGAAACCTCAATTTATTTATAATATATATAATATAATATAATAATTTAATTTGAAGACCTATCCATAGATACCCCACACGTATGGGTTTGATGAAAAAAAATTTTTGAGTTTCAGTTCTAAGTATGGGGAACCCCCAAAATTTATTGTTTTTTTTCTATCTTTGTGTGAAAATCTTAATGCGGTTCACAGAATACATCTACTTACCAAGTTTCAACAGTATAGTTCTTATAGTTTCGGATAAAAGTGACTGTGACATACGGACGGACAGACAGACAGACAGACATGACAAATCCATAAGGGTTCCGTTTTTTGCCATTTGGCTACGGAACCCTAAAAATAAGAATAAAGAAATAATGAATAAAACTTGTTAATTATTTCCTTCGCCGTATATTGTTATCGTTCTCACGAACCGTTTTATGGGAAAAGGAATCAATTTTTTATACTAATAGTATTTAGAATAGACAAATCAGGCAACCAGTATTTGTAATTTACTACTTTAGATATGCTTTTAAGTTTGAACAAAGTCAAGACCTCGAAACATATATTTTCCTTCCAACAATTTTACGAGAATTGAATGGGCTTTAGCTATGACAATAACTCCAAAAAATTATTTCTTAACAATTCTTGAAGGGTATTAGTAACCCAAAAGTAGCGTACGAAATGAATCTGTTAACATTTTCACGTCCGGTGACACCAACGTGGTGCCATTTGCATCCCGTTTATTATTTGTAACGTTATGAAAATATTCCCTGATAATGGAATACGAAGGAGATAACACTTTAGAAGATAATTATGCTGATGTGCTCTCTGATGTTCCTGACGATTGTTATTTAGAAGATACTAGTGAAAGTGTTTATAAAAAAATTATAATTAAACTACAATATATTTTAATGTCATACGTATCAATTAATAAAAAGCAGCTAAGTTTATTATGTTGTAATGAATTTTATATTTTATATTTGTACATTTTAATGAACAACTTTGCAAAAAATTCCGGCGACAGAGAAGAACATTTTTGTGAACCGTGCGGACGTGAAAGTGTTAAGGAAGAAGAAATCTTCAAATCACTTGTAACCATGTGTCGAAAGAAAGAATAAGAGACTAACTAATTCATTTCCCAAGTTTTTTTAATTATAACTGCCTTTTTTTCCAATGGAAACGAAATATGAACTGGTATTCTTTAAATTTTTTGTAAGAATACTTGTAAAAAGCTATATTTCTTAAAGAAAACCTGATATTTATAACAACCTTATTTTAACTTCTTATAAAGTCCTGCTTTTATAAAAAGATATTTATTAGATTTGACTCATAATGATCTTATAAGATCGTATAAGAAAGTATGAACTGAAACTAATAAAAAATGTTTTGCTTACTTTATTATTACTTATGATACACTAACACAAAATTATTGTGAGATAATAATCAGAATAACACATCTTTTGAAAAGTCAATCTTACTTGGAAGAGTTTCTATTAAGGACGATTTCTGCGAATGGTTTTAAAATTAATATAACAACAAATTCATAAAGGAGTAAAATATAAATACGCTAATGAAGTGATTTTTAGGAAAAAGAAACTTTTAAACGAAACATTTCTTTACGAAAAAACTAATAAGAGGTTTATAACTTAATTTTTTGGTCATCATGAATAGTAAAATGCTTTCACGAGCATATTTGTATAGGGAAATATACCTACTTTATATTTAATTACCAATATCTAGAACCTTAGTAAGATATTGATTTCTACATAAAAGCAAGTTATATATAATCGCACTTTAAATAAAATAATTTCAAGTAATTGTCGCATTACAACTCTGAAATTGATAGTTTGCATTTTAAAGTACATTACACATGCATTGAAATATTTTCAATAAAATCCCGATCAAACTATAAAATACATATACGTACCGGGAGTCTCATCGCAAATATATAATTAAATTATTTAAAAGTTCTTCAAGAGACGAAAAAATCTAATAAAATGTTAGTTTCAGAGATATTTTTGTCACCAATTTGGAAACTTTGATTTTGAGAAAAATGATTTGAAATCGTAAGACTTTACTACATCTGCACGGTGGAACAAAAAGTGTCGAAACTGTGCCATTCAAAATTTGCAGAAAATATTCTCAAAAGATTGTATTAATATATATATAGTAATTAGTAATAGCCGATTAGATAAACACCATTAATGCAATTTGTCGAGGTCGTTTTGTAATAATCGACAGCATGAAGCAAGAATTAATAGTAGTAGTATAGAGTTTGAGATCGTCTGCATTAAGCCGACATTGAGAAAAAATTGAGACAATTTTGAAGCAGCAGACCAAGAAGTTACAAAAATAATTTTTGAACATGTATTCCCCAATCTTAACAAACTTAAATGAAAAGGAACTTATCCATTTTAGAAAGGGACTATCCATGCCAACAACGTTTCAATATTTTGTTATAATGCATCATCCTATAATGAAATAAGAGTTTAAACATTTTAATTATAAACTTTTTATGCCAGACGAAAATTCATCAATTTTAAAATCAAAATGTTTACTCAAGGAAGTTTTCCACTTTGTTAGATGGAAAATATCAAAATTATCATCTTTTTGTAATCCGTACTAAAAATGCACTTTAGTAATTGCTTTATCTACAATAAAGGAGCCATAAGTAGCATTAAAAAAATTACAATTGTGTTTTGTTCTGATAGAAAACACTTTGAATGTATCGACACGTGTCGTTAAAAATTGTCTCGCCTACTTTAATGACTCTCGAAATGTTCCCTCCAGGACAGATTGCCTTAGCGACGACTTATCATTAAGTCGAATTTTTTTTTTATAAAACACTTTTCCGTCATCCGGAGCCATCGACCTGTCGCTACGTGGCGACAATAAAAAGCTTATAAACTTATTTTATGCTGACGATGGACTTAAATCTACCAAATCCTTGAGACTTTAAAAATAAATAAAGAAATTAACAACAAAAATACGAACAAAATCACGATTCCCTTTAAACTTTTGAGAAGGAGAAGTTCAAAAAATCTTTCTGGGTATATTATGCGACAACTTCAGAAGTGGGATGAGAGGGCCAATTTACGTGGGTGTCGCACCGCAGTGAGCGGCCTCTTCTCAACAGCCATTCCAGATAAAAGTAATGTTCAAGGTGTGCAAACAAAACAGTAGGAGAAATCCCTGTTGTAGCTGAAACACATCTTGCAATCTTCCAGAATTTGAGGCGACAACCAAAGCAAGAAGAGAAATGCCATCACGAAAAGTACATACTCCTGAATTTCATGAAAATTGCGAAAATGGGGTTGCGCCCCGGCGGCGAGGGGTCTCGGTCTCGCTGCGGCAAGGCACTTTAAATTCACCTTGAGAGCTGCTTTCAGGTGCTCCAAATACAATGGACTTTGGCCTCGGGGCTCCGGAGCCCAGGCGAAGTGGCGGCGGGGGGGCGACAGCACTGGCTAACGCATACGATGCCAGTGGAAGGACGACGGCCACCGCTGATGAACTTTCATCTGCATTCAGCCGTCCGCTCAAACGAATTAGAAAACTTCTTCCAGCAAAGAAGTCTGAATTAGCCGGAAATATTAAACGTCCTCTTCGTGGCGTCCCATGAATCCTTAATGGCACGTGGAGGCTGCTGGAGCCAACAGGAAATGTGGGGCGGGGCGCAAAAGGATGACGACTAAATTTATAAGAAGATATTATAGACAGAAAATGAGATTCATGCAGCTAATTGAATATCGGAGGAAGCGAGGGGGAATCGAAAAGATCCTTTAAAGTATCCGGAGCTTTTGTTTCGTTCCAGTACAACGGAACTGACTCAAATGATTTCCGTCTGTCGGAATTGAATCAAAGAAAAATCAAAATTCAACCATTGCCATAACGAGAATTCTTCTCTAGGGGATCTCTCAGCCTTCGAATAAATATAAAGCCTTACCATATTTGACTCATGATTCATTTAATTTTTTTATTTGACTTTGCCTACAAACTTCTGTTCCATAGGCTCACAATACCAAAATACATAATAATAATAATTTAACAAGAAAAGAAAAAACAAATATAATAGCTGATATGTACGTACAAATCTTCACTTTATCATAGAAAACGCAAAAGAGTTCGCCTACTCGCTTTTTGAATGAGAACTTGTAAGAAGACAAAAAAATATTGTCTTTTTTGCTACCTATTTACTTTTTGCTGGTTGTAAAAAAAACAACAATAATTCATCATTTACAACAAAATTCGTTATAAACCAAAACACAAACGAAGCAAAGTAGTGCGCCCATATTGCAAAACGAAGTGGTCAACACTTCGTAGCCTCAGCTTTACATACTTTTCATTACCACTTTAATTGGATCTAGCATAGTCGTACTAATTGTCGTAATTGTCTACGGAGTCCCAAATATTTTTCCATATTCCTGACAGGTTATTGGGACATTTGTTTTTTTTTTATTTTTCCCCATAAGGATTCAAGGGGAGATAGTTCTGGGTTATTTGAAGGCCATTCCATAAGAAAAATAATTTTTGCAGATAACCACGCATTTGTTGTTTTCGCAGTATGTCAGGATGCGCCGCCTTGCTGAAAAATATTTGGTACTCCGCAGTGTTGATGGTACCATCCACAAAGTGAAAACATCCAACATCAACGACATATAATAAATCTCCAAATCATAAGTATAGCAGGGAACTTCACTCTTCTTCGTGCAAACAGTCTAAGTGAAAGACTTCTTCCGGGTTTCGTATGACCTTTTGGCCCTTTTGCCCTACGCACAAGTCAAACCTGGACCACTTACTCGAAATTATAGACTGCCATTGCCTTATTGTCCATTTTTTGTAATTTTTCACGAAATCCAGCGGCTTGTTCTTTTGTTTGGTAGGTAGGAGGGGCTTTTCCTTTGCCTGAAGGCATTTAATTGTAACATTACCTTTAACAAGATATTAATTTATTTAACGTACATTCACAAGTGTCAACAGAAAGTTCTTTTTCAATCGATTGCTTCCATGTTGCGGTAATATCTGCAACCGTCGATCACTTTAGTGGGTTCACTATTTCCTTTAATGAACAAAGATATAAATATGACGCTATGTGGCACCCCCTCCCTTCCCCCGTTTTTACATTCGCTTTAAATACTTATCAACAAACTTTGAAAAATATTCGACAGTGTTTATTTTATAGCATATATAGTCTCCATAAAAAATAATCAAATAAATTCCACTACTATAAGAAAAGGAATGTTTAATATTTTAGGGAATTCAGGGTCCTATTATCGACTCGACTAACGAAGATACTAATAGTCTTGGTATTTCAGCTTTAAAAATGTGCTTTGGCTAGTGGAGTCGGATGATATCGACATCCATAATAGGGCTTTCATTTAAGGAAAATTTAAAAAAAAAGACGTTGTAGCAGGGTCAAGAAAGTAAAGACAAATTCAAACAAATGCTTAAAATAAATCTTTCTTTTTCAGGTGTGTTCACATAACCGACATTGGTGTTGGCTATATATCAACAATGCTCTCACTGACTGCGCTATTCCTTCGATGGTGTTCTCAAGTTAGAGACTTTGGACTGCAGCATCTTTGCTCAATGCGAAATCTCCAGGTGCTCTCGCTGGCCGGATGTCCGCTCCTAACCTCATCCGGCCTATCAAGCCTGATCCAGCTGAGGCATCTGCAGGAGCTAGAACTAACAAATTGCCCCGGCGCCAGCCAGGAACTCTTTGAATACCTGAGAGAGCATCTGCCTCGGTGTCTGATCATTGAATAATATCCAGTTGGCTGTAATAGTCTAAGTAGATTTAGTAATCTCTACAGCAAATTTAAGGCGAGCTTTAACATTCAAACTCTAGGCAAACACATTTATAGTGCAATCGGCTTAACGGCAAAGCATCCATGGTATCTTCAGTTAATTATGGTTATGGTGGCCTCGATCACTGATCGATTGGAGAAGAATAAGCCACAAGCTTTTTGTTGCTTCGTTCTAATTTATCATGTTTATCAGTAAGTTGCATTCATACCTACCTTCTAGTCATCTTAGAATCTTCTTTAATGTACTTTTAAGCAACCTACTCCCAGAAGCTCACTGTTCTTTGAAATTTTATTCTCCTTTTCTAGAAATAATATGTATCCAAAAATCAAAGAGCTTCATTTTGTCTTCGCAAAAGCTGCGAGTTGCTCTATTTATGTGCGCTTAAATATCTTTTTTACTCTTTTTTCATTTATTTCTAACCTTATGTTTACTACTCTATAACTCTATCATAACCGAGTTCGCGCACACTTTAGAGATATTTATGATCGTGCAAGAAAAGAATATTGCGAAGACAGCTAAAGACTACACAATCGCTTAAATATCTTACGAAACACAAAAATACTATCTATACCATCGGACACATTTCTTCCTTAAGACGAAATAGGTGAGATTATTTCTAACACATGCACTAAACTGAAATGAATTTGGATTAATGATAGCAAATACAAAAAAAAAATTTATATTGTAAAATAGAAATATGAAAAATAATAAATTTAATGTTTTAATAGAAACTCTAAAAGACACAACAAATTCTATGGAAATCTATAATTAAAAAAAAAAAAAAAGAGTAAAAATTGTGAAAAAGACAAAAGAGAACAAACAAAAAAATATTTGTTACTTAGTACAGCACGAACTGAGAAGCGGGTTTTATTAAAAATATTTTCTGTAAATTAAAAGAAAAGTACTCTTAAGCTAGACCGCAATCTGTGAACCGCAGCTTGTAAAAGACATGAGATTATTATGATTACTATTAAAGATAAATACGTGAGATTTTCGATAAGGTCGAAATCTTATTCGTAAATAATTTATTGTAACTTAAGAGCTACACAAAAGATTAAAAAAATAGAAAGAAAAATGCGAAAAAGGTTGTTTAAGTATGGTGAAATTGAGAAAAGAAGGAAAATAAAATTTTAAATCAAATCAACTGATATTGGTTTATGATTTTATTTATGGGGTGTGGACTTAGTGAAACCGCTAATTGCTCACGCAAAGTTGCTAATGACTCCAAGCATTTTCTTCTTATTTTCCAACGGTCATAATCTTATAATTATTACTTGAGGTTATTCTAATTTCAGGTTAATTTTCGGGGAAAAGTCAGACCAAAATTATATAGTGGATGAACAAATGATGAATGATTTCTGAGATTTGTTCCCGTAAATTACTTCATAAATGAAAGCAGTCTATTAACTCGCATTATAAAAAAAAAAAGGGTGTTGGAATATAAAAACTCAAATGTTCGTAAAATGTAATCATTTTTATCTTCTTGTTTGATATAAATTCTAATATGTATTGTATACTAATAACAGACAATTCTGCAACGCATTTGCAAAAGAGAAAATTTTTAAAGAACTTTCAAGACACTATCGATCTACCATATTACTTGTGGCTACCACTTGCAAAGCGAATTAAAACACAGCCTACCTTTCTTCGGTGATCCAACGAGAACCTGTGTTTCCAGCATGGTATGGTCGTTGCTTCATATTCAATCCAGAATATGACAAAGTGTTGCCCTAGGAAAAGTAGACCATTTTCTTTTAAAATTAAGTGCAACAAGTTTCGAGACAAAAGTGACCCTCTTACGTATATATATATAATTATCAGATCCAACAGATTTAAAAAACTATTCCGAGTTTCAAAAGAGATTTTTATAGAATTATTGTAACAAATGAAGGAGGACTTCAAAAAATTTGCGCGGTCAACAGCTTTGCGAGATGATTTAAAACTGATGGCTGCTTTAACATTTCTAGCGGAAGCTAGCTACCAAAAAGGCACAGCATAAGATTTTCTTGTTGGATTGGCTCAATCGACGATTTCGAAAGTACAAAATGAAGTCCTAGACAGAGATCGGCAAAAATACCATAAAAACTACAATTTTAATAAATAAACTTTCAATTATTAATATACATATTTGGTAATAAGCAAAAATATATTTTCTATTATCTAAGCAATTAGAAAATACTCAACTAGTTCGGAAATTTATGTGAGAAATTTCTGATTACCCTTACAATCGGTAATTCATGGGAAGAAATTCGAAAATACTCAACTATCCGATATTTTTCTGTCAGAACGTTTTGATTACTCTTGTTTTCGGTAATTCATTGACTACAAAATAAGTCATGAATCCTCAGGGAGCACACCGGAATATAATGTTTAATAAGGCTGAAAAACTCTGAAGATTTAACAAGAGCTTGAATACAAGATCTGTAGAGGTACAGTCGAGTAGCCGAGACAACATATTTTTACAAAACCTAAGGTTGGCTTTATTAACGATGCGATGATTCTCGAAAGTGAAACGCATTGTTAAGTAGAGTGACTCACCATTAAACGAATAATCAAAAATCAAATGGTGTTTTTTTGCATGAGAAAGTCATGCACGTAAATTCTTTTCTCTGTAACATTCAGTAGAACACTTTTTTTTTCAGTAGAACACGATTGTTAGATATTATGCGAAAGATCTTTGCATCGTCAGCATAGCAAATTATTCTCGAATTCGGTAGGTATAAAGGGTACGTCATTAATGTAAATAATAAGCAACAATGGACCAAAATTACTACCCTGTGGTACACCAGATGTAACACAAATAAGATTAAAGAGAACTCCACGGAAACTAATACATTGGGTCCGACTAGAAAAATATTAAGGAACCAAAGTGGGGGGGAAACCAAGGATTAATATTCTATCAAACACTTTACTGAAGTCCGTGAATATGCAATCGATTTATTTGCCAGATTCGATTGCCGATACGAAATAATATTCAGGAAGAAGTCAACCAAGAAAATCATTTGGTTCCCTAATCTCCCCTCTCTTATAGAAACCCGAGTATCGTTAAAGGAAGCAAAAGGACGTGAAGGAGCTATTAGTTACCCATTTTCGAGAAAAGTGGTCTAAATTGCTTGATTTGGGGTACTACATATAAGATTACTATTCATGATCAATCAAGAAAATATGATTCTGACGATGAATCCGATTTTTTAAATTTAATTTTACCAGCAAAAGATGTTATTGTTTTAGTAACTTTATTTCTTATATACGGGGTGTCCCAGACCACCCGTACACCCATTTTAAAACAAAATATATCGATTTTTTTTCGATTCTGAGGTCACCTTTTAGGTAAATCGAGGATGCTCTATCGAATGGCACTATTTTCAACTTCCGGTTTTAACCGGAAGTGGGAAATTTCAACCGGAAGTCCACTTTTTTAAATGTAACATGCATGTTTTGACCACCACGGGAACGTGTTCAGCATCGAAAAATACGTACCATAGTGGTAATTTCCACTTCCGGTTTGACCGGAAGTAGACTCACCAGACCGGAAGTGAAAATAGTGCCATTCGATAGAGCATCCTCGATTTACCTAAAAGGTGACCTCAGAATCGAAAAAAAATCGATATATTTTGTTTTAAAATGGGTGTACGGGTGGTCTGGGACACCCCGTATATGTTCGTGAATAAATGGATATGTTAATATTTTCAATTAAATAAGAAAAACTAGACTTTTCATGAATAAAGAACTTCCTAGGATTCATATAAAATAAAGTTTAGCGCGATGAATTTTATATTTTCATGACATTACAATTTTTTTGTTTTTTGTGAAAAATAACCTCTGTTTGCAGCTTAGCTACAGAATTATCCTCTTTATATAAAATTATCAAGAACATATACAGAGATCAAAAAAAAATCCGCTCGATTAGTAGTTTATTAAAAAACTCATAGAAGAATATCATGCAAATGAATTTTTTAGAATGTTTTGGGTACCAAACAACAGGACAAATCAAAACGAAATTTGCACTAATATCGAAGCTTGATATATTTCCCAGGTAAGTCATCAGTCTATATAAAACATATAAATAAAACTTTGTGTTGAAGCAGTTCAGTCACTCTTCATTCATATTGCCCTCCTCTTCAGCACCATTATCATCCTCATCGTCATCATTCCCTTCCGCTTGATTTGCAGAGTCCCACCAGGAAAGCACTCCAAGTCCAGACTCGTTGATAGCTCCCTAGTGTCGAGTATTACAATATTTATCTCATAATCACGTATTAGAGAGTACTCACAATAATCCTGTACGGTGTTTTCACCTCAGATTGTTGTGAGGGCTGCTGATCACCCTGTGTTGGAGGTCCAATCGGCGAACTCTCTTCAAAAACCTCTCCAGACACGCGAAATTTTATGGGTTCACCTAAATTTTAAGTTTAAGTGAATAGGAAACCTTGAGTTTTGCAATGGATTTAGATAGAATTTAAAGGTATCTTTAGATTTTTACATTCCACTGAATGAAGTCCAATAACATCATATTTACCAATATCCATAAATAAGTCATGTTTTTCTCCATCCGCCAGCGGATACTCCCAAACCCAGGCCTGCTCAGCCTCTTCGAATCTTGAGGGATGCTGCAGAGCAGTCGGTGGGATGAGAATGTCGTCAAAAAAACCTAGACCGACTAAAGAAGGGAATCTGATTTAATATTCCTCATTGGAGAGATTATCTTTACCTACCGTGGACGCCTTCCCGACTGCAGCTCCGAATCTTCCCGGTAATCACGTCCCCAACGGTCGGGTGGAAGACGATGTACCTGAATTTCACTTCCGTGTGAGACGACCCATCGCCAGGCAGAATGATAGAGTCCCCCATGCTTACGATGTCCTTCAAGGCAATGCAAAGCCCCACGTTGAGGAGGACCTAGTTAGGTATTTAAATAAGTAAACGTGTTGGCAAATAAATGCAGTTTTCGTATTAGGAACCTTGTTCGCAAGTTTCCTGTTGATTTCATCTCGTATTGCTTCAGATAGTTTTAAATTAAAGAGCTCGGGGGCAATTCTCACTGTGTCTTTTAATTCTGCTAGCACAAACATTGTATTAGTTCGTAGTGTTTAAAAAAATGGGAAAACAGAGATATATTTCTTCAAAATCCACTCATTTTAAAGGGATGTAATACAAAATCCCCGGCAAGTTGAGAACTGTCACTTGGTCACCATGCTGAGCAGCTGTTCTACATAAACATAAATGAAGATAGCTCCACTTGATAGTAGAAGTTTTAAAAAACCAAATAATTTGGAATAAAATGATTCGTAGATCAATTTTAAAGCTTTTATATTAATTTTCTTTTCTTTTTTTAACCAGAGATAGTCCATTCAAAATAGAGTTGAAAATTTGTGTAGACCTTTAACACGTTTGCGGACGTGAATAGTATTATTTTCGAAATCACATTAATTCTTTAAGGCCGTGTGCCAACTTGACTTTTCGAATTTTTTACTTTTCCTCAGGCACTTCGAACATTTGAACTGTGCCAATTACCGAAATTTCTTTTCACTGAGAGTTCTTTTTGACAGATTGAAAACATGGATGATTTAGATTTCTTGTATCTTATTTTATTGTTTATTAAGTCTTTTTTGTAAATAAATAGTTCAGCCTGGTCCTTGTTTTTATTAATTTGATGGTTTCATCCTGTGAAACTAATACAGAAATAGCAAAATAAAGTCACAAAAATATAAACTACAATAATTCGAACTTACGTCTTTTTGAATATTTTCTTTTTCCAAACATTTTGTACGACTATCACCAGACAACTTAGAAACATAAATAACATTTAAACAGGTTGTCAAATGAAAAAGAGATACCTGCCAACCGAAAAGCAAGGAAAAAATTTTGCTTTTCCAAAGACGCAAACCTTCGAAAACGAACTGACTAGTCGAAATGGATTTTTTCATACAAATCTGCTTTTGAAATGATAAGTTGGGCACACACCCTAAATCACCATTCTAAATGAAATATCAAAAGTCCGCCTTGATCCGACCTGTCCTAAAAATTGTATTCATGATCAAAGGTACACAAACGGTTTTTCAAAAATATCTTTTAATCGGTTAGTGTTGTGGCTTTTTGCAAGATATTCGGGATCAGGCATTGAAAACAAGCTATTGCACGCGTACCTCTTTATTCTATCTTCTTCTTATCTAAAAAGTCCCGACACATTTTACATTTTTGATGTGTGTCCTTTTATTGACGGCAGCGACACACAGTGGTACCGACTGGAGTTACAACAATTCTCCCCCACTAACCAAATGATGCACATAGTCCCTAAGATGCCCTGGCGGCCGACGAGCACGTTCAGACCTTTGTCGTTGAAGAGCCGGAAGAGACGTAGCTCCTGAAGAAGGCTGGAAGTCGTCCGGCGGTTGTGAATCCAATGACTCGTGCGGTGTCACCATCAATTCCGGTAAAAGAGGAAGTAGAGGGCACTCAGCCTCCATGGAAGACCCTTGATCTTCAATGTCCACCTCAGCTGGAGTCGTATCAGGTGCAAATGTAACCCTGGTACCTCTAAGTTGATTTATATGACGTTTGTGTATGTAGTTGTTGTCGAGTCTCACGAGATAGTGCAAATATCCAAACTTCTTCAGCACTACCCCCAATCGCCAAACTGGCTTGTTGTTGACATAGCAGCGAGACTGAACTCGATCTCCAACCATGAACGAACGAGTGCAGCGAACCATTGGCCTCGGATGGTCCATTTCATGGTATGGCTTAATTGCGTCCAGTCGAATTCGAAGATTCCGCTTCAGGTACAATTCAGCAGGCGTTCTTCCCTGCGCAAGAGGAGTTGCTCTATATTGATACATGATTTTCTGAAGCTTTTTATGGAGCGTCAAGGGCTCGTCCCTCATAGCCCTCAAACGGCTCTTGATTGTTCTCACATTCCGTTCAGCGAGACCATTTGTGGCTGGATGGTTAGGAGCAGAAAACTTCTGAAATACTCCATTCGAAGTGCACCATTTCCTGAAGACCTCGCTGGTGAAAACCGTTGCGTTGTCGGAAACCAAAACTTTTGGCAATCCATGAGTTGCAAATATACTTTCAAGCAACTCAATAGTTTTTGAAGATGACGGTGCGTCATTTGAGACCCTAATCTCAACCCACTTTGACTTAGCGTCCACCAAAATCAAAAGATGTTTTCCTTCATAGGGGCCTGCATAATCCATGTGAACGCGATCCCAGTTCTCTTGAGGTTCCTCCCACGGATGAAGTGGAGCCTTAGGCGGGCTTGACTGGGTGATAGCACAGGCCTCGCAGGACCTAGACATATCCTCAATTGCTCGATCAATGCCCGTCCACACACAATAGCGACGGGCCAACTGTTTCATTTTTGTGATTCCCATGTGGGTACTGTGCAACTCCTGTAATATTCGAGGTTGAAGAGAGCGCGGAATGACTACCCGATTGCCCTTGAAAATAATACCACTATCAAGTGTATATTCCTGGTTATTTTTAGAATTATTTGTGATAAGATCATTCTTAATTTTTGAAAGTTCTTCATCTCTATCCGTTTCTTGAACTATTGTTTTTGAAGTAATTTCGTCTGAAGAAATTTGTTGAATAGAAAACGCACAGATATCATGGACTTCTTGGTTTATTGAAACATCCGTTCCATGACTTCTAGATTTATGTGGCATCCTTGACAAACAATCGACATTGGTGTTGTCAGAACCCTTTTTAAATTTTGTTTCGTAGTCGAATCCTGACAAGAAAGATGCATATCGAAGAAGACGAGCTGATGTCATTGCTGGAAGTTTATTTGAATGATGAAAAATTCGAATTAGTGGTTGATTGTCAGTGATAAGTTGAAAATGATGACCATAAAGATACATATAGAAATGATTGACTGAGAAAATGATTGCCAGAGCCTCTCTGTCAAGCTGACTATAATTCTGCTCCGCGTGTGTGAGAGAACGAGACGCGAATGCAACCGGTCTTTCCTGTCCATTGATAAGGTGTGAAAGGACTCCTGCAATTCCAGTTGGACTCGCATCACATGTTAAGAGAATCCGCAACTCCGGGTCAAAGGGTATGAGAACACGATCACTGGAAATTTCGTCCTTAAGTCTGATGAATGCCGTCTCACACGATGCTCCCCAAAAAAACTGCGAATTCTCCCTGAGCAGACTCCTAAGGGGATATGTCTTTGTTGCACAGTCCGGAATAAATCTTGAATAATATGTAACCAACCCCAGGAATCTTCTGACCTCATCAGCATTAGTAGGTCTCGGCATGTTCATTACTGCTTGAACCTTTTGCTGACACTTTAAAATTTGATTATTTCTTACTGTATGACCTAAATATTGAATTTCGGTTTTGAAAAACTCGCACTTGTACCTATTGAGGTGGAGATCATACTTCTGAAGTTGATGTAGACATGCTTCAAGTCTGAGCTGACATTCCTCCCTTGATTGTCCATGGACAATAATGTCGTCGAAATAAGATAAGGTTCCTTCCAATCCTTGAAGGATTTGGTCGATAATTCTGTTGAACTCGCTTGGTGCAGTCTTGATTCCGAATGAGAGACGGTTCATGATATATGTTCCTCGATGCGTTGAAATGGTTTGAATTCTTGCACTCTCCTGGTCCACCTTCACGTGAAGATAAGCCTTAAACAGATCCAATCGGCAAAAATAGGACGAATTTCGAAGGCTGTTAAGAATTTCATCAATTCGCCTAATCGGGTAATGTGCGGACTGAAGTTGTGGATTAACGCCGACCTTATAATCGACACAAAGACGTACTTTGCCTCCCGGCTTAGGTATGCAGACGAGTGGTGATCCCCAATCACTGTGACCAACCTTAGAGATGACACCATCCGCCTCAAGCGCATCGAGCTCCCTTTCGACCTCCTCTCGCAAAGCATACGGCACATCACGTTCCCGGACAAAAACTGGCTTGGATCCCTCCCGAAGGTGGAGAGAACATGTGATCCCCGGAATGCATCCAACTCTTTGTTCGAATATTGAAGCGTATTTCGTGAAGATACCGTCGAGTGTGTATATGTGTGATTGAATTGTTGCATTTGAATCCGAACGGTCCAACTCGTTGAGATCAATACCCAAGTGGCGCATCCATACGCGACCAAGTAATGGAGGGAACTCATCAGGAACAATATATAAATCCTCAGTTGATCTCTTGTTTTTGTATTGAACTTTCACTTTTAGTTTACCATACGGTGCGAACACGTTTTGCGTGTACGATCGAAAAATTATGTCAGTCTTTTGAAGAGGCACGTTGAACTGGAGATTTTTAAGACATGACCGTGGTAGCAAAGTAAAACCTGCACCCGAATCCACTTCGAAGCGCTGTGGATAGTTTTGAATGTTTACGGTAACAAAATATTTTGAAAAATCGTCTGTAAAGTGTTCCTGCTCGAAAATGTCCACAACATTGAAAATACCATAGCCCCGCTCTTCATCCCGAATATTATTTACGGAATGAATTTGTTTTGAATTCGAAATTTGTTCCGGCTTTGAAGACATTAAAGTTCCGATGCATACTCTTTGCACATGGCCTGATTTTGAACATGATTTACACAAAAGCTTCCTTCTATCGACGCGGCAATCCCGGACCTTGTGTGTATTAGATGCACATCTAATGCATAAGTCCTCGATTCCCATGTCCCGAAAACTCAACCGTGACTTTGAATGTCGGACCTGTTTTGAATTATTGTAACCACGTTTCGAATAATCCTCGCGGTGAGGAGTTGATTTATCGTAGCGAAAAGGTCTTGAAATTTTATTTATGTCCACCGCATTTGAAGGATCCAACTTGAAAGGTTGTTTTGACTCAAGCAATCGACTGTTTAACTTTGAAGCTTCAATGGCCAGTGCCTTCTTTACTAGCTCATCGAAGGTTGATTCATTGGACTGTAAAATCTGTTCCCTCATTGAATTGTCTTGAAGTCCCCTTATGAATTGCGCGCGAAGAAATATGTCCGCGATGCTACTTTTACAAGCACAGGTTGATATGAAGTCGCAGTCCCCCACATCCCTCCGAAGAAGGGCCACATAATCGGCAATTGATTGACTATCCCGCTGGTATAGTGACAAAAATGTATGCTGAGCTACCAGAACACTCCTTTTGGGACACAAATGCTCTTCTATGACATTTATGATCTCATCGTACGAGAACTCTGTTGGTTTCTTCGGTGAAACCAGGGAAACAATTAACTGGTAATTGCCAGAGCCAATTGAATTCAGCAGCATCTGGCCGCAGAGTACTTTATTTGAAAACACTCCTTTCATCGACAAATAGTTTTCAAAGCGTTGTCGATACATTTTAAAGTTCTCCCTGGAAGCCACGAAATTTTCGAAATTTGGAATTAAAGAAGTTACCGTTGTACTTCCCTGCTCCAATCCACGAGATGTAGTTGAACTTCCCGTAGCCGCAACTCTTTCAAGTAATTGTCTCTGGCTGTCGCTGAACACCTGTAGTAGCTGCGCAAATTGTTCAGGATCCATCTTGAATTTTCCTGCACAGGTTGAAATTGAATATGAAGTTGAGCGTCCTCGGAACTGGGTGCCTGAGACTTATTCTTGCAAAGTCGAAAACTCACACTCTGTGCTGTATCGTGTACTTGATTTATTGTACTTTTCCGTCGTCGCCAATTCTTTTGTTGTGGCTTTTTGCAAGATATTCGGGATCAGGCATTGAAAACAAGCTATTGCACGCGTACCTCTTTATTCTATCTTCTTCTTATCTAAAAAGTCCCGACACATTTTACATTTTTGATGTGTGTCCTTTTATTGACGGCAGCGACACACAGTGGTACCGACTGGAGTTACAACAGTTAGTTTATTTTTTTAAATAGTTGATATAAAATTTATAGAACATAGAGCTCTAAAAAAGATACCTACACTTTTTTTTCGAATAAATGATTGTTCCTGAGTTATCGCGATTTAAATATGTAGAAGAGAAGTTGGTAATATGGTCAGTCTCCTACTTCATCTTTACGTGATTTTTAAAAATAATATTAGACCAGGACTTTAACAATAACTTTATGCCAAAATATCATTCACACATTTAGTCAAAGTAATTAAGGTCGGAAATATAAATAAAACCACAGCTTTGAAAAACGAATTCATTTTTCAAAATAATGCAAAATGAAGCGATATGAAATTGTGTGGGTAATATGGCCCACAGGGGCGGCTCTAATAAATGTATAAAAGGACGAAAAGTAATTTAGCTGCCGAAATCGCAAATATAGTATTCGCCTTCGGGTCCAGCACATTCAGCATACGAAATTCCCATTGATTTTCTGAGAGCCAATCGATTTTTGTGCCTCTTTAGAAAATTATCTAACCATGATCGAGCAGCAACACCATTTCTGAATTTGTTTAGGATGCTATTTTTCGTGGCTAACTGATAAGCCATTCTTCTAACGTCCATACATGTCAGACCATAGTATTTACTTTCCATTAGCAAAGGGTAATCAACCAACTTCTCTTCTAAATGAGGTTGTAATATACAATTTCTATCTAGTGGTTTCTGCACTAATAAATCCAGTGATTCTTCTGCATTTTTGACCAGCCTACTCAATATCGTTCTTGTTACCGAAAAATGTCTGACAGCCTTCTTATACCCCATAGTTTTACTTCGTACTGCTTCGATTGTCCTTTTCATTAGATCTGCATCCCATATGTTCCTCTTCTTTTTTTTATGTTGGGAAAAATATTCATTCTAGGCATCTAGTAGTATCAATAAATACATTAGTTAATAACTGTTATCGTGCATACACTCAATATGGCCCCCGAGGCATAATACATACAACAACAGAGATCCACATTAGACCTATGAGTTTAGTGTCAATAACAAATCACGAATAAATTATTAGGTAAAATAGGATATTTTTACCTTGAAAATATTGAAAGAGGAGTTGATACACTTTCCAATAATTGCCACAGTTTAGTTGTCTCACGCTTTTACAATATTTTACAATATAAGCTCTCGGTAGGAAAAAAATGTCTTATTACGGCACATTCACAAAAATAAAATAAATGTCAATACTTGGCGACAGTAGCAGTCTGTTTACTATTGAAATCCTTTTTAGTACCTGTTTGACTTAATACGATGTCTAACTCGCAGGTAAAACCTCCGCAATGATAAATGGGCTGGGGGGTCACTTTACCTACAGGGGCCATATTACCACCTTCTCTCTCTCTCCCTCTATTCTGTACCACCTTCGAGGTACAGTGCTTGGTGCATTTTTTTAAAGTAGTATCCACAATTATGATTGCAACCTTTGGTGCAATTACAAAAAATGGTTGGTATTCAGTAGTTTTCTGGAGCAGGAGGTATAATGAAGTTCTGCAGTTATCCTGTCTTCTAGGCTAAGTAACTAACTGGCTGCTGAAAATTGGGGATGCATATCAATCAACAACTGTATGGAGCCAATTTGAAGTCTGATCCCGCCTGCTCCAAAAAGACTATTCAATACCATTTTTTGTAATTGCACCAAGGTGTCAATCATAATTGCGGATGTAAAAAAGTTTAACTATTTTGTTTAGTAATATTTGGGAATTGCAGAAGCCAGTCTTGCTTCAATGTGGTACTTAATACAACGGAAGGTAATGATTTCGATATAAATGAAGATATATAATTTCTTAAACCAGAAAACAGAAATCCAAGAACCAGAGGGGAAAAAGAAAAACCAGAAAGGAGAAGGCGAAAAGGAAGAATGTGAAACTGTTGATATAAAATTTGAGGAATTTTTGCGTTCTTCTTTCATAATTTACACTATTTTATTTTTAATAGATGTAAATCTATTATTAAATCAGGTCAAATTGTAGATTATACTTACTAGGGAGACCACGTAAACAAACAAACACTCTACCTCGAAATTATTGGGTGCCAAAAAGAGTGCATATTACGTAAAATTAGTTTTGCAATTTTTGAAATTGCAATAAATCATGAACAATCATTTATACGAAAAAAAGTGTATGAATCTTTTTTGTAGAGAATTGCATGCTCTGTTAAATTTTATATCTACTATTTTTACAAAAAGACACCGTTTAAGATATATTTTTGAAAACCCGTTCTTTGTACCTTTGACCTTGAATAAAATTTTTCCACAGGTCGAATTAATGGAAACTTTTAACATTCCATTTAGAATAAAGATTTAATGGTCTACACAAATTTTCAGCTCAATCAGAATTTTTCCGATTGGACTTATAAGAGTTTTAATAAATGTTTATTTAGCTTCTATACAAAAACTTAAATTAAGTCTGGTAACTCTGCTACAAGTGTTATAATTTGACATTTTTGCGTTTCTTTGTAGTGAGTAAACATGTACGGTGACTGGCGATGGAGGATTAGTTTGACAGTTCGCAGCACGTGTTGAGGTTGAAGTCATTAGCGTAAAATCGCGGTCTTGTGAAATTGTTTTCAGATTCGATTTTGCCAATTAGTGAATTAATTGCTCGGGATGGAGGGGCAATTTAGTGACGCTGAAGAGGATAAGGAACAACTAATTGAAGTAAAAATAACACTTTTCAAAGCGGCAAATCAAGTCTTTATTAACTTAACCTGTTTAATTTACAGCTCGAAAAAATTGCTGTTCCTTTCTCAAAGTTAAACGTAAAACACGTCTGGTTCGCTGATCTAAAAGACGATCCCAACAAGAATGATGACAATGAATACTCGGATGATGAAGATGGGGACGAATACGATGACTACGAGGAAAATTACTCGTACCACAAGCATAATCTTCAGTCCCAAATCCACACGACTGGAACGAAACAACACTCAAATGTTCAGAAAGTTAGCCAGAAAGTGACTAACTTTCAGCCCAACGAGAAAGTCCTGAAAAAGTACTCGAACCGCATTAACGTCGAAAAGTATGACCCAAGGACAAACTTTTCAGATCAGGCCGGAAACCGGTTGGTGTCCTTCGACCGGAAGCAGGAAGCTGACCGGGTCAGGGTTAAGGACAAGCATGATCGAGCCACCGCCGAACAGGTCATGGACCCGAGGACGAGACTTATTCTGTTCAAACTCCTTAATCGAGGTATGATTACCGAAATCAACGGGTGCATTTCAACTGGGAAGGAGGCGAACGTTTACCACGCCACGTCCAAGGATGATAAGGAGTTTGCAATCAAGATCTACAAGACTTCGATTCTGGTTTTTAAAGATCGCGATAAATATGTTTCTGGAGAGTTTCGATTCAGGCACGGATACAGCCGACATAATCCTAGGAAAATGGTACGCACTTGGGCTGAGAAGGAAATGAGGAATTTGCTCAGAATGAAAAACGAAGGTAAATTCTTCCTTTCAATATACATATATAAAATTACAGATTCATAACATGCTGTTGGTGTTGGTGTCTATGGACCCATTACCAAAGTCTCGCTTGCAATGGGTAAATGGCCCAGCGTCTTCCAAGCTGAAATCCATTTAATTGAAACCTTCGCCCTTCCAAACCTCAACAAGTGAGTGAAAGGTGCCAATATTACTTTCTTCTACAGGGATCCAAAATAACTGGTACTTTTGAATATTTTAACAAAAAAGTCCCAAGAAAATTTAGTCGAAAAATTGAAAGCTTGCAACTTTTTACTGATTTCCGAAAACTTTAAAATTACGACTTTTGCATTTCTACTTCAGCAAAATTACTATTTCTGGACACTTATAATTCATAGAACAAAATTACTTTTATTTAGGACCCTTTGTTTTTGCGGTGCAAAAGTAAAAGGTCTTTTTTTAACTTTTATGATATGATGATTTTAACGCAATGACGTGAAAACTGATAAAAATACGTTTGTGTGTTTGGACTCGGCTAACGTTCGTTCCACTTCCCTTAAAAACCTGACGTTCCTTAGGATTGCAAATTTTCTTTTATTTTAAAGGGAGTTCGCCAAAAGAAAACTTTCAGTGGCAGTGCCCAACCCCTGACAAAAATTAAAAATAATACAGATTCATTAATCGTAAATTCCTAACTAACTAGATACAGAAAAGGAGCTGCTCTACGAACACTTAAAATTCTGTCAGCGCTGGTGCGACAAGTTCGAATAATCGTATCTGCATAGTGCAGCCAGTTTGTCCTGAATCTACTCCTCTGGCACAAAGCCGAGCACCACAAACTTTGAAGCGTGTATTCTTTCTCAAGTAATGGAATTCAAACTATAATATTATTGGCTTTTTAATGTGCAAAAATAAATATTTTGCGTACAAATTTATATTGACAAAAGTTCAAACTTAATTTAAAAAAAAAATAAAAATAATGCAATGATGTTCAATCTAGTCAGCTTAAATATAAAACGCAGGAAATCATTAAAAGCTATCAATAACCTTCTCCTACATGCAGCATCAAGTCATGTAAAGTGTGATATAATAAGGGCTCGCACCAGTCGCTTTGGAGATCCACCGATAAAATATCAGATCATACCCAAAGCTATTGCAAGGTCTTATAGACCTTACGATGCCATCCTATTATTAGTAACACGATACCCAGATTCTAGACTAAGCCGACAAAGCTATCATATATTATGGGTGATAATGTCGTTATATCAGTCTCGCTTTGGTAGATGACAGGGGCACACTATTTTGAGATTGTGCCAACCATGAATTCTGCTCAAACCATAATTTACACGACTTACTATATGCAATCCTTTATTATTATCTCTATTGAACAAGTAAATATGAATATCATCAGCTTAAAGATGTTTTGGTACGTCATTGACTACATCAGGGAAGTCATTTAGGTATGTAAAGACAGAAGAGAAACGCACCAAGAATTGAACCCATGGACTATAGTATCATTAAAATTTTATTTAAAAAACTGTGTTTTTTCCTCTATCCTTGAACTAATTGTAGTCAAGTCAGGTAGTCGCGTCTACTTAAAATATCTTTAGTAAAACTAGGATATCATTTATTAAGTAGCAACGGAAATTTCCACGATTAAAATTATATCATATACTTTTTGGGCTTCGGACAATTTGAAGGCGGTTTTATTGAAAAATTGTATTTCATCATTTTTCATGGAAAAAGAATATTGTGTTTAAAATTTATATATATGTTTGTGTGTCGATATGTTAGTATCTAAAGGCCATACAAACATCAAATTTAAAAGAAATGTTCTTTAGTTAAAATTTCGGTTGATAAGTGCAACAAACAATTGTTACATTTTAATGAAAATTAACATTTTGCTTCTAATTTATTACTTTCCAGGAGTTCCTGTCCCTGATCCACACCTTCTCAGAAGTCATGTCCTTTTAATGGAATTTTGTGGCCGCGATGGATGGCCTTCGCCAAAATTAAAAGACGTTGAGATGACTACGTCCAAAGCTAGAGAGCTTTACAGGGATTGTGTAGTTATAATGTGGAAGATATACAACAAATGTAAGCTGGTCCACGCCGATCTCTCTGAATTCAACATACTCTTTCACAACGGGCAACTGATCATAATCGATGTTAGTCAATCTGTTGAGCATGATCATCCGCATGCGTTCGACTTCCTTAGAAAGGATTGCACAAATATCTCGGAATTCTTCAGGAAGAAGGAGGTAGCAACTATGACTGTAAAAGAATTATTCGATTTTATTACCGATGCATCGATCACTGAAGAAAATATGGACGACTGTCTAGAAAAAATCTCCGAAAGAATCAAAGATCGCAATTTAGATGATTTATCAGCTCAAGAAAAAGTCGACGAAGAAGTTTTTAAAAATGCTTACATTCCAAAAAGGTTGGATGAGGTAGAATTATTTTATTTTTATTTCAAAAAGGGCTTTATTTAATAAAATTTTCGATTTAGGTACTTGACATAGAGCGTGACATAAAAAAAGCAAAATCTGGTACCGGCCAAGATTTGATCTATCAGAAGGTTACTGGATTAGGTGCTGATCTAAAAGTCCAAATACGTCCTGACATTTTAAAAGATAATAAGAAGGACGGTAGTGGTGAGGATTCAGGACAATCGGGTGAAGATAGCGGAAGCGAAGATGACTCATCATCTTCAAATGGAGATGATAATTCAAAATTTAAAGACTCATCAAGACCGCGTGATGAATCACCTGAAAGTAAAAAGTTGCGGAAAAAAGCTATAAAGGACGCAAAAGCAGAAAAGAGGAAAACGAAAATCAAGAAGCATATAAAGAAAAGAAAAGAAAAACAGGGTGTTAATAAGAAGAAATAAGTTGTTGGATTTTTATTAAATAAAAAAAATAATGTTATTAAACAAAAGGGATTCTTTTTTCGGTATAATGTAAAAATATTTCCTTTTTATTAAAAGCTTTCCTTAAATAAAATTGAAATTAAAATGGTCTACAAAATCGTCACATGTTCCACCGTAACAACACTTAAAACTACGTTGAGTATACTGGGTAGTGTAGATTAACTTAAAAAATATAGAACCACCATGACAATGCTGAAGCTATCACAGAATTACATTTTAATGTTAAATTGTCTACTCTTAGGATAATGCTAAAATCACGTCCTACACCTTCGTTTTAAGCTGATAAAAATCAAAATTCTAAAGAATACCAAAGCTCCAATTAAGAAGGACAGTTCTTTCCAAACGGAGACCTTATCAATGTCAAGGTACTGCAACAAGACTTTTGGGTTCGCAAAGTGGCAATACACATCGAAGCAGTCTAGATCGCGTCGGTCGAATCCAAAGACGACAAGGACCATGGTAACAGCACCCACTCGGAAGTATGAGAGCTTCATGATAGCGTACATGAAGAGAGGAATATCTTTGGCAAAGTCAAATCCATAAATGGCCAAACCCATCAATGGTGCTATAATTAGGGGCCCCATAATAGCTCCGTTCTGTAAAAGGATCAATTTAATAATAGCTCTAAATATAATTGATTTTACAAGTAACTCACTGTGACACTGAACGTTGCTCCAATAGCGAGACCCATACCCTCAGCAGCTATAGACGTTATTAGTCCCACAGAGACAAATAGACTGAATCTCCACCACTGGCAAGGAAGGCCAGTCATCCAGTAAGTGCAGGAGAGGAAAATGAAGTTGAATATCAACTGAAAATTATTTGGATGAAGTTAGGGAACCAAAAATTTATAAGTTTTTAAAAAATATATTATACCTGAAATGGTAGTCGAGATATCATCATGGCCATATAATATGATGTAAGGTTATACCATCGGTTGAAGAATTCCTTTTGCACTAATTTTATTTCGCTGGGATCTAAAAAGTAATTTAATATTTATTTAACAATGTTAAGAGACATTATTATCCTAGAAATACCTAAAAACTAAATTAAATTATCAATATCAATAAAAACTAAATTAAATTATAAACTTTTTAAATTGTGGAAATGTGTGAAAAGGAATAAAAAAACGAAACGTAACACTATATGATCTGATTATATTAGGGACGTTATTCCAATTAATTGTTAATTCCATTGCTAATAACGATGGAATACAGCCTTGGCCAAAAGTATTTAAAGTACCCTTGTTTATTTCAGGTATCTTACAATACATTTCCTAGAAACATTTCTCCTGTTTGTCAATATTTTGCCGGCATTCATAAACGGTAATTAAGATAATACACTCTTCCCTAAAAAAACCATATAACATTCGGTCGAGAAAACCTATAAATTTGTGATATTTTTAAGGAAAATTCAATTTGCAATTACTGTTCTTAGTGCAAGCAAGCGTCTTAGTGTTATAGATTTTTTAATGAAATATGAATTGTTGGTTGTTATTAGTTTAACAATGCCTAAAAGAAGGAAACTTACTCAACACTAACAATCACGAGTTTTATTTTTACATGAATAGGGCAAGTCTAGTTGATATTTAATTCGAGAGTCCGAGAAGCCATGACTCTGAAAAAAATTAAAAAATCCCGCCTAGAATGAGCTTTAAGACATAAATTTTGGACGAAGGACCATTGGGAAAATATCATATGGTCCGTCGAATCTAACTTTGATGTAAGCTTTATTTTACTTAATTTAAATTATTTATATTGCTTGAATCATAACCAGTACGTTTGTTATAACATTTTTTTGGTATGACGTTTGTGAGGAGGACGGTAGATGAAGATTATTTGTAAAGGACGCATAAACATCGAAAAATATATAGTCGTGTTGGAAGAGCTTCTACACTCATCTGTTACGAAGATTTACGGCGAGACTAATGCGAACAACATAAAATTCCAACAAGACAACGCACCATGCCAACCATCTACAAACAGTATGCAATATTTAAATGAACACTAGGTTGGCCATTTAGAGTGGCCAGCATAATTACCAGATCTCAATTCAATTTAGCATCTTTGGCCCGCAAATACCGGGCCACAGTATCGCATCAAAACAAGATCTCAAACAAAACCTTCAGCAAGAGTGGGACGAATTTCTTTTGAAACGAGTCGGAACCTTGTAAGACTATGCCTAAAAGAATAGTTGCTGTAATAAACGCTAAGGGCGAACCGACAAAATATTACTAACAAAGTTAATTAAAAATTATTTACAAAACTTCACAGAGTGCCGAAATCCTGTCCATAAGGTGAGAACTATCGCATATACTTTACTATATTTGTGCGCAATAGCCTCGAATTGGAGTTAAGATTTTTTTCTTCTAAAATCTCATACTCTGAAGTATAGTTTTTATTTAATTTTAATAATTTTTCAGTATAATTTTTGTTATTAAATATCACGGGCAATTCTTATTATCAGCTTAAAAAACGAAAAGGTGATTAAATGAATGAAGAAAAACTACTTACAATTTAGAACGGGGACCATAACTTGAGTGTAAACAATGACCAGTATGGTACCAATGCAATACTTTAAATGATCGAACATACGATGACCTTCGTTGGCTGCATTAAAAAATATTAAGCCTGTAAACATAAGACATGTAGAAAATTTTTGAGAAGAATTAGAAATCTCCTTACCAAACAGCACGCCACATATCAAATGGTGAGCAAACTGGGTCCAAAGCGCCACTTTGTTTCGAACAATTTTCTTCATCATCATATTGAGAAGCACATAAAACTGCGTAAACGTTGATATTGATTCCGACTCCTGTTTCATCATTTTCGAAAACCATTTCATCTTTTCCAGGAAAACATTTCCTCCGAAGCAGCTGTTCGATCTTTCTGTTTTTATAGGCTCGGGATAAAACATAGTAAGGGCGTTTTTGAATTCTTTGGAGTTCAAAACAGCAATATCGCTGCTTCCACTGTCCGCGCACGGAGTGTAAATAAGTTTTCCATTTTGCACAACTTCAGAAAGATAGGGGATGTATTTCCCATCCTCAGAATCACAGATCTCTATGACTATTAAAAATTCAGTTAAAATAATATTTCGGTGTTATGCTCCAAAGTGGACTTACTATAATCAGCTGGAGTGTAATGCGTTGGACAGTCCAGACTGGATCGAGCCAAAAATCGAACAATTCCTCCTGGGATGCCTTGATAGACACACTTACCTCTGGCGAGGACATACAAACTGTCGAAAAGGTTTAAGATATTTGCGGAAGGTTGGTGGATCGTGCACACGATCGTTCGCCCCTCTTTTGCGAGATTCTTCAGCATTTGGATGCATTGTGAAGCAGTGACTTCATCCAGGCCGCTGGTGGGCTCGTCCAGGAAGAACACCACTGGATTCGAGACGAGTTCTAGAGCTATTGAGAGTCTTTTTCTTTCACCGCCGCTAAGTCTTTCGGGAACAATATCCCTGCAGTGGTCTAGGTTGAGATTTATTAAAATTTCGGTTATGATGTTCTCGAAGGTATCTGAGTGCTTCAATTTTAAGGCGCATGAGAGTCGCATCAGTTCGTAGACGGACAATAAAGCTTGGTGATGGTCTTCTTGAGTTATGTAAGCAGAACTCGATTTATTAATACTTATTAAACCATCTACGCCAGAAGTTCTGGAAAAGAAAAAACACATTTTATAATATTAGTTTTTATATTATATAATTTGTCTTTTTGATCCCCAACCTGAACCCAGTCCAAAATCCAAATTAATATCAAATATTGCTTCAAATTGGGTACATATATACGAGTTTACAGTATTGTTCAATTCAAATATTTTATTAAAACTGCGAAATTGAATATATCGGACCACATAAAATTAACTTTAGAAGCTATTGAAGAATAAGGAAAGCATTTCTATAGCGTGTTTTGGAAATTTATTTTAAACACAATTCTTGGTCAAATTAAATAAAATAAATTATTAAATTAATATCAATATGCTCGAAACGAGTGAAAATACAGCATAACATTGAAGTTACAGGCCCGTGAAGAACATAATTAATCCTGTGGGTTAGGAATCCTAAGAAATCACAGATGTCTCAGAGAGCGAGCCAGAACCAGAATATCGAAAGAAGATAGTAGGGCAGGAGCGTCGATAATTCCTTGCAGGCACTCGAATGCGAAACCAATCCTATAAATATCTAGTCTAAGCTGGAGTTAGTCCAATTTAATTAATATAAGCCTGTGAACATAAGGAGGCAGAATGACTTCAATAAAACCAATGAAGAGCGAAAAGTATGATATGATATGACATAAAGAAAATAGAATGAAGACCAGACGCAAGAAGCATACCCCAGGATCGGACATACGTAAAAAAAATAAAAGAGCTGCGTAATATATGAATCTTGAAATTCCTTAACTCATCTCTTAATAAATCATATGTTCGAGTTAGCCCTATTAACTCTTGAGTCGATATGATCATCGAAACAGACGGCTATCCTACGGGACACCTAAACCATTAATTTTGTTCAATCTTGCCTACGTCTAAGTCACTATTTAGGAGTTCACAATCATAACTAAAAGAGACAACTCGAAAAATCTTACCATAGTCAGCAGAAAATAGAATTTTCGAGTAAGATAAAAAAAGTGATGAGAAGTGGGCCGAAGTGGCTCCCTTGGGGTACACCAGAAAAATGTTTCATCTCGAAATATCATGTCCATCAATTAGAAAATTACTTTTTCGTGAAATCGTGTTTAATAGCTGCGTTATTTTCGTCAATCCAGAATATCAGGAAATTAGCCCTTGAATTGAAATTTCTCATGCCAAAATCTAACTTTTTTAAAAAAAAACAATAGCATCAAATTTCCGTGACTTAGTTAATGTTCCAGGATTTAAAATTATAATCAGAATTCATAAACTTTTCTAATTACCTTTAAATAAATATGTAAAAATGAATTAATTGCCTTTTTCTCTTTTTTAAATTAAAAGGGAAAAACAACGCAATTTTAATAAAAAGAAATATGATTGCATTACGATTAGAAAAATGCAATTTGTTTCCAATACTTTTAAAGCAGAAAGCAATATCGGACATCAATTAGCACTTCAAAGTAAATATTCGTTTCATAATGACTAGTAAATGCATTTTTTCCAAAAGTATTAAATAGCGAGGTTTCAAGTATGGGCGCGTGTAGCTAATATGTAAAAACTGCACTAGTCCAAGGTAATTTAAAGCTTATACTAAGCAATTATTTAATGTACGTCAATAACATACTCTCTCCACGTGATTCAAATTAAGCAATTATTTAAAAATTCACATAAATATCATAATCAAATGAAAAGCTTTTAAGATTAATCATAAACGGGATGAACAAAAAAATAGTAGATAAAAATTAATCGACAAAAACCCAAAGTATGGAGTCTATTTTCTTTTAATCTCGAAAAAACATGTGGTGTATTTTTCAAGCTTTCATTTGTATGCTTAACCGCTCCTTTAATCAACCAATTTGTAAACTTAGAATTCTGCAAATCTAAAATTTTGATTTTTTTCTTGGTCTTGGTCGTCTAAAAATGTCATGTTTTTTTAAATACGCTTTAGGCATATCATTACTATAACAACTTTAGAATCGAATTAAAAATTAAGTGGATATTTCTTGAACTTCTCTGACTTCGAAATCGATTTATTTTTAATTTTCATTATTAGCATTTCTCTTTTTCTTAATTCTAATATCTTTATTTATATGTATATGAGGATATTGCTCCTTCGAAAAACTATAATGTTTAAAAAGCAGAAAATAATACATGAATATTTAGCTGTTATGTTAAATCTTGAAAACAGATGAATGGAAAGATTATGAAGTTGTCTGAACGAGCTAAAAAAATATTTTAAATGATTGACATTGGTGTAGCTAAGAATTTTTCCTAGGGAGGGCAGCCGTCCAACTGAACTAACCACAGCCATTTAATGAGAGATCATAAATGACCCCTAGTGATAAATAATAATGCAGTTCATTCACTCTCTTTATTACGATGTGGCGTTTTTTTTAACTCCTTTATAAAGTTGAAAGTCTAATGGTGCAGCTAAATCCATACTAATATTATAAATGCAAAAGTAACTCTGTCTGTCTGTCTGTTTCCCTTTCATGCTCAAACCGACGATTCGGGGTTTTTAAGGAATGTTCTGATATCTGATATCTTTAAATTTTTTCATTTTATATCTAGAAAAAAAAACAGTGTATCAAAACCTATAACCAACTTAATGAAACAAAACATAACCGAATGAAATAATCTAAAATATAATGTCATTAAATGTATACATAGTTAGAATTTTAAGCAGAATGGACCTCCCGCTTTTCCTTTATGATACTTAAAGTTTAAATGTAATTATTATAGTATTTGTAGTAGCAATTTAAAGAAAATCAATTTTATTTTCTGTTTACTATTTAAAATAAAACTAAGAAATTATCAATAATTGACTATCTTAAAACCGCTAAAAACAACCGACTTCAATCGCAACAATCACAAAATTTGCAATCTTTCTTTTGTTTTTTTTTTAATTTTCTAAAAAAAGGCTACACCGATTTTCATATAGTTTGTGTGGGACCAACTAAAAACATACCCTATCGAACAAAACAAGAAGGCAATGCCCAACCTTGCCCCCCTAGCTACGCCCATGACTACTGAGAGAATATTTTAAAAATATTTTTCGTCAGAAGTTGTTTGTAAATTTTATCTTTCATTTTGAATTCTTCATTCAGCTATTGTTTTTATTTCTTCGAAGAACAAAACAAGGCATTTCAAAGAAAATAATTATGTTGTTGATGTTGATCATTTGATTACAATTTTCGACGATTTTTTATTTTTTAAACCAGTTATGTTGGCTGTTTGACGATACTGTGATCAATGTTAATTAGTTTGCAAATACGTGTTTTTTAAAGACAAATTTAATATTTCAATAAATTTATTTCTAAGTGTAGAACTTAAAATGCAGATGAGATCATAACAATCCTAAGCTTGATTTTCAAACCAATATAATTGAAAAATTTAACTTAAGGGACAGTTTGTATAGTCTTTCTTTATAGCTGAAACGATATACTGAAATGTACCCATAGAACCCATAGACCCATATAAGAAACGTATAAAAATGAAGACTGTGTCGAAAAACAACATTTTAACTATAATATTATTTCGCCACGGACAACGGTCAATGAATTATAAGGAAAATGTTTCTAAGGTTTTACAGAGCGCACTATTAAGAATGAGCTAATGACCTTCCGAATGTAAGTTTCTATTTTACTTTCAAAAACAATGTTAATATTTCCTAAGTGAATCCTCAAATCTCTTTTTTATACAGCAGATTCAGTAGAACAAGACAAAACCATAGCTTTATATTTATGTATATGTATAACAAATGCTTGCAAAAAATTAAGATTTTTTTTTGAGAAATGCTTAAATAAGTAGATTACCACATTGTTGTAGATGAAAAGAAAACCAATTATTTTGTCTGTGGATCATAAGTAAATCGCTGTCTATCTCAATATTAATTGGATTGTATTTTACCATAATCAAATGAGTTGATACGTAAAAAATGTGTAAATCATATTATTATAGATTTACACATTTTTCGGTTTTAATATTATGTTTCGTGATCGTCGGTTGCAGTAAACAAACAACATGAGCGCCAATTAACTTGCGTTTTACAATCAAGTTAGTGTAGCAACTGTTAGAGGTAAAGCAACAAAACAATTTGATAATGTCATGGCGCATAATAGAGATAAAATGAGTTGCTACCCGCGCCTGTTTTGTTTAACTTGCCCAATTATTTTTGCAGAAAGAATTACCCGAGTCGAGTGACTTTGTGGTGACCCCCAAATGACTTAGAAGTTCTAAAACTTAAAGATTTTTGTGGTGTGACTTAACCGGTTAAATTTCGATTTTTACTTTTGCAAATGTGCTTAGAAAAATGTGATTATCACGTGAGAAAAATAAACTAAAAATCAATAAAAATATATATTGTAATTCCCATTGGTCAATTTCCAGCTAGCGTTTTTGTTTTGAATTACCATAAAGAAAAAAATTTTGTTTTCATGATCATAAAAATAAGATTGGAGAGATTTATTCATATATTTTGTTGATTTCTTAAAGTTTCTTCTAACACAGGTTTATAAAAAGAGAAAAAAGATTTTCTGATGTTTTATTGAAAAATATATTTTGTTTTTTTAAAATTTAAAAAAAAATGGTTAACAATTTCAAAAACAATATTCTGGACTCAAGTTTTGCCACTTAAGTTGTCGGTTTTGAAGTCTAACTCTTTCATTTTTTCGTAACCTCTTTATCAAAATTGAGGGAATTGATTTACTTCAAATTTAATATGTATTTTCATCACATTTTTGAATATCATCTGAAGAATTAAGAAAAAAAAACCGTTTTTTAGTCCTCAATTCTCTAATTTTAAATATTTTCTTCTTGCTTTTTGTGGAAATTGTTTATGTTAATACATAATTATTATACAAAAAACCAACTCAAGTGAGAATTTTACTCGCTCTATTCACGATAAAAGAAAATTGTGAAAATTTACAAAGTTCAACTGCAAACATACTAAAACTATTAATACAAAAACAGGGGAAATTATGTTGACTTATTTCCAATGTGTATTAATAAATAACTTTTGCATATTTTGCACAATTACCTAACCATTTAAATGCCAAGGATTGATTAATCGCTGCTCGAATTTTTTACTTCTATATATTATAAAAAATTCAAAATAGCTTTACAATAGATGTAGTTTAAAAAACTAAAAAATGCTTTAATGAGAAGTGCAGTAGTAGAAAGTAAAATTTGGCCTTTAAATAAGTAATTAAATTTAAAAGCTTATATAGCGGTCTAGGCATAATGAATAAAATGTAATGGAGTTATTTGCCTACATTACAATTTCTTCATTATGCCCTAGAGTTTGCTACTTATAAAAGCATATTTTTAAGTTTTTTAAACTATAATTTATTTTACTGTTTTTTAGTTTTCGTCTTTACTGCTTACTTACTTTACCTCCCGCCTACATAATCATACAAGCTCGATGGAACCATATTATTGTATTTTCACTAGAATTGCATAAGTTTGCAAAGGTTTCTTATCGATACGACAATTAGAAGTGGATGAAAAGTGATTTGTGGGATTTGCTTACATTGTTACAGGTGATTCTAATAATAGCGTGTTAAAAAGAGAATTAATAATTTAAAATATCTGATTTATGTTTGTTCTACCCACTTTATTTTAAATGTCGAAATGCGTGTTATAATTCTACCAGGGTTGTAAACCCAAGTTTAACTCAACTCATTACTCAACTCAAGCAGTGAGTTCACTCAATTATAATGTTCGCTCAACATTTTAGTTTTTGTTTTGAGTTGATTCATTATTTGACCGAAATCCAATGAGTTTAACTAAGTCAAATTTGATGTGATTGAACTGAAATGTAATTTAAATAATAACATCTTATCTCTTATTTGTTATCTTTAAAAAAAAAACATTTACTTCATTCATAAGAAAGTTTGCCCGTATGTTTCTTTAATTGTACACATCAAATATTTCAAATATTACTTTTAATTTGCAATATTGTTAAAAAAGAAACAAATTAATAGTTCAATTAAGATAATACCTACTCGTTATTACCTTTTTTTTTGAGTTTTTATTATTTAAGTGAGCGATGAGTTGACATTAACAAACGATGAACAGATGAAGCGAGTAAATAGAGAGAAAAAAATATATTATACAAGATCTAATTAGCTCGCTTCTTTTTTAGTTAAAAGTCAGCAGTCGCGTAGTAAGTTTTTTCAAAAACAATAAATTAGGTGTTTTTACAACCATATTTTATTATCAAGTTTTGAGAAAATATTTTTTGTAGGTTTTTAATCTTTTTTTTTTTGTTAAAACTGTAGAGCTGTTTTTATTTTATTAGTAATAAAGAAAGCCTGGTATGTTATAAGTATTGTCTAGACATTTTATGAACTTTAGCTCAGCATTGACTGAAATATACACTTTGTTTATAATCTTGCATGTTTGGCATTTCTCGAATACGTATGTAAATTTCCCCTGGCACTGAAAGGTCTAATGAGCGTATGTTTATATTTAAAAAGTACACAGCAATATTTTTTTTTTTGCTTTCTAAAGAAAAATTAATGGAATCCACGAAAACAATACAACAATATAATTGAGAGCCGTTTAAAGGAATCAATTGTAATTTTATACTTTATTCACTTCACACAGCGAATTCATAAAGGTCAGATGTAATTGAAAACCGACGAAAATCAAAATGATCTTGACCGGGATTATTATTATTGGGAAAAATTATTTTTAAAACCTTTTTTATGTTCAACGGATTTTGAATATACTATATTTTGTTTTAAACATGTTTTCCCTTTCAGCTCTTCTATTTACCTTATCGTAAAATGTAAATGAGTTGAATTATCTTTATCATTACAGTAGTTGTTTTGTAATACATGAGGCGAAACAACATCAGTTAAATTGAAATTTTTATTTTACTTCACCTTCACGCTTCGATTTTTAATCGCCATCAAAAAAAAAGGTCAAAACTTCCAATTGCAAGCTATAACATTCCGAGAAACTAATTTAAGAAATTTATTTTACTACTTGACGTGAGTAAATCAAATTGAACTTATGTGACAATGATTGTAAATTAGTCCCTCATTCTCAGTAAAATATCGAAGATTTCAATATATGTATGTTTTTGTATTTTATAATAGCTAAAATATTTTCACAATATATTATGTAAAAAATTGACTACTTTCCAGGACTTTGAATAGTGCAAGACAGAGAACGATTGGCTTAGCCTGTTAATAGCTTTTTGAATTACTTTTCCTCAAAATTTCATATTTTAAACTAGCGTGAATTTGTTGTATGCAATTCAATATCGAGTATTAGACCAAATTGAATTTTAATTGTTTGGAAAGATTTAAAAATTTGTCGTAAGCAAACAAGAAATATAAAATGCCATGAATAAAAAACTAAGTTTAAAAAACAAAAAACAAAAAAAAAAACAATCTGATGTCCTAAAGGTTCTTCACCTCAACTGATACGCTTATTCATACGGATGGTTTCACGAATGCTAAAATGTTTATTACCTATTCGTGTGGAAAATGTACTATAATATTGTTATATAATTACTATTAAATAAAATATTTAATGGGCTGTTCTGTGAAATTATTTTATTTACGATAAACAGGAACACTTTAAATTAACTTTTTTTTGCGCGGTAGTTTTTTAAACTGATTTTGTTTTATTATTTTCCCAATAAAATAATGTCAGACTGGTTTCTGTAAGATGTCGTTAAAAAATCCTCTCCAACTTGTTTAGCTTTTACTTAAAATTTTTTTTGTACGATTTTTCCTATTTTAAAATTTCTTAAAGTAACGAATGCATAGAATTTCAAAATATCTCAAGAGTGCCACAAGATAGTGTACTGGGGCCAGTCTTGTATACAATTCATACAGCAAACATGCCAAGTACTGACCATGCAATCATAGCTACATATGCTCATAACAATGCAATTATTACCTCCAATGGTTCAAATGGTTCTCGACAAAATTCACACATAGTTAGTGAAATATAAATTTAAATACTAGCAAATCCACCCACGTCACTATTACATTACAAAAAGAGACTGTGTCAAATATTTAATAATGTATTGTACTTGGACAGAAGATTACGATGGAAAGAACATATAAAAAGATGCATTGACTACTAGAGCACACGTCTGAATTAACTTTAAAAAATAAAATGTTACTCTATAAAACAATTCTCAAGCCAGTTTGGACCTATGGTATCCAACTATGGAGTACAGCAAGGACCTCCAATATTGATATACTACAAAGATACCAATCAAAAACCCTGAAACGATGATGATTTGTTACAAACAAGCAGATACATACAGACCTTGAGATATATACAGTCAAAAATTAAATAAACAGATTCGGCACGAATTACCTACAAAAGATTAGTAATTACAAAAATGTCGTAACCATTTGCCTGCTTGACGAAAATAGCGAGACTAGAAGAATTAAAAGACACCATTTATTGATCTACCATTTAGAAAATGAAATTATACATCTTAATATCAAATAACACAACACATGCTAAAAATGAAAAAATCGACATACTCTTATTGTGCTAGCTGAAGCTCAATAAACCAGGTTAGCGTACATAACTCATAGAATTTCATTAATGTTGTAAAGTAGATTGCAAATGTTTATAGATCCAAGCTGTAAAATAATGCATTATTTTTGGAATGCATTCACATAGTACTACTACAAATAATGCGAGGAAGTCAAATGACCAGTATTGGTTACAACAAATTTAATGACCATTACCAAATTTCAAAAGCATTACTTAGCATTACCTGGCATCACTTAGAAATACTCAGCATTACCTAGCAGTACTTAGCATTATTCGCTCAGTATTTCTAAATAATGCCAGGTAATAGTTCTGAAATACAGTAATGGTGAAATACCAATACCATTATTTGGTAATCATGATTAAATTTTTTGAAGTATAATGCTGATAATGCAGAATCCTTAACAATTCGATTTTATTTAATTAAATACAATAATTTTTTTCCGAACTGTCTTGGTATCAAAACAAAACTTTAAGGAAACAGTTTTGATAATACAGTATGAATATTTGAAATCAGAATTCATACAAACATACATATAAAAATATTATCATGCAGATAACTTTTGGTGTAATACATTGAATCATGCACTTTATTTACGCAACATTAAATCTTTATAACATAAAACAATATTTCAAGTGGCAATTATCATGATAATTTGAATTTGAATTTTTTTGTGAAAAAGAAACCAGAAATAAATATGCAAAACACATTTTGTTTATTTATTCATTCTGACTTCATTTTGCAATATAATGAATTATTGTCGCTGATAATGAAAAATACATTCTATTGCGCAATCGATGAAATGATTCTTTCATATCTGTAACTATGTATCTGAGAATTTAACTAGTACGAAAAATGCAAAAGATAATGAGAAATAAATTGCAAAATATAATTTATATTCTTGCTATACCTCAATATTGCAAAATTCAGCGCAATTAGTTCATCAACAGCTTCCCAGCGAAGCGGGTAATTGCGAGTGAGCTAATTATTGGTCAGTAGTCATCAAATCATTGATAAAAGGTCATTGCACCAGCTTAGAATATTAATTTTGTTTGTGCTGAATTATGTAAGACGGTTGTGAGTAAGCACCAAACTAGATCTTATCGATTAAATGATTTAATATGAGCCGCCGGATCCGGTATGTTACGAGATTCATTCACCGGTCACCCCGGGCGCTGATACTTCGAAACTTGAAGATGAGGTTATGACCCTGACAGAGACCTCAATTTATGAAATTGATTGATTTCCTTTGATTCATCCTAATTTGTATATACATATGTATCATACATATCGAAATGTGCTTGTTAACTTACTTGAAGCCAGAAATAGCATTCAGAAGACTGCTCTTCCCTGCGCCGGACGGTCCCATTATAGCAGAAAGTTGACCATTTCGAAATGCTCCGCTGACATTGTCTAAGATTTTTCGTCTTCCAGTTTCTTGAACTGTAGAAAACAAAAAGCAGATCTGTTACAAACGTTATCAAAGAAAAAAGGTGTATAAATAAAAAGGAATAAAAATAATATAGCGAAACGAAACGAAAAGCGGTTCTTGACCTGCGAATGAATTTACGATTTACTAAAATGTATGGCTTAATAATTTGTTTTTTTTTTTTTTTTTTTTTTTTTTGTAAAATCTAGATGAAATCACAAAAAATTATATTAATTTACACAGGCTAGCACAGTTGTTAGAAAAAGGTTCAAAACAACAACTTGATTTACTACCTAACGATAAACTTTTGCAAAAACTTGTTTTTAAGCCTAATTTCTTGATGACATCATTAATTCGGTAAGTTAAAAAGACGTACATACTTAGATTCCTATTATATATACATGCAGCATTAACAATATCTGCCGAATCACAAGTGTTTATATATTTTTTTTTTCGAAACATGTTTTAATATGTACAAGTATTTAAAAAAAGCGAAAAAATTATATTTTTGTATTTCTCCGTGTAAAGCGTGAAAATTTCAACTACGATATATAAAAATGTTGCAATGTTAAGGTGCGTACGCCATACACGTCAAACGAGTCGAGCCTGTAACGCAACATGCGTGGCTTAAATTGAAACTGGTCCGCAAGCAACTTCCGATGTGGATCTAGCTGCAAGCGTTACTTAAAAAGTCACATAATATCATATGTGTCTTACATACATAAGCAATTCTTTAAAAACAATTTACCTTGTTATTCAGCTTTCTAATAAATCATAAATATTTCCACTCAGTAAATTTAATAAAATTTCTGACTATTCAATTTTTTGATTTCAAATCCAATAAATAATTTTTAATATTCAGAGTCTGTACAATGAAATGACTAATCAAAAAATATGTACACTCAAAGTGATAAATTGTTTAATTTATAAGATAAATTCGAAGCTACAATGAATATTTTATTATAATTAATATAGAACGAAATATTTATTTTTTAATAGCATTGCACAAAGTCTAGAGAAATTAACTATGCGCATAATATCGGGGGCTAATAACTATCATTGTTTTGCGAAATAATTAAAACTTGAATTTATTTATTCCTTAATTCAAATTCCTCACAGGGTGCATAATTAAAATTAAATCAATCAATGATGAGTATACACGACGAACACAGGGCAAATGCTCTTTATACTTTTTAGTCTGGATTTTTTACATAATTTATCGTATTTTATTCGTCAAACCCTTTCACTTAATACCCATATCAAGGGAGTTGTGAAGAAAAAAGGTAATATTGGATTAAGGACGATATTAGATATTATGAACCGAAAAGACATACATGCGAACGGCTCATGTAAAATTATAGCTTCCACAAAATTAATGTAAAACAATGAATGATTACGTTTTTTTACTTCTTACTAAAATATACACAAAAGTGAATTTAAGGTTTTCTCGAATGCAACTTGAAAAAATTGCTAGTACTTAAATAATTGACCAATTATTCGGTAGACTATTAAGCCATTTTAGTCCCTTATGAAAATTAGTATTTTTAGTGATCTTTGATGATGTAACCTAAAATAATTTACATTTCGTAGTTGATACAGTTGCATATCTCCCATCTGTTTGATTTCTTTTGTTAGATATCTGGACTCAACTATCTTTTTCAACTTGAAGCTAACTATAAGTGTATTCAGTTTCAATCTTTTTTTAATATTTAACCATTTAAGGGTATCAAGCATGATCCTGATAGTTCTAAATCTATTGCATCTCAACACGTATATGTATAATATTGTCGAACAATATTCAAAGTGAGATTTCATCATAGTGTTGTAGGCAGTAATTTCAGTTAAAGTATCCATTTTATTGCAGATCCTTTAAAAAAAAAACAAACTTTCTGCTGATTTGTTATATACCTACTCGTATAAAGTCTACATATTCGTGGAAATTTAAATCTGTGTCAACTATAACTATAATATAGTATTTGATATTCCTCAGAGCCATTGGCCTCAGCGTAGTTATATCTTTTTACGACCTCGGGCAAATCATTTATACATAATATGAATAGCAGTGCACCTAAGATAGAACCTTGCTGCATTCCTAGTTTAACTTTATGGGGAATAGACATTTTTGTCTATTGCAATCTCATTGTCAGATATGATTTAAGCCAATTTAATTACTCTTCCAGTCATACCTCCCGATCGATTGTTTCAATAGCGTATTTGTTTTATTTCCTCCCGCCTTCCATTCTTTCACTATATAATTAATTGCGGTCTCACATGAATAATCTTTTCTGAAGGTAGATTGATATTTCAAGAGGATTTTGATTTGTTTTTTCAAGGTAAACAATAAGCTGCAGTTTCACAACAGTTTCAATTATTTATAAATGTTTTTAAAGTATTGATCGATCGGAATTCCACACTTCTATAGGTGTTTTGAATTTTCTCTACGTTGGAACTTGATTTATTAATTATTTTTAGCAATTTAGTAAGTCCATATGTTTTTGTTTCATCCAAAATGATTTAGTACTTTTGGCCAAAAATAGTAGAACGCAATTATATACATATGTATTACATTAAAAATAATATTTTTCTTAAAAATAATCATGCATAAACAAAACTCACCAAAATTTTTCCTCTCGACAACCGTATAGGACACATCTTGAAATTCGAGATCTTTTGATGATTTTAACATTGCAGTTAGATCCATTTTGTTTTTGTTATATTATCTTAAATATTTGTCGAAATGTTCCCAATAAGTTAATTAAGTAACAATTGCTTTAGTTTTATTTTAAAATCGTGTGGAGATTCATGCCATTGATTCTGGAAAGAAAAAATAATAAAAAGTTTAGACTTCACGAACAGTCCGATTGAATTAATTTTTGAAAAGTAAACAAGTAATGGAAAATTGAAAGATCTACATATTTTTGATGACACCGACTAAACCTTTTCCTTTCTTACACACAACTACACCCATTTAAAGAAAAGTTATATTTTTCACGTCTATGCAGGTATGATAGATTTTGATGAATTTTTCATATTTTGCTTAATGCATATTATCCAAATATGGCATTTCAAAATTAGCAAACGGAGAATGCATAGAGTTCCGGAGTTTTACTCGCAATTGACTCAATTTCTCTCTTTATTTCCTACTTATTACACAATAATTGTAGTAACTTTTAACGAACTTTGAAAATTTTTTTACTTTATTTTACTTATTTATTTATTCCAATTCAACCTTAAAAGTATATACAATAGGAGTCTTACAATTTAGTGCTAGATTTCGAATTCATTCAACTCTAATATTGATTTTTATGCCTGAGCGAAAAAAGTATTTAAATAACATATTGTTTTGGGAAAAATATTTTACTGAAGACCCAATGATGAGAACTAAAGCTATTCTTACATTCTACTAAAGCTGCGGACTCTAATAAACGAGTAAAATGATAAAAAAAAAACTCTTTAATTTAAACGTTTTTATTTGATATAATTAATTATGTCCTCGTTTTAAAGGGGATTCAGGTTTTTAATTGTTTCTCGAATTTCAAAATGTTGATGGCAAATTCGGAGTAAAAGAGAATTTCTGAATGCCAAATTATATAACATTTCCTTATAACACTGGAACGGGTAGTAAAGCTCTTCTATCCGTGTTATTCAAGGTCAAAGATGATGGCATGTCATATTGTCATTAAAACTTACATCTTTTATATTTTTAAAAGTTATCGGTTCGATGGACATAAAATCATTAATTCAATGAAATAATTGAATAAATTGCAAAAATCCAATTTTACAGAATAGCCAAATTGAAAAAAAAAACCATTTAAAAGTGATACAGGAAACGACTATACAAAAGCTGTTTATTGCAGAAATTATCAAATTAAACTCCACTCCGATGATTTATTTGAGTTCAACAAATCTAGGTAAGCATAAAATCTTGCAAAACACTTGCCTCGTTTTACGTTTACTTGATAATTTACATTGTGCAAGAAAATTCAACGTCTTTGGTAAATTACCAGAAAAAGAGTTCAATGCACATTAGGTATCCGCCTGATGTATACCACTTTAACTCTTCAACTCTTTTGGTCTTTTATTACTATGCGCCATGAACGACAAATAAATCCACAAAATGTGTAGAAAGTTGCACGCACAAAACAATCAAATCTTATCCTTAAAGATGTGCACATGCGCGCGCGGCTCTTTCGTACATCACATGGAAAAACCGCAACAAAACAACATAGAGGCAGCTGTCTAAACCTTCTGTGGTATAATGGTCTTGAAATCTCTTCAGCAATTCGTATTCAAATAGTTCACATTTACCAGCACTTTAGATATGTAGAGGTATGCATCATACTTACTATATAACCATTCAAGAAAATATCGAAAACTTGTAAACAATTGTGCACATATGTTTGAGTCCAGACACCTAGATGCATATTATGTGATATTAGGTAGGTATAGTATAGTGCACGTCTTAACTTTTCTAGTTGGTTGCACCCACTGCAACTGAAATGAAGTTGCAAGTGCAAGTTAAAACCATGACGGTGTTGTAACAGTAGCGGTTGATTACACAAAAGGAAGTTTCCCGAAAACCTTGATGAAGATAATTTAATATCTTGCACAATATCCAACAAAAATTCGATCTAATTTTGGAAAAATTTCCAGATTAGCAGCGAAGCATGAAGCAGATGATAAAAACAATTTGTAAAGAAAAAAAAAGCATAATGACTAGTTACTATATAAAGCAATCACGTTGCTATTGCACTTGCGTTAGAGCAATTATTTTGAAATAAAAGCTACACACCGACAAACCAGTTTCTCCAGAAGCATACAAAGCTTATATAGGAAACGGTGCGTTGTATGATCTAAAAACGTATAAGCATTTTAATTTGTCGTTAATTACAGTATAACTCTCGTTTTGTAAAGCCTTGGCATTGCTATTGAATTGTTACTAATTTGCATAAATAATCGTCAGTTTTTAACCTACAGGTCCTACAGTATTGGAAATTAATTTAATTAGAATCGTTTGTAATTTACTTATATAACTTTCTATATAAAATCACCATGTTTGTGACGAAATAGCATCAGAACTTCTAGCAATAAAATTGCATTTTAAATACTAATAATTAAATCTGGTAATTATCTATAGTAGGATTACCCGTAATAAAGTTCAAGGTTTTCATTACTTTCCGAATGTGATGCCTCGCATTTATGGTGGATAAAATCGTAAAATTTCACGCTTTGGAGTCGGTGCATTCATATCAAACTTTTACTTATCGACTAATTAATAATTCACACCGCCTAAAAGTAGGTATCATAATGAGTACTGGTGTACCAAATTTTCTATTAAAAACAATTTTTTTTACGATATTATTTTTATAATTAAATTGCATTTTAGTGTCTCCCTGTCTTTATGCTTGTTTGGTTAAAACTTAAGAACTAATGCATTAATGGCGACTAGTGTAATAAAAATCGTTTATATAAATTTTTAATCCTAAATAATTTAAAGAGCTTAGCCTATTAATTAACCTCGGTTTAAGTTACAAGCAAAATGTGGGGTTTATAAAAAAAAAAAATTAAAAATATATAATTTTTTTAAAATACATCAAAGCAAAATGTAAACAAAACATAAAAAATGTCACTTTATATTCCAGTTCAGTTCTTCTAAGGAAACTTTTAAACTTTCGAAGCATTTCTATGGAAATTTTGTTTCGCTTCAAGGTCGCGTCTTACGTGATATGTAGTCGTCTTCGCTAAATTTACGACATTGCACAACTAAACATACCTAAAACAATATATAAGCAATTTAACTCTGTGAGCAAGGTACAATAATTGTGTCTGTTTCAGTTCGAATTAATCACGTTGATCTTTAATTTATTATGTGCCATTCTCCACGGTTAATTTACATTATTTGTGATATCGCGAGCATGCTGGTTCTGCTACGAATTTTATTAACAAGTATGAAAAAAAATTTTATTTGTAATATTAAAAGTTTTATTTTTCTTTATAATAGTCGATGACAAATTTTCCTTGAATCAGCCATACGTCTTGTGAATATTAATAGTAGTAAATCACAGAGATCTCGTGAAGATATTACAAATGCCTATCATTATTGTATTATACGTAAGAGGCAGATTTTACCATCTAGAATTCGAATGCTTCAAGTATGCTACTGAAATTAAAAGGTGTTTAATTTATTAACGAGCATTTTGTTGGCAATAAAAAGCAAAAATGAAATTGAGAAATTAATTAAAAAGGTATGTTCAAAATATATTTATTTGCAGTCATGCAGAATATATTATAAGCTAAATAAAAATGAACGGTGGCTGCGCCTAGGGCGCACTACGGCCACATCATAGATCATCACGGAATAGAAATAATTTGTGAAAAATTTTAACGGCCGTACACTCGACCGTACAATTTTCCGATTTTTACGATGATCCCTTAATTTTATATGACAGTCAGTCGAGTTTGTTCGACAAACGGACCTCGTGCGGTCGAATAAAACATTCAAAGTGCGGCCGTGTTGGAACTTTCTTAAAAATTTTAAATATTGTTATTTAGAAAATCGTCGACAAATTTTTATGACATGAGATCACAGACTAGAGGGAATCACCATAAGGAGCCATTGCGCGTACAAGTTTGCTTACCTCAAACTCACGCTTCTGAATAAGAAATTACAATTAATTCTTCGGGGGTTTTATCAAAAATTCAGCGAAAGAAAAATCACAAAGAAACAAGATTGTTTAATTAAAAGATGAATGACTTTATAACAAAAAAAAAAAAGGAACTAGACTTATGAAGATATATAGTAATTATATAATTAATAACGATTTTTTTTTATCGCGGATACGCACATTTAGGGGGTGAAAACCACCTCTAAAGTTTACCCACAAAAAAAGTTTTTCCTAAATATTTCAAGTTCTAATGACTTTTTTCGAATGAAACAAAATGGAAATTATGTCTCATAAATAAGTGTAAGTAATAAGATTCCCCGGGGTGGCAACCCTTTTTTTTAAATAAAAAAAAACAATAAATAAAAGTACCCCCTAAATGTGCGTATCCGCAGTTAAAAAAAATACGTGTCTCTTATTTTTCAATACTCTATAACATATTTCAGTTTCATCAACATCGGTGAGACACACCTGAGAACGTCTCCTTGTTAGTACAGACTTAGAGCTGCGCACAATTTTTATGAACAACTCCAGCAACAGCGCTGCTCATACTAAAGTCCGTATTGTACGGACCAGCTATAAGAGATAACTTTAAAAATATATTATAAATAATTCAAGAAACAAATGGAATACCAATCTTGATACTTCTAGTGTCAACAAAACAATTACTCATAAAAAAATGTCGTTTTATACAATTAGCTAGTACAGGAAGCATGCTAAAAGCTAATTAAATAAATGAATAATAAAATAGGCAAACTAGAAAATATATTAAATCCACGTTTATAAATAGCTGAATTTTAATTAAAAAAAAAAAAAAAACTTTGTATAAATTATAATCAATTAAATCAAAAGCAAAGATCTTTTTATCTGGGTTAAATCGAAGAAAAATTGATTATTCATTAAATCACTAGAACTCGATTTATTTTCTTTAACCCAATAAGTAAAATATTTCTTGACAGCATAATAGCTAAATTGCATTAGCACTTAACAAATGCTTAGTAGGTACTTACAAGGAAGCTGTTGTGGCGAAGTGAACAGCGTATATGTTTCTTCTATCTTACTTCATTAAAAATATATATTTATACGTTTCGAATTATGCTGGCAAATAAATATTTTTAATGAAGAAAAATAGAAGAAACAGCATATATGTTGCTCATTTCGCCACGACAGCTTTTATAAGATCGAAGTTTTGGAACTCGTACTAATCGTGAACCTAATACTTTCGAGAGAAATTTCTCCCTTATTTCCGAGTTGTGCACCCAAGGGCTTTGGAGATTTACTACACTAGAGAATTTCTTTAAGTACTCGGAGACTCGGCCAAATCGGTGACTCAAAAGGTGTGACCTCTTCTTGTTATTAGATTTTAAAATATGCAATTTTCTTGCAAGAAAAGAAGCAGTTGGATAAGCTTAACGGAGTCTGGTGTAAATTATGTTAATTTTAAATAGATAGAAAATTTCGTGTCTAGCACATTATCATTCATTAAAAAGGGGAGGGCACAACTTGGTAAGAATGGGTTTGATTACTTTTTAAATGTGTTATAGGGATTAGTGATCTTTGTATTATGATAAAGGGATTTTATGCAACTTTTCTTCGTTTACAAGATAATTAAGCCCACATTTTACCGCGTAACTTAAATACTAGTTCACTTTGTTGAAGAAACATGTTACAAAGGCGAAACATCCTTTTTGTAAAGAGCACACAACAGCGGCAGAAGCCTGGGAACATTAATTAAATATAATCAATGTATACAATCATACCTACTACCCTAACGTATGCAATTTAAAAAAAAATTTTAAGTTTGGAGGCATCGCAAGGAAAGAAGCTTTCAAAAATGTGTTTCACTTCTGTTCTTCTAAATGAAACGTTCTGTCTTTATTTTTGCAATGATAATACGTATAGTATAAAAATACATGCATCATTCAATAGGGGACTAGTCGCTGGTATAAATTTGTATTTTTAATCTTTGAACTTAAAATTCAATATCATCAAAATAAATTAAAAACAAAAAAACTTTACCTTAGAAAGACGTGAAATTAGCAAATTTAGCAGCCGACTCTTTGGCCGTTTCAACTACATATATACACACTAAGCCACGCCCGACTCTGTCGAGTACAAACTGAACTAGTATTTTAGTTGTGCGCTAAAGCTTGGACTTGATTATATCATAAACGAAGAAGGGTTGCAGAAAATCTCTTAACCATAATATATAGAGGACCAACCCCTAGAACATATTTAAGAATTCTTCAAATCGATTCTTACCAAGGTGTGATCTCCCCTTGTAAGTTGCATATGGGTAATTCTTTTACAAACCGAACACATTTTTGACCGACACATCTCCGATTTGGCTGAAACTTTGTTTACGGATTCTATATCGAAAAATAAGAGATACGTGTCCGAGGATTTTTTTTTGTTCCGCATATTTTCGATAATACTAGTGATCGAAAATGTGAGAATAATGAATTTTTTGGCTTGGAGACTCATTTTCAAAAATTTATAACTCTGGTTTTATTTCAGCTAGAAACTTCTTTTTTTTCATTTTAAATCTAAAGGACTGAGTTATGAGAAAAAAATAAATATATAATAAAAATTATTAACAAATTCATATTGTTATTAACAATTTAATTGTTTAAATCAATTTTTAACAATGGCCCCCACCTCGTAGCAAGTTTTTAGTATTTTTATTGTATTCTCCGTCAAATTTGACATAAAAAGCATGTTTTCAAAATATGGTACCTTTATTACATATTACTATTTTTAAAACATTAATTTTATAGCGTGACACGTCAAAAAAACGGTTTTTTGTTAATAATAAGAAAATTATAGCTCGGATCAAAAAAAGTTAAATATAAAAGTTGTAGATAATAAAAAGATCTACAATTCTTGTCTCAACTACTTTTCGACATAACCTTAAACTTTTCGAATAAATTGAAAAAAATGTTAAAAATCACCCTTTCCAAATTTATTTGCCACATTTTTTGCCTCATGTCGTTTCTTTTTTTTAATACAAGTAATTATTATGTTCTTCTTAACAAATAATATTTATTAGCAATCAATACAATAAAAAAAACATAAATTAATAATAAATGATAGAACAATATGTTATCGCATAAAAATTTGTTTATTGTGGTTTCAATACTTATTATTGATTAATATGTATTTCGTTTGATGGTTAGTTGAGAAACATATTAAAAACACAAACATTATATGCATGGATTAAAGGTAAAAATTTCTGAAAGAATCTAGAAGAAAATATCAATATGTGATCGTCAAAAAATGTAAAGTAATGTTAAGTAAAATTTTTAGTATAGTCTGTCTAAAATCCACTTAATGGGCATAAAAATCTATTCATGTAAAAAATTTACCTTATAATATATATACATACGAATAATGCATATTAATATACAGAAAATGGTTTGACCTTGATCATGAATTACTTCATCTGTTTTTGCGATTTTTATTTATCAATTATATAATATTGAAATATAACCACTTTTTATTCAAACTTTCACACTGACAAAAAACCGGATATCAATTAATTCCAAAAATTTATAGTGACGCTTCAAAAAGAGCAATGGTACTGTTGAGAAAACATTATTACTTTGTTGAACTCAGCAATTTATTATTAGGAAAATTTAAAAAAAAAAAATATTTATTACCTTCTGACAAGACATTTAATTGAACTAATGAATGTCTGTATTCATGAGATAAATAAGCATTGCTATAAAAAAAAAGGTATTAAAATATCGTCTGAAGGGTCTGGTAACTGACCTCAGAAAAGCTTTGGCCGTTCTCAAGGTTAAGACACACTTGTCCAATCTGCGCGAAGCTCTTGAACTTGACTTTACCTTTTCGTAGTAAACCAGTCTTCGGCAGACACAAACACAGAAAAGTGTCTCACTTTCTTACCTCACGACCTACCATACTGGTTTGATTCTTCGGAAAGGAACTGCATAAAGCCGTCAACGAAATGCTTTATTTAGATGCAGAAATGCAGTAATGCGTTGATCCGCTTTTTTGCCTTTTGAACAGAACAGTTTTATTTCTTCAAATGTAAACAGAGAGATTTTAATAGATACAGAGGAAACCTTGATATAAAAACTCATGTTCCGGGTGCATTGTCGTAATGTTTATTACTCATCGAAGTCGTAATTTCGTTGCTAAATGCGAATGATGCATAGGTGAAGGTAAAATCTTTTAATTTTAATGCATTTAACCCAATTTTATTGCTAGTTAAGTCCAATAATAATGAAAAGTTTATCATTCGATCCACACTTCTTTAAATAAAAAGGAAATACCTGTCAACACACAGCAATGAGCAACTTCCATAAAATTAGGTATCACAAATTTGTTTGTTGTGCGCATTACCACTTGCACCACTAAGAAATGTGCAAAATACGCCCTCATCATATTTGAGAAGAAAAAGGGATATCTTCTTTAATATTTTTGTGATCACATCAAGTGTTGATTTAATTTTTCTTAACCAGTCATTAGAATTCAGAGAATCATTATTTGCAAAGTGTAAGTTTTTAGAAATTGAAATAAACCCTAAGGATAATTTGTGCACAAAAATAAACTATCAATTATCAATCAACCATTACTATCAAAATTGGGATAATTTTTGCCATAAGAAGGATAATTAAATCATCATCACTTAAAATTAGTTCAAAAACAATTTCTCTGGAGAAATTTGTAATATAGGTCAGCGGCTACTTTCTTTTTTAAAATGCTATAAAATAAATACTGTTCAATGTTTTTCAAAGATTGTTAATTTATTGAAAAGAGTAAACCTTCCAATGAGTTATGGAATATGATTTTATTTAAATGGCTGCCTCGGCTGGCTTAACGGTAGCTCACCCTGTCAGCCCAATTTTTCAGCACATTTTCGATGGTTTGAGGCCCTATTCTTAATTTTTCTCAGAGAAATATTAATTTTATCTATGTAACCGCACTAGCATCCAAAGAAATATGTTCTATATCCATAAATATATTATTGGATTATACAATAATTATATTAGTCGTAATTTTGTTAATTATAATCAAAGACATCTAACCCATCTTATTACAGAAAATATAGAATCATCAATCACAGAAAACCTAAAATCTTGTTAGTTTACAGACAATTACCTTAATTTAACCAAATTATATAACTATCCTACTAATTACGCAACAATCTTGTTAATAAGCTACCTATTAATTACTCTTGTTGCTGTAATAAAAATCTACGCTGGTGACTAAAACACCAACTATTCCTAAGTTCAACCGCGACAAATCGCAGCTGCGCACAAACTTACGTTCAGCAGGAGCGGTTGAAAATAAATTTTTCAATATTTTCCAACGTTGTTGAAGCCTAAATGTATTCATTTCGTACAACGAAAATATGATACTGTGTTTCTGTCAAGGATTTTGAGCTGTCTGTGTAAAAATAATATGTAATTTAAAAAGAAACCAACAGATGGCCCACCCTCTATCTTTATTTACACCATCAACAGCTAAATTACTATGGGAACAAAGCCTTAATTCATTGGGTTTCTTGCGGAAATTATTAAATTCCTCTATAAAGTTCACTAGGTTGTCGTCAGATATAGAACACTTTACCCGTTCCAACGAGTTCTCCATTATCTCCCTATCTCCGTTTACTATCATTAACTTTAAACAATCTAAGTTCAAACAAAATGTGTGCTATTTTTAGTAATCTTCAAAATTGTAATATTCCGATTTAAGAAATGACTGAAACTTTCCCTAATTTTGAAATTTCATGAATTGATAAAAACTTATCTTATAGAAAATACAAAATCGCTGTTTGTTGACATATGTTATCGGTTACTGACAGTTTTAATTTATATCATAATTTAACTATCAGCACATATTGCAGCTATTGACGGATTTATTTACTTTTGCACAATTGTTATCTGAAGTATATTTAATGAGGTAATAATTGCAATAAATGCGTAATCTACCCTACTTATTCTATTGAAGTATCAAATTAAACTCTTACACTGATTACTCTCAAACCAAATCGTTTCGACTATTTACGTTTTTATTAGCACATGAAGAATTTACTCAATTGTAGTAACTACTTTATGGATTGCACAAGGTGACATTAGAATTATATCGAGAAGGTGACATATCTACATATAATTGGGATGACGGGTGTAAATAGTGAACAATTACTCCCCAGTAAATTATTACGTTGTATGAAGCAAGGTGCAATTATTGAATTCTACAATTTATAACCCATTCTCAAAGCTCATCAGAGTTCGGACACTTCTGATAGAAATGAACTGCTTGAGAAATGTTGATTAAAATATTTTGACAGGAAGCACCACTTTGTCTATTTTAATATTGAATATATGTATTTAATATTTAAATACAAATTTTCAAAATTGTGATCGTTGGTTGGCCAATTTCATATACATATATGAACGATTTTTTTCTTGAAAAACTGCCGCGATCTTCCTGGTAAAATCTGGACATAAGTATGAGGAAGGCGGAAAGAAATACTGATTAAATTTTATTTTATTATGTTATCATTAATGGGAGATCTACAAGCACTTTACATCAATATGTTTTAATTTAAATCCTTTTTAAAAGGAAAAGACAGACATTGTACAATAACTTTAACTTTTTCAAATTCATCAAATCTGACTCAAAGTCTTCAATCACATTTTAATTTTTTCAACGTATTTTTGAATTTTGTACAATAATTAAAATGTTGATGTTTTTATAGGTGTTCAGATATACTTGGAAAAGGCTTCAAATTGTTTTGTTGAACTTGTTTATATACATTAATCCTATTGATCATTTCAATTGTTGTCTTGTTTTTTCCTTGCAATTCTAAGTTTAAACCACATTGCGATATAAAATCTGTATGAAACGCTAAATCACAAGTTTGATCATTTAACTTTGCACATTTTTTATCTTACTCTTGCGTTCGTGTGTTGAAATTATTTGTGTTTGCGTGTTTAAATTGCCTCCTGTGGGCTGTGATCGATCAAAAATCCCTTCAAAATTGACTTGTTGACCACCTCTGATATATAGGATTGGCATCCATCATCATCCATCATACAGGGTGCTTCGTATAGCGAATTCCAAAATAAATGGGATGAAAGATCTCATTCAGACAAACAATAAATTGTTTGGGATAGTATCAACCGTTTGGGAGTCACAGGGTGATTCATAAATTCATAATTTTCATGGCATACACATCATAATTTTTTTTTTTGTATCTACTCAACACAGCGAGATCAAGCTCATGTCAAAAAACTACTATCCCAATGTTCTTTCCACAAGTGTTAAAAGTGTTGATTTACCTCCTACCACTACAGGTACACTCACTTGTGAAACTGAAAGATTTGCTTTACGATTCCCTAAAATTTAGAATTTCCCCAAATCTTCTCCGAAAATCATGTAATTAATGCAACGTTTTTTTTTTATTAAATTACCCATCTTATTACCAATTTTTATCTTTCCAAAAGGAAAGGCAACAAAAACAAAATTTATTATTCAAGAATTTAAATTCTACTTGTTATTTAATATGATATTTTGTATCTACCTACCGCTCACCACTTTTAAAATAAACATGAATATTTAATTCTGCTTCCATACAAAAAAGTTGAATGCCAAAATATTTAAAAAGAAAATAATCATTTTGTTTGATGAAAAAATGTATTTATCATACATTTCGTGAAACAGAAAAAAATATTGTTATTTTTAAAATTCACTTAGTTTCTTTTTAACAAAAACTTTACTTGTCATTTATGAAACAGTCAGAATTAAAACAAATTATCTGAATCCTTCTATCCGGGAGCCTCGTTACCTGAACAAGTTTTATATTTGACCGGTTTTTAATCATCATAACACAAAAAATAGAACTTTGTGCTACGCGAAAATCAAGTTACTTGGTCTTTCCGATTTTCTTAATTCTCTTTGTGTCTAGTTCCTTTTTTTTACTTCTACTTCTTTTCTTAAATTGGAAAACTTGAAAAACGCCATGCAACCTCTACCTTTCACATATTATTAGCATGTATATCTATGCATTTTAAGATTTATTATTCATCGACGAAAATAACCTAGGCTAGTAACAAAAGTTCTACATTTTTAGAGTTCAAAACAATAATCCTGTTTCCGCCAAATATCCGAAAAAAAGTTTCCAGCACTATTAAATATATATAATACTATTAAAGCTTAATCCGTGAAATTTGATGAATACAAATTATTAAAAACAAGTCCAGTCCAAAAATAAGCACAGAAATAAACTTGACTGACTTAGCTAAAATAGCAACTAGACGAAAAAATTAACATTTTTGCAAGCAACTAACTTCTAGTTAGATAAATTTTAATTTAGGGAAAATCATGAAAATCGAATATTTTACGAATGAAAACGGCGGAAATTCAAAACTTTATTATTCAAGAATTAATAATCTTGCAACAATGTAACAAATATTGAATAGTACGTATGTATGTATAATGTATATAGATAGGTTGAAATAAGATAAGCTCGCCTTTATTGACTGACGCTTCAAATGTTACAGACAGATAAAAAATTCTTTCATTTTAATGTAAATTCTTACATTAAACTTAATAAAAAGTAGCGAATAAAATTAATTTATTCAGTTTGTGTTATGCCTTCATATTGATATCATCATCATAAAATTGAAAGCTGCTATGTCATAAAATATGTGTTATATACTTACTTAAATAAGAACAAAGAGTAGTTAGTTTATTACTTTGGACTATAAAATAGTATATGTGTATAGTTAACAATTAGTTCTATAAAATAAACAAGTAAATAAAATTAATTTATCAAGTTCACATCAGTTTCACATAAGAATTATTTGGGAAATTTTGTGAGCCCTTAATTTCCCAATATTTTTTAACTTCTATATTAGTGCTCATGGGTGAAACGAGAAAGTTATGTACAGTAGTATGTTAACTTGTTGATTTTTGTTTTATTATAAAAATGTTTCTGAAGTTAAACAAAAAAAACAGGTTCTCGGATCCGGATTGATATATTATATGCCATCAGTAAAACTTAAGATACTTATTCGATTAAATAATATCTATGTGCCATAATTCCAACTAAATAAATTCTATAATTGAACAAGTGTATTAAATCCACGTTGTGCCTGAGTAATTAGTTAGTTATTTTTAAAAATATTTTTAACCCTTTCAGTACTACTCTGCCTAAAGTCGCAATTCACAAAAGACTCTCTGGGTACGACCGCCCCGCCGTCTAAAGTCGGCATCCGCATAATATTCTCTAGCAGCATTCACAGAAAGCTTTGTTAGTATGATCGCCGGCTCTAGTCGTCATTGAGGATGGCAGTGAAGTGAAAGTTTTCCATGCATGCCGCCGACCAGGGGCTCGAGTTTTCTATGAATGTCCGTTATAAGCAGTGCAGTTTGGAATCCTGTGTTTGCAGTAATATATCATTTTCGTGGAAAACTTTTCTTTTTTCGAGCAGGTAATTGTTTTAAGAGTGCATTTTAATATATCTTCATGGAAATAACATATCATTTACATCTTATATGAACATATTTCAAAAATCTTAAATGGTACAGGCTCTCCCCTTTATCGCTTGTCAGCTTTAAAAGATTGTCGTGAACATACAAGAAAAAACATAATATATTCAAAAATTCCGATCCGAAGTATACCTAAAATACCGAAGAATCTAATCTTTAGACAAGGTGTCCCCGACCCCAAGAACCACGTTAAGCTTAAGGGGTTATTCTACTGTTAAACGGGTAAAAAGCAGTATCTTTTTAAACGTGTTGTAAAAAAAAAACTATTAGAGATATCAATTTGAAATTTTGCATGCATCTTTATTAATGAAAAAATATATAATGGCATAGTTGATATATCAAAAAAATCAGTTAAAAAAACTTTAAACGCGATTTACTCAAAACGTGTTTTTTTGGTGCGCGGTACATCGTAGAGAAAAAACTAATGACGCGATTTAGCTAAAAATTTTTTTGCATAGTTATATATCAATTTTACACAGACTGAACCTAAATTGAGCCATAAAAATTGAAATTTGGTTATTTGGGAGCACTTTTTTCATCGAAAAAACATCCAAAATCGAGCATGCTATTTTCCAACACTTGTCAAATCGCAAAAATTTAATATTTATGGCTCAATTTAGGTTCAGTCTGTGTGTTTTTAGCTAAACTAATAAAATTTCATCGTTAAATTGATTGCAGATCACCTGGACGACCTGGGCAATGTACCGCGCAAACGACTCTGGCCGTCAGCGCGCGCTACATCAATCATAAACCGATGCCGCCATTTTGTTTTTTTTTTTTTAATCAACTATGCCATTATATATTTCATTAATAAAGATGCATGCAAAATTTCAAATTGATATCTCTAATAGTTTTTTTTTTACAACACTTTTAAAAAGATACTGCTTTTTACCCGTTTAACAGTAGAATAACCCCTTAAGGAGAATATTAATTGAGGGGTGTCGTGTCCTACTAGACAAAAAAATATCACCTTAGTAAAGGTCTTACCGTTTTCAAAATATTGATATTTTCTTTATTTTTTTGGAAAAATGTTTTCCTCTGACAAATTTTTATTTTTTTATGGGTACAAATTTTTATTTCTTTTAGTTTTTTTTTTTTTTTTTTTTTTTCAAAATGCCGCCAGTTAGCTTGTGTGTCTTTTGCATACAAAAAATATACTAAAATGAACTAAGCAAGCTATCTGAAAAATTCTTGTTGCTTCCTCAGAGAAATAAATTAATTTAAATGCAGTGTCTCCGTTGTAACCGGTTGAGGTAGATGATTATGAATTTCAATTATAATATAACTTGGAGAAATCTAACTCACCTTGATATTAATCAGAAAGAGTTAAAAGTTAATAGAGAACGTATGCACGCAATGCGACACACATTTACAAAGTCCATTTTATAAATTAATCGATAATCATATCAATTACTTCAATTAAAAATCAATTATGCTTAAGGTCTTCTAGTACATAGTAGTAGTAATCTAGTAGTGCACATTAAAGAGACAGAGGGAGTAATATATGCCACGCGCAGAATGCTTACATTCCAACACCCTTATTTATATAGTCTGTGTCGCTTTAAATAAAATTACAATGTAAAGAACTACTATATTACAACAAAATAATAATAAATTATAAATAGGAAGTTTTAAATTGAATTTCTTAATACTAAATAAATCTACGTACATTACTGGAAAATAAATATTCATAAGAGCTGCAAATGTAAATTAATTATATTTGAAGCATTACATGAAAAGCAATTAGGCACTATCACGTCACATCACAATCTTTTTGTAATATATCGTTAAATTATTATTATTAGGAAAAATTAAAAAAACATTAATGTTGTTCTGGGCAATTTATTTCCCCTTTGACAATGTAAAATTAATTTTAGATGATGTTCTTGATGTTCTTTTAAATGTTAAAAATAGTTTATAATAATAAATATTAAAGAGAAGAATATATACAAGCTGCAGAATGCTTACATTCTAACGCGCTTATTTTTTATATGTATAATATATAAATCATGCCTAAGAGAAAAAAAAAACTATCGAGTATCGACTTTATTAAATTGTTAAAAGTGTTGAATTTTGCTAAATTTTGCATTAAAACTGACTGAAATGAACCTATATCCTTAATGAATTTTATTATAAGTAAATAAATGTCCGATTTTTCAAATTTTCTGATTTTTGAAAGTTTTATGAATGGCTACAAACAAACAAAAACGGACAAGTGCAAGTTCGAATCGCGCGCAGAGGGTTCCATACCATATTTTCTAGAATTTCTATAATATATAAATCTATAAGACCTAGGACATTCGTTATAGTAATAATAAGACGATTCCCCAATTTTTTAAATTTTAGATCCAGTAGTTTCGGAAATAAAGTAGAGAAGACAATGCTCAATTTCCGCATATTTTTCAAATTATCCCACATGTTATGCCCTATTAAATTATAAATTAAAAAAAAACATTTTTCAAATACATAATTTGCCCTCTCTTTAATTCTAAGGTGAATAATTTTAAGTGTTAAATAACTGTTTCTACGTTGCATAGTTTCTAAGAAAATCTTTTTAAGGTGAAAAACCTCCAAAATTATTCAATTCTAATTTAATTTTATGATTTAAAAAAAATTCATTTTAAAGCTATAATAAAATTTATTAAATGCAACTTTATAGCTTTAACAGAATAATATTCTACTACAGCAGCAGTTGTATTTTCCAAATTATGCAAAATCACCAAAAAACTGGATTTTCAAACCCTGCTAAATGCGGCTCTTAAATAATAATTAATTCGGTTATGATATAATTTAATTAAGAATTTCAAAAAAAATCATGTGTACTCTTATTTCCGTTAGTTTTTAACCACAAAAAAAAAATAAAGACTTTGTTTGATACCTATAAAATCGCGCATTTCGATTTCTACGTCATTTGGACGTGGAATCTCATTAACGATTTCGATAAATGAAAGAAAATTGCTTTTACGCGGAATTCCAACTGAAACATAAAAAAAATAAAATAAAACTAAAGCTGAAGACACAATAAAATTGTTACTATAAACTTCTAACGTAAAACTAAATAAGTTAACCTTTTATTAAGAATGGAAAAAACGTTAAGCGAAAACCGATAAAGAGAAATGAATCAGGTTCAGGTAGTAATTCTATATTAGATAATAAAAATGGAGCAATTTGTTGTTTACGGATATAAAACGAATGACATCTATAACCATTTTTTTTATTTGAATTTAATCTCTATCTACTATCTCATATTATCGAATAATGTCTTGATTAAATGTAAATTACCATAAAAAAACTAAATACGAGAGAGCAATTGCTTAAAAACCGATAAGCATTCATCATTGTTTTGTTGCAATTTTGTCTGGTTTATAAAATTTTTACGAAATAACAATATAATTTCCCCATAAATTAAATCTTTTGTTCAATTTTAAATTTTGCAAAAATTAATTTCTTAGCATATATAACTTTAGAAACAATTTCAATTTTGAATTAACAAATTTAATATTGTATATCTAATATTAAATGGGAAATTGTAATTTTGCAATTATTTTTCAATTAAATGTATTTTTTGAAATACATAGTGTAAACATCTTTTGATCTTCATGTTATTAATAGGGGTATTCTCAAATCAAAAGTAGTAAAAATATCTATAGCTAGTTTTTAAAGGCGTAAAAAAATCGGTTGTCATGGAAACAATCATAAAAATATAAGATTTTACACTCGATAGAACGAAACAATAAAAATATAAAATTTTACACTCGATACAAAGTAACAATAGGAAATATGTATAACAACAAGTGTGAATTATGTGAGATTTTATTTCTATGAGGTTTTATTGCGACAAATCCTTTCTGCTGAAAAAAACTTTAGTTTATAATACAAAATATATTTGAAGTTTAATTAAATTTGTTTATTTTAGCATACCTACTTTGTAATACATATAGTAGATACTATACCACTAGTATATAGTATCTTTAAATATACATTACCTACTTTGTAAAATAAACCAATTTTATCTTTAAATATAGTTTGTATTATAAATTATAATTGTGTTAACACATTGACAGCCGGCCCCGTGAAAACGCGGGTTTCTGAGTCTGTCGCTTGAGCGCCGGCCCCGTGAAAACGCGGATTTCTGAATCTGTCGCTTGAGTAGCTGCCTTCCGATGATGTGGATTTTGTTTTGCGCTCAGGCTTTAAATGTCTTTTAGGTCGCCGGCTGTTAATGTGTTAACTACATTTTTGGTTGCTTACACGAAAACTATTTACAAATTAAATCATAAATATTACAATTATTTTTCAAGAGATCAAATAGTTTGATTTTTCCCAAAATATTTTATATTTCTATGTACAAGATATTTACTATTTAAAATCCAACTAGAAAGGAATTAGGGCAAACCGGAGTACAGCTAGGGCCAGATCAGGCTATAAAAGGGCATGCCCTACTATGGTTCTCTGGTTATGGAATAACCTATTTGGGCGTTCCTGATCAGGACCCGACTCAATATCCCTATCCTTTCTCTTAATACGGAATACCATTTCCATTGCTGTCCTTTTAGGGTCAACCCTAATTTATTTTAATCAGATCAAATTTGGCCATCCGATTCGAACTCTTCCGGCACTGATGAGGCTGTCTAATTCCGGGTTAAGGTTAACTCCATTTTATCTTACCAGACCCTTTATTTGGAATCCCCTTATTTGCACCCATTTAGGGTCATCCCTGGTTTATTTCATCCGAGTCTGATATGATCGACTGAAAGTTCTAATTTTATCTGGTCCTGATATAATAGTCCGACTTCGAATTGGTTGCATTCATAAAGATGTTGTGCAATAGTTCTAATCTTGTTCATTATTTATTGTGCTATCAATGCCTGCTAAAATAATCTAATTCGGCCACAATTAAATTATCTGATGCGGGCCAAATAAACTTTTTTAATCAGGACCTGATACGGTAGTCTAGGCAGAACCGAATCTGTTACGTACCTATCCCGTGCCTACTCAGGCTATCTGATCAAGGCCCTAGTAGATCTTAGCCTAGCCAGAACCGACCTCTAATTTAGCTTTATTTTTTTTCAAGTCGGATGGTTACAATTGTTGTTTTGTTTCTTTTACAACATTTTGTATCGGACTAATAATGACAATCTTGTTTTTATCAAAAGAAAACTTTTTATTATATTTCCTTAGATGATATAGCACTTTTTTTCCGGATCTATAACTTATAAAAAACAAAATTAAAAACAATTTAATGTTTGGTACTTATATTTGTAATCATTTATAATTTTTTTGTTATTCACTGTACTAATATAATAAACTTTGACTTTAATATGACTCATCTATGCCTCAATTATTTCGATAAAATTCACAGACAATATTTTATCTCATTTACAACAAAAACACATTTTTCACTTTTCTCTTAAGAACTTTTGAACTTCTTGAAATAAAATTCCTTATGGGACTCCATTATCAGTAACTATGTGCGTATGTTAAATATTTACGCAACTGATTAAATGAAGCATTATTAATGCACTAAAATTCCACCAAAGTTTTAATCTGGCATTTAATTTGTTGGTAAACATTGGCAGAGGCGGTCACAAAGAAAATTTCGATTTCATTTTATGTGTTTGCAGTATACAAAAAACCGGCCAAGTGCGAGGTCGGTTCCGTACCATATTTTTTTTAGAAATCTATAAGACTTAGCACTTTCTTTATAATTTTCCTGTAAACTTCAAGTAAGGCGACATGTTCTTTGATTTTTTTAAAATTTTAGATCCAGTAGTTTCGGAAATAAGAGAGGGGTAACGCTCTATTTTTGAATAGGGAGAATATCTTTTTAAATATGCTATTTTAAAATATGAAGAAAAAAATCGTCGTATTTCACATAACAAGTCCATTTAAATGATACCCCACATGATATATAAAAATTCCCAAAAAAATAGAATTTTCGAGTAGCTAATTTGTCCTCTCTTTACCATTAGATTTTTTTGATAGGATTTACTTACAATGATTCCCAATACGAATTTGTTCCAATTTTTCACATTTCCGAGAGCCAGTTTTGTTACATAATTTTTTTTAAAATAATGGGAAGTTGTAGGAGCTCGAGACATAATTCAAAAGAAAACTTCAATATTTAACTATAACACATTAAGGGGAGGTTCCTCTGATCGACTCTGAAAAGTTCGTCAATTTTATAAATTTTTTTGAGGTATGTGAGGTGTGTACAATGTTTATTGATAAAAAGAGTCCCTAAATTTATTTTTTTCCCCCTCTTTCAATTCAAAATGGCGGCTCCAGCCATATCTCCGCGAGGCCTTGCGCGCCATATATGCGTCTGCGCGGGACGTTCCCGAGGGTCGTAGGGGTCACTGAAACATGAACATTTTTTAAGTTAGTTAAATAAACATATGTAGCGGCCCTTCAACCAAAAATTTCGAAATTTTGATAAAAAAAACAGAGAGAGTTATCCACTTTAAAATTAAGGGGGGAACCCAGTTTATGAGGTCGAAATTTTGGTGTTTTTCAGGATTTTTTTTAACCAGGAAGGAATAATCACAAATTGTTTAAACTTGTAGGATATTTTAATTATGTTTTCAAGTAGACTTTAAAATTTTTTCAAACGATTTCCGCCGGAAATAGTGGAATTACCGCGTGCAGTCCATGGGCGATTGCCATCCGAGCATTTGGCTTGCGGGCATCCCTGACGGTGCAATTTTTATCTGTAATCATCAGGATTTTGGTTTTTCATTAAAAACATATTTTCTAAGAATATGAACCTAATTTTGATCAAACAAATTGAAAATTGCATGTTTTTGAGGTGTTTGAACACAATGTCATGTTTTTATACTATATTTTTTCATCTTTCTTGCATAAAAAAATATATTTTTAATAACAATATAATCCCCGAATTTGGTTCATGTTTCGTGGAATTGAATAAAGAATATCTACACCAAATTTCAGAACGATTGATCAATAACTTTTTGAGCTAGAAGTTACGCAAGTCGAAAAAAAGTCGTTTCGAGAAAAACGCGTTTGAAATAAAATGTAGCGAAAACGAGAAATTCAAGGCAGTAATTAATTATAAAAAATGCTCACCGGTTAATCAGCTATTCCAGCACCATAACAACAACAATAACATCTGCCGAAACTCTCCTCTTTCTATTATTCAATAGCACAGCGGTATTGAGGCAGGTAGCTGGAAAAGAAGGGCCTGGGCGACCGCTCCGTTATAATTACCGTGCGCTTCTTCACAGAACCGACGGGCTGTCACTTAAGTGCTCATTGCATTCGAACTAATGGGAATTTTGCTTTGAAATTTTGACCACATATTCTTGAATAGTTATACTAACGATTCATGCAATAAAAAAAAAGACGATTTTTCGATCGGTCTAAACTGGGTTCCCCCCTTAAGGTCGTGTTTTGGAGTGTGTTTTAGTTGTTTAAGACAGGCGTAAACATTGTTTATTATTAAAATATATTGTTAATAATGGTTCAAGGGCTCTGAAATTGAATTTTACACATGACTTTAAAATTTCAAGTGGATCCGATCAGTGGTTCTCGCGATACACTGTCCCGCGCACTGAAAATATCAACTTTCGGGAAAACGCGTTTGAAGTTTTAGAACCAATTTCGCCTTGTTCGCTAGTTGTGCCGCGTTGACAGTTGCACGCTTCTCTTTGAAGCGCTGTAACTTTCTAAAAACTGCATAAAACGCAAAACGGTTTTTGGATTATGTTTTTAACATATTATAGATTGATAATATGTAAAAAAAAAAAATCGATTTTTTCATCGCCGATCAAAGGAACCTTCCCTTAATATGATATTCCATAATTTCATAAGAAATCTTCAAAAATTCGTTTTTTTGTTGTTGAAATTTTAACTCTATTTTTCTTGAAAATGTGATGTGATGGAACATTTTCACTTTCAAATTCGTAATCTACGGGAAAAATCCTTTAAAGCTAGGCTATCAGTTTTTCGGTTAAAATTTTAGCAGATCAGTGTTCTTATATAAATATTTTAAAGTGTTAACTAGTGCAAAATATGTTCGTGTTAATAAGATGTATTTTTATGCAAAAAAATTATGCATGGTTTCTAAGAAAATCGACTGTGACAAACAGAGGTAAGCAACCCTAACAACACACAAAAGATCCATGAAGGAATATCGTATCTTACCTGAAGTCGCTATAAATCAGAAGATATTTCTATCAGCCTTTAGAATTTTCGGTTGTTGACTTCGATTGATTCGTAATTTTCTTTGTTTGTCTAAAACGTAAAATAGAATCTTTTGTCGTGTGCAAACTATAAAATGGGATCAGTAATGCATTCAATTTTAAGATCAACTACAAGTCACAAATTTTCATTTAACCAGAATATCACTCTCCGGGCGCTGTTAATTAGTCACTTTGTCCTTAAAAGAATCTCATTCACTGACTGTGCAATAATAACGTAGAATTCACTTTGCAAAACAATGCGGTCGGTCGTGTCAGAAAATCAAAAGATTTTTAAAGCCATTAAAGTCGAAGCAATGCCTTCCGCTTTCGGAAAATTATTCTCAACAGCGCAGTGATTTTAACCTGTCCCCTATATGTGCGTTTCGGCGGAGCGAACGTCTGTTTACAAACAACCACCGCGCAAGCTAAAGTCGTACTAAATTGGATTGAAAGAGCACCGCACAAATTAATTTAAGAATCCGAAACCGTCGTGGTCGTGGTCTTTCGCGTTTTCCTCAATAAATTCATTTCACAGTGCGGCAACCGACTGACTGCTGAACTCAACGGCTGGCGGCGCAGTTCGAAGTGAAGCAGCGGTTGGTTCGAACGGACAGCCGAACCCGCAAGCTGCACGGATCTTGATACCGGCGGCAGCGAAGCCCCTGAGCCGGAATCCAGCACAGAACACGCGCCTACCGGAGTCCCAACAGCCGCATAACACAGAGCGAGAGTCACTCCCTCGCTCTTCACTTCGGCTTATCCGTCTTGACCGGAAGGTATGGCGCATTGTTCTGTGGAAATTTTTAAATTATACTTTTTTTTAAGCCGCGTTTTAAAAATACCTATGCAAAAACATAAAACACATCTACGGTATCATGCGGAGCCAGTTTTTAACTACATACATCGTAATTATGTACACTCAATTTTCTATGATCTAGAATCTAGAGATTATAAAGCGACTATATTTGGATACTCGAAAAAAAAGTGTGTTTTCGGCAATTTAGAGTCAAAATATTTTCACATTATAAATAAAATAGTCTCTTCTTTCCAATTCCGGCATTACTTTTTAGCTACAACCTCTCAAAAGGGTGTAAAGTTAAAAAAAAAACTAATTTAAAACATCGTTGGAGAAACGTATGAAAAAGCTTTTATAATCGCTCAATTTATAATTTTTTTTTTTAATGCAAAATTAACAATTATCATTTATATTCAAACATGGGTGAAAACGATCTCCTCTCGAAAGGTGAAAATGGGGTAATTTTCTAAAAAACGGAAATAACCACCTTTACATTAATTTTTAAAAATTATACGGCATAGAAAACATCTAAGAACCTCGATAAGATGTTCCAACTTATTAGAAAATCGAAAACCACCTCTATGTATTATAATTATTATTGTTAGGGGTGACCCTCATGAAAGACCGAAAGGTCTTTTGTGCCGAAGCCCCTTTACAGTAGAAGACTGTCTGGTACCCTAAGGAACGCCAGAAAGTCTTTAACAGAAGATGAACGAGCTTCAGCCGAGTCCAAGAACTCCTGACTGAAGATCTTTCTTCTTAACCGTGCTAAAGCAAGACAAGCACACAGAAGGTGTGATGTGGTTTCGTCGTCTTCAAGACACAGATGACATTCCATCTTACAATTAGTTGACAGACCTATTTTATATAGGTGGTATCTTAGCGCATAGTGGCCAGTTAGGTAGCCTACCAACAATCTGAGATTCGCTTTTCTAAACCTCTTTGTAAGTGTGAAACAATTTTTGCGAAAACTAAAAATTAATTATGTTTTTAAAAGATGTCGAATGGTTGAAATTTTTGGGCAACTGGGCTAAATTTTGCACGCAGCTTCAACCCTTTTTACACCCACAAATAAAAGATGAATAATATAAAGGGGAAGATTTAAAAAAAAAATCAATGTTATAGCTCAACAATGGTAGAGTCTCTCTTTTCTTCATGTAAAATCAACAATTTTTACCTATATTGAAATAACTGAATAATTAACCCCTCTCAAGGGGTGAAAAAGGGGTAGTTTTCTAAATGCAATGAGACTTATAATTTCCGAGATTTTCAGTGGTTTTGTATCCCTCTTGTACATCAAGAATACCAGCGTGAGCCTATAAACGTTAACTTTATTTTTCTGAGTGTGCATATACATTACTTTATTTTATGTGATGTTCCCTTTAAGAGATCATTTTTAAATCATGTTGTAAATCAGATTAGACAGAATTTTATCTGGTCTTATAGTATCATTCTTAGATCATCACCTGATCTCAATTAAAAATTGATAATTGCAATATTACTCCGAATTTTATTATTTCTTGTAGAGAGGTGATTACGGCCTCCATATCTACCATAGTCTATTCTTATTCCAACATATTATGTAATAAGAGTCGGTACTAACTAGGCTAGGCCTGGCAATTAAAAGATTCATATACGATGAGCAAAATGCTAGCAGTTTCTAAAAAATTTTTTTATAATGGGGAAGAATAGAAATATTTTCTATTGTTTCCAAATTCACTTAAAATAAAGTATTAAGTTATTTTCTCGCAAATTTTGAAACAACAATACCGATTAAATCCCCTATCAGGGAAGTTGTCTGGAAGAACGAATAGACGCGTGATTTATTTGCTTGCGATTTTTTTTGGGATGTGATGCAATAGACAAACAAAATCCTTGTCCCCCTTCAAGACTGATAAACATTTTAGAAAATTATTAGCAATATTCAAAGATGCTTGGCGACGCCACGATTGCCTGATAAATCTGTCGATCTCTTCATGGTTCATTGACTGCCTGCCTTTAAAGATTTTTTGCTCGAATTAGGTAAAAACAATAGATTGGAATGTAATCTTAAGGGCTAGTTATAGTTAGATAAGATAATTTAAAACGCATATTTTATCTAAGTCTATACACAACAAACAGGGTATCTTAATATGAAAATGACTTGTTTTCGTCTTTTGCATTTTGGTTTTATATTTATACTACACTATCATCTTTTGAAGGAAATTATTCGAACTACCAAATGCTAATTTTTTAATCTTAATCAATTTTGATCTACATTAAAAAAAAAACGATCGTTTAAGATTTCGTGTAAAAATTCGTGCAGTGCAAATAACTCTTAACTTAACTTTAGTTACGTGAACACGTAAAATAAGTTTTACGCGCCAAAAACAAACCAGAGTCATTGCCCTCTAAAAATTTAGTCTATGTCTTATATACAGCCAATCGTTGAATATTGCAAACTATCGTGTCCTCCAAATACCGTAGATTACGCCGTCTATAAAAAGATAACTATGATATCAGTTCCATTCAATCATTAAACTCACTTTTTAGTCCTAATTTTCGTAACAGATTCTTACTTCATGCCGTCTACATTATGAATTTCTTTCCAAAAAAACAACCCATAAAAAACGAAATTAGGCCAACTAAAAGCCCCCTGGCAAAGGTCGTCTAGTGCGATACGATAGGAAGATAAACACTTTGCATGGGGTACTTATGCTATTCGAACCATTCATACTACGTGTTGCCGATTAATCATATCAGCATAAAAATTTCATGAATAGAAAATTGTTAGGTACGCAGTAATAAAAAACGAGGAGGCTTTGATTGAGCATTAGATATGTTGTAATATAATTTCGAGCATGAGTAAGAAGGAGCTGAATTGGAATGCTTTCAATTTCGTGATATATTTATAATTAGCACTTTTTTTTTCCCGCAACTTTGCCATTCTAATTTGCAAAATCGATTTAATATTTCTATATCAATAGTTATACCCTCTTTTAACTTTTAACTTAGGGATTGTTTTTCTAAAAAAATAAAAAATACGCGTTTCATTATAAAATAAATCTACTGATTTCATATTTATAGCTTCAACGGTTTCGGCTCGGCGATGATAAATGATTTATTTATTTATTTATTCATATATCAACAGGTACAATTGATTGACCATCTGACACTAAGCAGAAATATAAACAAATGTTAAGTAAAAAAGAATAAGTAAATGAGCAAAAATATTATAATAACAATACCAAAACTAAATATAGTTAATTGATTGTTACACAGCTGAGTAAAGATTTTTTAGTTGTATATCTAGAAAGGTTAAAATCTAAACAATTAAAGTAGTTATTGTAATCTTTGGACATGGAAGAAATCGGTTCAAAACTGCCGTAATTGGTTCTGTGGTAGGCGGAATATAAAAAGTTTCGTCCTCTGGTCATTCGAGGTCGTGAATTAATATTAACTAGGTTCAAAAGAGTTGGAGAGTCTGTAGTGCCAGTAACAACATCATACATAAACAACACACCAGCAACCTCCCTACGTTTAGACAGCGACGTCAAACATAAAACCAACAACCTATTTTCATATGGAGGAAGATTATATGTAGGGGTCTCTCCATGGCAAAAGGCGAAGAGCATAGCGCAGGAATCTCTTTTGCACTGCCTCAATTCGGTTAATATGAACGTCATAGTGTGGCATCCACACTATAGAAGCATACTCCAAAATGGGGCGGACGAAGGTACAATACAAAATTTTTAATATAAAAGGGTCATCAAAGTCCTTCGACCAACGTTTCACAAAACCAAGTGCAGAATTCGCTCGATTAATTATGCTGTCGATATGGCGCCCAAAGTTAAATTTACTATCAATGACCAAACCAAGGTCAGCAACACTATCTTGCCTAGACAAAGGCTTGCCAAGAATTTTATAAGTGTGCTCCAGAGGGGAGCTTTTTCTACTAAAAGAAATGAAAATACATTTGCTGACATTTAACTGCATGCAATTTTTTAAACACCAAGTTTCGAAACAGGCAAGATCGGCTTGGAGATTATGGGCATCTTGTAAGGTCTCTATTGATCTATAGATTTTTAAATCATCGGCGTAAGCTAACACATGAGAATTACGTATAAGAGGAAACAAGTCGTTAATAAAAAGCGTGAACAGCAGGGGTCCGAGATGGCTACCCTGTAGGACGCCGGATAAAACGGAAACAGAATCAGAAAAGGTACGGGAAAACTTAACTTTAAAAGAGCGACAAGTAAGGTAAGACTTAATCCAATCAACGAGATATATGATATGTTACTTTATTTAAAAGGTGAGCCATCGGCTGGTTTTTTTTTCCCAATGCTATAAAATATACACTTTTCAACATTTTTCAAAGTTTGTTGATTTATTGAAAATAGTAAATATTCCGCTTAGTTATGAATGATGAATGATTTCATTTAAACGGCTGCCTGTGCAATCTTGGCAGTAGTATATCCTGTCAACCCAATTTTGCAACACATTTTCTATGGTTTGGGGTTCTTTTTCTCTAATAGCTCGATCAATAGCGTTTTTAAACGCCTGAATAGTTTCTGAATTGTCAGCATAAAATCAATCTTTAAACTCTTGCGTCTGCATAAAATCAATCTTTAAACTTATGCGCGTCACATGTCATCTAAAGTGGAAAGACGTGCAATGCACGTCTACTGAATTTTATGGGAAAAAGAACCAATTTTTAATACTAATAATATTTGGAACACTACTATTTTAAATATATTTTTAAGCTTAAAGAAATTCAGGTCCCCAAAAACAAATATTTTCCCTATAAAGCCTTCTAACAATTTTCCGAGAATTAAAATAGGCTTTAGGTAAGAAAAAAACTTCGAAAAATGGTTTCTTAAAAACTGTTGCAGATCATCAGTAACCAAGAAGTTACGTAAGAAATTAACCTGTTAAGGTATTAGAAGGTTTCAAGAAGAAATCTTCAAATCACTTATAAGAATGTGTTTAAAATAAAAAATAAAAACAAGATTGAGTAAGTTCTGTTACACACCTGATTCATTTCACGTTTTATAAATTACATGTTCTTGTAAAGACCTCTATGAGATTAACTTACTCATTTTTCAACTTTAATTAATTATGACTGAATTTTTTTTCAATTTAAAGAAAATATAGTAAATTGGTTTTCTTGTCTTCTCTAAAGTCATTGTAAGAATACTTTTATTATAAAAAGCTAATTAGCTCAGAGTGCTTTTATAAAAGATCTTTATTATATTTGATTCATAATGATGAACTGAAACTCTTAAACGAATTTTTTCTTACTTTATTATTACTTATAATACTCTAACGCAAAATTATAAGTAGTAAGATAATAATCAGAATAACATATATTTTGAAAAGTCAATCTTACTTGTAAGAGTTTCTATTAGAGTTTCTATTAAGGACAAACTCTCTTCTTTAAAAGTAATATAAGAAGAAATCTTTAAAGAGGTAAAATATAAATAAAATAAATTAGAACTTATTTTTATAATATTTCGAATTGCTTCTGCTTTTCTTTTCTATAATGCATACTTAATCATATAAGATTACATAATATTTTTTTGCATTAATATCTTCATCGTCTTTCAGTATCTACAGGGTCATAATATTTATTTACATACATCCGTATTTATACTGATAAGCGGAATTGCTTGATTGCCTTGACTTCCAATTGCCATCTTCATATTATTTCTTTCTTAGAATTGGGTCAACATTCTGAATGTGGTTCACTGTCCGAATTTTAAATTTTTTTTCGTTTTGTTGTTTCTCCTATCTATTCTGTGGTTTCATATTTTATTAAATATTTGATTTCATTTGGGAAAATTAACGTACCAGGCAACGATGAGGAGAAAATATTTAAAATAAAGTATGAAAATTAAAGTTTTTTTTTAAAAACATTTTTCTGAGAATTCTTTAGTTTTAAAACTGCGTCAAGATTATAGATTCCAGCGGTAGTAATAAGTGTTTCAATTTCTAAATTACCATTTGGTATATTACACATTGGGTTTTCTGTACGTATTGAATTTTCCAAATTTTCAATATTAAAAATCGAAAATTTATTTCTGTTAAAGTCCAAAAACCAACTTAGATTCCACAATAAGTTTAATATTGTATATAATGTTTCTATATAATCTTCTGAAATATATATATTCTATTCTATTTTTAAAATCTTTATGGAACAATCTAATTAAAAAACTGTCGTCTTTTCTTTTAAATCAAATCATAGTCTACCATTAAAATGTTAAACTGCTGAAGCAGAAAAGAGATATCGGGCGATTGAGGAACATTTGTTCTGTATCAAATCAATTAGAATTGCTCCAGTTTATTCGGTTGATAAATTTAGTGTGCTATGTCGAATTGTGGCGGTCGTTATCGCCGACAGACTCTCCGGCGACGGCGGTGTTTTGTAGCAACAGTTCAGTTCAAGGGTGCTCCAGACTAATGCCCGGACTCTGATGGGTAATTCGTGATATCAGTAATGGCGGGAATTCGCTGTTTTGCACTTTCCCGAAGCCGAAGATTAATTAAATTTTAATCTGTCACAGATTCCGGCACCAGTATATCTCACATAAGTGATTGTAATTATATTCGAAAGACGAGACGCGCGAAATAAATTAAACACTTCAGATTTGCGCCCTAAGTGTATTTTTGTTTTTTATTAATGCCTATACGCTATCTATATATAGTAACTTTACTTACAGATCGCGTTGTTAAGTTACCTGATTAAAAGATAGAATATTTTAACGAAAGATCAAATCACCTATATGCGAATTCGCAAAGTAACAAGAAAATAGTCCAAAAGTCACAAACGTTTCAATGTCACGTACTCGTTTTCAGAACTTTGATAAGACCGCTTCGCTAAATGTGACTAATTTATGCTACGAAGTCTCCAGTACCAGGCATTTGATAAAAGTTATTACGAACGAATGAATCATGAGTATCTAATTTTACATTATTCATTGCGTGAACTTTTTGTTATGCATAATGCCTCTAGTTGAAAAGGATAATATTTGAAATTTACTATTTATAAAGTTATTGCATGTGATAGTAATATTTACAAGACTAGTACATTTAAAAAAAAAAAAAGCAGAAAGGGTTTTGGAACTGCTATTTGTAAATATTATATATGTATAAAAATTTTCCTTTAATTCAATAATAAACCCGTAAGGAGATAAACTAGGAAAAAATTATAATTGAAAATGTTTACGATTTTTCGATTTATTTTGCGGTTGTTTTTAATTTTAGGTCCCATTTGAATTTATTTTTTAATTGTATTTTTAGATAATAATAATGAATCGCTTGACACCTTTTTGTTAAAATTAGTCCAGTAGTTTAACCGGTGCCAGTATAATTCTGGAAAAAGTTGAACAAATTATTCTCTATTCCACAATTTTCGAATGTTTCAGACTTTGAAACTTAATAAAAGTAATACTTAGATATACCAAATATATTTTTCGATCTTACAATTACATAACGAGTTTACGTAAGCAGAATGATTTCATAAGAATAATTAAATAATTTTTAAACAGCTCCTTCAACTAATAATTAAGCAAAGAAATGCAATATCTTGTTTTTATACGAAATATTCTTGATAGAACCGGTTACATATTGTATTTCTTTTTACTAGAAAGGAATGAGTTCCAAAAAAATCAGTATCACACGTGCCTGTACATCATAAGCTTGTATGAACATCGAGGAATTTTCCTGGTGATATGCATCGAGTAAATAAATAAGTCATTAGAGGTGAGTAAAAAATACAATAATAAATTTACAATTGTAAACAAAAAACGATCACAATTTAGAATGATGTGTAAAATTTTTTGTTTGATAAGAGTAATTTTTGTGCTTTCTACGGACAATTTAAATCTTTGATAAAATTAAATTAGAGGTCATGGCTGTTTTTTTTTTTGCTTTAAGAGTTGAGTTTTTATGGTTTGATAAATTACTGATAAAGAATTAATATATAAAAATGCGCATATAACATTTAGTTATAATGAAATATTATTATGTTTTTAAATTAAATTAGTTAGCATGATTATTCTTTATCAAACTGGTGTGTGGAATCTTAGCTTTCCATTCGTTCATTTAATTTACATAACAATTTCAAATTTTGTTGTTAGACCAATAAGCAAGCAAAATAAAAAATTACCTTCTTCACCGCATAATCTTACTTCTTAGATTAGAAATATATTAGATTCAATATTATTTGGTAGCCAGGAGTTTTAGAGATCACTGGTTTCGATTGTGGTAAAAATTTAGAATATGAATTTTCGAATTGTAAATTAAATTGGGCATGTTACAAAAGTCATATTCTTAAAGGTGTTTTAGAAAAAAATGTTACAAAAGTTCGAATTTCTTCAATTTCAAGTGTTGCTGAATTCGGGCTTGGGAAATTTTCTTCAAAGATAATTAGGGTGATCTGAAAGCACACACTTTTTACTTTTCATTATATGAAGAAATTAAGTTAGTACGTAATGCTAAGATTAGCAACGAAAATAAAACCAAAAGAAACTAAATTTGATATTAAATGGGCAAACTGATGTGTGGAAATTGAAGACAATAAACTTTTTACTAATAAATCGTTCACTGAAAAAAATATTTCTAGTTAAACCAGTAATGAGGGCTCGTTGATTCACCTGATTGGATCTATCTGTTTGAATTAACTACAACCTGGTAGTAGGTACAAAATCATCAATATATTTCGACTAAATAATATATAAAATTATAATATAGTAAAATTAAACAGACATTCTTGATATTTTAGCATTAGTCCCCAAAACGATTTAGTCCTTCCGCTGCCGAATTTTTGAATTTGCACCAGTGGGCCACAAAAAAAATTTTATATTAAAAGTTTTATAACAGCAAAGAATTGTACGATATTAATAACGGTATATTCTTGCCAATAAAACATTTTATTATTGATTAGAATACCTTTTAATTTATAAAGAATACCTATATACATATTTGCATACAAACGAAATCATGGTGGTCACCGATTTCGATAGAAATTATAGTAGTGATAAAAAACTGGCCAAGTGCGAGTCTGACTCGCGCACCGAAGGTTCCGTACAAACCTGTAGATATATAAGTAAAAGTTCACCCAAAAAATATGTGATGTAACTAAAAATTTAAGGTTTTCGGAATTTTTCGTTTATATGTGCTATAAAACATTGCTTCATGCCAAATTTTAAGATTCTAGGTCGACTGGAAGTACCCTTTAGGTTTTGATTCCCTTGCGAGTAGTTGCGAGTTTGAAAATATGCGGCTTAAATTGCTGTTTCTTTTGATTGCGTTGACATAGAAGTTTGATTTTGTTACAGCTTAAAGGTATTATAGACCTGAGTATTTGATATGAATTTCAAATTAATACCTCTACGCGTTCATGAGGAAAGGGGTAGTAAGTTTAAAATTATTAAAAATATTTTTATTATATGATGTAACTAAAAATTTACGGTTTTCGCAATTTCTCCTTTATCTGTGCTATAAGACGTTGCTTCGTACCAAATTTCAAGATTCTGAGTTCACGGGAAGTACCCTGTAGGTTTTGATTCCCTTGCGAGTGTCGAAAATTTGCGGAAATTTGCGGCATAAACGGCTGTATCTTTTGATTGCGTTGGCTTAGAAGTTTGATTTTTTCACAGCTCCAAGGGACAGTATACCTGAGTATTTGATATAAATTCCAGCTTGATACCTCCACGCGTTCCTGAGAAAAAGGGTCTTGACAGACAGACAGACGGACGGACGGACGGACAACAAAGTGATCCTATAAGGGTTCCGTTTTTTCCTTTCGAGGTACGGAACCCTAAAAAGGCATAAGTGAGAGAAAGACAAAAATTTCGGGGTTGAAAATTGGAACAACAACAACAAAAATGTTTTATCACAAAACTTTTTTATGAACGCTGCCTTTTCCACAGCTACACACCAAACACGTTATATTATGCTTACCCATCATTTTTCTAAAACAAATTCAATTTGATTTAATTAATTGCGTCTAAAAAAAACTTTTCTTTTTAAAAGCGTTTAAGATTGTGGTCTTCTCCTCTTTTGAATGAGTCTTTGCTCGATGTCTTGCGATGTCCTTACAAGGCCCTATAAGGAATTAAGGTACTATTACCGTCTACGAGGCCAAAAACAATATACTTACAAAACTTTTTTCAAGACATTATTTAACCGTTTGAGAATACAAAAAAAAACAATTTTGATTTTATTTTCCCAATTTATAGAGGACGCCAAATTTGAGCGCTCCAAAAATCGTTGTCCCATTGCGGACAGTTAATCTCAGGATTGGTAAGCAATTGGGTAATTTACCACCATTTATGATCGATAAAAACAAAAAAATATGGTGAATGTTTGAAAAAAAGTGTGAAAAACGACTTTATTTTCTTGTTTTTCCCCTTTTTTTTTTGTTTTTTTGCCAAATTGTGGTAAATTACCTGCAGGATATGTTAATAAACAACAAGCCAATCCGGAGATTAACTGTCCGCAGTTTGAAAAAAAAGTCATTTCGAGAAAATAGCGTTTAAACTCATGCTTGGAACCAACCGCGTTCACTAAAAGTTGTTAAATACAGTTATAACCCTCGAATTTCTTAAAAATATTTTAGGAGTCTATTTTTGAAGGTCTAAGGAGTCGAAAAATGTTTTAAAAAAAATCAATGTTTTGAAAATTCTAGACGTAAGGATCACTAATGTGACCGCCTGAAAAAAAAGGCGAAATTTGGGAATTTTTTTAAAGATAACTACTACATGGAATGTTTTAATATTATAAGGATATATTTGTGGATATATAGTAAATACATGATAAAATTTGTGGACCACAAAATTGAATATTCAGCGAGTTATTCGCAATTTCCCAAGGCTCCAAAAAAAAGTACCCCCACTGCTGCACAGTACGTGAAATCAACAAAAACCAAAAAGTTTATTTAGCTAGAAGGTATTTTCCGTGTAATAACCTCGATCAAAAAAAAAAGTTTTAAATTTAAAAAAATGGTGGAGTTTTAAAAAAAATTCAAATTCCGCGCGAAAATTTGATGATTTTTGGCCTACCAAAATTACATTTTTTATTCGATCCGGAAAACTGGAGGTTTAGGCACGGAGAAACTTGTATAAAAGAAGTTGCAATAAAAATCAAATCGACCGGATGATTTGTCTTCTAGCTACAACTACAGCAAATTTTCAAAAAGTAGTTTCGAGAAAAACGCGTTTAAAGTTTAATTTATACATTTCTCAGTACCTCGATACGATGAGCGACTGCTCTTCAGATGGCTGTAACTCAAAACTATTTGAGATATGCACTTGAAATTTTAGTATTTTATTTTTAAAGGTATAAACGACTACCGAAATATGCAAAAAAAAAAAAAAAAATTCACAATGTGACACTAGTAGTGCCCCTTATGAGTGAGTCTCTAAAAGATCTTCAATGGCGATTTTGAGCGGGAAGGACGCATTTTAAATGGGGGGTGTTAGAACAAACGTTGATCAGGACACTCCAAGAAATGGATTGGTATAGCGTCTCCTATGTTGAATAGGACACCCTGTATAAAATACATCCATATTCTTATAGCATATAAATGTATGTTATTCATTTTGTGGAAAAAAGGCCTTATCGACCCAAGTTCTTGACTCGTGCAGCAGCCCTGCAGTCACTGAATCTTAGCTAAAAACTAGCAAAGACTTGAACCGAAAACCCGAGCACATGTGGAAATGTCAAAAGTTCGACAGTTTAAAACGTAAACAAACCGGTACCCGGTGTCGTGCGGGATATTTTCGAATCGCAATTCGTTTTAGTCGAGTGAAAACGCAAGAAATCTTTGGAAAATGTCTTCAGAAGGGCTGTCCTATGATTCAGCGCAGGGCGGGCAAGTGACGCTGCCAAATCACATCCAAACGTATCGCTACACCGCGAGCAGAATCGACGAAATCAAGCAGCTCATGAGCTGCATTGAGGAGCCGACCAGCAACAAATTGGTCTTTCAGACCCTTCCGAAGCATATGCGACGTAGGGCCATGTCGCACCACCCGAAGAGGCTGCCCCGGCGGTACAGAGCTGCTCACAAGGCGCAAATGCTAAAGGCGGGCAAGCCCCAGCAGTCTAAGAGACCATCCCGGAAATTCAGAAGGAAGCCCGGAAACTTGCTGAAAGAGTACATAAGGCGGCAGAGAAAGCATGTCTGGCTGGAAACGCACATTTGGCACGCTAAGAGATTCCACATGATTGAGAGATGGGGCTACAAACTGGCGCTCGCCTCCTGCGACAAAACCTACCGGGCGTGCTACAGAGCCACTGCGAAACACTGTCTCCTCCAGGACATTTCGTTTTTTGGATGCATTGAGCTCAAAGGGGACTTTGAGATACTAAAAGAAAGATTTTCATGCCTGACCAGCACTAAGTGCGGTCTGAGCATGACTGCGAAGGGCTACACTACCGGGAAAAGGGAGGGATCCGTTCACCTTTTCAGGGCGAATCAATTTCCCAAAGGTGGCTTAACGAAAGTTACATTCTTCTGGAAACCTCCCGAGAACCTTTTGGAGGTCACTAGGACTATTTGGATCTTTGTCCACCCTTTGGCTTATCGGGAGGTCCTAAACGAATTTATAACTTTATTTCAGTTGACTGGGTCAAAAAATGTAAAAGTTCCTATAGAAGATGAATCATCTCCAATGGACGTGGAAGCAGGAAGCTCAAAGTCTGAAAAGGAGACAAAGTCCGAACTCCAGTTAAAATTCATGACGAAGACTTTTGCTTATTCTAGAGCTCCTCGTTATGAGAATAAGACCACAAACGTTGTCCTAACAGAGCTTAAAGACACTATAAACAGATTCAGACTTACTGGACCGCTCTCTCAGGCAGTACTATCTAAAACTCTAAAGGTCAAACCTCTGAGAGATACAGAACCTTCCAACTGGTTCAAAGAATATTTAGAGGATGAAAAATCTAAAAACAATCATAAAAAACAATTCCATTTCTGGGAAAACTGCCAGAAACTTGAATCACCTGGCCAACTAGCTAGTGGAATGATTCTAAGCCTTAACGTCGAAGATCCACGCCTTAATCGCCCTGAAAAGAGGTCCAAAGCTGTTTCAGAAAATGATAGGAATTCTTTTGATAAAAGCATCTTATACGATCTTCCCGAAGAACTATCTCAAAGTCCAATTTGGGACTTTGATCGCCGAAGCAAACTAGTCGAACATATGATGTCGACCCAAGAAATCTGTAAAATGAGAAACAAGCATTCTATTGTCCCTGGGGAGCGCTGCATGTTCGAAAACGACTTACAACCCATTCCCATTTTACTGATCCAACGACCAGGATCACAAAATAATTCGTACAAACGTTTAGGATATGGCTGCGGATGGGATGTTATAGTGCCTTCGGGATATGGAATGCCGTTCTGGTCATCTTTTGTAATGTGGGGAGCACGGCCAGGGGGCTTACGAGAATTGAACTCGGTAAATCGAGAATCCGGGCAAGATTTATACCTTCCAGATACAGTATCTGGGAAAAAAGAAGTTGCTGAGAGATATTTGGAGCTTAAAACTAAATACTTTCGTCTACCACCGAATAAAAGGAATAACTATAAGAAGTTATCGATTTCAAGCCCTTTTAAAGCTCCACTAGGTCAATTAATCAAGGAATGGGATGATACTGATGAATTTTTTGTCCTGCGAGAGAAAAATATATTAAACAATCTTCAAGAAGCATTTCAGAGAAACTTAAAACTTCCTCAGTTGCCGGAAGGATGTCTAGTACCTATATACCTTAAAATGGTTACTAGAGGCAATCCAGGAGATTGCTCTTTAATTTGCTTACCCAAAAAAGAGGATTTAAAACGTTTCTGGAAGAGGAAGAAAATACTTTCTCATGAACCGGTCTACACAGAACCTTTAAAGGAAGACGACAAAGAAGCTGAAAGGAAAACTTTACGATTGCAGCATAAAAAACTGTTGAAACGGCTGAAGAATAAAAGAGTACGAGAAAAAAGAAAGTTGCAGGTATTAAAACTTTTATTATTCAGAAAACCTATTTAACGATATTGGAAAAAAAATTATGTGATTTTGGCGCATGAACGAACTTCCCTTTTTTTTTAGCTCCAGCCCTTTGTCACTTATTTGTCTTTATACTCGGGCTGTTTTCTATTTTCCTGGAGTTCTGTGATTCCCTCTACATAAAATTAACAAAATCATCTCTAATTATAGGCTAGTTGTAAATCTGTGCCACATTGCTAAGATTATCGAAGCTTTGGTTGATTCCATTCTCCGTTTCCACTGTAAACCTTTTCTCAACTACATATTTCCAGCGCGTGTTTGTCTACACAAATTAGCTGCACTTGATTTCCCTACAATCTATGCAGAATGGCTGTCTTCTCATTTATATAATCGTACACAGATCGTGGAATTCTATCTTCCGAAATAGGCGCTTCTTCAGGAGTACCTCAGGGAAGTATACTCGGCCCACTTCTTTTCATTGTGTGTATAAACGACATATCTCTGTTCTTGCCGACATCCAAGACCCTTTGCTACGCTGACGATGATAAGTTATTTCGTATTGTTTCATGTTACATTCTGACTTAACCATTTTTTAATAAATGGTGCTTTAACAACTCTTCTCATCTTATTTAACTACACTCTAGAACCAATTTATCCAGGCTTGATAAAACTAAAGATTTAGGTATATTAATGAACTCTGCACCTTCTTTTGATGACCACATTGATAGAGTATTAATAAAGCTAATTCAGTACTAGGTATCAGAGAATTCGACGATCTCTTTATTGGCAAGCTACTTTACTGCATTTTTATAAGACCTGTTCTGGAATACGCAAATCCTGTCTGAACCCCATTCTAAGCGGTCCACATTAATTACACTGAAGAAGGATTCAACTTAATTAAATGCATTAGTATATGGCCATAATCGCAGTAGTTCCTCCAATTCTTTATTATTACAATATTTTAATATATATATTTATGTTTCAGGAAACCAGTGATCGAAAAGTTAAAATCCGTCCAGCAGAAACCAGCTCTTTAGTTTCAGAACAATTTAAAAAAATGTGTGAACTATGGTTACCAGAAAAACCTTCCACAGTTCGACATCAAGGTACGCGGGAAACCTTTGGTTATATTACACAAAGCGATTTTAGTTTCACAGAAGCAACTGTTACTGGAATTGGATATGTCACGGTCAAGGGTTTAAAAGAACTTCAAAAAGTTTGTGGTAAATTCAGCGCAATGGTGCTTGTTAGAGGAACGAAATCGAGGCATTATGGGTTTGCTAGTTTTAAGATTAATTGCCAAGTTTAAGAAATGGATTATTTTTAAATAAAATGTTTACAAAAAAAAAAAAATATATTGTTAGATAATTATCTCAACTTCCACACACTCAGAATTCGCATAGTTTGCCTGTTTTGGGTCAAAAATCTGAATGCCATATTTTACGCCACTGAATCCAAAAAATGTACAATTTTTAACTATCGGATCAAGATTTTAGAATAAATTATTCGAACTTGAGTTAGCAAAAAAATTCTGTTTCTTCTACGTAGTGAACGCGTTTCAGGCTCCTCCTGCTCTACAGTAAAAAGTTAGCAGATCTCACAAAATAGACAACGATGCACATACAACTGAATAAAAAAAAAATTGGCAGTCATAGGGACTGCCGATAGAAGTGAAAACTTAGAACTTTTAATATTAAAACTAGTATTTTTGGTATGGCCGGCTTCGCCTGACCGACGCTCGGGCTTCGCCCTCATCATAACAGGAGATAGTACACATGGGGGCTTTTATACAGAATTTCAATGGAGAAAATCGGTTATTATTTAGAGGAGTTCTGAGCTAGAATGCAGAAAAGTAATTTTTCTAGAGATTGGCACCATAAGAAATCATTTGAGGGGAAAGGGGTGAACGGAGAAAATAAATATAAATGTGCAGAAATGTCACCGGTGGGGGGCTTTCATAAGAAATTTAAATAAAGAAAATCGGTTATGATTTGGAGGAGTTGTGAGCCAGAATGTAGAAACATAATTTTTTAGAGATGGCCACCTTAAGAAATCATTGGAGGAGAAAGAGGTGAACGAAAAAAATAAATATAAATACACGAAGATGGCACCCAAGGGGGGCTTGCATACAAAATTTAAATGGAGAAAATCGGTTATTATTTCGAGGAGTTCTGAGCTAGAATGCAGAAAAGTAATTTTTCTAGAGATTTGAACATTTAGAAATTATTTGAGGGGAAAGGGGTGAACGGGGAAAATAAATGTAAATATGCTGTGATGGCAGCCGCGGGGGGCTTTCATATGAAATTTAAATGAAGAAAATCGGTTAAGATTTGGAGGAGTTGTGAGCAAAATTAACTTTTCTAGAGATGGCCTAATTTGGAAGCGATTTGCGGGGAAAGGGGTGAAGGGAAAAGATAAGTGTTAGTATGCAGAGATGGCGCCGACGGGGGCTTTCATACAAAATTAGAATGAAGAAAATCGGTCATCATCTGGAGGAGTTCTGAGCCAGAATGTGGAAAGGTACCTTTTCTGGAGATGTCCTCCTTCAGAAGCGATTTGCGGGGAAAGGGGTGAAGGGAAAATGTAAATGTTAATATGCGGAGATGGCAATGATTATGAGCTATCATCCAAAATTTGCTACAGATGTACTGCTATAAGCATGTCGGTGACGCGAACGCACGAGATTTCACCCATCGTTTCACGCGCACAGCACACGGCCGCTGCGCATGCGCCAGTCATGAGCATGTCGGTGACGCGAACCCATAACATTTTCCCCTACCAAAAACTGCCCAACGCCGCTAAAGAAGTTTTCACTTCAAAAATATTAAATCAAAGTAAATTAAAAATCGCATTTTTAAAATAATTGCTTCGAGTGCAGATATATTGCATTTAACTTTTCATGTTTTACTATTTATTAAGAAGTATATCCTTGTTTGTTGTGTTTTATAATTAATCATTTACAAATTAGCGTAAGTACCTTAAAACTTAGTTGAATCTTAATTGTTACAATTTCCAGAGGTTATGAAAGCTGTAGTGATCACTTAAGCCCTAAAAAAGCGTCTATACCTTCTTCTCCGAAGTTCATTCATTTACCTTCCATTATGAAAATATCTCACTAAATTTTTTTTTTTTTAAAAACTTCTCTGGGGAAAAAAGAGTTTAGTACATCTCATTTTATTTTTGTATACGACGACATCAAAATAGCTCCATTTTGTACAGCTACGGGATTGCTTACAACAACTTAAGTTTTATACAAATAAATATAGGTACGCGTTAATACTTAGTTTTAAACAAAGTTTACCTAATTTATCCACTCAGATCCTCAAAATAGAGTTTTCCATCTGCTTTAAATAATCTAGTACACACTGTGATCCTTCTTAGCTGATTAAGTTCAACAATTAATTTGTTTTCTTTTCATATTTAATTTAATTTTTTTTTTTTTTTATGGAAACTAATGTAAAAGAAACGAATTTATTATCAGCATTGATTGACAATTGTTGAATATTTTCACTAGATACGCTAGAATTAGGATCCTTTTTTTAAATGTTCAATTTGCATCTTGTTAAAATTGATTTCTAGGTTTATATTGCGCGGAACAAAAGGCCTACTGATTTGAAACGCATCGCGCGATGAAAGCCTGAAAATAGAAGATGAAAATATTGATAAATACCGTTGTTAGACTGTAAGTTTTTAGTATTATTATCTATTTATTAGCTAGTAGTAATATAATGTAGAATTGCCAATTAACCAACAAATAGCCAAATTTTGAATTGAGACATATTCAGATAGAAGTTATGTTAAGGCTGATCTAGGGTATTAAATGTTAATCGTGGGATTTATTATACTAGAAGGGTATTCTGAAATATTGCACAGTTTAATAGAATAGGGCCGATAACGATGAACTGATACTGCATAGCTAGTATTCAGTTTAAAGTATTAACCCTTTCGGTATGGCACAGTTAGCCGCGGTGATACATTCCCTGTACGAGAAAGTATGTAGTAAAATGAAGAAAATTTAGTCTATCTTTAACGTGGACTCTTTAAATGTGGATTTACCGAAGAATACTGAAAATTGCATGGGTCTATCTTCGCTGCATGGAGTCCACAAGGCTTTGACATCGTTCTTCCGGAATAAGACTTGGTATTGACTCTATTACTTCCATTAACCTCTGTTTGTTATATGATTTCGTAATGACTAACGCTTTTTTAATGTCCATTCATAAATTTTCAATGAGATTTAGGCCTGGGGACTGGGGACGTTATCTAGGATAAGAGCCCATCGCAGTGGCATGTCTTTTTCGGAGTGTTGTATCATAATATTTTGCAGAATGTTAACGTAATTGTTGGCGGTTATATATCCCTGATTCCAGTAAATGGGACCAACTCTGAACCAGAAAAAGCAGCTCCAGACCATTACGCTGCATCCACTATATTTGTCTTTGTTGTATAATCTGGACGAATTTCTGATCATGGAAGCCTTCGAATTCGAAGAAGTGAACTACTAGGATCAAACAGAACCACTTTGGACTCGGAAGTCCATAAAACATTATGCTATTTCGACAAACGCCAATAAAATGCTCTTTTGCAAAAAAACAGCCTATTTCGAACGTATTTTGAATTTATTAATAGCACTTTCCTTGGTCGTTTTGAGCTAATATTAGCTTTTATCAGACGTCTTCTAACCGTCGAAGTACTAATAAGAAAATTGATTGATCGTTTCGCAAAAATTATTATATTTCTGTCTTCCACACCTCTTGTTGTTTTTTTTCTTACGTGCTCTTATTTCCGAAAATTTCTTAATAATTTTAACAATCTATAAACTTCTTACCATTTCGAATTCAAAAAATAAAGTATACTCAATCAAAGGATAAAATACCTGAAAAAACTCAACCACTGCTATTTTTTTAAACAATTCATAATAACAATTTTTTCCGTTTAATGGAAATTGTTTAGAAAGCAATAAAAATATTTAAGTAGTGCCAACAAAAAAAAAAGCACGACGTACTTAATGTTATCAGACAACTCTTGTTATCATTCCTTTTTTTGGAACATATTTGTAAGTGAATGTCTAGGTCAGGATTAAGTGTTTTTTTATTTTTTTCTTCCCAAAATAGCTAAGAAAACAACATACATCTTGCATTTTAAAAAGAAAACGCAGCAAGAGAAATCATTCATACTCGTATCGCAACTTTATTTTCTGCTTAAGCCGGTCAATTCTAGAAAATTTTACCAACCAAATTATACATCGTAATTATATCAATATCGAAACGATGAAACGAATTTTTAGCTTTAGTGTTGTGTGATATCATTTCGAAAGAAAAAGTAAATAAATAAATCAACTACATGTCCCCCAATTGATCCAATTAGTGTTTAATTTGACTTACCTTCATATCAACAAGCTCCTCATCCGACGAAGAATGAGACATTTCAGCATAGGTCTTGAATGAAACATTCTTCATGAAAGTCTTCAACAAACTAGCCGAGAGCTGACCAAACCTATAGGGTACCACAGGATCACAGTCTCCATGAGCTTGGAAAATCTATAAATGTCCCAAAATATATATTAGAGCCCCCAATGTAAAGATAACCACAAGAGCTTACAGGCAATGTATCAGAGTTGACTAGGGACCCCGGGAACTGTTTGTGCATTGGCAACCAACATGAGAGTGCTACAACTCCGGCAAGAGGTTTCTGGAACGTGAGGGCCGAGTAGAGGGCAAGCGCCCCACCTTGGGAGAATCCACCCAGGATAATACGATTAGATGCTATTCCAGACTGGATCTCATTATTGATCATAGTGTGGACGTTTTGGGTTGCCTTCTTGATGCCGTCCTCGTCCTCTGGCCCTGAGATATCCAGCGTTTTTAGATCGAACCAGGATGGCATCTGGAATCCAGCATTCAACGTCACTGGCATTGTGGGCGCTGTGGGGCATATCACTTTCATGTGAGGGGGGCGAATACCTCCAATCGCCGAAATCCATCCGTGACTAGGAAGAGAGAATTATAAATTATAAATTGAGCTAAAGTCAGGGTGTCTAGTGAACAAAACCGAGGTTATTTCTAGACAACTCATTCACATTGAATGGGTTTTTTTGAGAAAAATGTACTTTCTGCATGAAGGAGATTAAGCACACCACAATTAAAAAGTGGCTCATAAATCAAAAATTGCTTACACTAAGAAGCCAGCTCAAAGGCCGGATACAAATCCAATAGGAAATTTAAAGGCTTAAGTAAAAAAAAGCTGGTAAATTATAAGAAGCCACCTAAAGGGATGAATGAGCTAGGATGGGATAGGCCGAAGGATGTGTAATATGGTACTATAAAAGCTACAAACAGCAGAACTGTATGAGTATGGGGGCTGTTATCATCATTTGGTTCTGTTAGTAAAACTAGATCTAACATACAACATACAGAACAAAAATTCATGTGTATCACACATCAATAATGATGTTACGATTGATGACGATTTTTCGAGCACATACCTAGTAAGACATGCATTAAATAAGTCAACAAGCTTGTTAACACTTAAGCACATACGATTAATAGGCTTATTGATATCATAGTTATTTCTACAACTGTTGGTTCATAGAAGACTCAGATTCCTTAGGTTACGAGGGTTATCCCTAAGTAAAAATTTAGCTTTAAGATATGCCGAGTTAATATTACCAGTTGAAAGTTGATGAGCAAATGTAACGTCAGCAACTTCACGACGTTTATATAATACCCAGAATGCATATCGAGTAAATGCAGACGGTCTACATAAGGACGAAGACAGATCGGATCGACCCAAGATAAATCCTTCAGGACAAATCTAATAAACTTATGTTGGACAGACTCAACATTATTAATGTGGGTTTGGCAGTGAGGAAACCAAACTTTACTTGCGTATTCAAGAATTTGTCTCACAAAAGTATAGTTTTGTATACACTGTAATGTTACCATTTGTTTATGAAACCCAATCTAATATATAAAATTCTTCTGTCACAGTGTTAGTGGCCATACTCCTCCGAAACGGCTTGACCGATTTTGATGAAATTTAATATGTATATTCAGTAGGTATGAGAATAGGTTTATAACTAATTTTTATACCCCTAAGTGTTAAGGGTGGGTCACCCTAAAAAAAATTTGTTTATTTTTTGGACAAAATTTTTTTTGGTAATTTTTTTATGGTGTGGCATTAAAAAACACATTTAGTCCTAAATTTTTACCCTTCTACCACCAACCGCTACTTTTTAATAGCATTTTTTATTTTATACTTCGCGATTTTGACCGTTTGCGCGTTCGCGATTTCAACGGATTTGAATGAAAATTAGTACAATGATTGTTTTTGAGTCACTGATTTTGAATATTACGAAATTTTCCAAATCCAAGATGACGGATCCAACATGGTCTTGATTACAACGGATTTTAATGAAAATTATAACAAATATTCTTATTAAACTAATTTAGAACATTACCAAAATTTCCAAATCCAAGATGGCGGATCCAACATGGCTATTAAAATGTCTCAATTACAACGGATTTTAGTGAAAATTAGTACAATGGTTATTCTGAGGCAACTAATTTAGAATATTATCGAGATTTCCAAATCCAAGATTGTGACCAACAATTTTTCGATTTTAACGGAAATTAGTACATACTATAATTATTCTGAGGCCACTAATTTAAATGTTATCAAAATTTCCAAATTCAAGATGGCGGATCCAACACAGCGACCAAAATGTCTCAATTTGGACAGATTTTAATGAAAATTGGTATAATGATTATTCTGAGGCCACTAATTTCGAATATTAGTAAAATTTGTAAATCCAAGATGGCGGGTCCAACAGGGAGACCATAATGTCTCGATTTCAACAGATTCTAATGAAAATTTATACAATGATTATTCTGATACCACTAATTTTAAATATTATCAAAATTTCCAAATCCAAGATGGCGGATCCAATATGGTGATGCAAATTTCTCGACTTCAACGGATTTTGATGAAAATTAGTACGATTTGTTTGGTGCCACTAATTTTGATCATTATCGAATTATCAAAGTTTCTAGATCGAAGATGGCGGACCCAATATATATTATATATAAAAAATTTCTCGATTTTTTTAATGAATGGTACAATAATTGTGTTAATGCCACTAATTTTAAAAATTATCAAGATTTGGATATTCAAGATGGCGGATCCATAAAAGGGTTTTCGGGTTGAATCAATTTCTAGGATATAACAAACTAGAACATTTGAGAAGTGTTTAATTAGTAAGTATTTACCTAACGTCGGATGAAACCGGGTAATTTTCCAATATTTGTGAAGTGTAAAACGGTTTACTTAATATTAAAAAACGTGTAGGTTTGTTCAATTAATTAATTAGGGATATGGAACGGAAACACTGTTTTCTTATATTAATGGTATTATTTGTAGAAACATGCGAAAAGAAAAAACACGATCAAATATTGGTCAACGCACAGGGCATAATGAAAATGTACCGGAAGATGTAGAGATGTAGATTGTTGTGGCTGTCCGAAGACACACTTAGGCCATTATTACAGGCCCATTGTGATACCACTTTTTTGTAACCAGGGTTTCTCGTGGGAATCGAACCCACAACCTCTAGCGTCCTGCTGGCTCGCAGTAAACACGTCGCGTTACCAACCGGGCTATTGAGGCCCCCAAATGTACCGGAAAGGGCAGTACAACGTCTGTCGGGCCAGCTAGTATATATATAATATGGAATTGATATGCTCAACAAAGTCAAGTTTGCTATCAAAAATAACATCTAACAAGGAAACGTTCTGAGGTGTGTCTCACCGATTTTGATGAAATTGAAATATGTTATAAAGTATCGAAAAATAAGAGACACGTTTTTTTTTTTATCTGCGGATACGCACATTTAGGGGGTGAAAACCACCCCTAAAGTTTACCCCCAAAAACAGTTTTTCCTAAATATTTCAAGTTCTAATGAAATTTTTCGAATGAAACAAAATAGAAATGATGTCTCATAAATATACTAACCTTTTGTAAGTGATCCGGTTCCCGGGGGTGGCAACCCTTATTTGTTATTGCAGAAAAACTATTTTTTTTTATATTTTTTCCTCACAAAAATAATAGTTTTAGTTAAAAGTCATTGAAAAATATTTTTATTACATACGATTTTGAAAAATAAAGTTGACCTGTTTTTGGGTTTTCGTAAAAAAGCTCCTGAAGGGGGTAAACAACTCCTAGCACTAATGATGTATATTCTTTCAGACATGAATTTCAGTGAAAATCAGTATTAAGGGGTTTTTGGAGCCACTGATTACGAAACTGATGTTTAATTTAAAAAAATCAAAATGGCGGATCCAACATGGCGGACAAACTTTTGAAAAATACACCAATTTTTATTAAAAAAAACAATAAATAAAAGTACATCGTAAATGTGCGTATCCGCAGATAAAAAAAAAAAACGTGTCTCTTATTTTCGATACTCTATAACATATTTCAATTTCATCAAAATCGGTGAGACACACTTGAGAACGTTTCCTTGTAAGACACGAGCAGACTTTCAAAATAATTTCATCCACGATAAAATGACACAATTTCACATTTATCAATATTTGGTTCAAACGTGGAAAATATAAACGTTCTTTTGAATTATATGGCAATCTCTGATATTCCTTGTCAGAATATTCAACAGATGTGTGATGTCGTCAATTGACAAAATGAAAAGAAAATGATTAATGAAATAACTACTCCGAGGGACACTCCAAGTCGCTAGGATATTCCTTGAATTGGCACCACATAAAGCAACCTTGACAAATGATGTGAAAATACTTTACTTTCAAGTTTTAACGTTATTACAGAATGAGAGAGCTTATCGAAGGCTTTGCTAAAACCGGTATAGATACTGTTTGCAAATCTGGAAGCCTTACATACAACTTACGGAGCGAATTCAAGACAGAGAGCTGACGAAGACGATTCAAAGCCGAAATTTGGAGTATCTTGGCCACATTCTAAGGAATAGAAAATAGCGACAGGCAGTTGCAGAATGACATGGCTGAATAACTTAGAGGATTGGTTCAACATGAACAATGTGAAACTTTTTAGATCTATCCTATTCAAGCAGAAAATAAAAATTATGATTTCCAATCTCCGAAGCGAAGAGAAACCTTAAGAAGGATTTCTGAAAGAGAATTGTTAATGGCAGCAATCAGAGATGGGAGTTTAAGCATTATCATTGAAAAAAGCAGTGACAATGCAACAAATTTTTCATTGGCATTGAATTTTCTAGTGGTTTTGCAATAGATTTTTCATTACCATTGAATTTATATATCCATTATACCGATAGCATAGTGCGGATCGATATGCACAGTCGCAAGTTTAAACAAAAGGGCAAGTGTGCTTAGTATTTTGGTAATATATTTTTCAAAATGAAGATCAGTTGTATAAAGAATTTGATTCACGGTAGAAAATTTGGTAATAGTTGCAAAGTAGGCAGTAGAAGTAAAGAATATGCGTTAGGTGGCCGAATGTTACACATTTACTAATAAACAGACGTTTGTCGATTCACAGATTTAATGCGAATGGATAATCGATTGCGTTATCATTAAAAAATTCAATGCTAATGAAAAACAAATGTTAATGATAATGAAAACTTATTTTCATTTTCATTGAATTTTTCAATAGTAATGAGATTGATTTTTCATTAGCATTGAATTGTTTAATGATAATGAAAATATACTTTCATTAGCAATGAATTTTCCTAAGGTCAATGCATTATTCAATGCATCACCAAAATAATGCATTGTTCCCATCTCTGGTAGCAATGAGCAAGAACATTATTTTAAAAGAGCAAGAGGAATTCCATTTGGTCCTGAGGTATAATTATCCAGCAGCTCGTTGATATGTTTGAGGATAATGTCAAGAGTAATATACATAGGCAAATTAAAGGATGAAGGATTGGTATTGAGACATTGAAATTTGTTAAAACTGGTTGGAAGTCGAGAGAAGGATTTTTCAAAACGGGATGCAAACATATCACATCTTGCAGATGGCATTGAACTTGTAAGGCCTTCAAAATGCATAGAACTCTTAGCGTTTATAAACTTATTGTACATTTCCTCTCCAATTTTCAAGAGATAGTTATTGCAGAGTCATTTGAGAATCCCTCTCTATTAAATATGGCTTCCATAACTTATTTTTGTTGTTCTTGAGCTTCCTTAGTTCATTATTGATTGGCAATGAGTTGTCGCGGAAGAGGAACACAAGAATCAAAAGTGTAACAAAGCGATTCATAAAATGTCGAAAGATCAACATCAATGTTGCTATCTGAGAAAAGAGAAGTAAAATCAATGGCAGACAACCTACTAGAAAGTTCGTCGATATTCGCCTTCTTGAAATTGTAAACATAATTCGATGTAGGAAGGATATTCGACTGATTTGTAAATTATTAACTTTTTAGGGTAAGGGGAGTTAAAAACTGTACCACCCTGAATAAAGCTTTTTATGCATGGTGGGATATTTTTGAACCATCTTAAAAAGTTGAAATTACTCACAGTCATGCAGTTTAATATTTTACTTGCAGTCCACTTTTTTAAATTAAAACAAATCTCTGCAACTTTAGGTTTTCACTAATATCGTGTGCTTCAAATGATTAATTTAAAGAGCTCGAGATGCAATAGTGTAAAAATAAAATGCACTTAATGGGGAAAAAGAGAGAGAATAAGTGAACAAAATATCACTTATGTCCGGTTGAATTAAATCTCAACGTGCGCCGTATTTCTAAAAGCTAACACAGAAATCTTGCTATATGTTAAGCTGCTAGCTAATTAGAAAAAGAAAAAGGAAAAACTAACAAGTCCCAGAAAATCTTCAAAATACCTAGACAACAATTCCTTATTTTCTCGGACACTAAACAACCCGTATAATGGCCTTGTAGAAATGAAAAAGGAGGTGTTATGCTTTGAATATTACAGAAGCCTAATGGGCAAATCCATTCAGCTGGCATATTCACGCTTCTGGACACATGTCGCATTAAAGTGTATGAATGAACGGAACGCCTAATTAATGCCACCTTTTTACGAGGCGCTCGCTCTTCTCAGCAAACAAAAAATTACATAACCTCTCGCTGAGGGACAGAGGCGGAAGAGCTGAGCTTTATGACGACGGCGGCAAGGCGATTTATCGGCCTTACAATTTCCATATTATAATCCGTTATAGATTTAATCCCCGAGAGGGAAGAAAACCGCCTCGGTCTGGAGCTGGAGGAGTCCCACAAACGGACAGTGTGTGGGAAGAGGGTTGTTTGGCTGCGTAGTATTTTATCACTTACCCTGTATCGCCCAAGCCGTGAAAGAAGATAATCTGAAAAGAAATGAATCTCTTAGTGACCTTGAACGCATCAAACGCGACCTTTGTGCATTTTATCATTCAAAAAATCATGAGGGTAGCAAGAGTTGCTCAAGGTCTGCGAAGAAAACCCACCGTTGACGTATGCTTGGCTGTTGCCTGCAGAACAACTGGATTCAACGACATTTTCGGCTATGCGTCACTTAATTCAGGTACTATTTGCCGTACAAACGGGCGAAATTAAACTAAATAAATAACTAATAATACGAGCGCGACGTTATTTTAATAATTGCTGAGCAGAATTTGCCGTCCCGGTCGAAATTGTAATCACAGCAGACACTCACTTTTCACTCACCCCCGACAGGCAATTTAATGATTTTATAACATCACACGAACACGAACATGTCCACGCGCAACTGCTAAAGTGCGGCCAACTTAATTCGGAGTGTGGACGTCAAAAGCCAGCGCTTTTAAGCAGCTGGCACCTGCGGAGGTGTACGTGCGTGCAATGGCCAAATGATAATTATGAAATTAATATTCCCACTTAAGGGGGTATCCCACTCTAGAGGCCCTTGAATTGAACTTTTTTTTTCAGCAAGAAAATACAAAACATTTAGAGTTAAACATAATAATCCTCTTATTATATGATCTTTAATGAACATTTTGAGAAAAAATTTTTTTTTTTTATTGAGTGGTTAGGTCAGTACATAACTTAGGAACGGCAGCTCATGGTGTGCACCATAGCAGCCAAACAAATAATCTGAAAATTATGAGATTGCACATTAGTACTCTTTATATATGTCGCTATGGCATGAGTGTAGCACATTTTGAAAAAAAAAAATTTATTAATTTTTTTTAATTTTTTGTACTATAAGTTTTAAATTTTAGTTGATTTTTTACTGTTAAAACATGGCTACAAGCTATGTAAATGTAAAAATGCCTGATTTGCTCCACTTAGGTCATAGAGACAAAGCTAATACAGCTTGTGCCAAAATCTGAAATTTTTCCGATGAACGGTTTTCTCAGAATGCTGCACACCATTCATCAAGACGGTGTTTTGAGAAAAACGGCATTTAAGTTAAAGTTTAGAGTGGTGGAGAGCGCGCACCTGCGCACGGAATCGCCTGTAGCGGCGCGAGCTTTTCGAATTTCGCGGCAAGAGATAGCTTAAACGATTCAGGAAAGAACACAGAATTTTTCAAAACTAAAAACAAAATATGCATTTTTTGAACGTTCTAGAGTGGGATACCCCCTTAAAGCGATCATTTTAAAAAGGCAAATGCAGCAGAAGTGTCAAAGGTTAAACTAATTTCTTGTACACTTAACACAGTAGTTGTCCAAGCTCCGCCAAAAGCGCAAGTAACGAACATTTCTCTAGAGAGTCCAGAGGATGTAACTGAAATCACCATTATATTTAATAATTAACAAAATAAAATAAGAATGATAAAAGTTAAAAGTAATAAAAAATTGCTTTTATCTCGGTTTCTTTGCATGTGACTATTTAATTATTTAAAACCACGCCACTTAACGCGAAAAAACTAGCTCTATAAATCGAATTTAAGAAAATCACTTTTGTACCTCTAGTAGGCCAGACCTGCGGAAGTGAAAAGACGTTAAAAATCGTAAAAAAGCTGCATTTATCTCGACTTGTTTGCATTTGTCTAATTAACTATTTGAAACCCCTTTATTTAACGCGAAAAAACTAGCTCTATAAGTCGAATTTAAGAAAATCAATATTTTGCCTCTACATAGTAGGCCAGAGCTGCGGAACTGAAAAATTGTTAAAAAAAACTCCAATAGTTTAGATACCACGGATTGTTAAGTTCATTACATAATACAAATTTAAACTCATTTTTCTGGAAACAAGTTTATGTGGCGCCTCGCTCGGTCCTGCCGAACGCGCAGCGCTCCCGGCGTAAGCAGCTTTTGACTCCGCGCGAGGTGTTCGCGAGCTCAGCGCTTCCTTGCGCATCGCAGCGACATCTGTGCGACCTTTTCGTTGCCCCTGCCTGACGGACGGAGCCCAATCACAGGAGTGTTCCGCCATGACACCGCGGGATCCTTCTCTCTTCTGTGCTAGCTTCCAACAAGACCACATGCGTGGAATCGGGACCTCGCGACCATTTTTTGTATTCTTGTGCGCAGCAGGCAAGCTTTGTAGAATCGTGCAATAAAGTGTTTTATAAGCAAGCGTAATCCGGTCTTTTGGTTTCCCCCTTTATACTCTGCCCCAGCATAGCCGCGTGCCTTAGAAGGTGCTAAAACCTCCCGTAAGGGAGTTGCAAAGTGGTGACCCCGGTAAAATAAAATACCCCAAAAAGGACGCGACGCGAGTTAAAAAAAAAAAAAAAAACGAAAAACCAAGTGCGAAAAACAAAAACAAAAGTGCGTAGCGACCTAAGAGAAGCAAAAGAGCGCGGGGTAGTTCGAGGAGAGCGGAGAGAGGAGAAAGTGCATTCATCAGCCGTTACATCAGCCTGCTGCCTTTCTCGGTAAGCGACAAGGTTTTTTTTCTCTCTTTTCTTTCGTTATGCTGCGCGACGACGACGACGACGACCAAGCACGCGAAGCCGTTTTACGGGAGGCGGAGCACCGTGAGGTTCTCCTGCGGCAAAATAATGCTTTCGCAGGGCTGCAAACGCCCCAAAGTAGTGGAAAGCGGCCGCTCGCCGTTGATCCATCGCCGGCGGCCCAGGCCAGCCAGCAGCTCCCCTCGATGCAGTTTGACCCTCGGTTGCTAATGCCAAGTTTTGACGTCAATGCTGTCAACCAGTGCAGGCTTCCGCCCTTCTGGCGCCTCAGTCCGGAGCTTTGGTTTCTGCAAGTCGAGAGCCAATTTCAGGTACACCGTGTATCTGCGGATGCTAGCAAATACAATCTCACGGTGTCGTCACTGGACCCGGACACTATCGCCGAGGTCGCTGACGTCATAAAGCGGCCGCCGGAGACGGACAAATACCAGACCCTTAAATCAGCCATTATCGGCAGACTTACTGACTCACCCGATGCTCAGCTGCATAAGCTGCTCACGGGCGTTGAGCTGGGCGACAAGCGCCCTTCACAGCTCCTGCGGCAAATGCGTATCCTCGCCGGTTCTCGCGTCAGTGATGACGTCCTGCGTGTGAGATGGTTGGACCTGCTTCCACAACAGATACGTCGCATGCTTATCCTGATAAAAAATCAGACCCTCGATGAGTTAGCCGAGGTCGCCGACGAGGCGCACGGCATGGGTCCAGGCGTCTGCTCCACCTCACTGCCATTTGCGAGGTCAACTTCGCCGGTTAGCCGTGCCTCGCCCAGCCAACCTCCTGACCGGGTTGCCGCCGAACTCGCGGCCCTTCGCCAGGCCATACTGCAGCTGGTAAATATTACTCGAGACGCTCTGCAGCGGCCTGGTGCCACCACCAGCATGCAGCGAGGCCGCTCAGCCACCCGAAGCCTCTCCCAGGAGCGTGCCCGTTCAGCAACTCCGGGACCGGACCCGAGAACAGGGTTTTGCTGGTACCATAGCAAACACGGTGCATCGGCAATGCGCTGCAGACCACCTTGCAGCTTCCAGCGTCAGGAAAACTAAGCGGGCCGGCGCTGTATTCGGCGACCATCGCTGGCCCCCATTCGGAGAGACGTTTATACGTGGCCGACCGCAGCAGCAAGACTCGTTTCCTAGTGGACTCTGGATCCGTCTTGTCCATCATCCCCAAGAGGCTCGTCGCCAAGCCCTTGCAGAAGCAGTCCCTCTTGTTGCAGGCCGCCAATGGAACGCCCATCACCACCTTCGGCACCCAAAAACTAACTTTGGACCTCGGTCTCCGTCGACCGCTTCAATGGCCCTTCGTCATTGCCGACGTCCAGACTCCCAGGAGGAAATGGCTACACAGTGGCTACATAAAATATGTAGCCAGCTACACATTTCTGTGTGGTCGCCTACATGATTGTGTAGCCACTTTCTTGTTATGTGGACGGCTACATGAGTTTTGTGTAGCCATGTAGCCATGCGCCCATGTAGCCATGTAGCCAGCTACATAATTGTGTAGCCGCTATAATTGTATGTGGTTGGCCACATGAGGCTCGTGTAGGCATGAAGCCATGAAGCCATGTCTTGTAGCCGTGCTGTGTGTAGGCGGATACAAGCGGTGTGCATGTGTGTCCATGTAAGCTCGGTGTGTGGCTCCGTGCATATTATCAGTCAGCACACCATGGAGGTTAGAGACCAGGAGAACCATCGCTACGTGCTAAAGTATTACCCGTTTGTCCCTGTAAATTTATAGTTCATTTTTCAGCCACCAGCCGCGCTGTCGTGACAAGTAGTATCTGCGAAGTTAGCATAATGTACAAATTTTCTTCGCGGCATTGGCTTTGACAAAAAGGAACATTACAAAATGGTGAAATATTGTATTGTGCGTGGATGTACAAGTGGTTTAGCATCTGATCGGAGAAATAGACTGAAAAACAATTTGCGCCAATCATCGTTATTTAAAGTACCCGCCTTGATTGAGACAACGTCGCGATCGCAACGCCTCACTTATTTTGTCCATATTTCGGGGACACAATTTTCTACGGCGGGCGATGGCTCTCCTGGTCTCTAACCTCCATGCAGCACACCCTTTTTGACAGTTCAAGCAGCTCTGAGGACGGGGACTTCAGTACTGATTCAGAAACGACCACACTGTAGTTCCCAACAAGGAGTGCACTGCCTTGAAGCAGGAGATTGTGGCCCTCAAAGAGAAGATTCGGAAGCTGACATCACTGAATACTGATCTTCAGCGGAAGAACCTTGTTTACCAGGACCACATGATTAAGTGTTCTATTGGCTGGCAAACCCATGAGAAAGTGGCTACAGAGGCTTGGTCACATAAATCGGCTTCACAGGCCATGAAGGATATTGGCCGCTTTCCTACACAAATTTGTGTAGCTGGCTACAGGGTGTGTGTGGCCACCTACATATATTCATGTAGGCGGCAACACAATCATGTAGCCAGCTACAGAAAATCATGTAGACGGCTACACAAATCCATGTAGGTGGCCACACACACCCTGTAGCCAGCTACACAAATTTGTGTAGGAAAGCGGCCAATATCCTTCATGGCCTGTGAAGCCGATTTATGTGGCCAAGCCTCTGTAGCCACTTTCTCATGGGCTGCCATCTTCGGGGCCGATGTCATGCACCATCACGGCCTTATACTCGATTTCCGCCTCAGGAAACTCCTGGACGACCGTACGAGCCTTTCAACCGAGTGCACGTTGGGGCCAACTCCCGACATTCACACCATCTCCGTCGTTTCAGCACTAGCGACTTCGAGGTGCCCTCACGCGGAGACCTACAAAGGCATAGTTTCGGAGTTCTCCAAATCCACTGCGCGGCCTGGTGAAATGGCCAGTATCGCCGATCTGCCAGTTCACCACCACATCGTTACCACCGGCCAGCCAGTCTTTTCTCGACCACGCCGTCTCGCAGGTGAGCGTCTCACTGCCGCTAAGAAAGAGTTCGACCTCTTGCTGGAGCGTGGTGTCATTCGGCCCTCCTCGAGCCAATGGGCCAGCCCTCTGCACATGGTGCCTAAGGAGGGTGGTAAATGGAGAGCCACAGGCGACTATCGTCTGCTTAACGCAAGCACGCGCCCGGACAGATACCCCCTGCCTATTATAGAGGATCTCCTACAGGACGCCGGGGGCTCAGTGTACTCGGTCGTCGACCTGCAAAGAGCTTTTTATCAGATTCCGGTTGCTCCTGAGGACAGCTGCAAAACGGCAGTCACCACGCCGTTCGGCCTGTTTGAGTTCATCGGCATGCCACTCGGGCTTCGAAATGCAGCTCAGACCATGCAGCGAACAGTCAACCACCTGCTCGGGAAGCTGCTTTTCGTCCGCGTATACCAGGATGACATCCTCGTGTTCTCCGACAACCACGAGCAACACCATCATCATCTGCGGCAGCTCCTCGAAATACTCCAAGCCGCCAAGCTGCAGCCGAATTGGGACAAGTGCCAGATCGGCCTGCCTGAGGTCATCTTCGCTGGCTACAGTGTCACCGAGAAGGGTTTTCGTCCTCCGGCGCCCAGGACTCAGGCCATTGGCATGTTCAAAAAGCCAACAGACTCATCGCAGCTGAGACGCTTTCTCGGCATGCTCAACTACTACCGACGTTGCATTCCTCACGCCTCCGATCTCCAGGCGCCACTCTCGGAGATGTTGAAGGGTTGTACTGCAAAGAAGTCCCAGCTGACTTGGACAGCCGACGCCGAAGCTGCCTTTGACCGATGCAAACAGGCCATCGCCTCGGCAGCTACATCCGCATACTTGTCAACGACACAGCCACTGGCGTTACGCACGGACGCCTCTGACGCCGCCATAGGCGCCGCTCTTGATCAACGACGACTCGATGGTTCGTGGGTTCCATTAGGTTTTTTTTCCAGAAAGCTATCCGAGACTGAAAGAAGGTATTCAACCTATGACCGCGAGCTTCTGGCAGTCTTCGCGGCCATAAAATTCTTTCAGCGCATCCTGGAGGGTCGTCATTTTATTACCTACACGGACCACCGCCCTCTCACCTTCGCCTTGGAGAAACGCTCGGATAAGACATCGCCTCGACAGATTAGGCAGCTCGACTTCATCAGCCAGTTCGACACGCGGTTGAACTATACCCGAGGTGACGAGAACGTCGTGGCCGACGCCCTTTCGCGAGTGGAAGTCGTCGACTCACCAGCTGCTCTCACCTCTCGAATCATCAGTGAGGCCCAAGCCACCGACGATCAGCTGCCTCATCTTCTGACCGCCCCCCGCTTAAAGCTGCACGAGCTCGATATCGACGGTCATCCGGCCCACTACATCGAATTCGACAAGATTATGAAGCCATACTTGCCTGTGTCACTTCGCCGTCAAGCCTTCGACACGGTGCACCAGCTGTCACATCCGAGTGGTCGCGCCACAGCCAAGCGCGTAGCGCTCAAATACTATTGGCCAAGTCTACGCAAGGACGTCATCCGCTGGGCCAAGCAGTGCGTGCCCTGCCAGCTTTCGAAGGTACATCGCCACAATCGCGCCGAGCTCGGCAACTTCACCACACCAGATGGGCGCTTCGACCACATCCACCTCGACCTCATCAAGTTGCCCCTCTGCGAGGGTTACCAGCACTGCCTCACCATCGTCGACCGTTACACTAGGTGGCCGGAGGCTGTACCTCTCCGAGACATGACGGCCCCTTCCGTGGCTCGAGCTCTGGTCGAACGCTGGATTTCCATCTTTGGTGCGCCGCTCGAAATCACAGCAGACCAAGGCAAGCAGTTCGAGGCAGACCTCCTCACTCATCTTTGCCGTCTCCTCGGAGCTCATCACGTACACACCACGCCATACCACCCTCAGGCCAACGGTATGGTCGAGCGACTCCACCGAACGCTCAAAGCCGCGTTAAAGTGCTCTCCCGAGGTCCCTTGGCCTCAGGCACTCCCCGCAGTACTCCTGGGGCTTCGCACAACCTTTAAGGAGGACCTGCAGGCGTCACCGGCCGAAATGGTATTCGGCACATCACTCCGGATTCCGGGCGAATTTATCACGCCCCAGAGCGGACCCGTCGGCAGTCCGCACGAATTCATCACGAACTTGCGCCGGATGTTCAAAGCCATTCGTCCCGTCCCAGCTTCTAGGCATGCCACACACCATCCGTTCATCTTCGAGGACTTGAAGTCGTGCGACTACGTCTTTCGTCGCATCGACGCCGTAAAAAAGCCGCTTGAACATCCCTACACCGGTCCGCATCGAGTGACCACGAGAATTGACCATCGCACTTTCGTCGTGGACGTCAACGGAGTCGCAAAAACACTCTCCACGGACCAACTCAAGCCGGCTTATTTGGAACAAGCCGACGACCAGCCACGATCAGCCTCACAGCCGCAACAACCACCTCAGGCTTCGCCACTTCTTCGGGGCCAGACGCCTCCACCTGCGAGTGACATCCAGCCGCCAACAACGCCTTCAGCCCAGCATCAGCACCAGGCGAAGATCCTCACGAAAAAGAGAGTTACCTTTTCACTCCCTTCGCATGACGCGAAGGTCATTGGGGGGGGAGTGACTGTGGCGCCTCGCTCGGTCCTGCCGAACGCGCAGCGCTCCCGGCGTAAGCAGCTTTTGACTCCGCGCGAGGTGTTCGCGAGCTCAGCGCTTCCTTGCGCATCGCAGCGACATCTGTGCGACCTTTTCGTTGCCCCTGCCTGACGGACGGAGCCCAATCACAGGAGTGTTCCGCCATGACACCGCGGGATCCTTCTCTCTTCTGTGCTAGCTTCCAACAAGACCACATGCGTGGAATCGGGACCTCGCGACCATTTTTTGTATTCTTGTGCGCAGCAGGCAAGCTTTGTAGAATCGTGCAATAAAGTGTTTTATAAGCAAGCGTAATCCGGTCTTTTGGTTTCCCCCTTTATACTCTGCCCCAGCATAGCCGCGTGCCTTAGAAGGTGCTAAAACCTCCCGTAAGGGAGTTGCAAATTTATTTCTCATTAGCTCGACGCTAAAATATTCAATTTTTAAGATATTTCAAAAATTCTGGCTGGCCTGGCAAAAATTACAATTTTTTTTTTTTTAATTTTATCTTTAAATACGCGCAAATAATTTGAGCAATTTTAATTTAATAACTCCCTCATACGCTTTTACTTTTCTTCAGCACAGATTTTTTCCTGAATAGCATTTACATTTCATAAAAGAAAACTTTATCATTTTTATCTAATATATAAAATTCTACTGTCACAGTGTTAGTGGCCATACTCCTCCGAAACGGCTAGACCGATTTTGATGAAATTTAATATGTATATTCAGTAGGTATGAGAATAGGTTTATAACTAATTTTTATACCCCTAGATGTTAAGGGTGGGTCACCCTAAAAAAAGTTTTTTTATTTTTGGACAAATTTTTTTTTTGTAATTTTTTTATGGTGTGGCATTAAAAAACACATTAAGTCCTAAATTTTTACCCTTCTACCACCAACCCCTACTTTTTAATAGTCTAATATATAAAATTCTTCTGTGACAGTGTTAGTGGTCATACTCCTCCGAAACGGCTTGACCGATTTTGATGAAATTTAATATATATATTCAGTAGGTATGAGAATAGGTTTATAACTAATTTTTATACCCCTAGATGTTAAGGGTGGGTCACCCTAAAAAAATTTTTTTTATTTTTTGGACAAATGTTTTTTTTGTAATTTTTTTATGGTGTGGCATTAAAAAACACATTTAGTCCTAAATTTTTACCCTTCTACCACCAACCCCTACTTTTTAATAGTCTAATATATAAAATTCTTCTGTGACAGTGTTAGTGGTCATACTCCTCCGAAACGGCTTGACGGATTTTGATGAAATTTAATATGTATATTCAGTAGGTATGAGAATAGGTTTATAACTAATTTTTATACCCCTAGATGTTAAGGGTGGGTCACCCTAAAAAAAGTTTTTTTATTTTTTGGACAAATGTTTTTTTTGTAATTTTTTTATGGTGTGGCATTAAAAAACACATTTAGTCCTAAATTTTTACCCTTCTACCACCAACCCCTACTTTTTAATAGTCTAATATATAAAATTCTTCTGTGACAGTGTTAGTGGTCATACTCCTCCGAAACGGCTTGACCGATTTTGATGAAATCTAATATATAAAATTCTTCTGTCACAGTGTTAGTGGTCATACTCCTCCGAAACGCCTTGACCGATTTTGATGAAATTTAATATATATATTCAGTAGGTATGAGAATAGGTTTATAACTAATTTTTATACCCCTAGATGTTAAGGGTGGGTCACCCTAAAAAAAGTTTTTTTATTTTTTGGACAAATTTTTTTTTTTTAATTTTTTTATGGTGTGGCATTAAAAAACACATTTAGTCCTAAATTTTTACCCTTCTACCACCAACCGCTACTTTTTAATAGCATTTTTTATGTTTTAACCCCGATCGATAGCAATAACTTGAGAATGACTGTACCGATTTCATTCATTTTTTTTTTTAAGTTAAGTAATACTTTTTAGAAGGTTCTTACGGAAAGAAAAGTTAATAAAATTGCGCAGAAAATTGGATAATTTCAGAAAACTTAACGATTATTTTAACTTCGCGAGTTTGACCGTTCGCGCGTTCTCGATTTCAACGGATTTTAATGAAAATTAGTAAAATTATTGTTTTGAGGTCACTGATTTGGAATATTATCAAAATTTACCAATCCAAGATGGCGGACCCAATATGGCGACCAAGATTTCTAGATTTCAGTTGATTTTAATGAAAATAAGTACAGTGATAATTTTGAGGGCACCAATTCAGAATATTATCAAAATTTACAAATCCAAGATGGCGTATTCAATATGGCGACCAAGATTTCTCGATTTCAATGGATTTAAATGAAAATTAGTACAATCATTGCTTTGAGGTCACTGATTTTGAATATTACCAAAATTTCCAAATCCAAGATGGCGGATCCAACATGGCGATTAAAATGTCTCAATTACGACTGATTTTAATGAAAATTAGTACAATGGTTATTCTGAGGCAACTAATTTAGAATATCGAGATTTCCAAATCCAAGATTGTGACCAACAATTTCTCAATTTTAATGGATTTTAATGGAAATTAGTACTACAATTATTCTTGGGCCACTAATTTGAATGTTATCAAAATTTCCAAATTCAAGATGGTGGATCCAACACGGCGACCAAAATGTCTCGATTTGGACGGATTTTAATGAAAATTGGTATAATGATTATTCTGAGGCCACTAATTTCGAATATTATTAAAATTTGTAAGCCCAAGGTGGCAGGTCCAATAGGGAGACCATAATGTCCCGATTTCAACAGATTTTATTGAAAATTAATACAATGATTATTCTGATACCAATAATTTGAAATACATATTATCAAAATTTCCTAATCCAAGATGGCGGATCCAATATGGTGATGCAAATTTCTCGACTTCATGAAAATTAGTACGATTTTTTTGGTGCGACTAATTTTGATCATTATCGAATTATCAAATTTTCTAGGTCCAAAATGGCGGACCCAATATATATAAAAAAAATTTCTCGATTTCAACGGGTTTTAATGAAATTTGGTACAATAATTGTGTTAATGCCACTAATTTTAAATATTATCAAGATTTGGATATTCAAGATGGCGGATCCATGAAGGGGTTTTCGGGTTGAATCAATTTCTAGGATATAACAAACTAGAACATTTGAGAAGTCTTTAATTAGTAAGTATTTACCCGACGTCGGATGAAACCGGGTAATTTTCCAATATTTGTGAAGTGTAAAACGGTTTACTTAATATTAAACAACGTGTAAGTTTGTTTAACAAATTAATTAGGGATATGAAACGGAAACACTGTTTTCTTATATTAATGGTATTATTTCTAGAAACATGCGAAAAGAAAGAACACGATCAAATATTGGTCGACGCACAGGGCATAATGAAAATGTACCGGGAAGGGCAGTACAACGTCTGCCGGGCCAGCTAGTATATGTATATAATTATTACAAAAAATATCGTTGTAAGAAACTTTGCCACCGTGACGCATTTGGCATATTTAACATTACTGTCATTCTGACAGCTTTATGTGATATTTATGTTCAGTAAAGTCTGGCAAGCAGTCATGAATAAACTCACGCTTGAGAAACGGTTAAGAATTATCTAATTTTACTTTGAAGCGGTCGTTGGTTCGCGAGACTTTTTTTTTAAATTAAATTTGGTTATTTATTTACAAAATTTTGTATATAGCCTAATATAATGATAGCCTAATCCTTTATTATTTTATATCGTTATTCATTTAAGACTATTAAGTCTCCCCCAGGCAAAACAGTAGCACTATTGGTAGACAGTTTCAGTATTTATATTCATTTAAATTCATACATTTTAATTTTATTTTTAAAATCTAATATATTGCGGGCATTTTTGATTTCTATCGGTAGTGTATTAAAGAATACAATTGCTAAATGAATAGGACTTATAGACGACTTCATAACTTTTATGGTCGTTCATTCCAGAAAAGACCCTAAACCCCATTACCTCAAGAAAAATACATTGGCATCATTGGTCCTTATTTATTTAAAAATGAGCAATCGCGTTACGGTCAATGGAGATCGTGACTGGACCATTTTCTTCAAAGATATGTATGAAATTGATGTTGTCGAGATGTTGTTTCAACAGGATGGTGCTACGTGCCACACAGCGACAAACCACCGATTTATTGAAATCATAAAAGTCATTTTTAAATATTAATGTAATGAATTGGTCTTCTGGTTTGGAAAAAAAAATTTTCATCAAAAGATAGCTCTCTGTGTTATTTTTTAAAATTTAAAATTCTATGGGACTTAAAAGAAGGTTGTTTTATATACATTCAATATTTTATCACAGAAACTGATTTTATACGGAAATGCTTAAAATGTATACAAATTATTAAAATTAAAAGAGTTCAGCGCGAAAAGTTGTTTTTATGTATGTATTTATAAAAGTGTGTTTTTACTGGGCTATCAGGAATTGAACTAAAAATCATAGGAACGAAACTAATAAACCAGATATAGTAAGCTAAATATAATAATCTCTCTCTCTTATTAGAAAACAAGTTCATGTAGTAAACTGTAGTATTTTAAGAATTCTATCATATAAAACTCCCCGTGTTAGCTGATAAATTACGGAATTATTAATTTAAAGTGAAATCAAATCATTGGCCGCTCTAGAAAAATCCATAATTTGTTTACCAAGGATGATAGCATATCTTTAGGCGTTTGAGTTGCGGTAATCGTTGTATGATTGAAGTAAATTGTGTTAAATTACACACAATTATTTTTCTGGATATATTTTCCTACCATTTATGTTCGCATAAAAAGGAAATAAATAAAATTCTTGAAATATTCAAACAGTTACCAAAACCAAGTTTCACTGGCTGGTAGCCAACCGGAAAGTGTACTGCGAACGTGGCCGCGACGTGGCACTGCTGTTGGCCGGCCGGTAGCCGCGGAGGTGCTCAACACTTCGGCAAAAGGTCGCTCTCGTTCACTTTGTTCGAGTCTGTTGCCGGCGTAGCATAGGCTTTTGTGATCTCTCAGTCGTTTTTGTGAACTAATTTGAAAGAAGTAAGTGTGGTGACATATTTCCTGTAGTTTTATAATCAAGTAGTTATTTATTTATCATATTTTATCCAAATTGCAATGTTTTCCAATCGGATTTTGTGTGAATTTTTTATCGAAAATGAGGATTTCTGTTCGTTTCTTTTGTGGCACGTGGCAGGCGGGGGGAAAGAAGAAAATTGTCCAGTGTCCATATGTTCGGAGATTATAATTTGCGTTTTCCAGTTTAATTTGCAAGTGATCGATTTGAGAGAATTTAAGCGAAATTACTTGCCTTTGTTGCATTTTTATTGAAAAGTGTTTCGATAACGATGAAATTTTCTCAATCGGCGTTTTGCCTGGAAAACACGTGCTTTGTGTGCTTCTTCCGATTAAATATAAAGACGACCGGATGCGATTTAAAACCGTGTTAATTACACTCGAAACAATTCAGTTTTCGGGCTAATTTGCAATTTCGGCTGTTTGCAAAGTGTCGTCCCAGTTAGAGACAATGAACGCATCCAAGGGGAAAGGAAAGCTGCACATGAAAAACGGGAATGTTCTAATATGGCGGCGAGGCATGGAATTCCATTTGGATGATGAAGTGATCGAATTTCATCACCTGTACTAATTCTGGGGGGCGGAATTGTCTCAGACTTAATTATATTTAAGTCTGGAATTTTTGAGTAATAATTTTTCCGGCCGGAATTTGTAGTATTTTGTGCTCTGGAAATTTTCCATGAAGAAAAAAAAATCCTCATCTCATCCACGTTTTCGCCATTTTGAATTTGTTGCAATTTACTCATGAAGCTATCAGGGGGGGCAGCACCCGAAAGAGGTGTGCCGGCGGTTCTCAGATTTTCCGAAATGGGCGATTTTGCAAAATTTAAACCAACTTTTATTCTTTGAACTCCGGGTATTTGCGGAACGTCTGCACTTTTCCTTTTCTAGAAAAGGAAAAATATGATTCATTCATCGCCTGGTGACGTTGCAAGTTGGAAATTGCTGCGAATTTAATGAGGGAAACCACATTAAGAAGCCAAATTTAAAGGGGTTTTTGAGATTTTAACAAGGAAGAATTCAATTGAGTGTTTTTGAACTTTGAGAATGTTTTATTTGTGTTTTTATATACATTTAATTAAATTTTGAAATTATTTCAGCCACAAATCGTCGAATTATTACTTCTCCACAGTACGTCTTCACCCGACTTTCTAGCTTTAAAAATTATCGCAATTGTTAGTTAATGTTCTGAGCGATTCAGTAAAGTAAACGCATAAAAAAAAATTGAAACGTTTGGATAATTAGTTTTTGAGTAACGTGCACGCAAATTAAAAAAATTTCATTTTGAGGAAAAGGTATTTAAAATTTGGTATACACGAGTAGCTCAGGAAAAAAGTGCGTATTTAGTTCTAAAACTTTGATATTCTTTTTGCTGACGATTTATGAAAGAAAAAACGATTTTTTTGAACTTCCAATGTGGTTTCTCCCCTTAATGCCTTCCTATTTCTGTGGTGAAAAAAATTGCTTTTAATGATGAATAAATAAGTCAGTTCTGCTACTGAAATTGTAGTGAGGATAACCAATTATACCAAACCCTCTGATAAAGCACTAAAGAGAAATATATCCATGATGACCTTAAATTAGAGCGAAAGTTAACTAATTCATGTTTTGCTTTTCACTTTTGCAGCTACAACAAAATGGGTAAGGAGAAGATTCATATTAATATCGTCGTCATTGGACACGTCGATTCTGGTAAATCTACCACAACTGGACATTTGATTTACAAATGCGGTGGTATTGATAAGCGTACCATTGAGAAGTTCGAAAAGGAGGCCCAGGAGATGGGTAAGGGCTCCTTCAAATACGCTTGGGTTCTTGACAAACTGAAGGCTGAACGTGAACGTGGTATCACCATCGATATTGCCCTATGGAAATTCGAGACAGCAAAATACTACGTAACAATCATTGATGCCCCCGGACATCGTGATTTTATCAAGAACATGATCACTGGTACATCTCAAGCCGATTGTGCTGTGCTGATTGTCGCCGCTGGTACTGGAGAATTTGAGGCTGGCATCTCAAAGAATGGCCAAACTCGTGAGCATGCTCTGCTTGCTTTCACCTTGGGTGTAAAACAATTGATTGTCGGTGTTAATAAAATGGATTCATCTGAGCCACCGTACAGTGAATCACGTTATGAGGAAATCAAGAAGGAAGTATCCTCATACATTAAGAAGATCGGCTATAATCCAGCTGCTGTTGCTTTCGTACCAATTTCTGGATGGCACGGCGATAACATGTTGGAACCATCAAGCAACATGCCATGGTTCAAGGGATGGAAGGTTGAACGCAAGGATGGCAACGCTGAAGGTAAGACCCTCATCGATGCCCTCGATGCTATCTTGCCCCCAGCCCGTCCTACCGACAAGGCCCTACGTCTGCCCCTTCAGGATGTCTACAAAATTGGCGGTATCGGAACAGTACCAGTCGGTCGTGTTGAAACTGGTGTCCTTAAGCCCGGTATGGTTGTTGTTTTCGCCCCAGCTAATATCACCACTGAAGTAAAATCCGTTGAAATGCATCACGAAGCCCTCCCAGAAGCTGTGCCCGGCGACAATGTCGGTTTCAACGTTAAGAACGTTTCCGTTAAGGAATTACGTCGTGGATACGTTGCTGGTGACTCTAAGAGCAATCCACCACGTGGAGCTGCTGATTTCACAGCCCAGGTTATTGTCCTCAATCATCCAGGTCAAATCTCGAACGGTTACACTCCAGTCTTGGATTGTCATACAGCTCATATTGCTTGCAAATTTGCTGAAATCCAACAGAAGGTCGATCGTCGTTCCGGTAAGGCCACCGAAGAAAATCCAAAGTCTATCAAGTCTGGTGATGCTGCCATCGTCAACTTGGTCCCAAGCAAACCCCTTTGCGTTGAGTCCTTCCAGGAGTTCCCTCCACTTGGACGTTTCGCTGTCCGTGACATGAGGCAGACTGTTGCTGTTGGCGTTATTAAGGGTGTCAACTTTAAGGACGCCTCTGGAGGCAAAGTGACAAAGGCTGCTGAGAAGGCTACCAAGGGCAAGAAATAGCTGGGGAGCGGCACCAATTACCATCATGCCATGAAATACAAAAAATACATCTGCTTCCATCGTAAGGAGTTCCGAAGGAAAGGACCGGCGCCGACAACTTCATTCCAACAAATTTTACTACTTATAAAGAATTTATCATTTACTATTTACTACTCAGCATTTATATTTAAATATTTTTATACGAGTTTTGCATAGGCACACAACAAGGATATTTTGTACTCTCGACTTATCCTCCCCAATTTTGGTAGTAAGGTGCGTTCTCCACACAGTCGCCAAATGTAAGAAGAAATATTTACGAATATTTTTGTATTGAGTCTTTTTGTTTATTATTATTATTTTTTTTCGGTCGAACAATGTACACAAAAAAACATGTAACTTTTCCACTAAATAAAAAGCGATAGGAAGCTAGAAATTCACTGCTTTCATTCATAAAAATCCCCAGAAACCACGTGGTTGAATCCACTGGCTTTATTAAATATTCATCTAGTTGACAAATATGGTGATCTCTTGGATGCCAGAGAAATTTTATCAATCGATCTGTGAATGGCTTTGATTATTCTGCTGCTAACGGTTCACTCGCTTGGCCTTGGGCGATTTATTGGGATCCAACCGAGCAGCGAAGAGGTCGTTGGCTTTCTTTCCTCCTAAGCACGTGAGATTTTTGGGTGTGAACTGTCTTAAGTTTTATGATCCGCTCCATAACCTGACCCTACCTTACTAAAATCAAATCATACAGTCTCCGGTGGAGTTCTAAATACAATTGTTTTTCTTTTCAAGCATTGCTGAGCTTTATGTACTCGAGCTATCGTAAAAGTTTGATTGCTGTCTGCGTAAAATTTTCTCTTTCTACCGGCACTCAACATAATTTAATATTTATTTATATTTATCCTCAAGGGGAGATAACTGTTGAATCTGATTTATTTTAAACAACATAACTTTTGAGGGGTGAGGTTTACCGTGTAGGCGCACAAGAAAGAAATTTTTTCCATATGAAAAAGGTTTCTACGTTTTATTATCTAAATAAAAATATATCTTCTCAACACGTTGCCACCCGGTGGTTTTAAACGCATATTTCTGAATAACGAGAATACTCGTTTCTGGGCGTGAAAGTGTTAATAAGTCTTTTGCGGCAACTTGTATACTTTGAAATTTGTTAAACATTTTTACTTTTTAAATTTATGGTAACCTAAATATCATTTAAATGTATTTTTGAAATTTGTGTACTATAGCTAACAAACATTTGACGCTGGGATAAATATGTCCCACTTGACTTGTAACGTAATATACGTAGTACAAAGAAATACGATCTTTTACAAATAGATAATTTAATATAAGTTATAATACAAGGAATTTTATTAATTTTTTTCAACGTATTTTGTTAAGTGTAAAAACTTTGAAAGCAATTTTGAAGAAATATTAGAATTTGATGTATGTCCCAAATGTGTTCCGCTAAGTATTACATCAGCTCTCGTTCCCTCAGTGTTCGTTTTTTAGAATTAACATTATGTTTCATACCTGAAAGGACAAATATGTCATAGAAAATTACTAGGAGAGCATACTATACAGGGTGATCCAAAAGTATGGAAACGGCTAAATAACTTTCGAGGAATGCATTTTGGAGCAAAAAGTTGTAAACAAAAGGTCATAGTTGGACGTAAAATTTTCCGCTCTTTCCATTTCCGTGGTCAAAAATAAGGGTTCCAATTTAAAAAAAGTCAACTTGACCTTGAAATGACCTTCAAGGCCATGGTCAAGGTCAAATCGAAGGTCACCATTGAATAGCTGGAGAAAATTCCTAAAACTTTTGTTTACAACTTTTTGCTCCAAAATGCATACCTCGAAAGTTATTTAGCCGTTTCCATACTTTTGGATCACGCTGTATATGTTCCAACACGCAAAAAGAAAAAACGTTTTCTGGAACAAAAGAAAAAGATGAGAGCGATGTTTTGTATGCAAGCTGAGCATTATATACTTACCTACCCATATATTCATAAATCCTGACAAAATTCAGCAAACCCTAATTTTACACATTAGTCGCGAAAGGGTTGAAGAGCACATTAAAAATTACTTTTTGTTGAACCCCGATTTCTGAAATTTTAATTTATCGAAAAATGGTCACCGTTTGAGAATTTATGTACGATTTTTGATGATGATTCTTTATAAAAAGGAAACTGTATTGTTTAAAAACAACCGGTCAACAATTCCTAGGTAATCACAAAACTACAACTAAATCAGTTGATTGTTCTCAACATATTTTTGGTTTAGAGTTTTCACGTGTCATTCCAATATTTTCTTCTAACGTCGTCAATTTATGGAATTTTTTAATGATATTTTCAGATTATATAGTTTAAAGGTTGTACAATCAGAAAAATATATACACATATATGTATACAGCCCCATAAAATTAATAAAACCTGAAAATGGCTTGAACATTTAAATTAATATAACATTTCCAGTTTATGCTATTTGAAAAAGATAAACTAATTTTGTTCTCAATACTCAAAAATGTAGCTATCGTTAAGCGCTGCCTTTCTTTGGGATTCCTTACCTCCAAAGGAACAACATCTTACTAATCTAGATATTTTGCACTAGTTAACACTTTAAAATATTCATATAAGAATTAAAGCGGGAGCAAATTAGGTATCCGTTTTTTTTTTTTTTTTTTTTTTAAGTACATATATATAATCATGTGGAGTATCATTTAAAAGGACTTGTTATGTGGAATACAAGAAATAGTAATTTTAATAGAAATAGTTAATTTATTCTGAAAAATTTGCGAAAATAGAGCATTCTTCCTCCCTTATTTCCGAGACTACTGGATCTAAAATTTTAAAAAATCATAGGTAAAGTTTCTGCACTTAGTTAAAACAATAACAGTAATTTCGAAAAGATTTATTTATTATTTATTTACTATACAGAAAAGAACTATTTACAGGGTGTCCAATAGGAATGTGTGAAAACTAATGAATCACTATTTTTTAACAAATAAAATGTAAATACTTTTTAATAAAGGAAAATGGTCCTTTTCATTTCATGTCCATTTTATTACAAAAAATTAAATCTAAGGTTTGTATAAAACCATTAATTTAAAAATATATTGAAGAACGTTAGTTACTAATGATATATATTTTTTTTTTTTGATATTTTAACCATCTAAATTGCCACAAATATCCAAATGCTTTCTAAAACTATTAAAAACATGTTCTAACGTTTCATTTTAAATGCCATTGATGATGCCACTCATGTCTTTACTATAATCCTCTATTGGTTTTGAGTAATTTTCATAGCAGTGATCTTTAATGTAGTCAAATAAAAGTAAATCACTTTGAGTGAGATCTGACGATTAAGGTGACTATTCTATTATTTTTCCCCTAGCAAAGCGTGAGTACCCTAGACCAATTACTCGATCGCCATAACATTTATTGATGGCCTCAAATACTTCTTGTGTGTGATGAGGTGCTATTCCGTCTTGAATAAAATAAAAAGATTTAACAAGATCTATTTTTTTCGCATGACGAAAGGATTTGTTCTCTAAAATCACTTTGTACGTCGGTAGATACCTTTTATGTAGATGGTTCACATTTCAAAAATATATATCATTAATAATACACGTTCTTCACAATATTTTTAAATTAATGGTTTGTATTAAATAAGTTTAATTTTTTTATAATAAAATGGACTTGAAATGAAAATGAGAACTTTTTTTTTTATTAAAAAGTATTTACATTTTCCCGATCTCTCCATTAGTTAAAAAATAGTGACTCATTAGTTTTCACACATTCCTACTGGACAATTCTGTATATATTCTAAGTAGCAATCATTGTCCATATCGCGAATTTTGAAAAAAAGGCTATTCTAACAATTAGTTAAAATTTGTATACTCAGCCACTCTGCCTGCTTCTTAAACTAAAACTACTCTAATTTCGTAATTTCTGCGAATTGAAATATAATTTCTGTTGAATATATTCTTGATATCGTATACTTTAAGAAAATAATAGATTTTTTTTACCCCTCATAGTCAATCCGGCGGCTCTTAACCCCTGACAGATAATGAGTGTATTTTTGACCCATACGAAAAATCCTATTCACCCGGAACAGCTATTAGACCCTTCGACAAATGATTCGCATTGTCGACGAGTTGTAATTAGGCTCATTTTATGAGAAAATTAATTCTGTAGGTTCATTAAGAGCTGAGATATATTTAAAAAAAAAACGCTCTTGGGTGCTTGTTACACTCATTACCTATAAGGGATAAGCGAAAAAAAAAATTACCCATCAGAGGTTAAGACTCAAATGATGAATTTCAACATGTTGTGCAGTTGTCTGAACCATTCATAAATTAAGAATAGAATTTAATCGGTAGTACGATTAATACGATATTGCGAAATTCTAAATCGTATTTCCACCCATGCATATAATTTTTTATTTCGCCTTTTTAACACTCTCGTCATATGGTTAAAGTTGTTTACCGAATCTCATATCAGAGTATTTTATTTTGATTTCATTATCTTCAAAGATCTTGTCTTTAAAGGGAAGTATATTTATTTGCGTTATAAAATCATTCAGTGTTTTTTTGTAGACAAAGCTTTGGAACCGACACATTGTATTTGGTTGTTATCTTAAAGTAGAAGCATATCGCTGAATCGAAATGATTATATAATTTGTAAGAAAGGAAACCACACGCCTTATGTGGAGATTTGGACAAAAAGCTTACTTTTTCGCGGCTATTGATGAAACGTTGTTTATTTGAGAGTTTGTATCGAGCTTAGCTAAATTTAGTCAGAATCACGAATGCGATTTCACTGCCAGAAAGAATTTGATTTTGTTTATTTTATGCAGGGCATCCCGCCGATCCATAGGTTGAAATCTCTGCCTTATTATATGCATAAAAACATCAGAAGTCAAAGGTTCTTCTTTTTATAGAATAGGTAATTTTTTTATTTTTAGTTTATTTATTACTTAGGTAAAAAAATTCAATGTTTTTCTATTTCTCAACAAGTAGCTAGATCATATCTATATAATTTTTTCCAGTATATTACGAATTCGTAAAGCAAAATACACAATCAACTGCTTTTGTTAAAGGAAATAGAGTAAAAAGTTGTAAAGAAGATAGCATTTTGTATTTTTATTCAAAAGTCTTCACAAAATAAAATATAGTCATAGGAGCTTTTAATTTGCCTCAAATTAAAGCCTGAATCTTATTCTAGAAATATCAAATATCATTTATCATGGGTTTCATTCATTATATCTATTGCATGAAATAATCCGTTGGCTTTCCAGGCATATTTCAAAAACGTTTAAATCATTGTATTTTCGTAATTTGCTATTATATCAAAATTAGGGTCCCCACGTTAATTTTAGTTATGTTGCAAGCTTCTATAATAATCCGTTATATTTTACTGATTTTTCAAATATGATCAAAATAAGGTTTTTTGTACTTTTTTATTCCCTGAAAAGGGGGCTGATTGAAAATTTGCGAATTCATCAAATATATGGAAGAAATCGTTTATAAATTACACTAGTTTAGAAGATTTTTGTCCCCTTAAGGGGAGGTTCTCATCTAGAATCTTGAAATTTTCGATTTTTTTTTTATTTCATATTATTAAAGTTTAATATGTCTAGAATGTTGCTTTAAAATATTTAGTCGATCCGAGCACTAGAACGGATTCTACAGCCCATTGATTCTGGCGGTGTCATGATCGTAGCGGGGCGCTCAGCCTGTGCCGTGCCGTTCAATCACGATTATCTCGGAACTTTTTTTTTCAAAAACGGTTCAACCGATCAACTTCTAGTTCCGTGCATATTAAAGTAAACAATTTTCTTCATAGAAAGAGCGGAGCAGATTTTGAAAATTGTAACATCATCTCCTTTTTGTAAGTGATAAACTATGAAAAAAAACGGCCGAAAACGGCCTTAAAATTTCAAAATCGCGCCATTCCGTCAATTTTAAATTTTTTTTGAAAGTCGTCCGCTCTTTCTGAGACAAATTTATTCTAGTTTATAATAATGTCATCATTATTTGATTTCAGACCAATCTGCGACCCCTAAATTGTACGCAGCTGGGCCATTTTCGAAAAACATGCCTCCGGAGAAGTTGAATAACGGGCGCCATTTTGTTTTTTTTTTTGAATAAAAAAATTTTTTCGTACAGATAAATATACAATAAAAGATAATGCCAAATATCATTTCCTTATGTCTTGTCATTTGCCTTCAAAAAAATCACGAACTTTACCTACTTTTTGACGTTCTAGATGAGAACCTCCCCTTAAAAATTTACTAAGTATGTTACTTTTAAGATTCTCTGATTTAGAGAAAAATAATAAAGAATTCCATCCCATCATAAAATTGGAAAAATTGGATTAAAAATTTAAAAAATCTGCTTTTTATCCATTTTTAGAATTATTTTTTAAAAATAAAGGGTTTTCGTAGCGGTCCCAAACGTAGTTCAAATGAATACTTAAATTCTATACTATAGTTATAAAATATCAGTTAATTCAAACCTTTTTCAAGGTTTGTTAGGGAGACAAGATTTTCATTAGAGTTCTACTCCTACATAACGTTGGTTCATTTCTTTTATATGGCAGAGGGACGATTCATGAAAAACTAGTTTCCTGAATAAATCTTAATAAAATATACTAATAACATATTATAAAGCTATAGTTCAGAATTCAAACTTTGATTTGACTTATGTTTCGAGCTGCTACGTAATTCCGATGTTTTAAAAAACATTTCTAAAAGTTGCTAAAATATGGTTATTTTCTTTTTTTAACCCTATTTTTCTTGAAAACTTAACTTGATGGAAAAAAACTGATTTTACATTACTGATTAGCAAAATGTATGTACGCAAGCCGCCAAAAATCGATAAATGAATTAAAAAAGCTTATAATAACGTTAACGAAATATATTTGCGCTTTAGTTCATACTAGAATTTTTTTTCAAAATTTGTAGTATTATTTTTCAAAGCTATAGCTATTAGCTATAGACTAAAATTTTATCAAATCATTCAAAATGGAATCTTGGAAACTGTATACTGGTTAGCACGTGGAAATTAAACAGACGTAATCTCTGTGATGGCATGGTTTTTATTCAAATTAACTCACTTAAAACCTCGTTAAAACATTTTTTTCATTATTTAAACAGGTGTTTCATGCATATGTGTATATTCAGTTGCTTATTGAAGCTATGCACATATTATCATATATATTAGACGATTTTTTAGAAAATTTGTCATTTACTTAAAGTTAGTAGCAATGATCTTAAATCGTCTTTTACTGCTGTATCTTTTCTTCTTGCTAATATTCGAAGGCTCTGCAAACCCTCTCGTGGGCGGAGAACAAGTAGGAGTATTAAGTATTAGAATTTATTTATTATTATTATTTCTTTCTTTAAACAACAATTTAAGAATTAAGTCGATCACGTCCTCTCTCGTCAGCGTCTCCTCACAAAGTGAAAGTTCCTCTGACTTGTATGTTCAGCAACACTATGATGGCGTCCTCATCACCTATATATATAAACAAAATACATAAAGCTCTCAAAGCTCTGTCTAACACTCCCTCCGCTTTGAGGGTCTTTGTTACCACATTTTAATTAGTACACTTCAATTTCATCATCAATTCAATTTTATTAATAAACACAACTGAAAGCTCCAATAAAAAAAATAAAAAAAACAAAAACAAAATTTGTTTCAAACACGAGAAATCAAAAATCAAAGTCGAAGTTATTCTTTTGGTTTACTCTGATCTACAGCCGTGGATGTATTTGGATCTATAACAAAATGAAACAAAAAAATATCATTACTTCCACTTATACACACATATACATATATTTTTTTTTTCTCCTTTTTTTTTGTAAACATACTTGATTTTATTACTACTTTAAATTCATTATTTTATTTCTGAGATAGTTATGTGCCCTTTGAGGAAGTGGTTTAGTCATAATATCTGCTTCGTTTTCATTCGAAGCTACCCATTTTACTATGACCTTCCCTTGTTTCACACAATCTTTTACAAAGTCTCCGTGTTTCTTTGACATTGGTATTTTTCTACCAGTATTTTCTCTTTCATTTAGTCTACTTTCAATTTCATCCAAATTATAATCAAAACCTTTAAGTCTGTGATTGCCTTCCATGTAAGTGCAATCTTTTGCAGATTTATTATCAGTCCATATAATGACAGGATACATTGTTCTTCCAGTAATGTCCCTTATAGCTTTGTCCAAAGATATAATGTCTTGACAAACTTCACTCATGGCGATGTATTCCGCATGACAAGTGGATACGGATGTCAATCTCTGTTTATGACTCTTCCAAGTTATGCTATCTCCAAATAGTTTGATAACATAACCACCTGTTGTACCTGATTGTTCACAATCTTGAAAACTAGAGTCTGTTATAGCCTCCATTTTATCAGTTTCACCTCGAAAGATCAATCCAATATCTATAGTACCTTTAAGGTATCTAAAAATCCTTTTTACATCTTCCCAGTCTTCGACTGTAGGTTCCATTTGTTTTCTCGCTAATCTATTTACTGCATATGCTATATCAGGCCTAGTTGCTCCGGCTAAATATAACAGACTTCCAATTGCAGCTCTGTATGGTGCATTTGTTGACTTTCTAATTTCATCTTTCTTTTGATTGCTTTTATTCTTAGCCTGTCTCGTTACCATTGGTGTCTCTTTAGGATTACTTTCTAACATGTTGAATTTGGCGAGTATCTTTTCAATATATTCACTTTGTTGCAATTTAATTGTTTTAGATGACCTATCTCTTATTATTTTCATACCTAAGTATGTATCTGGTTCACCTAAATCTTTCATTTTGAATGCTTTGCAAAGATTTGTTTTTACTTCATGCAACTTCTTTTCTTCATTTCCAGTCAGTAAAATATCATCAACGTAAACTACTGCAATTACACATTTTCCATTTTTCCTCCAAGTAAATAAGCAAGGCTCATGCAAATCATTTTCTAATCCTAATTTTATCATTTCCTTTTTGAGTGTTTCATTCCATCTTTTCGGGCTTATTTTAAGTCCATACAATGTTCTTTTCAGTTTGCATACTCTGTTTTTCTTTAAGTTGGGATCATAGTACATGCCATCTGGTATTTCCATATATATTTCTTCATCCAAGTGACCGTTTAAGAATGCTGTTTTCACATCCATCTGATGAACATCCATATCATATTTATTTGCAACAGCAAAAACAGATCTGACTAAAGCTAAGCTAGAAACTGGAGCGTAGGTTTCTTTGAGTTCATATTCTCTTATATCTTTGAAACCTCTGATAACTAATCGTGCTTTATGTAATGTATGACCATTTTCATCTATTTTTCGTTTGAAAACCCATTTTGAATCTATGATATTTGCTTTACCTCCAGACTTAGAACATGTAGGTCTATCTATTATTTCCCAAACATTATTCTCTTCCATAGATCTTAATTCCTCGTTAATCGCTTGTTCCCATTGATTTTTATGTTCTGAATCCAGAGCTTCCTTGAACGAAGTTGGATCCTTGTTTATATTTGCTAAAAGAGCAAATCTGATTTCATCTTTAACTAGATTTCCTTCTAACTGAGTTTCACATCCAATTTTATTTTCAGTTATATTTAAACTGCTATTAGAGAGAAAATTTAAGCTTGTATCATTCAAACGTTGGGCTACATATATTATTGGTGTAACTTTATGGTTTCTTTTGGCGTCTCTTCTAGGTTGTTTTCTAGGAGGACACGCAGGTTCGTCTTCCATTTTTCTTTTTGTTATTTCTTTCACCTTTGGCTTAGTTTTATTTTCATTCATTGAAGTTTCATCCACTAACTTATTTTCATTAATTGATTCGTTCGTCTCAATTTTTCTTTGAGGTTCAGAATTTTTATTTATAATTTCAAACAATCCTTCCTTTTGTGTACCATAAATATCTTTGTACACGATTTTTTCATTAAATCGTATATGCCTAGAAGTTAAAAATCTTCCAGATTGAGGATGCCACAAAATGTACCCAGTATTTGTAAAGCCTACCAAAACTGTTTTTAATGCTCTTTCTGAAAACTTTGAGTTTGGTTTAGGGATTTTTGCATAAGCTATACATCCAAATCTTTTGATAGCTTCTATTTTATCTTTGGTATTTGGTACCAATTTAATCAACGGGCTTACAAAATTATTTGATTTATGAGGTGTCAAATTGTAAACATAACTGGCTGCTTCTACTGCCAAAATCCACATGCTAGCTGGAATTCCCGAATCTAGCATAAAAGTTCTGGCCTTAATTTGAATGGTTTTATTAAACCGTTCTGCTGTACCATTCAATTGTGGCGTGTAAGGTGGGGAAAAATCATCATCAACCTTTTCGTTTTGCATTACCTCAGCGAATTTACCTCCAACAAATTCTTTTGCATTATCTGCTCTGATATAGCATACTTTGGCTTCAAATCCGATCTTATTTCTGACATGTTTAATAAATTTGTCCAAGCCATCCCCAGCATCGCCCTTACTTTGTAAATAGTACGTTTTACCGTACCTTGAAAAATCATCTATTACCGAAAGGATGAATTTATTATTCCCAGGGTGTGAAAGTGGTTTAATTGGTCCCATAATATCTGCATGGACAATCTGAAGTGGATTTGATGCTCTCGATCTGTGATTATCGAAAGGTAAATTTTCCATCTTTGCTAATATACATATTTCACAATCTTTTATTGACGAATCAAATTTAACCCCTTTCAATTTTTCATTTGACTTTTGTAAATGATAAAGGTAATCAAGAGACGTATGCCCTAACCTATAATGCCAAAGATTGCCATTATCCAATTTATTTGACTTACAGTCTATATTTTTGTCATAATCAAATTTAAGATTTTTAATTTCATTCGTTGAGTTTAGATCATCCAAGTCTAAAACATTTCTATTCAAAAACTTATAATCAACTTCCAATTCAGTGTTTTTATTAGGATTTGCTACCTTCAAGTTTTCCCGGGTGAGCCCCTGACCATTCTCCCTCCCAATCTCAGACGGTGTATTTTCAGTTACTTTATGCATGTTTTCACTTAATTTTTGAACATCCGTCTGCGATTGTGACAAGAATTCACCCAAGGAAACCAACCTAGCTTGACAAGAATAGGCATCATAACATTCGTCATTATCTTCGTTATTTCTTACGTTGAAAGATACAATCCAATTAGGTTTTACATATTTTCCAGTTATATAAGTACAGTCAGTATTTTTATCAAAAATTTCTAATATTGTATCATCCAAATAGATGCCAAACCCTGATTCAGCAAAACGTCTAAGTGAAATGAGGTTGTTTGAGATATCTTTTGCTGCTATAACATTTGTTAAATATATTTTGTCATTTTCATTAGTTTTGGAGAATAACATCAAATTTCCTCTCCCATCTATTTTAATATCTGCGCTAGTATTTTTGTTTGCACTTTTTATAACCTCATCAGGGCATTTTTCAAAGTTATGTAAAATTAACCCTTTATTAACTATATGCTCAGTCGCCCCTGAGTCTGCTATGAATGATATATCATTTTTATCATTATGTAAATTGGAAAACTCACCTGCAACATAAGCTCTCACATACTTATATTGATTTTGTTGTTGATCACTTCTTGGTGGATCGTATGGTCTGACCCTGGAGTTCCAGTTCCTTCCTGTGCTGTTACCTCTATTATTACCCCTTGATTAGCTTTGTTTGTGTTAATGTTGTAATTGTTTTGTGTTCTTTTGTTAGGATTTTGAGGACAAAAATCACCAACATGATCGGTGTCTTGTCTGCAATGGTAGCACCTAAATAGGCCTAAAGGTTTCAAAGGACATGCATTTTGTTTGTGACCACCTTCGGTACACCGGAAACAGTTTCCGTGTGGACCTTTCTGCCAATTTGGATTTCTAAAGTTAATTATATTAGCTCTAGGCTCATCTGATTTTTTTTGAGAGTTTTCTGCTTCTAAGTGAAGCATAAATGATTTTATCTCGTCCACTGACAATTCTGTTTTGTTTTGATGTCTGTGATATAATGATACTGCTTTAAGTTCGCTACAGTTTGCTGCAACGGCATTATAAAATGCTGAGCGAATCTCGACTTCTGACAATGGAGCCCCCGACTCACAACTTTCATGCTTCCTTACTATGGTGTCGAATCTGTCTGTAAAGGCATCAATTTTTTCTGTTTTACCCATTTTTAAGCTATATAATTCTGCACGCACAGTTGCATCAGTAGCGTTCATCTCAATTTTTTTTATATTCTTTTAGTTTTCTTATAATTTCTTTACTGTCTTTTATATTTAAGATTCTTTTATGATAGCGGGCTTCAACGCGGTTAATTATTATGTCTCGTACGAGATTGTTTCTTTTACCGATTTGATCTGGAGTAAGGTGTGACGGTGGTGCCGCTGACTCATTAATCACGTCCAAAAGATCGTTTGACATTAACTCCGACGTAAGATAGTCCAGCCAAATATTTAATGGAGCTTTGTAGATTAGTTTGTAGTCTCTTTTAATATTAACCTTACTTGAACTTCCATTTGTAGTAAGCGTGTTATTTAGTTGTTTAAGAGTTTGATTCATTCCTTCCATGAATGTAGATTGTTGGTCATCGTAAATTGTGGAATTGACAGGAGGGGAGAAAATGGGAGTAACAACTGTGTTGTTTTCTTTGTTTTGGTGTACTTGTGCTAGAGTTTGTATGTGATTTATAGAGTTAGATTGTATGTCGTGTGTATTGGCATTGCTGTTTCTTCCATTAACAGAACCATTGTCTTTTGATTTTACCGTAGTTTTTGTGTTAATAGTGTTGGTTAACAGATTTTGTTTTTGTGTCTCCATGGCTTTTAATTTCATTCTCTCAATTTCAAGTTGACATGAGGTATTTTTAAGAGAGGTTTCAATCAAATTTTGATGTGCTGCAATGAGTGCTTTCTGACTATTTAAAGTGTCTTCAGCCTTTGAAAAGGCTTGCATAAGCTGAATAATGTAATCCTGGGATGGAAGTGCTACATAGGCTGTACCATCAAGAGTTTTATTGGCAGATGGATCATGGTGGGCCTCTGTGAAACACCGGTCTAATTAATGTTTGGCTTTTATATTTCTCTTGCCATTCTTCATTATTTTATTAATCAAAAAAAATAGCAAAAAGAAAATATCCCTCCAACAAAATTAATATACATGTATATATAGAAAAAAAACGAGTCCATACTTTTTTTTTTTTGCAAAAAAAAAAATTCACAGCCACGATCCAATTCATTTAAGTTCAATAAACATTATTTTTAATCATTTATCTTTAAAAAAAACATGCGTATGTTATTTAAAAAAATACCTGTTACACCATCGGAGCTTCCATTTTGCCCTACCCCACTTGTTTCGACATCTATTGGACTAATTTCGTCATATGAAGCAGAATTCGATGTTATTGAAGCTGCATTTTCGTTCTTATTTTCATCCATATTAAAAGAATGTCGAATTATACTTCCAAAATAACCTTAAATATCGCTGGAATATAAAAGGTACCAAACATTTCAAACTACTGATCTCAATTGCACAGCAAACTAAGATAAGCTAAAAAAAACTTTATTACTCGCATACAACCAGAGACGACACATGCGCTCCCTCCCAAAGTGATTAAACGCACTGCAACTTAACCAACTGTATGGTAAGGGTTGGCCTAGCACAAGTATCAGTCCCCAAATCGCACTTAAGTTTCAGTTCAATGAATACATTAGAGAAAGCACAGCATTTCATAGTTATATTTTTAAAAAAAACGGCTCTACATATGCATATTTTTTTGATTTATTCTCCATCCATCCAATCCCAAAAACATATATTTCTTTGGTTTTGTAAAATAAATTCAAGTAATTTAAAAAAATTTTTAGACATTTGTTTATTAAGCATACTAATATGTACGTTTACTGCACAGCTGCAAACAGTACATAAGAAATGCATTTACTTTAAAAAAAACTCAAGAAGTTAAAAAGAAATATTCTTAAACGTACACTTTTTGTACACGTATACCTCTAAAATATGTTGAGAAAGAATTTAAAAAAAAATCACTCGCTCCAAACACCTATAAACTAATAAAAACTTGTAACCATCCACACATTTCAATCACTGTCATTTCAAACAGCATACATATTCACACATGTATGCTGTGTCCCCTTCCGAGAAGGAAAAAAAACTCTATCCTTCATACAAAACCAAAGAGCGAAGGAAAAATAATCACGAGAAGAAGAGCGAGAGACTTACTTTTAAACACTAATACGTGGAACTAAAACAAAATTTATTTGCGTAGTGGGCCTATAACCTATTAGAATTTATTTATTATTATTATTTCTTTCTTTAAACAACAATTTAAGAATTAAGTCGATCACGTCCTCTCTCGTCAGCGTCTCCTCACAAAGTGAAAGTTCCTCTGACTTGTATGTTCAGCAACACTATGATGGCGTCCTCATCACCTATATATATAAACAAAATACATAAAGCTCTCAAAGCTCTGTCTAACATTAAGAAAGGTTGGCAATAACCTTGTAGTGAAAAGTGAAAATAAACACCCTTTTGTGGTACATCTCAGCATATACGAGACGATACCGAGCGAAGGAGATGAAGACAAGCAATGCGGTGGCGTTCTCATTGGTTCTCAGACAGTTCTTACAGCAGCGCATTGCATCAAGGACATAAAGAGCAATCCAGAGATTGAAGCTACAGCTGGAAGATTGTACATGCTTCTGGAGGAGGAGGGTCAAATTACACCAGTCCAGAAATACAAAGTTCACGAAAATTACGTGAAAACCTGCGGAGGTCGTGAAAATAGATTTCAGTTTTGTCGCAATGATATCGCTCTGCTGTGGCTAGAAAAACCCCTAATTTTTTCGTCAACCATTCAACCAGCTACTTTAGCTAGTAAAAATTCACGAACTAAAAAATCTGGATTGATTTTCGGATGGGGGATCACTGAAAATAAAAGGCCATCGCTTATGCTTCGCAAGGCAGAACAAAAAATAGTTACCCTTTTAACTTGCAAATCACATTTCCCTCAAATTTTATTTGATGATACCAAATTATGCCTAATTTCGGCAACGCAAACTTCTACAATGTGTCATGGCGATTCTGGAGGACCCTTTTTAAGCAATGGTGTTGTGTATGGAATTGCATCTTTTGGACGAAAAACTTGCGATCCTAAAAATCCTAGTGTTTTCACGAATGTGGCACAGTATGAAGATTGGATTAAGAATACTGTGAAAAAGTGGTCTCTTAAGGAATTCAAGCAATTAAAATTTGAAAAGCCGGACGTACAGCATGAAAAACCCGAAACCAAACCACCAAAGTTAGTTTCTACAAAATCGTCTAGAAGAAAAACTTTATCCAATCACAGATAGTTTTGTCAAATATTTTGGAAATTATATCTCCTATATTGTGTTTTCAACTAAACTTATTAATTAACTGTCAAGAGGTAGACCCTTGCAATTTTGAATTTTTAAATTATCGCGAAGAATGAGTACTTTTTTTAAAGTACCTTTTCCTGTATAACTTTGCACCATTTAACCATTTATCATTTAAATAAAATCGGAGAAATACTAAATACGGAGTTTCCAAGATTATGTAAATAATAAAAATGCATCTAAATATTTGTTTTTACCAAAATCTCTTAAAAAAGTCAATAAGTAGTTAATTTATTAATAATGGTCCAAGCACAAAAATACCGATTTTTGAAATAGGTATAAATTAAAAACAGAAACAAAGACATTAAATAATTAGTTTTTTTTTCATTAATTGCATTAATGACTTTATCTTATTAAATAAAATATATATTTAAAAAATTTTTTTTTTAAAACTGCTTTTATAATTGTATTAAAAAGAAAAACTATTTTTTGTTTTGCTGATCTTATATTTTATGAAAAAGGATCCTTTTGTCTTTGATCATATATCTCAGCAACTAATGACCGCATAGTAAATTTAAGGACTGTTTTGAAAACCCTATAATTTTTCAAATCGATACTTCAAACCGTTTTCCCGGCCCGATTGATCAAAGTTTTACAAAAGAATTAATCCATTAATGCGCAAGTTATTTATCCTGTGACTAACTAAACAATTTCATATGACAAAAAATACTTATAATTAGAAAAAGAGCATGCTTGAATTTTTTTCGGAATTTTTCGGGAGATTTTCGGATTATTCAAAAAATTGACAAATCCAAAAAAAAAAAAAAAATACTCCAAAAAACGCACACGTGTTCTCTGGATAATTTTAAGCATTTTTTGTCATATGAAATTTATTCGTAAAATTGATCTTTTCTGAGTAGAAACATCGCGAATTTTTTAGTTAGTCACAGGATAAAAAGCTTGCGCATTAATGGATTAATTCTTTTGTAAAATGTTGATCAATCGGGCCGGGAAAACGGTTTGAAGTATTGATTTGAAAATTTACAAGGTTATTGGGGGTAAGGTAAGCTGCAACGAAACCAGAAAATATTAGTCTTTCCGTCAATATTTGTAAATCAGTGGCAGGTTTTCTAAAAAAAACGCAGTCATTTTTTCCAGTTTTTTCAAATAAATGTCAAGGGGGAAAAAATTTGTTTACTTCGACAACCATAATAGATCCTTGTAGAGAATTCATTCAAGTTTTCGAAACCGTTCTTAAATTCACTGTGCGGTCGCAAATTTAGCAAAAAGAAAGCATTTTGAAACATTTTTTCTTGCGCTATTTCTTATGATTGCATGATAGCCGTAGCTCGAAAAAATTGTCCAAAAGATCTTAAAACTAGAGACTTCAAGCTTCAAAAAGCTTTTTGTTTAAAATTAAAAAAAATAAATAAATTATATATATATACATATATTAGGGTACTTTTTTTTCACGACAATTTTTTTTTTTCAGTCCCACCTCGAAATTTTGTGGCTAATACCTAAACAAACATTCCCTGAAAATTGGAGCCCTTAAAAATAATATTTAGTACTAGACCAAGACGCATAAAGATTTCCCATATAAAATACACGTGAACTTTGATTATTTTTCTTCAAATCTCTACAACTCAGAGGCATTTTATAGCACAATCTTGGGCAATGGTAGGATTTCTTCAGAACTGAATGCTCTACAAAAGTGTCCATTGCGGTGTAACCCTAACTGCCACCAGCGAGGTAGTACGGGTCAGTAACCCCAATTTGTCCATAAAATTCTCGCTTTTTACCCCTATCTCGTAAACAACAAGAGGTACAGAAAAAGTAAATATGACAAACTTGTAGCAAATTCAATTTCCTCCGAAAAGTTCTTGAACACCAAATCGGTAACGTCGATATTTCTTGAGATATTGGGCTTTGAAGTTGAGGTAGTGTGGAATTGTCATGGATTATTGAGCTAAATTGTAGAAACACTACTTCAACTTCAAAACCCAATATCTCAAGAAATATTGATGTTACCGTGTTCAAGCACTTTTTGGAGGAAACTGAATTTGCTACAAGTTTGTCATATTCACTTTTTCTGTACCTCTTGTTGTTTACGAGATAGGGGTAAAAAGCGAGAATTTCATGGACAAATTGGGGTTACTGACCCGTACTACCTCGCTGGTGAGAGTTAGGGTTACACCGCAATGGACACTTTTGTAGAGCATTCAATTCTGAAGAAACCCTACCATTGCCCAAGATTGTGCCATAAAATGCCTCTGAGTTGTAGAGATTTGAAGAAAAATAATCAAAGTTCACGTGTATTTTATATGGGAAATCTTTATGCGTCTTGGTCTAGTACTAAATATTATTTTTAAGGGCTCCAATTTTCAGGGAATGTTTGTTTAGGTATTAGCCACAAAATTTCGAGGTGGGACTGAAAAAAAAAAAATAGCCGCGAAAAAAAAGCACCCTAATATATATGTATACACCCATCCCCCCATTTACACGGTATGCACGTTCCAAGAAAAAGGTGATGATCGAAACCGTGTAAAACGAGACACCGCATACATGTAATACGTTGGGTTCAAAGAAGCCTTACACCGGGCAAATCAGAGAACATAAAGAAAAGTCGGAAATACGTTCCTAAAAACCGAGTAGAGACAACGATTTTATGACAAAAAGTAAATTTGTCCTACTGAATACTAAACCTCGAAATTGAAACCAGGCCTATGTAGATTATTACGAAGAAGCTCTCTAATTTCTTATACGATTCACTTGTATTACACGGTGTTTTGTCTATTAATGTTGATGTTGTTCAAATATTTTTGATCCCAAGTGTGTAATTGCATTTTCAATTGTAATATCTTGCATTTTATGCACAATAAAAGTCCATGACAGTATTATTGGCAGTATTGTTCTCTTTGCAGTTCCAATGTTCTTATTACCCAAAGCAAGGCGCTCATTACAACAGGGTTTGCCCGATGCCCTGAGGTTAGATGCTAGCGATATATTATTTTTATTTATTTATTTTATCAGTCCTCATCTTGACGTTGGGTGTAGTAGTTAATTTTGTAATTTAAGTCTTAAATTTAATGACACCACATAGCTAATCACATTCTATTCGTCCACGATATTGGATTTAGAACGATATTAAATACACTATACATATGAAATTCTCACCCGACTTATAAACTTATAAACGTGTGCAAAAATTTCAAATCTCTAGCTTAAAGGGGTAGTGTAGAGGCACGAATTTCGGCCGTTTTTTCAAGTTTCGTAAAAAAAGAACAAAAAATATTTTTGCTGTACATTTTTCTTTTCTTATTTGTTTATTGATATTTTAAGAATACATAAAAATTAAATGAAAAAAAAAAAACAAAAATTCCAAAAGTTATCGGCTGGCACAATGGGGGATCCAAAAAAAAGGGGGGTGTGACGGCGGTCAAAATTACAACCGTTCTAGTCACCTGAAACAAAAAAATCCAAAGGATTCTTAATTAGTAATGTTGTCGCTATGGAATCATCCTCAAAAAAGTAAAAAAAAAATTTTTTTCACAAAATGGCGGCCGGTTGAAAAAAAAAATTTTTTTTGCGATTTTTTCAACAGTTTTAAATTTTTTTAAAATATTAAAAATCAAAATTTTCAACTTTTTTTTTGAGGATGTTACGATAGAGGGATATATAAAGAACGTTCACACCAAATTTCAAGTAAATCGGTTTAGTAGATGTCGAGATATCCTTACCGCCAACTTGAAAAAAGTAGTTTCGAGAAAAACGCGTTTAAAGTTTAGAGTAAAGTTTCAGCAGTTGCGCTCAGAACAGAACAGAATATTAGAACGAAAAGATGTCAACACAATACGTTGACTTTCAGCATAATATACAGTAATACCCCGGACTTACGCGATAGGTGGGACCAAGAGATAGCCGTGTAAGTCGAATTCGCGTAAGTCGGGGTTCAACCTTGCATATAAATACGTATAAAGTTTGTGTAATCGGGACCAGAGTCTAAAGAAAAAAATAATTTAGAAGAATAATGCTTGAATTCAAAGTTTGAGAGCCTTTCACAGCTTCAGTAATTTTTTCTTTATTTTTTATAACCGTTCGAACTGTTGATTCCGGTAGGTCAAATTTCTTTGCCAATTTACAAATTTTTATTATCGATTCAAAGTCTTTGATAATATTTAGTTTACACTCCAAAGACAATGTTTTTCGTTTCTTGTTAGGTTCATATGACTCATTTTTTGGTCTTTTAGATGACATAATTAAAGATAAACCAATGTTTTACGGAATTGGAATTGTTATTCCACACGGAACACGTTCGAACTTGTCGTAAATCGAACACGCCGATGTGCGCGATGATCGGGGTAGCGTAAGTCGGGGTATTACTGTATATTATAATACAATATATAGGTATAAAATACAAAAGAAGTTTCATGGGGGAATTTATCCGCAGGTACTCGGGCCTACCGTGTTTTGTTCAATTCATTCCGGTCGGACCAGTTTAGTTGCCGCTTCACCAAAATCGCTATAACTCGGTAAATAATTGAAATTTTAAAAAATCCCTTTGAAGGCATATTCTTGAATGTTTAAACTTTATAAATACGAATTTCTACACTAGAATACCCCCTTAACCCATTAACGCCCAAGCGACCATTTTTGAGTCGATTAGAAATTTACTTGACAGAAGCGATCAAATATCGAAAGTGGTATATCAGAATATGTGTTTTTGCTTAAAATTGTCCGCTCTTTCATAATCTGCAACCAGAATTTTAATATTACGCACTGAAAAATTACTATGGCGGCTCAAAGATGGCGCAAATATTGCAAATATTTCTTTATTGAATTGCTGGTAATATCGAAAATCAAACTTTAAATTCTGCATTAGAATATTTCAATCGATTTTTAGTATGTAATAGGATATATTTTACTTTATGCATAAAGTTGGATGCTGTTTATATCCTAAAAATCGATTGAAATATTCTAATGCGGAATTTAAAGTTTGATTTTCGATATTACCAGCAATTCAATAAAGAAATATTTGCAATATTTGCGCCATCTTTGGGCCGCCATTATAATTTTTCAGTGCGTAATATTAAAATTCTGGTTGCAGATTATGAAAGAGCGGACAATTTTAAGCAAAAACCCATATTCTGATATACCACTTTCGATATTTGATCGCTTCTATCAAGTGAATTTCTAATCGACTCAAAAATGGTCGCTTGGGCGTTAATGGGTTAATTGGAACTAAGCGAAATTTTTATTGGGAGATTTTTTACCCAGACCGAGAAAGTTAGTTAATAATTTTAAAACAATTTCTTATTGTACAAAATATTCATGAGAGGACTTCTCTGAAACAAAAAATGCAAAAGCAAATGACTCCCACTTTTTTATCGAGGGGACTGAATGCAGGAAATAGTACATATAAAAAGCTTTAGGCTTAAATAACTTTAATATATCGCTGGAAACCCCTGAACCGTAAGACAAATACAAAATTAAAAATTATGAAGAAACAATATATAGTTGGCATGATTTAGAACATTTCAAATGAAAAGGAAGAAATAAATTTCACCTACCCTCACTTAAATTCACAAAGATCGCATTTAATTTATTAGACATACCTTCAACACTATTTTTTTACCATCGCATCGTAGTGATGCTCCGTCTTTGTTAGGATGCTAATTTTTTTTTTAAAATTACAGTGGATCAAATATCTAGAAATATTAGTGAGTTTTAAATTTAACTTTGAGTCTTGGAAAGCCACATTGGCCTTCGAATCTTCAAAAAATTATTTTAATACATATTACTTTAAAAGAATAGAATCGAAATCATAGCGTTATACAAAAATAAAAGTTATTATTTCACTTCCTTTTAAAGCTTGTTTAGAGGCGAGGTGTAAAGGAAACTTATTATAAGAAGGAAAAGAAATCACACTGCTTAATTCATTGAAGACAATTTACAGAGCTGAAACGAAGTAATTTGTCTCGTTTTTTATAAGAAATGCTTTACCTTTCAATCTCTAGCCGTTTTCTGGAGCATCATTGGATCAGAATCGGAATCAGGACACCATTTCTCGGAATTAAATAAAAACACCAATAAGTAACAATGCAATTTATATTTTATTAAAAGTTGTTTTCTCTTAACTAAAAAGTTTCTTTTTAAAAATATAATTTCATTTGAATTACTCTCATCAATGCGCTCTCTTCACAATAATTTCGTTTTATGTTTTCCTAAAATTTCTCTTCGCATAAAATAGTTTGAAATTTATCAACAACCAGAACAAAATCGCTCGAAATGCGCGTCTAATTAGACTAAAGAATTTTGATTAAAAACTCTTGTTTTTCTCGAAAAATCGCAATAAAATTCGTCCGTCAATATGCATTTAGTCCTTTTTGGGAATATATAGTAGCTTTTATGAAAAATAATTTCATTTAGTCCTAACAGTTACGATGCAATTAGCAGCTCTACAATTATAATTATTATTTTTATTTTGCTCTTATACAATTTTCGACTTTATTTTTTCTTAATTCTAATATTTTTCCCCGATTCAGAGCTGACATTCATTGCTGCTTAAGGTCTAATTTTTAAATAGTTAAATTCTCGCTTTCATAGCTCAGCATTAGTTTATTTTTTTTCTTTTTCGGTTTATCGACAATTTAGCTGCATTTTGCCACACTTTAGGGATATACGTCCACTTACCCAAACGTAAGAATTGCGTAAAATTATCACAAAAATTATATTTTTATTATTGCACATTTATCATCATTAGTTCATTTCATATGCTAACATTTTTTTTGTTAAGAGCAGAATAAGACAACAGAAGCAGAAAAATAAGAAAAGAACAAAAAATAATTAAGACTTTTTAAATATTCTTGTTCTGGTTTTCGGCACTTTTCTTGTAATTACGCTTTTAATGCGGTACAACCATGTTTTTATTATTTTTATAACATAGTATAGAATATAATTAATTAAAGTGCACGAATCTCCCTAAAGATATAGCTGTTTCTATTGTATTAAGCCTAAGAGTACACACGTATTAACGCAGTTTCACAAGAAAATACTAAAATTATAATTTTCTCATTTTATCTTCAATTTTTATTTATGTTGTTTTTTTTGGTCTGGAGATTTTAATTACAGTAACTTTTTAGTTCTTACATAATATCATTAGTGGAGGAGAACATTTTAACAAAAATTCATTAGTAAAAAAAATTAACAAACACACACACTCAATAGAAAATTAGATTTACGGCAATTTATATGATAGAAAAAATATTTTGATTTTTATCACAATTACAAAAACGACTCAAAAATAGTAAAAAATTCTCATAAATATTGATAAAACATACACCAAGAGGAGTACACAGATGTAGACTACGTAAAAATTGTTGAAAAAGGTTCTTATTAATTAGAATGTATATCGTAGTGATAAAAGTGCTCGTCGCGGTGTAATTAACGTTGCGCTGCACACGATTGTTTATTGGTTAGTTTAGTTAGCATAAACAGCGGTTGAAAGCACAATGCTCATATGCTATTATGGATTCTTTTTGCGTTTTTCATCTCGAACAGGTGGAAACATGTACGTTTATCGCTATGGTTAAGCACACCAGCATACAGCATAGGATGTATCACACCAAAATTTAAACAACATTATTATTTGTATTAGTGCCTTTAGAGCTTCTACACCGATCTTTCCTTAATTAGACAATTGTGAGGTGAATGGACAAGTAAAAATTGATTATTGATGATTTCAATGAATGAAATATGTATCTATTTTTGATTAGGCCTAATGTATTCAATTGTGGCACTCATAGTTAATTATGCAATAGTTATGTCCTGAGTGAATTCATTAACAAAATTAGCTTTGCGGGTTACAAAATCCAAAGACGTACGTTTTGATTCTTCTAAATCTTACAAAAATTTTTGCACACAATATACCTAGCTAAGGAATCGCTTACGTACTCCAACGACCAGATAAGATTGCATACAAAATAATTTGTTTTTAAAAATATATCTACTAAAAACAGTTTATCGTCATATTTCAAATAGCACCAGTGATCTGGTCTAACGCATAAATAATCAAAATTCAAGCATTCATTTTCAATTTCAAGATTAGTTTTTAAAATCTACTATTTTCTGTTACGCAGAACGATTTACTTTTGATAAAATGTATGTGTAAGGTCCTATCTATTTTGAATACCTATTGTAATTTATAATTTACTAAGTTGTGTGTTTACTTTGTTAAAATTTCAATGTATTACTTTATATTAGACATTTTATATTTCATTCACCTTATCAATAGTAGTTGTGTATGCTTCTCGTATTAATTATAAATATTTAAAAAAAATTCCACCTGCTCATTTTGACGAACACAGCTATATCACATATGTGTATATAAACCTTCAAAAGGGACATCGAGTTCAGCATTAAATTTAAAAACATCACACAGTGCCTATACAGTGCATTGTCTCTAACAACATTAAAATAAAAATACATATTATAATTCTAAACATGTGATGATAATTATAATTAAATTAAAACTGTATTCAAATTAATAAAATGCATCAACTATTTTTGTTGAAGGCCAAAAACCAGTCTCTACTGCTCAAGAAGAACTATTCTCTCTCTATCACGAATTTTGAGAGGATGGTATTGTATAAAACTAAGGCAATAACTATTTAAAAAAATAATAATAATCACAAGGAAACATGATAAATAAAAATATCAAACATTTGAGAAGTTTAAAAAAACAAACATTACAAAGAGAAGAATTTCAAAAACTGTGCAGGAGGAACAGGTTGCGATTCCTCAAGCTGACTGCCGGCCTCTTCTAGGCGAGCCTTAAAATCAGGCGATTGATCTACAATACAGGGGTGGCCAGCCGACGGCCAGAATAGGCAGCAACAATAGCGACATAATGATAGGACCTCAGCAAATTGGTAGTCTTCTCGCACTCCATAAGTCTTTCTCAAATCGTGATAGATCTTTTTCCAGTCCTTAACATCACCCATAAGTTTACATTTGTGCTTATCCAAAATGAAGTTGACTTGCTTTTGATTAAAGTGGAACCGAGTAAGATCTCGCCAAACGCGTTGTTCTGAAACTAAAGCCGCCATTAGGTTCCATGCACTTGAGGATGCCTGAAAAAATAAGAAAAATATTTTAAACAAAATTTTAGTCAAAACGCTTATGATGAGGATAGTCTGTTTTACTCACTTCCAAGTCTCTATGATCCGAAATTCTTAAAATTATTTCTCTTACACATTCTTCGGGTAAGTCGTGTAACTTTGGACGAATTTCAGGGCCAGGCTGTTTAAATAAACGAAAAAAAAAATGTGAGCAAGTTTCTTGGTGCTCTTAATTAAAAACGAGTTACAAGCGCTTTGGGCCTCAGTCAACGTTTGTACTAACTTATCTCAAAAACCACTAAGTACTATATTTTAATATTAAATCTCAATCTTTTGTCAGTCAGTCAATATAATGAAAAGTATTTCCTTGTTGTTGTTGAAATGAAGACAATAATCCTTTTCTATGAAGTTGCTGATGCTAATTTCATTTCTTTTCATTTCAATCTTCCAATTGAATGAAGGATTTTTCGATATTTTGTTAACTTACAGATTTTGTTGACCCTGAATCTGAAAATTGCTACTTTATATAGAGAAAATGTAATGATAATATCAATAATCGCATTTAAATGTTCTTGAAAAAAAGCTACATATAGTTCAACGTACATTTAGTTTGGTGTTTCCGTTGTTTCTGAATCTGACCTCATAGAATTCAAAATAGACGTTATTGGTGTTTGGTGACGCTTTACCCTTTCTCCCTTTCTCTAAATTCTCCACTTTATCATTGTGAAACTTTTTGAATATGTGTGAAAAGCTGCGCTTTTTTGGTCTATTCAGAACATAAAGATATTATACCTTGAATTGAAATTTCTCATGAGAAACACAGCCAAGATTTAACCCTCAGTCACAAAGGTCGGGTATACCATACCCAGAGCCTTTTAGAAACGCGTAGCATTTTCCAGGGGGAAGGGGTACATGTCTAAAGCGCATGCGTAAAAAAAGTAGAGGTACCAAAGTACCTAATTAGTGCTTCGTCAAAGTTATTAGTGTCACCTAGCATACTGTTTAATTTGTCCGAATATTGGTCTGGGTATTTTCTACCCGCCATGTGTGAATTCGTTAGAAAACGTCGATAATCAAAATTTGACAAGTAAGTAAAAATGCGTACAAAAGAGCAATTACATCAACTTTTGATGTATATTTTTAGTATACAAATAATATTTTATCATTTTTTTTCTTTCTAGCGATCAAAAAATGAGCAAGATGCGTGTTTTCTGTGACAGTTTAAGGATAGTAAATTCGTATATGGAGGCCTATTTCTAAAGTATGAAGACATAATTTTTTATGTAAAACAATTTAAGTTGGTGTTTCTTGAACTATTAACCCATTAATGCCTGAATAACAAAAAATTTTACGGCAACTTCGACGCGCTAACTTTTATCGAAGGGGTGGTCAATTCTTATCGAGACCAACTTTTCTAGACGTATTTTGAGTCGCCCGACACGATCCAATCAAAAAAAAAAGTGAAAAAAAATTATTATTATTGTTTTTGTGCAATATTCTGTAAATAAATACCTTTTTCACGTAATTTTTTTTCGAAAAACGACTGATTTAGTGGGGAAAAAGCAACTTTTTACTGCAATAAAGTGCATAAAACGTGTTATTAGGACTTAAACTTCAAAACTATGCAGGCATTTAATCAGTAATCAGTGACCCCAAAAACTCCGAATACCCACTTTTTTTTCGAAGAAATTGAGAATTTTGCCAAAAATTGTTCGCCATCTTGGATCCGCCATTTTGATTTACGAAAATCTGATAGCAAATTCGTAATCAGTGACCCTTAAAACTAGTGTATATACATTTTTGGGAATAGTCGAACATAGTGAGGTAAAAAAAGTGATCGAAAGTAATGCAAATATGCGTTACATTGTTGCAATTTTTATGCAGACTAATATTTTTAACGAAAAAAATGCCTGCATATTTTTGAAGTTTAAGTACTAATAACACGTTTTATGCACTTTATTGCAGTAAAAAGTTGCTTTTTCCCCACTAAATCTGTCGTTTTTCGAAAAAAAATTACGTGAAAAAGGTATTTATTTACGTAATATTGCAAAAAAACAATAAAAATAATTTTTTTTCACTTTTTTTTTTGGTTGGTTCGTGTCAGGCGACTCAAAATACGTCTAGAAAAGTTGGTCTCGATGAGAATTGACCACCACTTCGATAAAAGTTAGGGCCTCGAAGTTGCCGTACAATTTTTTGTTATTCAGGCATTAATGGGTTAAACTATAATAAATCCTTGCTTTTAGTATGGAAACCCGTGCACGAAGGAATGCGGTTGAAATTGCCTTGTAATTTGCTTTTCCACTTTTTTGGAAAATTGCTCATTTTCAAATTACAAAAAAAATATGGTTTTTGGAGTAAAATACTAAGTCGTGCTGTTTTTATGATAGTTCGAACATTTGTTTACAAGGATTATACTTTTTAAAAATCGTACTTGATATGTTTTATAATTTTTTGAAAAAAAAATGTTTTTCTGAAATTTTGCTTTTTTTTTTTTTGTTTATTGTAGAGATGCCACGAATAGTAATTTGGCCGAATACCGAATACCGAATGTTCGGCGAGCCTCTTGGCCGAAGCGCCGAACATTCGGCAGCCGAATATTCGGCCACACTTAGTACTTTCCGCGGGCGACAAGTCACAACTGTCGCTAGAGAAAATGTTCGTTCAGATGAAGGTGTGGAACAGAAAAATTCTGTGGCAAATGAACTTGATTTTTACATGGTATCTGTTCGTTTAGATCGGACAGCAGACCCTTACAAGTGGTGGTCAGCAAACGCGAAACAATATCCAACCCTTTCACAATTTGCTAAGAATTATTTATCATCTCCCGGTAGCAGTGTGTATAGTGAGCGGCTGTTTTCGGAAGCAGGTATAATTTATGAGGAAAAATGCAATCGTCTGCTATCAACAAACGCTGAAAAAATTGTTTTCATTCATCATAACTTACCACTGGTAGATTTTAAATATTAATTTGTTAGCTCTTTTTTTTGGTTAAATAAATATATCTTTGTGAGTAATATTTTGAGTTCTTTTTTCATGATTTATTTGGTAATCCTTACTATATTTTATCATAAATACGAAATTAAATCTGTTTATCACGATTTCACGCCAAAACTGCTGAACCGATTTAAACGAAATTTGGTACACAGATACATACTCTAGAGCCTTAGAAAGGACATGGGCTATAATTTACGCGGATGAAGTCGCGGGAAAACAGCTAGTAATAAAAAAATAATAAATAAATTGCTATTCGGTATTCGGCCGAATAGTTAACCATATTCGGCCGAATACCGAATAGCGAAAAAAAGTGGCCGAATAGCCGAATACCGAATAGTTGCCGAATATTCGTGGCATCTCTAGTTTATTGCTGTGTAATTTTTACAATTAATAATTTTTTATGTTGGGAACGAAAGGTTAATATCCCAAACAAATGAAAAAGTAGCATCGAAATTGCTAACGAATACTTTCACTATACGGTATTCACGTCCAAACTCTGGACGGGTAGACCATACCCGACTTTGTGAATTCTAAATGGAAAAGGCCTTGTGTGACTGAGGGTTAAAATTATTTTAATATAACATCAAATTGCCATGACTTACAACCACTATTTTCAAAAATTACTCTGAAAAATGTTCAGTTGAAAATTAGAAGTTTTATAAGAATGAAAATCATGGCAATTTGATGCACATTTCCAAAAATATGAAATCTTTATTCTGAGTAGCTGTTTGTAAACTTCCTTCCAGTACAAAATGTTCTATTCGTCTGCATAGACGAAAACGAAAATGATGCAGCTAAAGAAATGTAATAGATTAGAGCCTGCGGGACTTGAATTCGTTCTATATATCACGTACATATATCAATAAGTATTTAACTAAACCAACAATCGATTTAAAATAATTTATATTAATCTATAATTTGGGGATTTTATCATTTCCGTGATCTTTCGATTTGAGAACGTTTTCCAAATCATTTTGTAGCAGGGAACAATACAAAAATAATAAAAAAATCTTTCTCGCATAGTTTTCGAGGCATTGATAAAAATAAACTTTAAAATTTATAAAATGCATATTAACTGAAGATTTTTAGATTTACATAGATAGACAGATATAGATTTTTTTCATTATTTTTCCCTTGTTCCTACAAAACGCTTTAGAAACCATTCTCAAATCGAAGGATCACGGAAATGACAGACCTATAGATAAGTCTAATATATTGGGTTGTCCGAAAAGTTCTGAGCGTTTTTTACTATGAAAATAAAACAAATATTATAAGGTTGTTAATATTTCTTTATTCGTCCAAATATTTTCCACTTTTTTCATGACCTTGGCCCATCTTCCTGGTAGCTTAAAAATCCCATCCGCGTAGAATTGGGCTGGCTTGGAGGCGAAAAATACATCGAGGTGCTGTTTGACAGTGTCGAGGTTTTGGAACGATTTCCGGTTCAAAGAGTTTTGAAGAGACCGGAACAAGTGGAAGTCGGATGGCGCAATATCTGGGGAATAAGGTGGGTGAGGTAAGACGTCCCAGCCTAACTCGTGTATCTTTGTACGGGTGAGCAAAGATACATGAGGGCGCGCATTATCCTGGTGAAAAACAACGCCCTTCCTATTCACTAATTCTGGCCTCTTCTGCTGCAAATTTTCCTGCAATTTCTCTAGTTGGCTGCAGTATATATCAGAATTGATCGTCCGATTTTGTGGGAGCAGCTCATAGTAAAGAATACCCTTGAAATCCCACCAGATGCAAAGCATGACCTTTTTTGAATGAATATTCGGCTTCGGTGTTTGTTTTACTGGTTCGCCGGCCTTACCCCACGATCGTTTTCGCACAACATTGTCATACTGGATCCACTTCTCATCTCCAGTAACCATTCGTTTTAAAAAAGGGTCACTTTCGTTCCGTTTTACAAGCATATCACAGATGGAATAACGATCCAAACAATTTTTCTGTGACAGTTCGTGAGGGACCCAAACATCGCACCGAGAAGTGTATCCAAGCTTCACCAAATGATCGTAAACGGTACTTTTGGGAATATTAAGAACCTCTGCTATTTCCCTGGTCGTAGATTTTGGGTTAGACTCAATTTGCACCTTGATTAGGTCGTCATCTACTGCGGATGGTCTCCCAGCACGCTCGTCGTCTTCAACGCTGAATTTCCCAGCTTTGAATTTGGCAAACCACCTTCGAACCGTTGATTCACCTACGGCGTCGTCTCCATAAACTTCGCAAATCTGCTTGGAAGTCTGTGCAGCGTTTTCACCCTTTTTGTAGAGGAAAAGCATAATGTGTCGAAAATGCAACATTTCACCACTCATTTTGAATGCAAGATAAAAGAAACACAACCTTATCATAGAACGATCCAACTTTTGTGACAGTTGCAGTGAAATCTCCTCTTTATAACGGTACCAATAAACCATATGTTTTCCAACCGTACGGTTCCATAGGCGCCGCTCAAACACAGCCATGCCATAAACGCTTAGAACTTTTCGGGCAACCCAATACATATATTTAATATATATTCCTCGAAACAGATCATCATCATTTGATAGTTTAATAATTAAATAATTTTTGTATTAATATACGTTGCTTAATGTGAGAATATTTTTGTCTAAAGAGTAGCCTCACTGGGAGACATAACTCCTAAGTCTGTATTTTTTCTTTGAATCTTAATTATCAAAAATTTACTTTGACTTATAGCTTTCCACATCTGGTGTTACTTTGGGTTGACTAAGTGGTTTTGGAGATATGTAGTGATTTTAGGTTAAACATTCTCATTAGGACCAAAATTAGTAGTAAACCTCAACAAAAAAAATCTACTCACCTCCGTAATTTCAATCTGGCTAGCTATAGATTGGATTCTCTGAATCGTCTGTACATGTCCCTGCCACAGACTCTGGCTACCAAGAGGTTTTCCCCAGCACTTTTGGTTCTCCTGATTCACAATATCCTCGAGCTGAATTGCTAATCCCCGCAGGACGTTTATATTTTGTTGACTATCGCTCACTGATAAAAGTTGATTAAAATACATGAGGGGGCCTGGATTATGCGGTGTGCGCTTACCTTGAGAGGCTACTTCTTCCACCATTTGCAGCAAAAGCCGCTGAGCACTACCGGGCAGGCTGGCGATTCCCTTGCCCGCCACTAACAGTCTTAAGAGGGCGCAAATGTAGTGAAATCGCCGGCGGTCTCGGACAGCGCTGCGAAAGTCCAGACGGCGTACGGCTTCGCCTAATCCATTGAAGCCGGCTATTTCTCTGGTGCATCTTATAGTTATGTGGCAGTGGGGTGGTATGATTTCGTTTTCCTTGTCCTCCTCCTCTTCCGAGGTAGATGGCATCCTGTCGATGGGAGAAAAATAAATTTTATTGATGGGTCGATATGAGGCACCAACAAATTGGATGGAAGCAATTTCTGGTGCATTTTTAGATAATTCGTTTTCACATGAGAACGCAATTCGCTGTGAAAGTAGGGCAGCAAAAAATTGACGTAGAGAGCTTTTAGCATCAGTGCGTGCGATTTATCCTTATCATGTATACTGTATAATTTTTAGATACACATTTTAAGTGAGGCGCCAGACTCGATACTTATAGAATTTTATGCTTTCAGCTTTAAATATTAAGCAGACCGTACACTATAGTACCACGCATTAAAACCTGGTGTGTACTCAAAGTGCAACCTGACATCGCACCGTACCAGGTTTTTATTCGCGGTACTATCGTGTATGGGACGCTTTAGGTACGGTATTTACTTTTCAAGGATTTCTAATAGATGGCGAAAAACATGCAATATAATTAAATATTAATCGAGAAGCTCCTATAGCTCCTATAAACGTCGATGAGCCGTGGGAGTGAGTGAATCAGAAAGAAGAGAAATGGATACCACATGATTGACAGAAAGAAGTATTGAAAGACGTTTGATGACTTGTGAAATCTTGCTTCAAAGACGAAAAAGGAAACATTATTTTCGTCAATATTTTCGATTATTATAATTAATACCATAAATATAACATGTTGTTTTCTATATTTTATAATTATCGAAATATTCAACAAAATAATTAGTAAACCATTCATTAACATATTTGGTAATAAGCAACCATATATTTTCCATTCTCGATTGCTTAGACTAGAGAATTCATCGATCAGAAATTTTAAAATACACCTATGCCCAATTACACGATTTTGCTTTTACACGATTTTTAAAATAAGTAAATGGTAAAAGTGAACATTTTAACTGCATACCTATTCTTCCTGTGCTTTTTTAATTCTGCTTACAATAAAAATCGTCTAAATAAGAGTTTAAGATAGAAATTAGGTAATAATTTTTACTAATGTTGAACGAGTTCTTCGATTACATCGATATATTAATCAATGCCTATCAATCACCTATATAGAATAGGTCTGTCAAATGTGTGTCTTGAAGACGACGAAACTACATCACACATTCTGTGTGCTTGTCCTGCTTTAGCACGGTTAAGAAGAAAGATCTTCAGTCAGGAGTTCTTGGAAGTTCGTGCATCTTCTGTTAAGGACCTTCTGACGTTCCTTAGGGTAGCAGATCGTCTTTTACTATAAAGGGGCTTCGGCACAAAAGACCTTTCGGTCGCAGTGCCCACCATAAGGGTTACCCCTAATAATAATAATAACAATAATATCGCGCTTACTTTTAAACGAAACTGAACAACTAAGTCACCAATTTTTTCATTACTACATAAGCAATTATTTTATTTCTCGGTTAAGGTCGAGGATAAGTCCTGTGATTTATCGTTATGAGTAAAATATTTCAATTATTATGATGGTAAAATGTTAGAATTCAAAGATCGAAATTATTCATGCTGTGGAAACAATGAAAATGTCGAAAATAAAATAACTACACAAACACTTTGCCGCCGGGTTTCCATCATCTTAAAATTTATTTTTTTAAGAGAGGCTTATTTTTTACAGCGAAAGTTTATAAAATAATCTTTAGGCTAGCAGCCCCTTTTCGTTTTACTAATTATTAAAAAGTTTTTATATTTTTTTCTAATTAATTATCGTTTACTGTAGGAAAAAGAAAAATGCTCTATTTCCTGCATTAAACGATAATTAATAAAAATCCGGAAGCAAATGAATATGCGCTCGCTCGTTAATTCTCATGTTTTAAAGTGAGCCCGGTAAAACCGGCTGTAAGAAATGCAAGACGTGAACTGATTGCTTCCTTGAATAGTTATTTAATTCGCTTACCTGCTTGCGCGGTACTTTCTTTGTGACTTGCTATAATCTTGGTAAAACTCTGAAAGTCGACGCGAGACGTTCACTTGCGCTGGGCACGGTGAATAGGGGTAATTAATATTCAGATAAAGCTGTATTTTTCGCTTTTATTTAAATCATTTTTTGAGACGCATTCAGCTTATTTCGGAAATAGATAAGGAAGTGAGTCTTGAGCTATTATATAGATTACCATATATAAGACGTAATACACTGTAAAAGAAATAACGTTGATGAAGAAAGATTCAAGTTAAGGAAATTACGCCACAATTTTGATTGATAAGATATTTTGCAACCGCTTTGTGAAAAAGAAATGGAGCCAGTTCGCATTGTATCATTGTAAAACACAATCTAAAGAAACTATCATCCCATATGCATAATCTGCATCGGGCATCTGACTGAGAAATTAGCGCATGTGAATCTTATTGTTATAATGATTCTTTTTATAAAAAGGTTTAATCAATTGCGATAGTAATCCGCAATTGAAATGGACTTAATAATAAAAGAGAATGCGCATTTATTCTAGATCCTATACTAAATTTTAATTGACTTTATCAATTGAATTCAAGTGGTTTTTTTTTGAGAAAGTGCGGAAGCAGAGGTGTGAGCTTTTAACAATCTATAGATCTAATAATCTATGCTTCTATACTCTTTACTATAGCAATATATAGTGGGAGTTTGTTTATATGTAAGAGGTTATCTCAGAAACTCCTGATCCAACTTGATTAATTCTTTCACCGCTTTCCGATGGATACAGGGTATAAATTAACACTTTTACACGTAGTTACATTACTTTATTATGACAGAAAGATTATTATTTTTTACTTCGGTTTGCTCTTTGGTTTACTTTGACATGGTATGTGGTAACATAACTTGACCTATCAAATGATACCTGCTAATATGACATATGACATGATACATGTCACAAGACATGACGTAAGACATGATACAAGGCATAGTATTACACTGGTCGATACCAATTTAGTTGCCCAACAAATGACAAATCAGTTCTATAGGATTTCTTCCGTACAATTCGAATATGCAAACGAAAATGTTCAATTAGCTCCCATTTTCGAGAAAAATAGAGTTAAAAAGTGCAAAAGACCGTATTTCGGGTATTTTTGAAAAGTCATTAAAAAATAATTGTGATAGTAACTTGAACCGTAGTTCAAATGAGGATTTGAACCTTAAGTTATACCATAAAAATATGAAACGTTTTCGAATTTTTCCAAAACATTCCGTTGAAAGTAATTTTTTCTATGTATTAATTATTTCATACAACACATAGGGAATGAAGACTTCACGTGGCGAATTGTTAAGAAAAATGTGTTCTCCAAGATGTTAAGTAAAGTCTAAGGATTAGTGCTTTTTCATATACATAGATTAGGATTTAGGCTTTCATTTAAGTCATATTATGACCTATGAAATCCGTTATTTTTTAATGATCATTCAAAAATGGCGGAAATACGGTCTTTTGCACTTTTTAACTCTATTTTTCTCGAAAACGGGAGCTAATTGATCATTTTCGTTACGAATTCGTAATCTACGGAAAAAATCCTATAGACATTAATCTAGATTTATTTGCAACAGACAAAAATATAAAATTTGTTGCCCTATCTTATTAAAATAAAAAGTATCATAATATTTTATCAAGTTTTATTTGTTGCAGCTGACCAGTAATATTAAATAACCCGTTATTTATGGAAGTGGTATATATAAATCTACCTTTTAAAAGACGTATGCTCATTAATTACGCATTAAGATTTAACTTGAAAATTTATTAAAATGATATAAGTGAGCTTATACCACTTTCAAAAATAATTGTAAACTAAGGAAATATGACTTGAATTTGTCGCTTGGTTAGAAGCACTTTCTATCTTACTTTTAGAAGTCATAGTTTAATTAACCCCCCGATTTTGGATAAAAATTAAGAGCTCTTAACCTCTTAACTACTATCAAAAATCCTTTTAAAGGAATTAATATGCTACCACATTATTGAACAAATATTAGATATACACTGATTTCTTATAATTTGTGAATTCTTCTACAAAAAGAGGTCCATCTCTTGAATTAAAGGAATTTTTCAAAATAATTAAGAGGTTAAGAGTTCTTAACTTTTATGTAGAATTGGGGGGTAAGTTAGCTTTCTTTAGATGAATTATTGTGCCCGGGAAAAGTCAGGTAGCTAGTTTCTTAAATATGTATATAGGTAACAAAAGAGGTCTTAAATAATCACCCGACCCGACCGTTTCAAATGAATTAAATTTACAAAAACCCAATCATATTCTACAAAACGAGTTGTATAAAATGTATACTCTGAATAAGAATAAAATTTAAGAGAACTTTTTTTGGGGAAAATTCAAGGGTTTTTTTTTGTTTTAAATCTTTTTTTTTTTTTTATAAATCTTTGCCAGTCTTCGAAATTACATGTAAATGTTTACAAATAAATTGGCTTTGCTTAAACAAATTATCGCTGTTGTTATAACTAAGATTGTTCAAAAATTCCAAAAGAGAACAGCATTAATTTTAAGGTAAAAAACTAATATAAATTACTTCCAATTCCAATTAAGTAAAAGAGGTTTCTTCAAGAGCCTTTTGAGACCTGTTGTGCTACACTGTGAATTTCTCTAACCCAAAGGGCCGTTCATTTATTATGTAAGAACGGGGTCATGAAAATTTAGTACATAAGAATTTATTTTTTCGCAGTTAGTCCAAGAATATTGTCGAAATCAATCGTAAGTAATTTATAGTAATCGGAAATTTTTTTGTTTTGTTTTAATCTAATTATCCAGTTTTGGAGTATCCGCAAACAGTTTGGCCTGGAGGAATCTAATACTATTATAAAATCAAACGATTAGAATATAAGTAAAATCTTGCTAAATAAATTAAAATCAATTATAAGGTAATGATTTACTTAAGGGGGTAGTACACTTCTCTTTTTTGAAAAAATCGATTTTTTTTTAATTTCATAAATGTGGTCAAATATTTACACAGAAATGTTCTCCCAAAACCGTTTTGAGAAATTCGATATATAAAAAAAGTTATAGACACATTTGTAGCGGTGCCTTACGCTTATCGCACCTTAAAATGATCGAATAAAAACTTTAAACGCGTTTTTCTCAAAACCACGTCTTTTGACCTGGCCGACATGATTTTGAAAAACTATTGGTCTGATCGGACTCAAATTTTTATGGGATACTCTATACATGTGTAGTTCTCGTCCGAACTAGGATTTTGAAAATCGGTTAATGTTTAACCCTTTTTTAAACAATTTTTTGCAGAAAAAACTGACCGAAAAATTAAAAAGTCCGCCATTTTCTTGTTTTTTTACCAAAATTTTTTATCCTAGTTCGAACGATAGCGACTGATCTATATTTTAAAATGCACTTTGAATTGTTTGTTTAAGACGTTCCAGAGTCGAGATATCATGCCGGCCAGATTAAAAAGGGGTCACCTTCAGGCAGCCATATTAGGGCCCTATGAAGAAAAAAAAAAAAAAAATTTTTTTACATTCTTGAATATTAGTTGTATCATATGTAAAAAGTTTGCAAGATCAAAATAAAGTTAACTATAAAAAAAAAATCTTTAAAAAAAGGCCTTAAGAAGTGTACTACCCCCTTAATAAATTAAAATATCATAGTAAAGATAAGATATACAATACATATAGTTATATACTGGTTATATAATGATTTTATTTATATTATAGTATATATACTACATAAGATCATTCGTTTGCTTCTTTTTTCTTATTGTAGGGTGAGAGGAGGTCTAAAATTAAGAAAAAACGTCTTGCATAATAAACGAACGGCCCCCTAGGACCCAAAATTTAGCGATGGAGAAGTTGATCTTCTTTAATATTTATAATTATAGTTTGTAGTTAGAAGTTTAAATTTGTTCATATATAAGTTTGAAAGATTTAACTGCACTTGAAGAGTACAAAATATTGCCATATTGAATTATATTCATTACAACGGACTGGAAATCCCAAAGTTCTAATCGGAATAGTAGGGTTTTAAAAAATAGAAATACATATCTAGTAACGTTTTTTTTTTTGTACTATATGTTTACTCTTACTTTGAATCCGAAGTTTCACCTCACCGTATACTGCTAAGAAAATCGATTTAAAATTGCTGATCGAAATCATTCGACCGTGGACATTATCAGCTGGCTGTCTTCATCCAGTCTGGTGTCCAGCTGGTCGGTATAACCAGCAGCTTGGACGTCGTCGAGCATTGAATTTGGCCTTGTGCTTGTGATGTGCTTGGGATATTGATAAGAAAATTACTTAAATTGACTGCGTAACAAAAGTGGTGGCTGGCGTTCAGGAAGTCTGCGCCTTGTTGCTCACTGTTGTGTAACATTTGCGATATCGCGTGTTTACGAGAACGACTTGAAAGTTATCCCTTTATCTGAAGCGGGAGCGGCAAGAGGTAGCAGGAAGGCAGACTTATGAAATATTAATGCCACCCTATGCTTGGCAGAATAAATCATCACAACGGAGCGAAAAATTATTATCTATCCCTTGGGGTACCTAAATTTTACATACAATTACAGCCAGAGAACGGATACACTATCTACTATACCATAAAAACCTTCGGAATTGATTGCCACATACATGGCGGAGGATCTCGGAACCCTCCCTTAGAGCAGGAGGGCGGCGGAGGACTACCAAACTAAGCCAATTCCTCCCTCCTCTGCTTTCAGTGAGGCACACTATTCCACAGTAAAAACAACAAAAGCGTTGCTCATAATGTTTCAAAGAAAATCCAGTGGAATTGGAAAAATATCACCCCCAAGGACGCAGGGATACACGAGCCGGAATAGGGGCTGAAAGTGGGTCACGACCTAAACTTGACCTAATTGCCGGGTGGTCCTCCTTCGCATGCTCCTCCTGTTGGTTCGACTCTAGCGAAGAGTCCTTAGGCATGAAATTTGATTGGCTTACCCATCATTTATAAAAAGGTGGGCGCGAGCCACCTGGAGGACCATCTAATTATCAGGGGGCGGGACCTTTCCCCACCCCCGCACGACCTGAAGCTGGAGCGGATCAATCACAGGAGAAAGAGCTCTTCCCTTGTTCCGATCGATTTTTCTGCATTTCGATTTTCCTTCCCAGCCCACGTTCCGGGAGTTGGGAATTTTCTCTTGAAATTAAAACAGCTGCGGATGTTGAAAAGTTAAGTTCATGCTATAAAATTCCCATTTCCTTACTCTTCTGGTTTAATGAGTTTTTGACTGCATGATGTTTGCTCTTATCGCATTTTGAACCCGGCTAAAAAGACTGCAGCTTAGCTCTGATTTATATGCGATTAAAAGTACTGAGCCAATCTGTAAGCGATGTGCAGACCCTAACATATTTTAAACAGCTCCAGCTGGAGTTCTATTTTGAGAATTTCATCTTAAAGAGTATTTTAAGGCAAATCCACTCTATTCTTCGGAGGGAGGAATTTAAGGAAAAATGCCACGCATGTTACCAATATGCGTTCACTTCACTTCCGCATTCGTAGAACTCGCCTTTTCCACACGTATTTTTTTTTTTGTTAGCTCTCGGGACAGATAGAATAAATTTAGTGATTTAAGGGAAATCGGGCGGGTACAACAAACTTTTGTGGAAATGAGGACGCATTTAGAATTCATTGACTTTTTTCGCCTTTTAAGAAATGTTTTAATACTCTAACTTAATTAAGATTTATTGTGCGTTTTGAGACAAACAAATAGAAAGAATGAAGATATTGAACAGAAGGTTTTTTTCAATCTAGAAATAAAATGTAAAACTTTATAAAAATTGGGAATTTGATGTTTGGGTTGATTTAAAATACATATTTACGTTGTGAGTTATCAAAAGTTATGAATTCAAGATTATGGTATTTCATTTCATTTGTATTCCACTTTATGGCAACAATTTTCATTGCCTCGCTTTTAAAATTTAACACTTGATTTAGGAATACTTATTGTGTGATATTTTTGATATTATTACATCAATTAAGTGTACCATATTTCACTAAAAATCGATACATACGACTTCTGTAAGTTTCCCCACGAAATCTGAAACCCGTCAAATTGGCGAATTCCGTAAATCGAATGTTAAATTACTGAAAAGTGACTGATATGTTTTTATTTCAGTAAATTAGTGTTAAGAGGTTTTTTTTTGCGAGGGCGATGTCTGCAGGTAAATTTTGATTCAATTAAAATCTCAATTCCTTGGGATTGTAATTTGTAATTAATGTGTTGAATTCCTTAGTTCTGAACTTGAAAAGTTTTCAATTCCATTAAGAGGAACCACTACTTAATAATATATTTGAATTCTTCATCAATTCCATTATAAAAAATTGTGATTTCGTTTTTCTCCATTCTAAAAAGGAATTTTAAAGTAGTTATAAGGAAAAAAAGGAAGTTCTGTCAACGTGTAATCAATTACTATTTGGGGAATTGAATTCCAACTTCTAAGAATTGGTTCACAAAAAAACTATAATTCTTTCAAGTCAGTATTTTTGATTCTAGAACTACCTGTAATTGTTCACAATTTTTAATATATTAATTAAATTGAAAGCTTAAAATTTGAAAAATCTTACCAATTTTGTAACGTGCGACAGGTGTTTCGGGGCTAATTGGAATGCGTGGAAATGTCTTTCTCAAATGACATCTTCTAAAATTGTATACTTAGGGTAAATGCTGAGAATGTTACAACGCCCCGAGCAATTAGGAGCCCAAAAATAGAGGAATTGCGGTCTCCGAATTTGAAGTGAAAATAACTATTCGAATTAATTTTACGACAACAAAGTGTAATTGGGAATTTAAGTTTTCGAATTGTACCGGAGGAAAAACAATACTGACATCTTTTTGTGTTAGTATTATTCATAGTCGTACATACATATATGAAAATTTATTAGAAAAATATTGGGATCGTCTGGGAAACAGTTTAAAAAGATGAATGGGTCTTGTTTTTTATGCGTTCATCTTTTCCAAATCCTAACTACTCTGAATTGACTCGATTAATTAAGAAATCAAATAAATCATTGAGAATTAATTTTATAGAAGACATGAAAAATATACTTAAATAACATTTTTTCATTATTATGACTTTTTATATCCTAAACTTTATTGATAATATTTATGACTTGTATTTAATTTATTACTTTACTTAAAAATTAAATTCAAGAATATTGAAAGCATTTCTGATGTTTTGTGGTTAACTGTTGTAGTAATTAATTGCTGCATGATTCGGGCCGTTTTTAATTCGATTGGTGTTGTTAAACAGTAGTTCGATGCGCTTCTCGTCTTATCTTATCTAATCTCTTTTATTAAAGTTAACCTGATCGAAGTAAAATGGCCTTTACTTTTTCTACCTCCCCAACTTGAATCAGGTTCAGCTTCTTTGTGGTGAAGTATAGTGACGAACTAGAAGCGAATCGAGGAAGACTGCAGACAGCCTTGATGACTCTATTCAGCAGTCTAGTAATTATATGTAAATTTTCTGCTAAGGTATAGCTCCAAACGATCAAGCTGTACTTTACCAGCAGTAAAATGTGTGCGTTATATATTATGTTCTTAATTTCAGGTAAAGACATGGTTATTGCTTCTTTTTTTTTTTATCAACCAATTATTCCTCTTATTCTCCTTCTAACATCATCCACGTGTTTCGTCTAAACAAGTTGATCGTCTATCATCAGTCCTAAGTGTTTATACTGAGAAATCCTTCTAAGTTCACTTCCGTTTATGCATAATTTAATATTGTCGTTTTGATTGTTTTGCTTTAGTATCATGTAACTGGTCTTTTGTGCGTTTATTACCAATTTGTTGCCTCAGAGCCAATCATACTTTCTTAGATCGGCGATTATGATTCTAATTTTGTCGGTGAGCTTCCTGAGTACAGTAAAATTGGGTTGTCAACGTTTATCACATATTTGCCATAGAGCGTTACTATTTGTAATATTAAATACTATTGTCTAGCAAGTAAAGTAGCGGGTCCAGTATTGCTCCTTGCGGGACGCCAATATTTATTATTGCAAAAATTCCTTAATATGTTCATTTGTGAAAATACATTACTTGTTTCCTTTCTTGATAAATTATTTTGTATATTAACAATATCCCCCTAATTAATGTAGTAAAAATATCACAAGTCAGCAAATTAAATGGTTTCTTCTGCTTCTGAACAACTAATATATAATTTCTATAAGATGTTTGCCCCGTGAATTACGAATTTGCAAACGAAAATGCTTAATGGGTTTAGGTTTTCGAGAAAAATAGGCATAAAAAGTACAAAAGACCTTTTTTTTTGCCTTTCTTAAATAATCATTAAAAATAATGAAATGTTATAATAATTTAGGAATATAGTTCAAATTAAAAACTGAATTCTTACATAAATATAAGAAATACAATTTATTTATATCGTTCTTTAAAGCAATGGGGAGACAAGTTTTTCATAAGCGTGTTATCATTTCCCTTTCACTATATAGTATGAAATAATCAGAATATGGAAAAAAGTAAATTTCGCAGAGAATTTCGGAAAGTTGTATAGCCCCTTGTATTTTGATATAAAAGCTTGTGGTTCAAACTTTGATTTTAGCAAAGTAAAAAACTTCTTCAAGAATTCGTTATCGATGTATATGGTATATATTATATAGGAAAATAAAGATTTCGTTTTGTTGCTCAATCACACCTAACCGCTTATGTCGATATTTTCTATTTTTTGTTCGAATGTAATACATATTCCAACTTAACATATAGGCTACATTTTATTCGGATAAAGTGTAAAATTTCAAAATTGTGGCGAAAACTCCAAATAATCGTCATGAAAATTGGTACCTACGGGTCCTTTAAGATGCTGATTTCCAATATACCGAATTTCGAAATGGCTGATCTAATATGGTGACTAACATTTTTTACTTTCATTGGGTTATGATACGAAAACCATCTTTGAACCACTGGTTTCGATTCTATTAACAAAATTTAGAAATCCAAGATTGCAGTTCAAATATGACGACCAACATTTCTTACATTTAAAGGGTTGTATCATAATAAAAATAAATATAAAAGATATACTGGGGATATTGATTTCGAATCAAATACGATCCAATATGGCGACGAAAGTTTTTTGAAATTTGAAACATTTTAATGAATATTTGTAAAAAAGGGATAACGGGGCAATCAATTTGGAATTTGCTATTGAAATTTGTCGCTTATTTCGATTCTGCTATTAGAATTTTGAAATGCAATATAACGCGTGCAATGTGGCGACTAAGATGTCCTAATTTTAAGAGATTTCAGTGATAAAATAATACAAAAGGATTCCCAGCGGAATTTGTCGAATATCTCGAAAATCAGTTCATAGGAGTTTTCGGGCAATTGCTTACAAATGTTCTGTCAGAATTTGGAAATTAAAGGTGGAGGAATCAATATAGCGAAAAATATATCTACAATAATTCAAAGGGTTTTCATGAAGAGTAGCATAATGGGGTTTTCAGATTGAAACAATTATATACAATGACATATCAAACTAGAGCATTTGAGTAGTGTTTAATTAATAAGTAATTACGCAACGCAGCACTCAGCTAATTTTTTAATAATTTTCCAAAAAAAAAAGGCCGAAGAAAAAGGGATTTCCGTTGCCTCTCTATGGAAAATTCTATGAAAATTACCTAACATTACCTTGTTGACCTGTGTAATTATTTGAAGAATAGTCTGTCCTTTTAAAAATTGGGTTAGATATATATTACACTTAAAGTTTATAGTTGAATCAGCTGTTTTCACGGACGTAGTTTTGTTTGTTTTATTATCAGAGCCATTGACTTACTTTGTGCGAAGGTACTTTTATCGATAAACGTTTGACGTAAATCGACATTGCAGCAATTACTATAAAATTTTAATATTAACTTGAAATTCTAACATTAGCAAGTGCTGCAGCGCGGAAGATAAGATTTGTTGAACCTGCTAACCTTCTTTACTTCCTTTTGCGGCAATCAAAAAATCACGTGTGAATCATACTCAATTCAATTTTTTCTTAAACAACACAAATTTGCCAGCTTATTGCACAATGAGTCCCAGTTGCATGGCGCAGCGGCGACGACATTTGTTACCCCAAAAATTCACTAAAGTGTCTTCCGCTGGTTACCCAATATCTAATTAGTTGCGATTTGAGATAATCTTGAGGGACTGAAAAGTGGAGGCCTTCGTGCACCAAAAATCACCGCAAATTCAAAAAGAATTGCCCCCTGTGTAATCAATTTCTGCCAGTGCACACGCAAAAAGTAAACAAGAGCGCACCATCGTTCCGTTACCGTGCGTTCCTCCTTTATTTATTTGCTAGAAGTACGGACCGGAGTGCAAATTGGAAAAATTTTCTCCAGCTCGCAGCTCCTCGCCATTGTTGTCACCGAAATTTAAGAAAATAGCCCAACTAGACGGGACATTTGTGGGGGTGGTGAAAGTAGCAGTGGTGCGAACGTACCTTTTACGCTTGCCACACTCGAGAACTTTCAGCTTTTCCCATCCCTCGTCCGTTTTCACCCAAGCCTCTCCAGGTGACCTCCAATCTTTCGAAATGAAAGGCATTTTCTGCGTTTCGCAACCGCACTACCGACCGACCGACAGAACCAAACTATTCTGCTGCTCTGGGGCGCTTTGTTCGCCTCGTCAATGCGCGGGTCGTAGTCTCGGATTTTCGCGAATTCTCGATTTTTGCACACAAAAAAAACAAACCGCCTCCAGCGGACGGGAAGTTCGAGACGACTGCACAAAGGAAAAACAAAACTCTTCAGCTGTCCACCGAATTCCAATTAAAAGTCCACGCACAGCGAAACGAACAAATCTCTTCGGCGGCAGTCCAATTTGAGGCCTCTTTACACTTCACAAACGACAGTAATTTAGAAATTCGAACCGTACACAGGAAC